>CM056996.1:233285708-234485708 GCA_029891345.1 Dryococelus australis | reverse complement strand
GGGGCAGGGGCAGTTTCCCCTCCCCCTTTGTTTAAATGTGCGGAGTGGGTGGGGGGGGGGGGACATGTGTACACAAAAAGAGGACAGGCAAACACATGTTTCGAAAAATTAACCCCGCAATGTTCCTTCGATTCTGTGCCTTCATTACATCGTAAAACACCAAGCAGCCATGCAAGTTTTTATTTTAGCATGTTCGCCCTCACAACATTGTGCGCTGCAGATAGAATAGTCCAGTTGTCGAATGCGAGGAAGGGAGCAAGATGGCAGTTGACTCGACACAAGTCACGAGCAGTGTCATGACTAATCCCATCCCCTTTTCGCATGCAGTAACATTGGCGTCTGCGCATTATCTACATCCCGTATATCGTGTGCTTCATAACTCCTCTCCTGTGTAGAAATACTATTCTTTCAGCATGTGTAAACAACAGCGATTGGTTTGTCTGTGTCCGCCTGGTGTTCACTCCTCTTCTGTTTGTAGTCTATGCAGACGTACAGTGTAGTGTAAGTATACAATGAGTATTATATAGTGCAGAATGAGAGTGTGATCACTTTTATTTTATTACTGTCCAGTTTCTAACCTCAGCCGTTCGGAGACTTATCTGCGGGCCACCATGAAGCAGAAACATCTAATGCGTGTGATGCTACTTCATGTCCACAAAGAGAGAACTAGTGTACTTAATCTTAATGATATAATGAGAGAAATTTCCCGCAAGGACGAAAGAAAGGCCTTATTTGGGAAAGTAGTGGAGTAAGTATTCAGTGTATTTATTCAACACTTGGCATATGTCTTTAGGTTGATGCCATGTGACGTTTTAAGTAAACATGTCACTGTTCTATGTAATAATGCTTCAAACATATATATATATAATTTAAAGTTACAAAAATCTATTAACGAAACAATGAACAATGTACATTTAGGTACGCATGTTCAACATAACTTTACATATTACAAATATTGTTTTATTCTTATTACTATTATTGTATGTAAATTTATTATTTCATGTGAAATTACTTGTAAATTTTGTTAGTTGTTATAACATTCCACACAGAGTTCTTGATAAAAAATCATATGTCAAACATGTTACAGCTCATTTTTAGTGAAACAAACTTTAGACATCGTGCTTATAAATAATGTAAAATCTACTTCAGTCTTCAATTAATTCATGGTTATGGGGTGTTTCAGTTATTAACAATCTGAGAGAGGAAAAAAATGTTTAACATCACTTTGTACATTAACTTACCATTAAGTAACACAGATAATAATGTGCAACATGTAATTTGTGGAGAAAAAAAATATATATATAGAGTTGTTCAGAAAAAATATATTAGTTTCTTGGGTTTGCTCCCCCCCCCCCCCCCCCCCCCAACTCAAAAATTTTCTCCGGCATGCCTGACTCCGGCCATACATGTGTGAGTTCAACGCTATTGAACTGGCGCGGCTAAGATAAAGAGGTGTATTTGGGAATTTAATACTGTGGGAGAGTTTTCCGCATAAGCACTTCAGATGCACACACTGGAAGCTGTGAGCTCTGTAAAGAAGGATGACTGGGTATACTACTGCAACCATGTTGAGCAATTAGAAAATGAATACTGGAAGAGGGACTGCACGATTGACATGGCAATGGACCAGTTCGTAATAAATTTATGTGACGATAGTGACGATGATGAATTCCTGTCATCATCAAGTAACAGTGTAATGGACCACAGTAATGAAAGTAGTGATAGTGACAGTGCTACGTCGTGTTTGGCTCAGCCTTTATAACAGCTGGGTACTCATTCTTTGTAGTTATTGTAATTTGGTACTATGTTAATGTTTCCGTATCGGCTTGTTTTGTATGTCTGCGAGATGCGCTTTTGCCCCTCTTGGTTAATGTGAGCTGTGAATAAAACCAACACTGCCTTCTCTGTGGTGATTTTCATAACTTTAGTTACATTTTCTTTACAATTTACAAAATGTTAACATACATATTTTCACATTTCCACATATACATAAGTAAATGCTGCATTTTCATCACTACACTGCATATTTTTAGAATGTGTAATATGCTACCGGGCCATCAGAAACTCAGTCCGCATTCCCCCGCCTTCCCCTTCGTTCTGCCAATCCGTGCCGAGCAATGTCTGTTGTTGTGTTGTTGGAACTACGGGATGCATCTTGCTACTTTCGTAGTCCCTACAGTAAATGGGCCTGCAACTCAGAGATCTACAGAGTCTCTAGCTCCAGAGATTTGGTGCCGCCTTTTGGCAATGCCTGGTGCGTACCGGGTAAATATATTCCATCATTCCTAACCTCAAACAACTCCACCCCTGAAATCACATTTCACCCTCCATAACCTCACCACATGAAATCATACTACAAATAGCTACCAACTTAACAGTACTTCTCCTCTAAAGTTCATATATAGCGTAACTTACACTAAACCTAGCTATAGTAATAACTTACGTTTCCTTTCAGACCACTGCCTCGTGGAGAAGCAGCTGCATACGAATATAGATCATGAAAAAAACTGCCTGAGGTAATTTGATATCCTGAAATAGAAATAAAAATATTAAAGCAACTAGCAAATAAAAAATAAATACCCCCTTCCTAAAAAGTTTTGCCCCACTAGTAGAATGGAGCGGAAGATTTTTGGGTGGCTCTTAAAATTGAGGTCATGAAAGCCAATGAGAGTGAAGCGAGGTGGGCATGGAGCAGTGCTGGAATGCAAGGGTGGGGGAAACAGGAGATCCCCCAGAAAACCTGCTGACCAACTGCATTGTCCCGCACAATTCCCATATGTGAAAATCCGGGAGTGAGTCTGGCGGGAATCGAACACAGTTTGCCTAGGTGGGTGCCCTGACCACCTACACATGGCACATTACACATTACACATTCATCAAGCCTGGCGAGGTGTTCTGTACAGACAGTGTAGTGTGTACGTATGTTCATTCCATACTTCATCTTGCACTGTGAGCAACTTAGTAGCTAAAAAATCTCAGTGGTGCCAAATTTTTTTCAGTTGTGTATAAACACAAGTTACAAGTTTTTTAACTATAACATTTTCTATGTGATTCAAGTCATAAAGAGACTTCATAAAATATTAGCTATATTGGTAACACATACATGTTATCTATGACTGAAACAAACAATGATATGCTTGCTGTCCAAAAAGCTTGTTTAACCACTTCCAAAGCAAAGAAATGTAATCCTGAAAACAAATTGTTTCAACCAAACCCTACCCATCAGAAACTACAGGTACATAGTCAAGTAATCATAGACTACTACTAATTTCCCCTTACCAAAATAATCAAAATATCTTGCAACTGATTTCAAAGCGTAAGACAAATTTTGTGGTTCTTCATATGTCCAATATCCTTTAACATCTCTCCTCCTCCGCCGCTGCTGAGCTCCAGCATCTTCATTAAATTTACGTTTAGTGAGCATTAATCCACCTGGACATAAAAACATAAATACAGAATACTTACTGGTATATAATAAAAATTAGTGATACAGACAGTGCCTGTAAACTATTAGCAATATAATTCTTTGGCATTCTGATAACAATATTAGAGACATCACAAAAATTAAAGATAATTAATAGAGTGTAATTTTTGATAATTGGACCATAATAGACTATGACTACAACAGTATATACACAATGTGAATAGTTAAAATATGGAAACAAGCGATAATTAGATATACTATATCAAAGTATAGCAATACACCACTTTGTATTTGTTACTAGCTGACCCATGCGACTTCGTTTGCATGATATTTATATAAAGTTATTAAAATTAAGCCCACCATAGTTTCATAGAGTTTTTATGTTTAAAATACTAATATGTCTTCTTTCAGGTTGAATGAAGTTATTAAATTACAGCCTACCATCGCTTCGTACATGTTTAATTTTAGCATGATATTTAGGACTTTAGATTGATCTAGCCACATTTTTTATCGGGTTCTCTAAACACTGAACTACTGTGGCCCCACTATTCGGTGCTCTAGCCCTGACCAGCTGTGGCCCCACTATTGAGTTCTCTAGCCATTGGGTTACTGTTGCCCTACTATTGGGTTCTCTATCGACTGAGTTTCTGCGGCCCCACTATTGGGTGCCCTAGCCACTGACCAGCTGTGTCCCTCTTATTGGGTGCTCTAGTCCCTGACCAGCTGTGTCTCTCTTATTGGGTGCTCTAGCCCCTGACCAGCTGCGACCTCACTATTGGGTTTTCTAGCCAATGAGCTACTGTGGCCCCACTAATGGGTACTCTAGCCACTGACCAGCTGTGTCCCTCTTATTGGGTGCTCTAGTCCCTGACCAGCTGTGTCTCTCTTATTGGATGCTCTAGCCTCTGACCAGCTGCAGCCTCACTATTGGGTTCTCAAGCCAATAAGCTACTGTGGCCCCATAATTGGGTGCTCTAGCCAGTGAGCTACTGTGGCCCCATAATTGGGTGCTCTAGCCACTGACCAGCTGCGACCCCACTATTGGGTACTCTAGCCCCTGACCAGCTTCAGTCCTACTATTGGGTTCTCTAGCCCGACCAGCTGCGGCCCTACTATTGAGTTCTCTAGTCTCTGACTAGTTGCGGCCCCCTTATTGGGTACTCTAGCCCTTGACCAGCTGCAGCCTCACTATTGGGTTCTCTAGCCACCAAGCTACTGCGGCCCCACTATTGGGTGCTATAACCCCTGACCAGCTGTGGCCCCACTATTGGGTTCTTTAGCCACTGAGCATCTGTGGCTCCCTTATTGGGTGTTCTAGCCACTGAGCTACTGCGGCCCCACTTAATATATATCTATCCACTGTGTCACTGTGGCCCCACTTTGAATAACTTTAGTCACTGAGCCATTACTGCTTTTTGGAAGGCAAGGAGGACAGCCCATAGACAAAAATTAAAGGAGAAATGACGAAAATTTATTTTCAACAATGCTTTTTTTATTATGCAGTAATCCTAAGAAAAGCTTTATCCAGTACCCATTTACATACCTGATCATAATTTTCCAGAACCGTTTGAGATATTTCGATGAAACAAGGACTAAGTTGGTCCTGGGGTTATTATCAACATACTATGTAAACTTGATGTCAATACATTAAGTGGTTTTTAAGTTAAATCCGTTCGGACAGACAGACAGACTGATGCGAAAAAATTTACTTTAAATATGGTTTAGTTTTCAATTATACTATATGAAAAAATAGTTAAAAGGGAAAAATTTGAATATCACAGACAGACACTTTTATTTTATTTAGTAGTATAGAAGTATAAATAATAAGGAAGTACAGTAGCTTTACCCACATAAAGGTCATTTATTTAATATAAGGTTGTTAAAACTGAATTTCTTTTTAAAAATTTGCTATATCAAAATATTTTAAAAGCACTTCCTATAACTTATTGTTTCTGGTGTTAACACTACTTCATGAATAAGCAGGTATATATAAAAACAGCTTCGGTGAGCTAATGGATCTTGCGTGACCGGTGGCAGTTTTTATTTCCACTCCACGTCAAGTTTGGATTATATTGACGCTGGCTAACAGTCAGCAGC
This sequence comes from Dryococelus australis, assembly GCA_029891345.1. Taxonomy (NCBI): domain Eukaryota; kingdom Metazoa; phylum Arthropoda; class Insecta; order Phasmatodea; family Phasmatidae; genus Dryococelus; species Dryococelus australis. Next base: position 234,480,187 of record CM056996.1, on the reverse strand, counting down.
GTTAACAATATGACGGTGCTCAGTACTCACGTAACACATGGGCACGCACGTGCGCAAAGAGGCCATAACCTGAAATTTCCCATAACGGGATATTTATTTGGAGTGCAAATCATGTTTTTTGTTTCATTTCAGGTTCCAAGTGTTTTAAGAGTTCAAAATGTATATTCTAATATGTTGCTCAATGTTTGGTTAAAATTTGAAATACATGATGAGCAAAGAATAAGAATGTTATTATTCCGGCGTGAACACCTCCAAAGACAGTCAACGAATACAGAAAATCCACAATTTAAATGTTTAATGTAAATCTCTATTTAAATTATTTATTTACTGTTTCTTCAAACTTTTTGCACTGATGTAGATTACCATATCTCAGTTTTAGTATACCGGTTAACCTTTGCCTTGCGTATGTTTTGCCAGACATTTCCCCAGAATTATGCTTCCCCTTAACCTAATAATTTGCGGCCATGTGGATTTTTAAACTTATTTGAGGAGAAAGGAGGAAAGATGTCGGAGAGGCTGCGCAACCCGTGCAACTTTGAAATCAGGCACCATTTGCCTATGTAAAAGAGGTTTCAGTGTAATTTCTGTTTAATTGCTGCATGCAATATTAAGGGCATTATTTCTATGTATGTATTTGAGGGTTTTTGTCATGTTAAATTGTTTAACGGCCACATCACTGACGAGCACGTCGTTAACAGCCGCCAAGTCAGTATCTGCACCATCCATGCACTTTGAGGGTTTATTTGTGTAATATCACATGCACCATAATTAGTTTCTATATAATATTTTTCAGGGTTCCGTGTATTTTCATGTGATTGATACTGTCTATGTATGACCACACAGTCTTTTCATGTGTGATTTTCCTGCCATCAGGCACGCTATGAGTTCCTATTTGCTTAAATCATCAGGAAAATATTTTTCCCAACACCACTCCCAATTTGTCCAACAATAATTGGCTGTTTCTACTGAGAAATAGTACTGCAATTTCACCTGCACCATGTGATCTGATATGAATCACATCAAGAGTAATCCGTGTCATATAAGTGTGCTTTTACGCATCTGCGTGTTTATTGTAACCATTCATCTCGTGCATCATGCTATTTCATATGTATTTGTGTAGAGTGTACGGTGATATTATTTCCATCCTAGCCGGCTATGTGTAAAGACCGTCACCACACTCACCATGTGCTGGGAGATGCGTCCTGATGAGTCCACGTTAGTGACATACAATAATCACATGTGTTCATTTCCGTTTGTAATTCTCTGTGTCCTGTCTTCAGGAAAAATGTACAGTCGATCCTAGCGGCTGTAGACCCCTTTCGTTGTGGAGACTGTGTTCTCTAACACCCCGGAGAAGTCATCCATCTAGGAGTGTGCTAGATTAATTGCCAGCTGGGGGAGTACCTGATGGAGTTAGCTAGACATGTCCGAGTTTTCAACCATAAAAATAATTCTGTCATGAGTGGCAAAATAAAAGCAATCTTAACAGTGCATAAAGTATTTCCTTGTAGCAACAGCAACCTCTTGCCTTTTTCATTGTTAAAATGTTTAGTAATGCAAAGAGTTTTGTAAGTACGCTCGGGTGAGACAGACACACAGAACCAACAGCATCCCATCCCAGAGAACCCTGAGTCTCACAGTGACATGCTGGGAAACACCACTGGCGCCCACCTACCGTAAGTAAATTGTGTCACAGTTTGTCTCGTGTCTCACCCGACTGCGTCAATTGGCATTCCCAAGTGGGGCCAGTGTGTTCATTAATGTAGTGTCATCCGCGTTAAAATGGCAGACACCACAGCTGATTATCCACGAGAAGGCCTCAAGGTATCCACATCAGCAACTGTGACACTCGCGAACACGAGCGCGAATCACCTGGACGTGCCGATCGAACGATGCGTGTATTGTGGAAGGGTAAGTGAAGTCAATCCATTTAGTGAAAATCTATGGGATCAACTGCTATACCAGTGCACATCCAATACCGTGTCAACGCCATCAGAACCATACCTGTGCGCACGCACCAGTTGTGATGGGGCAGGAACAAAGTGGGCACAGTGCCAGCAGTGCAAACGGGACTCAGATTTGTGATGCATAGGGCCTGACGAATATGTAACCTTCCGTGATGGTGTTATAAACTGTGACGTGTGCCCTAATATGAACTGTGCAGAGATTGTGCCACCGATAACACCAGAGGTGAAGCCCACGTACACGCCACAGGGTTGAACAGAGCCGGTATTGTACTGTTACCAACTTTTGCAGGGCACGATTCAGAAGACCAAGGTACTTTTAATGCTGTTTGTGAAGAAAAACTAAACAGATACCGCTTGCATAGGGAATATTGGACCGAGGTCACTGCCAACCGACTGAAAGGAACAGCTGCCACGTGGTGGAACTTAGTAAGAGACTATCAGGTAACATGGGAAGAGTTTTGTGACAGGTTACTGGGCAGGTTTGATATGAATGGAGACGCCATCCAGGCCCAAGTGTGATTGTATTATGAACAACAGCGCAAACACGAAGGGATTAAAGAGTTCATCCAGCACAAACTAGGTCTGTACAAATGCATAAACACAGGTCAACCTACCCGTGGAGTGTTAGATATAACTGTAGCCCTGTCGAAACCGGACATTAGGCCGTTGTTGTGCGGAGCCACCTGGGAGAGTGTGGAACTGTTCATGCGGGAGGCACGTGCCTACGAACAAGGTATGCAGGCGGAACGAAGAGAATAAGTGCTGGACAGACTCAGTGAACCCCCACCGCCTGTACCTCCCATGCTAGCTATTGATGTTACGTGACCGCCGCCGCCTGTCAGGCAGATTACACAATCACCGCCGCAACAGGAAATTCCACCTGCTATGCGTGCAATAGTGTTACAAGTCACTGACAGTACTGTATGTGCGTTAAGAGTCAATGTAGAACTTGAGGGGAAGAATGTGATCGCTGTGATAGACACTGCCGCAAGCCACAATTTTGTATATGAGAGGTTAATACAGGCAATAACAACTAGAGTGCCACCACATCGCCTACAGTTCGCAACCACCAATCAATGGAGTGAGGCAAAAAGTATGATGCATGTGACCATTGGGATACGTGAACTCCGTACAAAATGTGGTGTTTACATTGTGCCGGACCTGTGTGAAGAAATGATTTTGGGGTTACCGTGGTTGATCGACAACCAAGCAATGATTGAACAGCACCTCAACTATCTTCACATGGGGACACGTGGAAGGTGGATGCTTTAAGCAGTAGGAGCAACGCCGCCGGCGACAACACCTACCGTGCCACTCACCGAGTTTGCGCACGAGGTGCCTGAACAACATCAACAACTGCTACAACATCTGCTGGACCAGTATGCCAGTGTGTTCCACACTGATGGGAAGCTGCAGAGCACCGATCTCACCGAGCACGCCCGGTGTACTCCAAGCCACAAAACCCAGGTGTTTTCTTCTGGCACATAATCAATCAGCAGTTATACGAGATGCTCAATAAGAATGTAATTGAACCTACGCAGAGTCTCTATAATTCAGGCATAACCCTAGCCCCTAAAAAGGATGGTGAATGGAGGTTTTGTGTGGACTTTCATCCTCTCAACAAAGTAACTGTAAACATGTCACCTCCAATAAATAACATTAAGGAAACTTTGTTAATACTAGGTTTGGCCACTGTGTTTACTTCACTAGACCTTAAGTCGGGGTATTGGCAAGTACCTATCCGGCCACAAGATCGTAAAAGACTGCCTTTACCAATCCAGATGGGTGTAAATTTCAGTTTGTTACAATGCCATTCAGACAAAAATGTGCCCCTGCCACTTTTTTAAAAAACCTAATGGCAAATGTGTTAAAATGGTTACACAGGAGATATTGGGATGGCCTATCTTGACAATGTACTTGTATGGTCGAACAGCTAGGAAGAACACTTACACCACCTGAGCCTTGTGTTCGAGAGGCTCAAACGCAACAAACTCACATGTAAGGTTGATAAGTGTAAGTTGGGGATGAGTATGATGGAATTTATGGGACACTTTGTAACAGGGAATGGACACAAACCGGAACAACAACATGTACAAGAGATACAAAACAAACCCACACCCAGGTCACGTAAATAAGTTCAAAAATTTTTTGGCCTGATAAATTGGTTGAGGGAATTTGTTCCAAATTTTTCTGTAATTACTGCACCATTGACGGAATTGTTATGTGGGAAGCGTAAATTTGTATGGACACCTTAAGCCGACCAAGCATTTAAAGACATAAAACTTGCTTTTTAAAACTGTAAACCGCTAGCAAGGTTTAGCCCGGAGTTACCTGTTGTCATTCAGACAGATGCGAGCCAAGAAGGCATTGCAGCGGTGTTATACCAGGTGGTAGAACAAGGGGAAAAACACATCATCAACTACCGCAGCGTGAAATTTGGTGAGGTGGAACATAAAAATCATGTGAACGAGCAAGAGTGTTTGGCAATAGTACACGCACTGAGAAAGTACTGGCCGTATCTGTTAGGGAGACAGTTTACGCTGAAAACTGACAACCATTGTTTAGTTTGGTTGGAAGGCATGCATAATGGGAAGAGTAAACTTCCCTGCTGGTCTTTACTGCCTCAGGAGTTCGACTTGCCCTGCCACACAAGCAACAGACACACCAGTTTTTGTTTTGCAGAACATTTTCGCCACACCACCTGGTGATCTAATCTCATTAAATGTCCGTGATGTGTTAAGGGAGGTACACACAGAGCAAGAAAATTCCCCGGACGCTGCGCAACGTGGGAAACACTGTACCACGAGGTATTCGGAACATTAGAGAGAAGTGGACCAGGAAATCCAAGTAAAACGCACTGGTAATTGCACGAAATGGCGAACATACGTACCTAAGGAAACATGGGAACTTGTACTGACATATGTGCATGAAAGCTTAAAGCATGGCCACCCGGGTTCCGAACAGACACGCAGGAATGTACAAAAGATTTTCCATTGACCAGGAGTACAAGGGGACGTATGTAAGGATGTACATAGTTGTGTTACGTGCAACACCCGGAAGCTACGGAGAGCAGACAGTGATGCTCCACAACAACCGAGGCTGCCAACTGGGCGGTTAAAAACTGTCGCACTCGACATCATGGGTCCGTACCCATGCACCAAAAGCGGTAAATGATTCCTCATTATTGCCACTGATTTATTTACCAGATAGACTGAGGCATTCCCAGTTACTAATGTTCGTGAGCATATGGTTGCACAGGTAATGCAAGAGGATAATGTTAACCGATAATAGTACACAGTTTGTAGTAAGGAAGGGGAGGGTTATTGTACTGTATGGGGAACCGAACACTGTACCACCCCGGTCTACTACTCCAGGGAAAACCTGACTGAACATCATAACCAAGACATAAAAAGTCAGTTGCAGGTCAGGCTAGGAACAGACCACACGAGATGGGCGGAATTGATTCCAGAGGTCATGTTTTGTTTACAAAACTGAGTGAATCCTGCAACTGGGATAACACCCACAGAGATGGTATAGGGTCGCGAACTGCATGCACCCAGAGAACCCTAGAAAACCCGCCAATACCACCTGAAGGAGCTGTTGCCCACCAACTGCAGGTTCAAGAAGAGGCAAAGGCAAATTAGAAAAACTATTTTAATACTTGGGTACCAGACAGCAGAAGGCTGCCGCCAGAGTTAGTGCATGGCATTTATGTCTATTTCAGGGAAAACCCATTATCAGCGGGAGTCAAGAACCGTTGTGCGGGACTGGGAACTAAGTGGATTGAGCCGGTAAGGGTAACGGCAAAGATGGGGAATTTCACATTTCTGGTGAAACTGGGTACACGAAAAGTCACAAAATGTCACAGCGACAACCTGCGGATAGCCCGCACACCTGTAGGGAAGAGGGGCAAGGAGAAGCTGGAAAGCCTAGTAACTCGGCGAACGCGACGTGTTCCAGGCAGTACGAAAAATGACAGAAGTAGCACGTGTCAAAACAACACCAGTCCCGTGATCACGCGCCCGGAAAATGTAAACAACACCACAGTAACCACTATGTCATTTAGGTGCTTCGAGCCATCTGAACACTCCACACCAAACAGAGAGGGAGAGGGCAAAGGAAGAGCACAAACACAAGTGAGCAAAACAAGTAGTAGTGAATCACCATTTCAGGGCTTTCCTGTGGAGGCAAGGAACAGTCTAGTAAACCAAAGCAGCTTTAACGGGTTTACATGTGTAGATGAGGGAAGAAGTTGTAACAACATTGTACATGTAAATTGCAACACAACCAGTGCCATTTATACAAGTTTTAAGAGGTTTCCCCAAGGCGCCAGCCAACATGGTTGTAACATAAACCATAATACCACAATAAAATTGTAACACCTTTCAGAGGTTTATCGATGCCCGCAGGGGATAGCCTAGTAGGGCAACAGAGTTTCAAAGGGTTTGGGGAGGTTAGTAGGGAAGTGAGTGTAACGCCAAATGTCAACAAACCACACCGCAGCACTCTCAAGAAATACATATTATAAAAAGTTGCTCAATGTATGGTTAAATTTCTAAATGCATGCTGAGTGAAGAATAAGAACATTATTATTGCAGCGTGAATGCCTCCATATGAGAGAGTAAATGAATACAAAAAATCCACAATTTAAATGTTTAATGAAAATCTCTATTTAAATTATTTATGTGCCATTACTTTTAAAAAATAAAAGTTTTACTCAGCATGCATAGCACTTCCACTTGGGTGAACCCCATAGACAGCTATGGTAGGGGTCTGCCCGACCCCTGCCTCTGGGCAGTCCGTTGAGGAGAGCTGGTGAGGTAACACGCTGTCACGTATGCACTTCAAACTTTTTGCACTGATGTAGATTACCATAGCTCACTTTTTGTATACCGGTTAACCTTTGCCTTGCGTACATTTTGCCAGACATTTCCCCAGCATTATGCTTCCGCTTAACCTAATAATTTGCGCCCTTGTGGCTTTTTTAACTTAATTGAGGAGAAAGGAGGAAACATGTTGGAGAGGCCACGTGGCCTGCGCAACTTTGAAATCAGGCGCCATCCGCCTATGTAAAAGGCATTTCAGTGTAATTTATGTTTAATTGCTGCATGCAGTATTAAGAACTTTATTTCTATGTATGTATTTTAGGGTTTTTGTCATGTCAAATTTTTTACGGCCACATCATCATTGGCGAACAAGTGGTTAACAGCCGCCAAGTCAGTATCTGCGCCAGCCATGCACTTTGAGGGTTTATTTGTGTAATATCACGTGCACCATATTTAATTTCACGGTTCTATATATTATTTTATTCAGGGTTCTGTGTATTTTCATGTGATTGATACTTTGTATGTATGACCATGCAGTCTTTTCATGAATGATTTTCCTGCCATCAGGCGCGGTTTGAGTTCCTATCAGCTTAAATCACCAGGAAAATATTTTTTCCCAACACCACTACCAATTTATCTGACAATAATTGGCTGTTTCTACTGAGAAATAGTACGGCAATTTCACCTGCACCCTGTGATCTGCTACAAATCTCATCCAGCATCATCTGCGCCATATAAGTGTGCTTTCATGCATCTGCGTGTTTATTGTCACCATTCATCTCAAGTGTCCCATGTTGTATCATATGTATTTGTGTTATTTGTACGGTGACATTATTTTCGTCCTAGCTGGCTATGTGTAAAGATAATCACCACACTTACCACGTGCTGGGAGACGTGTCCCGATGAGTCCACATTAGTGACGTACAATAATCACACATGTTCATATCCATTTGTAATTCTCCGTGTCCTGTCTTCAGGAAAAATCTACAGTTCATCCTAACTGCTGTAGAACTCTCCACCACTTTGACCTTCTGCCACGGAGGGGAATCGAGCACCAGCTTTAGCAACTTTTGGCCATAACTGCCTCTTCTCCACCCACATATCTCTTTGCAACCTCTCTGCTTCCCCAGCACCACACCACTCTGGCCTCGTGCTCCAGGTATATATATTGAACTAGCGGCCCTCCATTAGAGGCTGTGTCTCGCGGCTCATTTGTGGGGTGTACCTGTGCCCGAATGCATATTGATTTCTTCAGCCATCGCTGTATCTTGTGGTTCTGTAGTATTACTCTGCTCAAACACATACAGAGTATACCAACTTCATTAGCCAACACTGTCTCATGCGAATCTGTAATAGGGTGTTACTCTTCCAAACCACATGCTGACTTCTTTGGTCATTGCTACCATTAGTTGATTGTTGTTCTTCAGTCTAGATTGCCAAGCTGCCGGTGAGCTCACCGAAGCCTTTCACACTTCTTAGCTACCCAGTAGCTGCACACTTAGAGTTACGAGTCTGAGTACCGCACGACTGCCTCACTCTCATCCACTGTGCATACCAAGTCTAGGCGTCACTCTGGTCGGCCTCCCAGGATCAACCCTTCAGGCCTTAGTGAGGGTACAGGCTGATTTATGTGTGTTTACTGATCAATCGACAAAAGACCTAATCCAAACTTGGTTGAGTTATCAATTGAAGAATTTTTACTTCTCTACCTTGCTCCTGCCATCTCCTGCTTCGCTGGAGATACTGTTCCCAAACTCACCTTCAGGAAGAACCATCTCTAGATGATGCTTAGAACTATGTTGGAGTTCTGCCTTTCTGAGTAACATGAGAGTGGTTACCTTCCTTTGGATATTGCTACCTCCTTATGTGCATAGGTCTGCTGGCGAAATTCTATCCACCATTTCACTTGCCGGAGACCAGTAAAACAGGACTACTTCCTCCTTCTACCTCCTACCTTTACCTCCTCTCATGTCATGCCTACACCTACAGGACACCCACTGTCCACCTCTCTGTACTTTCACCTCCCTTATGCCATGCCACAGGGCTAGGCAGGAGAAAGCAGCCAAGCTAGGGTTGGAGGCCTTGAGAGTAGGGAACTAAGGACCTGTCAGGTCTATACTTGAAAGGAGGAAGCTGCTCGACAGAGGGGTACCAACACGAGCTCTTCCAGAGGACACAAGAACCTGATTTGGCACATCCCATGCACTGTATCACCACTGCATCCCATGCCACCAAAAAAACCAGTAGCTCCATTTCGGCTCTCAGCCACAGACAAGGTGGTCAGACACCTGAACCTGGTACCCAGCTACACCCAATCATGAGTACTAAGCAGTGCACCTCACTGAGTTCACTGCCAAGTGACTAAGGTTCCGAAACCTGCCAGCTTCACCCCTGAAAGTAATCCTGTCATGTTGACGACGCCTGCTTACCAGTTTTCTGGCGTGAGCGAGGAGAAGCACTGACGCCAGCCAACAATAGAAGAACCTATTAGGCAGGGTGTTAAGCCTTTTACTTTCTTGGCAGCCCATGTGGAACCATTGAGGAAACTACGACTACTAGCCCACGTTCTCAAAATTGAGAAACCCTTAAGAAAAGTCTCTATGGCCCCCATGATTGCACCACAGCAAAGACTTCAGGGAGTCAAGCTAAACACCACATGGCACCTGCTAGCAACATAAAAATGGCCACAGCCAAGAGAACTGCACAGATAGAAGGGTAGGTTTGCGCAGCAGAAGAGTGCCCTGGTCTGGGTCGCTACTACATCACATGCCTGTACTGCAATGCAGCATTTCATTACTTGTGCCTGGATTGGAAGGACCAGGAACGAGATACCGAATGGCTGGAATACTGTTGTTTGACATCACCAATACATATTATGTCAGTTTCCCAGGGAAAGGTGTCTATACGATAGCTTGCTAAGAATGCCTGCGCACCTTCCACTATCTCTGTCTTAGGTGGCAGAACAGAGCCAGAGACCTGGATGGTCTAATTTTCAAGTACCCAATGTGCAGGCTCACACACCCGCACCATAACAGGTACCACCTCTACCAGAACCTGTAGTTCAAGAGGAGCCACCAGTTTTTTGACCAGCTACCATTACCTCAGTATGCAGGGAAGATGCAGGAGTATCCCTGGAAATTACTCCAAGCCTGCACGACAGAATATGAATGGACACATTTACCTAGGGCCTTGTGGGTCTTCAAAATAAAAGCACAACTACAAGAAGATGCAGAAAAGTGGTGGCACAAATAATGAGAATTCGTTACCAACTGGGACCAACTCTCAGAGCTGCTCATAGCCTATCTCTACAGATAAAGCATGGTAGCATAGCTCACAAACAAGTTGTACAACCCTGTCCAGAAGAACAATGAAGAGGCTGAACTGTAATATGGCATAAGGCCTTAATCTTTCAATGCATCCACCCAGGGAAAGAAGAACTTAACACAGTAGAACAGATAACCAGCTTGCTGCTGCTGGAAATACACGCACACCTACACAACCCATAATCAGGAACACTGGAAGAACTGGTAAAAAAAAAAGGTGCGTAATACAAAGATAGACTTGGCCGACATCCGTAAGGCTCAAGAACAGAACAAAACCACACCCTCCTCTGCAGGATAAATGGTCATCAACAAAGCCCCTTCACAAGGAAGGACGACAAAGACAACCTCTGCCCCTCCTACCACATTACCCAAGTGCTGCCACTGCCCTGTAAGGCACTTCCATTGAGACTGCCCAGCACTATGGCAGAAGATGCAGAACAGGAAAACAGGAACAACCAAAAAAAGTCAATGCAAAGAAGGAGTAGGAGGAGGAGGAGGAGGAGGCGCCTGCATATGCCTCCAAACCCCCTAAGAGCCAGGGAAATGAAAACACCAAGAAGCCTGAAGGGGCTGGGGCCCCGGCGAAGTGAAAAAGGAGGCCCTGCAAGTAGCTGCTAAACAGGAGAAGGAAGTCTTATGAGTTCCACCCCGCAACACTGTGCTCATATGGACATCTAAAGTTTAAGCAATCTTGGACACCGCTGCCAACACCAACTTTATCTGAAAACCAAACATACTTCAAGAGTTCTGGGACCAGATCAAGCCAGTGAAGAACACAACTATCAACATGGCCCAGAAAGGAGCCCACCTACCCACAGAAGGGGATCTGTCACTCATGCTGAAGTTTACCGACAAAGCCATCCTAACAAAATTTCACACGGTGAACGAAATGGGAGAACCAGTCATATTAGAACAGCCTTGGTATTTGCAGCAGCAAGCAATCATTGAGTGCCGCCAAGGAAGGATATACATATCTGGGAACCACTAGGAGTAGGCCCATAATCTGTGACAATTTACAAAGCCTTGTCTGCACCAGCAAGCAGCCACTGTGGAATATGTACAATAAGTACAGGTGCAATCAAGTCAGGACACTTGTATTGAACAGCAACAGTTCGTAATGAGGCGTCATCACCACCTAAAGCATACCGCCAGATGTAGCACGTTGCTGCTGCCACAAAACGAGCTGAAACATGGGCGTATGAGTGCCATAGCAGACATAGCGGCAGTAGCCACGAGTACTGCAAAACCCCTCCAGCATGCCATCATTCCTTCCATGCCACTGCCATCTCCAGCATTGGAGCATATGCCTTCGCTGCGACCAGCATCAGCATGCAGGGAGCAGAAAGCGATGCCCTCTCCAATGCAGTCTCCGCCCTCCACGCCAATGGTCGCAGAGGCGGGGAAGCAATCTGCAGACTGCCTTCCAGCCAGTCAGCTGAGAGCAGAGCCAAGACCTTCATGCAGCAGGTCGCTGACCCCTGGCCCACTGACCCAGTGCCACCTTCACTGCTAGCTGAGCCTTGCTTTGTGCCGCCACAGCACTGAGTCCAGTCTTGGCAAGCTTGCTGCACAACGTCGAGGGGAGGCTCAGGTGTCACGAGATGCAGTGATGCCAAACCCGCATCTTCAGCTGGCCAGCCCCACAGAAGAAAGACTCTGTGTGAGAAGCTTACTTACTTCGGTAACTCATCACCCGATTAGAGCACAGACTCTGCGTTCGTTGCTGTACTTGGCAGCACTACACCCACTGTGAGCCTCTGCCTCATTATGTGAACTGCCCCAATAACAAGTGAAAGTGTGAGTTAGCATAGGGATTAGCGTAGATAGCAGTGTAAGTTTATAGATAGATTAGGATGTAGCATAGGAAGTGTTACAGAAGCAAAATTCCCCTGTGTAAAAGTAGAGCAATCCGTACCCCAAGTGCTGTGTGACATTGTGTAAACCAAAAAGCTAAGAACGTACCTGGTCATGTATTGTGCTTCAAGTAATTTAGAAGTGTTTGGAATATCAGCCCAGCCTCACCTCTGTTTTGTAGCCGTAGAACATGGTCACAACTATGCTTCCAATAGGTGCACTGCCTCATGAGGAGATTGTAAGTAATAAGTATTGTTTTTATTCTGCTTTGCTCTTGTAGGTTTATGCTTGTTTTGTGTTTTGAGAGGTTTTTGCAGCCTAACTGCTTTGTTTGAGTTTTGCAGCTTAACTGCTGATTAGATGTTGTGTTTTGGAGCTTAACTGCCAGTTGATGTGATACGGCCATGAGCCAGATGAGGGTACAAGAGGGTCAAGAGTTTAAAGCACATGTGAAGAAAACCAGCCTATATTAAAATCCTAGCCTGAAGCATGCCTGGAAGCCAAGCTGAGCCTAATGCCAACTACTTTTCATTACTAATGCGAGAATATTTGGTAATACACCTTACCTTAGAATGTCTTAGCCCATTCCAAACCATGTACTTTGCTGCCATGTGATTGCATGACTTAGGGTGAAATGGGTTTTGAGGGGCAGTGAGGTTCAAAGATTCAGGTTAGGAAATTTGCAGGAGAATGATGTTACCCATCTAGGCACCAGGCTTCGCTGGGTGGTGGTGCTGATGTTGCTGGAGCTGGAGACTCTGGGTGTTCTTGGGGTACTGCAAGCGATTCACCAGGATGTAGATTTTCCTTTAGTGATTATTGCCTCATTTACTTACTTACTATTTACATTTGCTAAAATGTAGGCATATTAAAGGCTGATCCACGCGCCTTAAACAGCATTACTGAGAGATTTCACTCACCAAGTTACTGATTAGAGGTAATGATTGGTTAGGCGGGTTGTAAAGGCTCCGTGCCCTGAAATGCCCAAAGGCACTGCACCAAAATAAATACATGCCATTAACAAAGACACATATATTTTCTCATGGCAGAATACAATAATTCTCCTCTGTGATGTAATGTTATGAACAGTTTGTGCTATGCCGGGGTGTTTGACAGACTGTTGTTGTGGGCGATGGGAATGACAGTATCGCGCTCCTGGCGGCAAGAACAGGCACCACCAACCTCCTGACTGGCTGCTGTTGTTCTGCAACTCCAAGCGATTGTCATTTACTCTCCACCTCTCTAACATTTCCTGTTCCCACTACGCTTTGATTTCTCTAACCTCTACAGACATCTGTTGCTGATTTAAAATGTACACATAAAGATTGTCTGTGCTAGTTTATGCTAGCAGGCTCTGTTTTGTTTTGCTCGCCAAAATCTGTTGCAAGAGAACAGGTGGAGTTGTGCCATTATTCTCTGAAGGTGATACCATTTCCCACTCTTCCTCGTCTACCGCTATTTCCTTCTCGTTCGGGGAACATGATAGGGCATCGGCCAGCTGGTTATCTTTGCCGGGCACGTGTTCAACAACAAAGTCAAAGTTCTGTAGTAGCATCGAGCACCTCGTGAGTTTACTATGGACTTCACACACCTTGTGTAAACGTAATTAACACAGGTTATCTGTTCTTAGGGTGAACCACCTGTATTCGAGATGAACATGGTATTGTTTTACAGCTCAGATGATTTCCAAACATTCATGTTCATTAACGTCATAACGTTTCTCAATGTTGCCAAGCTTGGCAATGGAATAAACTATGACACACCGCTCCAGACTATTGCTATACTGAAACAGTACTGAACTGATGCCTTACTGACTGGCGTCTGTCTGCAAATACAGGTGACGGCTTGTATTAATGCATGCAAGGGGGTTACACTGGGAGAAGCAGTATTTTATTTCTTTGAACGCCCTCTGCATGCTGGTGTCCCACTTGTACTTCCTAGTGGGCGAGAGCATTTCAGTGAGCAGGGCGGTGATTATGGCAAAATCTTGAATATACTGCTTATATCAGTTGATCCGGCTGAAAAATTTGCGTAAGCTCTTCCGCGTGGTTGGCTCTGGATACTCGTCAATGCGGGCTAACTGTTCTGGTGTGGGGCGGTTCCCTTCCCGTCAACCATGTGACCGAGGTACTTGATACTGGTTTTGCCTATGCTACATTTCTGATTGGCGCAGGTTAAACCGTTAATGGCAAGTCTCTCCAGAACAATCACTAAGTGGCGTGCATGGTCCTACCATGTCTCTGACCACACAACCATGTTGTCTAAGTAGGCCACTGCAAAATTTTCTATTATTCCGTCTATGACTTTTACCATCATACTCTGAAAAGTAGGCGGAGCACACTTGAGCCCAAAGGCATGGCACAGAATTGATATCAACGACCGTCTGGTGCAGTAAACTCTGTTTTGTGCCTGTCTTTCTGTTTTACCGGAATCTGCTAGAATCCACTTTTCAGGTTGAAAGATTACAAAAAATTTTCACTTTGCTGAGTACATTAAGTGCAGGACTTACACTAATGAATTGGGGTGGGGCACTCTCTGTGATTTTAATTATGGGCCCAAAATCAATGCAACCACTACCCTCCATATTTCTTTGGCGCTAATGTTATGGCTGAGTTGTACCTACTCTCTGATGGTTCAATCACACCATCATGTAACATTTCTGCTATTTGGCAATTGATTACATTCAGGTGGTGTACATCGTAATCTGTAGGTGATGTCCAGAGTGTATCGTTGTGAACTGTTTTTATTTCATGCTCGGCAACTGTTGTACATTTAGGTGGATTGGCCGGTGCACAAATGTATTTTCTTTAACTTAAGATGTCCTCAAAAGTAGAACGATACTCTTCCGGAACACCGTGATCAAAGTCATCTAGTTTTACAGGCTGTAAGTTGACCTCCACATGTCTGCCTTAATTGTAAACAGTGTGTCTGGCATGCTTGCAGAAATGAATTCCATCCCTCGGAATCTCTAAAATTATGTCCTGATCTACAAGTCACGTTACTCCAAAGATAACATCTTCACGTATCTCTCTTGAAATTAAGGTGGGGACACACATTTAAACATCCCTGATTCTTACGTCAAGCTGAGTGACACCAATGATATTACTCTTGCCATGCAGTGTAGCGAGCTGTACTGTTAAGTTGGTACTTTGGATGTCTGAAAACCTGACAAGCTCTTCACGGACAAAGTTGTGCAAAGCCGTGGTGTAAATCAAGGCAACAGTTGATACATGAGAAATGTACACAAGCACTCTCAGTAATTTTTCAGTGGTGGTACTCACTTGTCCCAAGTAGGCATCTGGCCGGTTGTTTACCTCTGGTGGGGGTGCTGTAGCAGAATGTTGGCAGAGTAGGTGGGCCCATGGTGTGGTCCTACTCTGTCGGTGCATTTTCTATAGCCAAAGTTGCTCTGTTGGGGCGCTGTCTGAGCCAGTGGTACTGTTTATCATGGCATATCCGACACCGTTGCACCTGGTGCTGAACCTAGGTGTTGGCAGCGCTGGGCAGGGGCGACAATTGTACTGTTGTCCCCCGTCGCAGTTGCGGCGTCGTCTGCCTGTGCTTGGCCAGTCACATGGCCGGAAAAAACTGCCTGGGCCGTTCAACCTTTGGCGCTGTGCATTTACGCAGATCGTTGAACTGTCACTACATTTCACTCCAATTTTTGAATCCAGAAAGTCCAAAAAAATAACTGCGCCTGGGTTCTGAGTCAGGCATGATACTCATGGCAGCCCTTGTAAAACGCTGGTATTTGCTGTAAACAATTGATCATACAGCCGGTCTAAATCTGGCAGCACCGTCTTGACAATTGATTCAAGCACATCCTCAGTGGACAGTGCTGGTAATGACGGTTGGCCAAACTGATTTTCCGGATCACAAATGCTCCCAGACTGTCTTGCAGTTTCTGTTCTTTGGTAAACAGGGACAGCTGTTACTACAGCGTCGTGTATGTACTGGCGTATCAGGCGGTGAACTTCATCGCGAACTGCATCCAGGTCATGTTATATTATGTCACCGAATGCCACATGTTCTTAGCATCTCCTACAAGTTGAGCCCCTATGTCATTCGGCCACTCTTTGACACTAACACCATATCTCTGCAGACAGCTGGTACATTCTGCTAGAAACACCATTGAATCTTCTGCTCCCTTTCCAGAAAACGTCAAAAGTGTCCGAAAGCAGGCTGGTGTGCTAACTGGAGGTTGAACTTGTTGTATTGGGGCTCTGACTTACTCTTTTGACTGTTTCTGCATTGGGATGGGTGGCGCACATGGTTGAGAAGTGTGCCACACCCCCTTTTGCGGCATCTGCATTACGTCATATGTGTTGTTTACATTCACGTGTGCATTGTTATTGTTGACGAGAGCCGGCACTCTTCACAGCGGAATGTTCCTTTGCGAAAACTGCTCCAGTAACTGTCCGATATACACTTCGGATGGTACTTATTATCATACAGATTGCATACAACAATAACACGCCCTTCTCCACCACACAGTCTAGCCTTGCAATTACTTGGTAGGCATTCCACTGAAATAAGGAATTTGTTAGGTGCGATCAGCTGTGCTGCTGCAGGCTACCTGGTCTGGATGTTAGTACAGTTCTGTCTGCATGTGCAGTTCTGACATGTGAAAACATCGCAGAGATGGCCATTCTTCAGCTGTCAGGAAGGCAAGGTGTGCTGCTTGCTGACACAGCTCACAGCATACTGTGTTGCTGCTGTGATCGTCATATGTAGGGCGTGAGCAGTGCGTTACTCTGTTGGTGGACGTCACTGTCGGAACAAATAATGCACTTCTTCCCTTTGGTACACAGCGGCAGATGTTGGTTTGCAGGTCGTATTCCTCGTACGGGTCCAATGAGATAGGCTTTCCACATGATGCACATATTTCTTCGACGTCCCACATGTTGGTCAGAAATTCCATGTTGCTGATGTTTGTGGTCGTATGAAAACCAACGCGCAAAAAGGGTTCCTTCAGGTAGCCACCTGGTAGACCTGGCCTGATGGGGTGAGTGGTCAGCGTATGGCCCGTACCACGCAGAAATGCACGCCAGGCATGAGACACGTGGTGATGTCATAAGAAACTTAGTGGTGTGCGGTAACATCATGGGTATCTCCACCTTTGGAACACAGAGGGGGATTTAGTATGCACACGAGATTGCTGCCAGCTCACTGTTCCACGTTGTTTCCTGAACAATGGCTGACTTCCGGAACACAAATTTTTTTAACCATGTGCACGTTTTTTTCACAACGTGTGTGTTCAAGCCACACTAGTTGCTGCACAATATAACATGGCTTGGCAGCTTGCGAGGGGCAAGAAATACCAGATTTGAGAGGAACCCAGATTACTGAGCAGTTAAAAATTCTGGTAGGGCGCCATCACATCAATGTCATGGGTGAGCACATGTACTCTGGTTCTCAAGGCGGTAGTTGGTTGACAGCCATGTGGCATATCCCTCTTGCAGCTCACATTTATGAATGAAGTACAACAAAAGTTTGCAATGCCTTTACATTACATAAATGAGCACGTTGACTTACACTCTGGAGTGGGCCAGGAACACAGGCAAAATAAAAATAAAAATAAAATAAGATGAGGCACAATGCAATTATGTATATTGACGAGTGAGATCACATGTGCAGTTACTGATACGAAATCCCTCGAATTCTGCGGACATGGTGTATAAGACCCGCCATTGGCCGACACTGATAAAAGTACCTACTAGTTAGCGGGTGGAAATAACGAGTGGTAAAATTTCCGGAGCTGTGAGTATTCAGAGATGAGAGTGCAAGCATAGGGGGAGAAAAGAAAAGAATTAAGTATTCTGGTAAAAATATGAACTTACTATTGCACCTAGTTGACCAGCCGAGATGACGAAATGACCCCACGATGCGAACGCGTGCGCCCTCCTATGCCCACTGAACTAGACTGAGATGGATGGGGCTTACATGACATTACCTAACGGAGATCTTCTGCCAACTCCATGAGGGAAAACCAAATTTATACATATACACTTAATACATGTACAAAAACAGAAACAAGCAGAGCAAAGCAATCTGAGTAATTAAGGCATTAATTTTGATATGTAATTATTAATTTCAAATGTTCTATTTCTCCGTTGCTACGCGTGTCTGGGAAATTGATATTATTCAAACAGCCTGTATGGGCTTGCAAAAGAAACAAGAAATTATTACACAATTATACAAGACAGAGAACATTGAGCAACCCATTTAATACCACTTCATTAAATTAAAATACTAATTTAGTGAATAATATAGGATTTGACATTTGGGCGCTTAGGATGGCAGCTGCCAGAACTACCATGATCAATTACGTTTTCCTTTACATAAAACTGAAAATAAATATACGCCCTTTCAACGCTAAAATAAATATAGAAAATACACTTAAAATTATGTAGTAATTTTAGAGCATCATCAATTGTAGGTCATTTATGCAGGCCAAATGGCCGGACACTCTTTAATTAACTACACTCCACACAGGGAAAGCAAACTGGAGGTAACAATTGCCCACGTTTACATTAGATTCTGCTTTTGGGGTATCACAACACTCTACCACAATAACCATGTAGGCACATGTTAACTCTTGGCGAGGGGGGTCATTTGGGTCACGGGACGGATCATTGACCCATTCTACATGAACGACATCAGGATCCAAGCACTTCAAGCACAGCTGTGAGTGGCTGGTGCATGAGTGAGCAGCACTTGTCTGCCTCCTGAGCAGGGCAGTGAGGGCCATGTCAAGTTACAATAAAAAAGTATTGGCTACCGCTGTGGAGATCTGTTCGAGTTCAACTCCAGGCGGATAAGTCAACTAGAGAGATTTGTCTGATGTCGGGCCCTAAACAGATAAGTCAGCTTAGAGATATCTCCGAGTTTGATTCCAAGGAGCGGTCCTCACCACTTTTGCCTTTCCACAGTTTAACAGAACAGCGACAGTTAATGCATTTACATATTTGCACTCAGGTTTCACAGCTAAATCAGACAGTAACTGCACAAATTTCATAGGTTGAATCAAAATTAGAAACTGTGAACCACAAAATGGAACACATATCAGCAGTGTTATGGAGAGAAATTGCAAACTATCGAACCGAATCTGAGATTATGAAAGAAGTAGAATTTGCCAAGGGGGAAGTTAGTATTGCAGCACGGCAAGGGCCAAGCAAAATTTTAAATTCTATTAGTGTTTTGCAAAGCAAAAATCCTAGACATGATACTCCCCATGTTCCCATAAAACAAAATTTTGCTACCTGAAAAGAGGTGTGGTTATGCAGAAATTACAATTGAGGATGATGACACAAATAAATTTCTGGAACCTCGCACTATTCAGATGTCAGTTATGCAAGAACCCACATCATAGTCTGCACAAGAAACAGAGGAAAGCGAGAGAAGGAGCACGAAAAGAAAGCACTTAGTGGTGCGAACTCAAAGTCAAAGCAAAGTGAAATAAAAAAAGGGAAATCAGTTATGACAAGCTGAAAAGATGCAGGAAAAAGCCTGTAGGAAGGAAGATGAAGAAAGAAGAAATAAAGAGAGATTGCTGTAAGAAGCAAGCGACGAAACACGAGAAGCAAAGGAAAAAAGACAAAATTAATAAATCACACTTTGAGTGGCTTAAAATGAAGAGGAAATATTGCAAAAATTTTAGCACAGCTGAGAGCGAAAATGACGCCAGTGAATGCCATTTTCCATGGTGTAAAAGGAGGCACAAGTTTTGCTGTGTAAGAGGCACAGCTGAGCAAAGTGGTCACGCCTGCTAACACTATTTCGCATGGAGCAGAAGGAGGAGAAAATGTAACTACATTTTTGCCAGTTTGAGAGCAGCAATGCTGCGAGAAAAAGGTACTGTGGGTGGCAAAATTAGAGAATAAATGTGTAAGACTTTTTCCTAGCAACTGTATTAATTCATGAGAGGAAAAATGACGACCAAAGGAAATTTTAACTGGTCCATGGTCAAAATTTTTACCCCTCTGGAGGTACTTACAGGTCAGCAATCTGAAATGTTTGATATATCCAAATTACCAGTACCTACAGACCAGTCCAAAGGATTGGATGAAAACCCTGAAGATTTGAAAAAGGAAATTTTGGAATTTGCTAATAAAAAGACTAATCCTAGCAGCCAAATATCATTGCAAATACACCAAGCAGTCTCAGAAGAAAAAGTGGGAAATAGGACAATTGGTGCTAATAAGAGCCCATTGCATAATTAGAGCCTGGGAATTCATGACTAAGAAGCTAATGCCGCTTTATTTCGGTCCACTAAAGATATTATGCATCTGTCATAACTGTTATGAAGAGGGTATGTCTGGAGACAGGCAAAGTAATAGGAAAATATAATATTATGACACTCAAGGAATATCCGCCACCAATGACGCTGGTTTGAAATGAGACGTTGGAAGTCGATCTAAGACAAACACGCTGAGGAATAAATTTTTTTTTTGGTAATGTTGAATTTAATTACAGTGAAAAATTGTCAATGATGCAAATGTTATTTAATTTAATTATTGTTTTGGGGTGAACAAACCTACAAGTAAGGGCAGATATTTAGCGTTGAATTGCTGGCTGGTGTCGGCTTATAAATTTAAATTTAAATATTCAATTTTGTCTATTATTAGTTTGTTTCTGTGTTCTTAGTTGTGGCAGGTAATACTTGGAACATATAACCTTAATGTTGGTCGTGCAATCATCCACTTATTATTCATTAGATTTTTGTATAATCAAAGCTGCAATTATTTGTTCAGTAATTTTTAAAGTAGTTAGCATTTGTATGTTCTATGGTAGGGTCACATGCGATGTTCCAGATTGTGTCTTAGATTGGTGTTAATTAAATTCACCAGTGAGTAGAAAAAATTTTAGCTGATATGTTAGATAAATTAAAGGGTATATGACTCAAAATCAAAACGCAGTAGGAACTAGCTGAGGAAAATCAATGACTTAAATATTCCTTGTTTTATAGTTGTCTAGTTCTACATACCTGTGTACTACACCATTTCATGTAATATCAAATAAAGTGTTACATAAATAAAATTTGGCACCCAATGCACAGGCCAATTTATCGTTGCATGTGCCTTACAATAGACACACATATATATACACACATTTATCTCTCTATATCTTTCACTCTGTCTCTATTTCTCTACCCAATTCTATATCTCTCACTATCTCTCTATCAGTAGCTCTCCCACGGCTACAATCTTGCTTCCTCTCTCTTATACGCCTGACAAAGGGGATTTGGTTGCCTAGTAACTAGTGGTGTGTCGTCATATCCTCTCTCTCATGGTCAACTGGTGGGTGGTAGATATTGGCTACCTTTGGGCACACTCGGCTGCAGATTGTCACGGCCCCGCACTATATCGCTTTCTCCCATTACATTCCTGGTGAGAGGGGAAGTGGTAGCCTTGAAACTACTGTGACGTCCTTCCTCACTTGTTCAAACTGTGAGGCTGATAGCCTCCACACAGAGTCCCACTTGGAACTTTATAGTGCATGATTTCTCAACTAAAATAAGGGGAAATAACTTGAAGGAAGGGGGAAGAAACACTTTGATCGTCCTTGGCTACCTTCGGCTGCAACTCGCCACAGCACGGACCACTTTGACTCGTCCCCTCCTTGGTGTGGAGGAAGGGGGTTTGGAGGATGGCTGACAACACTCACCTTCTCACAAAATTTGTAGAGGAAGTCTGGTGTAGAGGGCACATTTTGATATGGCTGGGAACGTTTGAACAAAGACTGCGACTTTAGGCAATAAACTTTATTTGACTCTTTTCTGCATTTAAAAGTTATGGTGCAACAACATATTATGCAACTGCGACAATCATGCAATAAATCATGGTACACATTATTTTGTCTTGAAAAATGTTAACTTCCTTGCGAGAAATGTAATTTTGTAATATCATATTCTTTATTTCGGCAAGTTAAAGTGAAGTGTTTATTAATATTTAAAAAATTCCTATTTTCCATTGTGTTTATTAGTTAAACTTTATTCACGGATAATTTACTGCCCTTATTATACTAAACATTAAGTTTAATAAGGTTAGAAGGTGTACTTTATTGATATACATGCTAGTTTCTCATCTACTGAAATCCCAAGAATTTTAAAATATTTGCAGTCCTCTGAAAAATTGTAGATAGACAATCCACTGTATGACTTCATCAGGAGTTATTAAGAAATAAAAGTGGCTGCACCCAATTATTTGCTTCATAATTTGTGATCCGATAGCTAAACTATGGAGTTTTCATGCATTTGTTCAATGCTTGTTGGGTGGCTGTTGTGTATATGTATATATATATTATCAATAAACAAGTTGTATAACAATGAAAAACTAATAACAATAACAAAAATAACTCACAAACCTCGCCAGTTCATAACTCCTGGTGCACCAGCTACAAACACAGTTCCCTGTAAAAAAAAAATACAAACAAAAGTAAAGTGATGAAAACATGTTTGCTCTTGATAAACACCTCATTAGGAGGAATAGCGTGGCTAACAGACATACACAGTATAGCTGTGTCATAACGAGTATTGGCTATAACAATACATTAGCAACAATTTTTTTATGTACTGCAGTGCTCTGTATTAAATGTATGGTCAGTATATCAGTTTTAAACTAGTGTATTTTTGTGAACTCACTCAGTGTAACACCAGTATGGATCTCTCTGTGGGTGGAAACACTTGCATATGCAATAGAATCCCATTTTTACATACCCTGATTTAACATATTCCTCTATTTTGCACACATTGTCTTTTATCAAATATAATGCTTTCACAACATAAATTTCCTCCTTTTACATATTCCTGTACTATGCAACATTTTTCTCTGGACCCTTGAGATGTGTAAAAAAAAAAGGGATTCTACTGTACTTCTATGTTTGGTCTGCAAACACATTGTGTACAGAAGTCAAAAGAATGTCAACAACTTTTAAAAAACAGGAGTAAGCTTTAGCCCTTTTTTTCCCCCCTTTCAATAAAGTACTGCCTATTCACTCCTCCTCATCAGTTTGTCTGGCTTTCTCCCTGTTGCCAGTGGAGCTGCACTTATAGATTAAAAAAGGGGGATGAGGGAAAAAAAGCATTGATCGAACAAGCAGCTAAAAGAGGGGAGATGGCATCTGAGAAGAAACAGTGCCCAAGCAAAAACTAGCAATTAAAGGAATGGAAATAGCAAGTGAATATTATGCTTATCAGTTGCTTCATCTGCAGACGATAGCCCTCAACACTGTTTTGTGTTTCAAACTAGGACAAATTAAGTCTGCTGTTCTTAGAAATAAAAGTGCCTGCAATTACACAGCAAGATCATATTTAAAAACCATACCATTCAAATGTTTCAGTCAGCTGTCATATCTGTTTACTTTCAGTTTTCATTACATGCATTTACTGAAGAGGAATGACAAACAAAACATATTTCAAATGATGAGTAATTGCTGCTTATTTTAATTTTAATACGCTTTACATGAACAATGATAATGTGTGAAAGTTGCCACTATCAGATGTGCTGCATTACAATCCACAGTAAACTCATCAGCTTCCATGCATGTAATGGCATCCATAAATCATAGCGTACTGATTACGTAAGAGTACAATAACCCTGCACAAAATTATGCTACACAGCAGTGTTTAATTTACTCTTTTGCATATCTATAACAAACTGCTATACGAAATTTTGAATGCATAGTATTAGATGCAGATTGTGTAGCTGTTTTCACAATAAAAACCAACCTCAAAAACTTAAGTGAAATAACAAAATTATTTAAAAGTGAAATAACAAAATTATTTTTATTTATATTTTTCAATCCTAGGAAAACTACCAAATAGAGTTCTTGGTACTAAATCTCATGCATATTTCTTTGTTTTCTGGATACATACTAATGTACTAAATGTGAGATTGCAATAAAACATGTTCTAAAGACAACTTAAATAAATCATTAAAAAAATTACCATATTTTGATATGTATAGGCCACACCAGAAGTTTTTTTTATGTAAAAGTAGGGATAAATAATATTTCAAGTATAGGCCTCACTGAATTTTTGTCAGCATCAGAAAACTATGGTGATGTCAAATTAATTAGTATGCTGTCTGGTGTGTCCAAGTTGCAGAGTAGGAAAAACTGCTTCTGGCCAGAGAGACCAGAGAGAGAGCATGAGAAACAAGAGAGATGGTGAGAAGCAGGCATTCTAAAAATAGTCAAGTGGCTGTGTGGCAACAGGAAGTTAGAAGAGGGGAAGATACATCATGGCCCTGAAGGGGGGAGCAGAAGGGAGTGACAAAGAAAGGTCATGGTAAAGAGGGTGAGTAGTGGAATGGGGGTGGAGTTTTAAAAGTAGGGACACAGAACAAGAGTTAGAATGAAGAAAAGAAAAGGACACACCAGAAGGGAAAAAAAAAGAAAGGGACCCCAGCTCTGCCTTCACAGGGTGGCTCATAAGCATTGACTGTTTAAACATTTAAATATGAGTGATGAGCTATTAATTTGTTCTTATTTTATTCTACTTCCTTTGAAACTAAGTTAAAACATTAATGTTCTGTATGTTGACAAATTTGTGAACATGTTTTGGGGGAAAACATTTTTTTAATGCCAATATCTCGTAAATAAGCTGCACCCTACTTTTTATAGTAATTTTTTTTATAAAAATATGCAGCCTATGCACACTAAAATATGGTATAGGAATAAAAGTCACATCATTAATATTTGGATACAATAATGTAGCTTCAAGAAACAGAAATGTCTCTGAAAGTTTAATTTTCAGTCTCATACATCACTGTCGTCAAGTTCACATACATTACTCTCCTTTGATGAGTATGACCATAGTCTATTTGGAGTTGTATCTGAAGCGCAGGGTTTCTCGTCAAAAAAAAAATTTCTGTAGCCTCTTTCGAAGAAAAGTTTTTCAACTCAGAACCTTCAATAAAAATTCTCATCAAGATGTCCAGGGTTGCAGTTTTAGAAAAAGCCCTCTCTGCCTTTGCATTTCAGACAGGAAAGAGTCTCAGAATGCAAATTATGCGCACCAAATTTGGAAAATGTTGTTTGTAGTTTTTGCAAACCATTATATAAAGTTCATTTCCTGTTATGTGCCTCAAATTAGATAACCAAAATGTTTTGAAGTCTTTTTATCTTCACATACACCATCTGCTGTAACTACCTTTTTCTTCTAACATTTCCTTGTAATTAATGTGTGCACAGATTATTGATTTCTTCATCACCATAAATGCATACATTCTTTTAGTCAGTGGGCAGGGTTGCCAGATTGGACTATTTGTCACAGTTTGGGCTACTTCACGGCAAAATTTGCGATAAAAATAACGAAAATGTGACTATCGCAATTTAGGCAATTTTTGTAATTAATTTTTGATATTTGCGCTACTTGGTATTACAGTATTTAATTAGTTTTGGTATATATTTTTTATTGTGAAAAAGATAATTAATTCTCATAAGTAAGATGTTTTTTGAAACAACAACCACTGTGATTACAATGGAAGAGGATCTCTTGTTCAGACTCTTGTTACTCACTCTGGACAATGAATAGGCGAATTGAATATCACGCAATTGCTTATGCGTTTGACATAATTTTAATTTTATTTTCGTAGGGCTATATCATTTTTAAGTTTTAAAACAATTTGTGTTCCATACATATATAAAATATTACATGAAAAATTTACAATATATTTTTAAAATGCATTGAATATAAGTGTAACCAAATTGGGCAACATTTGGGCGACAAATGATTGGCCATTTAGGCAACTTCAACAAAAACAATCTGGCAAACATGTCAGTGGGTCACATTTTATCATGTAAAATTTTCATTCCAAATCTTATGAGATCATTCTCATGCAGATCAGAAAATCTTTCATACACTACATCATGTAGCTGAGTAAGAACATCACTGTAACTGTTAATGTATCAAATGAAGAGCAGTGTGTCAAAGAAATTCCCTGGTAAGAGAGACCACCATCTTCTTCTATTTGCATTTTAGGCTTGAGAAGTTCACTCAGAGCATCACCAAACTGTCCACCTGTCATACTGGCAAGTGATGAATAAAACTGTTTCAAAATGGACACAGCATATGACTTGTTTATGTTGTCAGAAACTGAAGTGCCAAAGAGAGTTTCGACAAATGGTTCAAAATCTCTTTAAAAAACAATTCCCATGCAACAAATTTTATACTTTTCATTGTTCTTACTATACCAGACAGATTGGCAGCCTGACTATTATTTCCTGTAGTTCAATTTTCCAACTCACTCACAATAACATTGTAGTTCTTTACTAAAACGTCAAGACATTTCTTTTTATGTGTAACCCACCTTACAACTTGCTGGTTGGGACTGAAGTCACATTTTTTTCACCCAAAGCCATAGCTGGCTCTTGAAACTTATGAACGTGACTACGGCATTTTGAATAAATATTACTCATGAACATCACCTAGTATTTTAAATATGTTGATGAGATATGTTCACTGTATATAACACTTTACACTAAGCTCGAGGCAATGGCTAAGGCAACAGACTTCGAGCAGCCATGGGCATAGTTTTTTAAGTTCAGTAGAATCACAGTGTATATGATCGAAATTCACAGATGTGACATCTGCCGGAACACCAACAAATTTTTTCTTCAAAATTTGCAAAACCAAATTTAGTTAGCATTTCTGTCAAGCAACTGAAAATTACAAAGGTATAAGAGTTAGGTAAATCAGTGACTTTTAAGTAACTTATTTGAATTTGACAGCAGAAGTATCTTGGTTAGAAAACATCACAAAAACTACCTATTTCTTTTTCGGTAACACTGACATCAGTTGAGCCATCACAACACACTGTCAAGTAATCAGTATTTCTCAAGTTGTATAAAATAATTTCTTTAAAGTTGTTTCAATGCAAGATGTGAATTCTTTGCACTTTGGTACAGTTTCATATGTTTCACAAATGTCAACTCCATGACATTTTTCTAGTTTAACTAGTTTTGGAAATTTATTAAATGCTATTTTTTCTTGAGCTAAGACGTACGCAATGTCCGCAAGTTTTCTGATGTGATGTTTTGTTTTACTACTAACAAATGACACTGCCTTGCGTACAGGTGTTTTAACAAAGAATTCTTGAATTGATGCAGATTTATTAAGAATTTTAAGAGCATGCTTGTGCATTTCTGATTTAGCATGTTTAACACAGTTGTCCTTCTTTAGCGCAGAGTCTTGAATATCCTTTATAAACACCATGTTAAAAGTTGCACAAGTCGCGAAGTGAGGTTTCACTTTTACGGCATAATTCACAATATACAAATGTCACATTTCCTGCATTTTCTTCACATTTAAGCCACGTATTCCGGGGATCCAGTTCATTTTTCCAATTCTTATAAGTATTGTACTGTATGGCTACAGTACCACTTGCCATTTTAAACAAAACAAGGATCTGTCATTGCAGATGACGAGTTGTTTGTACTCAACACCAGGCTGTCACTGCCTACTTTTTTTGTTACTACACCCGCAGAATAAGAAAAAGGCAGGCACACACAATCGCAACAGGTAGGTCTATGTGTCACAATGAATAAGGGTTACCTATCGGAACCACTGACTTGCCTGAATGGAAACCAAGTCGGAAACTAATTATTAAGCACTCAACAATTCGATCCTGCTCGCTTCCTCGTCTACCCTCTTGCATAGGTGTATCTTCCAGCAGTGGAAACAGAAATTTATGAGGAAAAAAAAACATTTTTCACTGAACTTTGCAGCATTAAGTTACATATTTGTGCCCTTTCAAACAGCAAACTGAACATAAATACTGCACATAATTAGCACGCTTCAAAACTTCTTGAAACACCTTAGTTCAAAAATGACTCGCTTGACAAGAACATACTGTATCACTTATGCCACTTTCAACCGCTGTTGTTTACTGTTTCACCTTCTGCAGTGTATGCAGACCAACGTGATGTCAGCATCATGAAGGATATTTAGGTAATGTCAACTATGGATTGTCACATTGGGGTTCTTTCCCTGTGTACAATCGTGGACAGGTTGGTTTCCATGTGGGAACGAAATCTGGTGTGGATATAACTACACGAGGTTGACGCCTTACCTTGGTCACGCCTGTCTGTGGAGATCTTGCTGGTAGAGACTGGCTGCTCGCTGATGGAGTTGGCTAAACAGGGACCGACGCTGGCTGTACTAGAGTCGTATCTAAGTAATAATCCAAGCTGAAGGAGAGTATGAGATGTGGAGAATACGTGGCGAGTATAGGATCAAATCATAGTAGCAAATCTTGATAGTGAGTTATTAACAAATATCGTGAGGTTTATTAGACATTCTATTTGGTGGTTCAAAGGTTACGGAGTAATTATTTGTTTCTCTATCTGCTCAAGTAGCTCGTTAATTAGATTCAGAACGCCTAGCTTTCTCCAATACTTCAATCCACCTTTCCTGATGTACAACATTAGAATGCCGGAAACAAGCAACACTGGGAAGTAGCCGGTGTATCACGTATCCCTGCCATCTGGTGCTGTGCCTGCTGCCAAGCATGGTATTCCCGTGTGACGTGATAAAAAAATGTAATTATAAAAATATGATGATGGGATGATGGCATTACACAACATTCCCACTCTTTATTAAAATTTCCAATTAACAATAAAAATAAAAAATTTCAACACATTACACTTTAGAGTATTCCTTAACCTCACAGGTAGGTATCTTTCAGGCGGGTGTGCGTTGTTCCCTGTCGAAAGTTTTTGAAACCTATTATGTCTCTGCATTTTAGAGGTCTGTACATTTATTATTAAATATGAAAAAGTACATGAAAACACTGATGAATATAAAAATGAATATTTACCATATTGCGATTTATGTTACGGCTCACGTCACTTGAGCCTGTAGGCTTGGGCCGTGATGCCCGTAGCAATAATCATGAAAAACACTGAACAAAAATACTGGGAATACTGGTTGACATATGAATACACAAATACACTGAACTCTGAAATATTTTATATTGCAGCGCTGAATGAGAAAAATATTTCTAATAATGTGCCGGTATTCTTGTGGTTGTGCTGTGTGGTAGCATGGTGCTAAATAATGCACATGACGCGAACATGTTGACAATTTACAATTTCATAAAAACCATTACATAAACCCTAATTCAAAAATACTATTAAGCACTGAGAAGCAATCACAGCACAAATATTTCACTTACAAAACACACGCAATAAAACACTATAAAAAATTAAAAAGGCCATTGAAATTTTCAGAAATGTAAATATTTCCACACACATAACACTTCACCAGAGAATAAAAATAGACACTACCAAAATATATTTTAAAAAGGCCATAGCAAAAACACCAATATAAAATTTACAAAACCAAGCACACATACTCGTGCACACAGGGAACACTGCTTTATGTTAAAGTTGCACTGCCCTCATGCGGCCAATGGATGCACTATGATGCTTATCCTGGTCGCACAGTGAACGGGCTAGAGTTGACGCTAACTACACGTCAACACTTAAACCCATGACTGCATCTAGGTACTTGCCTTGCCTTGCTGAACTTGTCAATTCCAATAGAGTGTAGTAATCCATTACTGTGTGGTGCTACTTGCCCTGTGCATCCTCTATTTACAATGTTCAATGCAGCCCCACAAACTTATTGGGTCTTTATTATGCTGCCTATGCAGCAAGGGCTTCCTCCTGAACTTGGGAAAAAGTGTCCAGGCAGCTTCCAACAATAACCTACACTGTACATTTGTGCCTTTCATACCACAACCAAGCTGATCCCAAAGTGTCAGATCCAGATTGTCTCCATAATTGCAATGTTATGACAACCGCAGCAGTTCTGCACTGTACTTTGAACCATTTTAATAAGCTTTCTGATCACGACCATGGAATTTAAACTTTTGGTAATTTTCTGAGGTCCTAGGCACCAAAGTATTCTTTAATTATGTTACAATTTCCATATACCATATAACACAACACCCTAAGACAAAACAAGTTGCAAAGTAGCATCAGTTCGCTACACCACAAACAAATTACACTCTGTATGCAATTATGTTGATTTCTAGCTAGCCTCAGTATCTTCGAGCACAAATGTTGGTAGAACAGTTGGTTAGTAAAATGAGAACAGAAAATATCCATGTTGGATTCAAATCAATTTATTTTGGACGGTCGAACACAGTACAAGTACATCAGTATGACATCACCCGACACGTCTTCCTTGTCATCCGCATTCACACAGGTACGTCACAGCAGCAGTTCCTTAAGTTTATTAATTACATCTCACTTGTGAGGAAAAATTATGAAGACGAGGGGAGGAAAAAGAGTACCTTTCCCCTCGGCACCTATTGACCTCCTGCACCCATGGAAATTAATTAAACAGAAGCAGTTGTTTAATTTCAAAAAGTATTTGTTGAAGCAAAGATAGATATAAGAGAAAAGAAAAAAGTTTGGGTCGGCGGCACTTGCGGGTGCGGGTGAGGTAGTTACTTCTACAAAGGTTGTACAAATATAAGAACGATTCCTGGGCTCTCTGCTAACGACTTGGCACGTGCAGCAGCCCCTACACCACAAAACTAATCTAAAAAAACACACTTGGCCGGGGCTTGCGGCCTCCTATTGGCTGAACATTACATCACACTACTGGTGGACCTACGAAACCGCTGATGGCATGGGAGTTATATAAAAAACTTAATCTCAAAAGTGGCATCACCTTGCTCTGAAGCCTGGGAAACTAAAAGTGCCAAGTATTACAGATACCACTCGTATTAGAGTCTCCCATTTAAACTGATAAAGCCCTTACTTCTAACATGTGGAATGAAAGGAAAAATTTGGACAATTACACTCACTGACAAATGAAACTGGGAATTTAACTAAAAGTGAACCTGAAAAACAATGGAAAAAAGCGATAAAAGGTGTATAAATGCAAAGCTACAAAGAGTATAACTCAACAAATGTAACTCAACAATTATTGCAGTAAAGTGATGTCTAATTTATATTTACAAATTATTTTAATAGCAAAAAAAAATACTAAATTTTTATTACTTTTCAAGAAACCCTAAAGAAGTAATGCATGTATATTAAAGAAGTATGATGTCAATTAATACTTGTAACCACATATGAAAATTAGGTACATTTTAAAAGTGAGAAAGAAAACTGTTATAAGTTTCAGAAATTTTAAGAAATTTTTTTTTTATTTTGGGAAAATTCTGAATGTTTCAGCAAAGAATATGTCCCACCATAATTTTTATACAAAACTACTACAAATTTCACGTATGGTTAACTTTTGTACTTTCAGTAAGTAATACAATCTATTCAAAAATTAAACTCAAGAAAACCTCCAGAGCAAAAAGAAAAAAAGTAGACTACTATAAATACATTTCAAAAAGTAATAAAAATCATTGTAATTAAAAATAATGAATAATAATGGCAAAATTTAAGTTTTCCCATTTTTTTTTTTTTCACTAATATACAATCCTCTTAAATGTAAGGCTACATTATTTGAGATACGCAATGTCAACAATAGCAGTTTCTTTGCACATTTTTAATTTTGTGGGCATATTATAAGTTCATGAGGAAATACTTTATTATTCTTAACAAGAACACCTGCCTTTTCTGATTTACACTTGTTTAGGAATAATGTTTATAATATTTTTTAAAACTATGTATGGTTTTCCAGATTTCCTTACATTTTCTGGGCAGTAAAGGTGGTGGGAATCTGCATGTAAAAACTGCACTTCTGGATAAGCCATAGGCAGGTGGTCAGAGTTAGCTAGTGTACTGGTAATAAGGTTCCCATTCCAAAGACTGTGGTATAAATACCTTAATTTAACTGGCCAATGGCAGTACAGATGTACGTGTGATGTAACTTTCAAGGATACGAGCAAATCTTCCTCTGGCACATTGAAACCAACAAATATAATGAAAAGTATTGTGAGCCTTACACTAATTAACACATGTTTTCATGTTGAAAACCATATATGAAAAAAAAGTAATGCATCTGTATAACTTTATTGATTACCGATTAAGTAACTGATGATAAGAACAATAGTCTGCAAAATACAGATCCAGTTACTGATTATTACAATTTAATAAATTATTAAAGTTGCCATTAATAAACATAGGAAATTGCTAACCCAAAATGTGTATACATATGAACATGTATGGTTTTCAGCAGAAATGCAGTATATTGCAAGGTTTTTTAAATTCAATATTTTTAAAAGTTAGAAGTGTAAGGAACTCTAGATAATCAGTAAAGTAATTATTACAAGAATCATCAATTACAACTAACCTAAAATAATGAAATACGATTATGATTCATTTGTATCTGCATTAGTGCACGACTAGGTACCGTACAACTCCAGTGTTCTAACACTTTCCTAATGGGCGGTCCTTTGTGCATGCAGACCACCTTGTGGTCATACCTTTGGAATGAAAAATTGTATAATTTGAGTGAGTCTGTGAGTCAGCTACATCATGAAGATTTATGTATAGTAAACTTATTATGCATGTGATAAACCCACATACAGGTAGACTTACCTGCTGTGGCTCTGCGTAGTGAACAGATATGCCTGTTTGTGCTATTCCATAATAATAAGCGCTGACTTTAGGGACTGGCTGATAAAACATTTCCTCTGTAACACATGTAAGTATAAGCAACAATCAATTCAATAATTAAGGTGGTTAAATCTGCCTATAAATTTCAAAAAATTAATTACTGTATACTGGTGACAACTGCTAGATGTTAAACACAATACAATTGGATATGGTACCAGCTGTAAAGCAGCAATAGAGGAAGAGACACTTGAATTAGTTTTGAACTGGAAATTAAGACCTACCAAAGTTTGAGGATATGAATAAGGAAAAAATAGGCAAAGATCATGAATGAAATACGGAGGACTAAGGAGGCCTCTTATGGCCTCCTTAGTTGTCATATGGGTGTCATTTGTAAGCACTTATTGTGTCCATTAAAAAAAAAAAAACGTGAAATATTTCAAAGTAAACCACTTTTCAGGACAAAACTGATAGTCAATATTGTGTTAACAATTTATAAATTTGGTTATTAAAACAAATGTGGTTGTTGAAATGTGTCAAAGCAAGCAAAAATTGCTGTAAGTAGCCCTCTGTTTACAGTATTTATTCTTCTGTTTAACAATATTTTAATCTATACCAACAATGTTGTATTTTTACTGAACAGATATCTGTATTAAAACACTATAGTCATAGCTTAACATGCAATGATTGTTTATGCAGTTTTCCATCGCAGTCACAATGCTTACTTATGGCCTGTTATCTGGAGGTGTTTAAAATTATTTATTAGGGCGGCCCCTTAAGAAGATCAGAGAGGAACAGAGGGTATCCAAAGTCGTATCAAAACTACATCATCAATGATGACCATGTCTCGCATATTGAATTAAATTCAGCTTCTTTTATTAATTATGATATACCTAATATAGTGTTAGATAAAAAAAATAATTGTGATAGGGATTTGTGTATGGAAGCAGTATAAGAGGAGATTTATTTAAATTAATAATTTATTTATAAATTAATTAATCGAATTATGTATTTATTATTTTATGCATATGTTTATATATTAACATGTGTAATTATTAAATTATTTATTAATTTATCTACAAATTTATTAATAAATGCATTGATTAAGTAATTAATTTATTTATATGTACATATATTCATTTATTTAATTATAAATTAACATATTTATTAATACATTAATTTAATTTTGTTTATTTATTTTATATTGATTTGATTTTAAATATATTTATTGCTTCATTTAATTATTTTCATATTTATTAATTACTTAATTATTTACTTATTTGTTTATTTACTTGCTTTTCTACTTATTTATTAATTATTTAATTTTATTTATTTAGTTAATCATTTATTTTTAAAAAGTAATTTTTTTGGTTTATTTCTTTATTTATTACTTTTAAATTCATTAATTTATCTATTAATTCATTAATTTTTTATTCATTCAATTTGACATTGCTTTGGGCTACGAGAGGTGTACGTTTCCAGATTACCTTAAAGATGCTACAGCTCATCAATGGATGCAGATATAGTTGGTAGAGTTCCCAGGGTGCCAGCTCCTCCACAGGCTCAGAGGAGTACAATATATTGTTTCTCAGGGTTGCTACAGGACGACAGCCTGTGGCGGCATCCCCTCGCAGTGCATGTCATTTAAAGTTTGTTAGAAAAAGTCATGGCTCTACTTTACACAATTAGCACGTGGTCGGTGACCACGTAGTTACACTCACTTGATAGGTCCAGTTCCCGAGGTAAAAACTAATTATGTGTAATAAGACATGAGGTTAAAAAGAATTAGATATATTACCAGAAAGATTTCACATTGTAACATACGATTTCCCCATATCTATAGTGGGCTTGGCACATGACGCCTGCCAGGGGCCTATGCGGCAAAAATGGCTTACAGCACCGATGCAAAATTACAGTAGTGAAACTCACCAGGGTAGCGAGTCGGCGGAGAGGAGGGTCGGCACACAGGAGAGTAAAAGATAAGAGAAAGGTTCCGGTAAATTAAGATCTTTAAACTATTGACACCTTAAATTATTAACACACTTATTGAAGCTCCCATGACATGTGGCGCGGAGCGGCGCATGTCCACCCTCGAAGACCCACTAGATCAGACTAAAGATGTAGGCGTGTAGGTACCGTTAGCAATCGACACCTTCCCACCAGCATCTCGAGGGAAATGTTTACAAAATGCAAAATGCAAACTTCAAGTACAAGAACAGCAGCATGCAGGAAAATAATGAGATAATTTTACGTGAATTGGCACTGTTAAGCTTCTTCAGAAAAGTCTTTCGTGGCTGTTGCTAAGTGTCTCGTGAAAATACATTTTGGATGTCAAGACTGCCTACCTACATAGTTTCTTCGAAGAAGAGATTAACGTGCAACCACCCGAAGAAGTTAAAGACAGGCCATCCAATAAAGTCTGGTATTTGAGGAGGGCCATGTATGGCCTAAAGCAAAGTGACAGGTGCTGGAATCAGCATATACACAAAGTTTCCATGGAAATGGGTCTTAACCAATCCAAAGTAGACCCTTGCATCTACTTCATACACCAAGGTGAAAGTGATATTATTGTGGCAATTTATGTCGATGACCTACTGCTGTTCTCTAATGACAAGAACCTGAAAAACATGGTCCAATCAAACCTCGAAACCAAGTTCAACATGAAGTACCTAGGGGAAGTCAAACATTGTCTAGGGATGTCCATCAGCAGGGACCGCACGTCTGGTAAGTTATGGATTGACCAACATCCTTAAATAGACAAAATTCTTCAACATTTCAACATGTTCGACAGCAAACCTGTTGCAACTCAAATGGAATTGAATATGAGATTTCAGAGAACTCCGGCAAATGCAGCAGAATGTAGGAAAAGTGATGAGTGCAACAAACAAAATTATAAATGTGATGCAGGGGTTCCCTTTCAACAAGCAGTTGGTAGCCTGTTGTACTTGTGTCAGATATCCAGACCTGACAGCTCACAAGCTGTAAATTGCATCAGCCAGTTCAATGGTAATCCATTGAGGTGTCATTGGGTGGCTGTCAAAAGCATTTTCAGGTACCTGAATGGCACAAAAAATATGAAATTACAATACGACAAGGAATCCAACCCAGAAATGACTGCTTTCAGTGATGCTGACTGGGGCAGTGAAATTAACAGGAGGAAATCTGTAACTGGATGCAGTTCTAGATTCATGGGGGGTCGAATCTCCTGGTACAGCAAAAAGCAGAGAACAGTAACCCTAAGCACAGTAGAGGCAGAGTACAAAGCACTCAGTTTCACCTAGCATGAGGTTCTGTGGTTTAGGGCATTGATGAAAGAATTGCAACCCCAGGAGGTTGGACAATCCATCATCTATTGTGACAACAAGGGGGCCATTTGTCTGTCAAAAAATGGTATTGTCAGTAAAAAGTTCCAAACACATAGGCATCCATTACCATTTTCTGAGGGAGCAAGTCCAACGAAAAACTATTGAAGCAAATTATTTGCTTACTGAACAAATAGTATTGGACATGTTGATAACGCCTTTATCTAAGGAGAAGCATCATCAATATTTGAGTGAAATGGGCCTTGTGAAGAGAATTGTGTTCCACGCATTCTTTTTGTTATTTTGTTACAATTTAAGGGGAAGTGTTGGGGAGTAAGTTGTAACTATGCCTTAGTAATATTTCATGTGTTAAAGTTGGAGGCCCTGTTTTGTAGTGTCTGTTTTTGTTCCCTTGGAGCCATGTTATCTTCAGTGCTGTATTATGATGAAAGGCGTTTAGATGTTGCTTGTGACAATAGTAAAGAATTTAAAACTATAATGATCTAGCTATGATTTTATTAGCCCCTACCGACACAAAGGAATACTAAATAAACGAGGTCATCACCCCATACGTCACAGCATGGAGATATGAGTGTAAACTACAAGAGATATGCAAATAGCAGCTCAGCCGGTATCAGTAAGCACTATCAGAACACTGAAGAACCAACTGAGCTGCAGCAATCAGAAAACACATAAGATGCAGAGGAGTTTGATTATCCTGATTTTAGAGGATTTGAAAACAGTCTGTTTCAAACAACATAGCAGGTAACCAGAGGGAAGGTGGGCTGACAGTTTCTGAAAACAGTTATACCACTAGAACAGGTGAAAGAATTGTCAAAACGTTGCAAATCAGTGAAGGAAGGTGGACTCCGAAAATGGGGATTCAAAGAGTGTTGGAATATTGTTAAAGTGGTGCACGGAAAGTGATCCTCTAAGTAATGTCCATTAGGCTATGCTGTTTATGAAGTCTATCCAACTAAGTTGTATGTAGGCTAATTAGTGTACCAATGTTGTTTGTAAATATTCTTAGGTTATGTAGTCTATGATATCAACCTAAATTGTTTACATTTTATCTGTGAAGACATAATGTGAACAGTTACAAGTGACCTGAAAATAGTTGTGTTCATGTAACTAGAGTACACATAAAGATGTGTAAATCACTCCATTATGATTTTCAGTGAAAGGGAAGATGTAGTGAATTACAAGCAAGGGACATTTACAACCTATCAGGTTGGCAGCATGTGTGTCAACGAAGGTCAAGGCAGTCTCCAAGAGGCAGTGATGGCTGAAGGGACTAGAGTCATAATGTGAAATATAAAGTAAGATAATTAAATAATAAATGTGGACATGGACAAGAAAACAAACATACAAAATAGAGTGCCATGCAGGGAACTTATTGACTAACTTATATATTTAATGCTAGGTTCAAGACCATAATTAAGTTTTCCTACTTATTTCAGTAGATTCCAAAACTAATATTTTGAAAATATTATAAGCATTTGAACAATACTTTTCTATCTCAATAAAACCAAGGATTATTATAAGGCTGAGTATGTGGCACTGGCAACTGCTGCTGTAGAGTGTTTATTGGTTAAGAAATTGTTAACTGAAATGTTAGGTTTAAGAGACATGAGAATGACTGTTTGAAGATAATATATCTTGTTTAAATGGTGAGTATTTTCTTGAAACAAAAAGACCCACACACATTCATGTCAACCATCATTTTGTAAAAGAACATGTGCAAGAAAAAATTTTAAACCAAGTGTATGTTGATGCTTGTAAGAAAATAAGTAACTGCCTAACTAAGCATGTGCCTCACTGTAAATTCAAGTCATTTGTTTGTGGTTTGGGAATGTCAAAATTAAGGGGAGGTGTTGAATGTCAATTTTGACTGTGTAATGTTGGTAGTTCTGTTTTTGTTGTACACTTGTTTTGTTTGTAACACTGTGTGTGGTGTTGTGGAGATGTCCGGTTATGGTAATGTAATGCAAGCTCAACTTGAGGTTATGTTTGGACCCCACTTACATCAATAAGGTGGTGGTCCGAGACTACCATGAGATACCAACTTTAGAAGAAATGTCTGAAAAGCTCACAGGGAAAAAAATATTACTCTGTGTGTGACCTTAAAGAAGGATTCCATCAAGTACAACTAGACAAAGACTCATCCCACAAGTGCTGTTTTCGACACCATTTGGTTGTTACAGATATTTACGCATGCCATATGGCATAAACAATGCTCCAGAAAATTTCCACAAATTTATTGAAGAAAATTTTGTTTCTATTTCTGGAGTTGTGAAATTATTTGTTGACATCCTCTGCACAGGCAAACTGGAAGATGAACACAATGAGTGTGCCCAACAAGTGATGGAAAGTGTAGTGAGTCTTGGCATCAAGTTTAATCTAGATAAGCTCCAGAACAAGGTGTCTGAAGTAAGTTATGTAGGTCAGATATGCTCTGCTGCAGGCATGTCACCAGATCCCAAGAGTATCTGAGCATTGACCAGTCTACCGGCTCCCAGCAATTGTACAGAACTGCAAACAACTTTGGGTATGTTCAACTTTGTTCACTGCTATATCCCTCATATGTCTAATGTGTGTTCTCCACTGTACGAACTTCTAAAATCTGATGTGGAATGGATGTGGCTTTCCTGCCATAAGGCTTTTTCTGTGCTTAAGTCGCTGATACTAGTGCACCTATCCTGGCATCTTTTGATCCCAAAGCCCAACTTGTTATACAGCATGATGAATCACATAGTGGGCTCTGGGTGCTACTCTGTTTCAGGAGAGCCTAAAGGGTCTCCAGCCGGTACACATTGCCTCCAGATCACTTACAGAGGCGGAGAAGTGCTAT
The DNA here is from genome assembly GCA_029891345.1 of Dryococelus australis. Lineage (NCBI taxonomy): Eukaryota > Metazoa > Arthropoda > Insecta > Phasmatodea > Phasmatidae > Dryococelus > Dryococelus australis. Next base: position 234,441,538 of record CM056996.1, on the reverse strand, counting down.
TCTCAAATACGGAAAGAACTCTTAGCAGTTTCCTTTGACACAATTATGTTTATGGCAAGATGTTGCTAGTTCAGTTGGATCAAAAGCCACTCGTCAATGTTATGGTGAAGCCTATTCATCATATAGGCTCAGCACGCCTTCAGCGGTTACGTCTTAAATATCTGGAATATGACCTACATGACACTTACATACCGGGTAAATTTATATACTTTGCAGATCACCTATCTCAATTGTATCGTTCAGACGAGGTACGTGACGATCCCACAATGGTTGAGGTTGTCAATTCTATCAGTAAGCATCTACCCATGTCTGAAAAACTTTTGCTTCAGTTCCATTTGGAAACCACAAATGATGCTGCCCTCAGTCAAGTTTCCAAATTTTATCTGTCAGAATAGCCACCCTATAAGGCTGTTCCCTCTGGTTTGCAAACCTTGCTATAAAATGAGAGAAGATTTGTGTCCTGAAATCGGTTTAGTCTTCCTTGGTGGAGGTGGTTGTTCCAGAAACTTTAAGACCATATGTTCTACAGTTGCTTCACAAAGGCCACTGTGGGGAATCGAAGACTATGTTCAAAGGCTGCCAATTGTTGGCCATCAATGTCTGTAGATATTGTGCATTTCATGCAAAAATGCTCCATTTGTGAAAATTTCTACCCATCTAACTACAAACAGCCTCTCTGTCCACATCCCATACCAAAGCTGCCATACAAAAACGTGGATGCAGTCATATTTTACTTTTCTGAACAAGCTTATCTACTTCTTGTGGACAAATACTCCAAATGGATAGATACAGTATTTGTCAACTTCTTAAAAAAACCTATTTCACTATCATAAGTGCCATGCAACAGGTCTTTAGTACTCATGGTTTTCCGCGAGCGTTGCAGACTGACAATAGCCATTTAATCCTCTAGAATGCCATCAGTATTATGGTCAGAGTGAAATTGAGCTCGGGTCATCTCCCCAGAACATGTTGTCAAAGCACTAATTTCCAAGGAGTAGCACAGGAAGGGTGTGTACAACAAAACTGCCAGATGGCAGGAAGTAACATTCATTAAGGGGAAAAATGTGGTTGTGAAAACACACAAAAATGACAAGTGGGAGCCTGGAGTTATGGTGGATCAGCATCCATTGCCTCGCTCGTATTGGGTACAAGTATTGGATGGTAAGATAATCCGTCATAATATGATTCACCTGAAAAGGTCCAAAACTTTACAGAGGCCCCAACAGTCTGCTCCAGTCTTACTTGAGGCAAATAATACTGAGATCGGCCCGGGGAGTGAAAATCTACATCCTAATGAGTTTGGTCTATTACTGAAGCAGGTCCCACGCACTTCAACATCAGAACCTGGCTTCCGGGGATTTGAGCCTCCTATTGGAACTCAGGCATTTATTGCATGCAGTAAGGACTCTAATCAGGAGGCAAAAGACAGAAGTTGTAATACACCAGCTACTAGAAGTGGATGGGTTGTGAAGTCTGCAAATCACTTAAATTTATAGCATTATAAATTGATTGCCTTTTCATACTCCTTGCAAATAGTTACATTGTTTAAATTTTGAAAAGGAAGTTTTAAAAATTGTTCTTGTTACTAAGTGTATTCTAATAACATTTTAAGATTGATGCCGGCTAACAGCCAGTGGCACTAGAGCACATGTCGGCGCTCACGTGTCACATGTTCCGCATGTGCGCAAAGAGGCCGATAATTTGAACTTTCCTATAAATGTTAACTTCAGGGTAAAATGTGTTATATTGTTTTTACAGTGTTTAATATGTCTTAAAATGTTTTAAAGTGCTTGTACTAATTTTAATTGTTTGGTTATGAATATTCAAAGTGCCTACGACGTTGAGATTAAGAACACTTAAAATTCTGGCATGAACACCATCACAAAGAGACATTAAAATAATATTGAAATTCGTAACAAAACTATAGAAATGTAAAACAATATCTAGTTTAGTTTGTGCCATTTTATTTTCAATAGAAAATATTTCACTCAGCGTGCATAGCACTTCCGCTTATGTGAACCCTGTAGGCGGTCATGATAGGTCCATGCGACGCTTGTATCTGGACAGTCTGTCGAGGAGAGCTGGCGAGATAAGACGCGAATAGAGAAAACACGAATAAGCGAATTTGTATTTAAAAAAACCCAGATAATTGAATTTACACATTTGGGGAACATTAAGGGAACAGTGATAGTGCCTCCGAAAATAGTGATAAAAACAGTATCTAATATACGTTTCAAAGCAAACACAAATCACGCACTGTATGTGCAGGATTTAAGTACACAATACTTTAACTGATGTTTATGTTGCACCGAGTGTAGGTAATTCACGGCGCATCGAGTATACACAGTCTTTCGCCAGTACCAGGTGAGCGCATTGGGCGGGTGACAGGGAGTGATATCTAAGCGGTCTGTAGTTGTGTGTGTGTCGCTTTCTCATTGTGCGTTACTCAGACCCGTCCTTTAAATGGCAGAGTTAGTTGAAAGTTTAGAATGCAATGCAATAAAGACTAGACTATAACGGGACTTTAAATGAGGCAACCTGGCATTTAAACAATACAGTACAATCCCCATAAAAAAAAATTAACCTTACAATACAAAAGCTTATTAAAATTTTACCGACTTACAAAACTCACAAAAGTTTAAAATCTCTGAAATGTTTAGTTTTTCTTAACATTTAAAACACTTGATATGAAAAAAATGTAAGAAAAGTTAAACTGTGTGCCTTTCTTGAAAAAAGCTTCAATTTGATTTTGTTTGACACTGGAATTGATGTTTTTGTTTATAACACACTATGCGTTTATAACACACCACTTTTGTTAACGTTGCAAAAATTAGTGAACAATGACCCAGGCCGGCAATTGATAAACTGGCAAGACATGTTTAGTAAATGTTGGAAAGGAAGGGGTGGGGGTAACTGAGGCCATATCCGGAACAAAAATGGCAAAATTTGTTATTTTGTAATTTGTCATTTCGTAAGTTTCACTTTGGATGTTATCTACAGTCAATTGTTTAGCGCTCATGACACATTTTTAGATTAACAGTGAAAAATATTTTTATCTAAATTTAATGCTTAAAACTGTTGTAATATTTTCCACAATCATCACTGGAATGTAGCACATACGTTAATAAATAAGAAAATAATAAGTTATGCAATAACAAATTCAAAAACAATTGTTGCGAAATATATAAACAAAGCACAACAGTTACCTGCTTTTTAAAACAAGTCTAGCATATTTTATAAACAAATATTTGTTTTATAAAACATTCACACATGCGTTTATTTTGTATTTTTGCTAACATCTGCTGCTAGATAGAAAATACAAAATACCAAATTACCAAATATGTCACCATTTGTGTATACAAAATCGGGTTACGTGATCATTTTGTCAACAAAATCTGCCATTTCAGACATGGGGGCGGAGATGAGTCAGAGTCTGACACACTTCAATGGACAGAAATGGATGTCTCACACAGGTCTCTGTAACAGGCTGAGATTTTAAAGAGATAAACATCAGCTCACATGGCACAATGATAGACATAACATACCGCTGCGTGTTAAACGACACACTTTACAGCATCGCCTGACCACCACACAGATAAGCAGAAAACCTGTTAAGCAAAGCACAAATAAGCAGTGTACTGTATTATCAGCACACATACTCTACTTTCATAATGAAATCCTAAACTAATTTAGTTGTCACTCAATGTAGAAAAATATAACATATTTACAGCACATGCCAGACTAATTTTTATATCCTGTCCATTTGCACTACAATTTACTAATTCACAGCATTGACATGGATGCCTCTGTCTGCTGATCACATCATGCTTACAACAACGATGCATGCCATTACACTGACTCACTGGTGCCAACCGTATACACCTAAATATACTTCCTGTAATATACACAATGTCAGTACACAACACTTCTTCCCCTCTAATTCACAACACACACGCTAACTATTTACAACCCTAACTGAACCCTCAGTTCAAGGTACATAATCAGAAAATTTCTTTGGTTTAGTCTTTCTTGACTCTGGAGGATGTTGATTGTGTTCAAGCTGGTGTCTCTCTCTTGTGGTGATACCTTGGTCCTTTTCGGAGGTGGTGGACCTGAGTTGTGTGGTGCTGCTGCATTCTCTGATAACACCTTCATGTCCAGAGATGCTGCCACGTCTGTCACTGACACAGCCCAGGTACGGCCAGAGGTGGCGGACTGGAGTCATAGGCTGCTCTCATGTCCCTGCAGATACAGACATGTCCAAGGATGCTGCCACATCAGCCACTGACACTGCCACTGCTGACACACTATCCCTCAAGGCCTCTGGAAAACCCTTGAGCTCCTCAAGGGTTTTCCGGCTCTGGCTCCCCAGAAACACGGACATTCAGGAACCCCATCTGTAGTCTGCATTTGTTGATTTTCAACAAAAAATATGTTCCTTCTCCAATTGCTTTGGTAGGTACATCTGAAGACATTTCCCCATTGGCTGGAAAGCTGGTCAACATGATGCTGGTGAATCTGTCTGCTCTCTGGGGTTTGAACAGTGTACATTACTAGCCCCTCCTTGGTAATCACCACTACTGGGATTCACTTGGGACCTGACACATAGTTACACAGAAATATGCAATCCCCTTCTGTGAAATGCCTTCCCTGTTTATCTTCTGTGTCAGTCATCTCCACCCTTGAAGTGCTCAGCGTACTTGGATGCAAACTGTCAAAAATTGTTTTCAGTTTCCTGCCGATCAACAATTCAGCTTGGCATTTTTGGATTTTAGTCATTGGAGTGGTACGTAGTGCAAAGAGTATTCTCGTATTTTCTGCAATCTTGTGTGCCAGTTGCCAGCTTGCATTTTTTTCAGCTTGTCCTTTCACAATTTGCACTGGCCATTCCACTTGTCCATTGCTGGAGGGATGATATTGATGTGAATGTCAGCAGGCAATTCAATTCTGGTCCAAAAATCTTTTCCTCTCACAGGATGCAAATGCTGTCCCATTAACAGATACAACCATATCAGGCAATCCATGAATGTTGAACATTGTTCCTCAGATCACTCACTAACACCGTACTGGGCACTGATGGCACCAATTGTACTTTTGGCCATTTTGAGTATGCATAAATAACTATTAAAAATACTTTCCCCATGATTGGTCCCGTAAAATCGATGTGTAGGCCAGACCATGGACTTGACCTTCTCCGGTGTTGGGTGGATCCCTCTCGCACCAATCAGGTACCCTAAATATTTCACTTTTGTGGCTACAAAGACACATTTGGCCTTCTTTTATCTAAGTCCTTCTTTGTCTATTCAGACAATGACCTCACCTGCTCATGCCCAATACTCCTTCTTACTTGAGTCATCCCCCAGAACATCATCTAACTGTATTACGAGACCTGGCAAACCTTCTAGCAATGTTGCCTACAGCCATTGAAAAATTCCTGGACCCCCACTTACTCCAAGCTGGAGACAATGAGCTTTGAAAAGCCCTTTTGTAGTCTATACCATCAATAATTCTGTAGTGGACTCATCCATGGCCAGTTGCAGGTAAGCATCTTTCAGATCCAACTTGGTGAAATATTTCCCTCCCGCAAAATGAACAAATGTTTAATTAATTGTTGGAAGCGGGTAACATTCAACTTGCCTAATGTTGTTCACAGTACCTTTGTAGCCCCTACAGATTCTAACTGAGCGATCTCCTTTCATAACCAGCACAATTGCTGTTGCTCAAACTGAATATATTATGGGTTCGTAGACACCTTGTTCAACAAGCTTATCAATGGCCGCCTCCACCTGCTCTTGAACTGCAAATGGTACCACTCGGTTCTCCCTGAAAACTGATTTTGCTACTTCCTTTAAATGAATACCATATTCACTGCATTGTAGGCCAACCTTTTTTTATCAATTTGAATCTTCCAAAATCATGCCTCACCATAGAATTGGGACTGGTAATATTACATACAGTTCTGACCAAGAATATAGAAAACAAACTGATAACATGGACAATGTATATTTACTGGTGCTGTTGTAGCCGTAATAGTAATATAATAAAGTGGTCCCAGTTCATAAAAACACGCAGTTTTAGCGTCAAGTGCCTCCATTATCACTCGGCTGGGTCTGACCTCTAACAAGGTCTAACATGTCTAGTCTGCTATAGCATGGTGCGGTATCTACAGTCTACCCATCCTGTTTTTAAAAGACCAAAAAAACGCAGCAGTGTATGGCATCTGTTGTAAAGTTTAAAAGCAAATATCTTCATTGTTAAGTGACATAATTATATGTAATGGTTAAGATGGTTTCTAATACCAGTACTTTGAGATGATATTTTATTATTTAAACAACAAATCACATTCCTTATGCTGGGCTGCTACTAGCTCTGAAGCTGAAATCTCGATTCTTGTATATAAAAATTTTGTAAAATCCTGAAATCATTGGGTCAAATTCTGTAAAATCCTTGGAGCAAAAAAAATTAGCAAATTACGGAAAAAAGTGTACATGAAGTATGTTTACCTGCATATTTAATGTAGTAATTGTTTTAATTTGGAATGTACAAACCATGGTCATTCTTTTCTCTACTCACACTTATACTTTTTTTAAAATTAATTTCACATTAATTATTTAAAATCAGAGAGTAAAAGCAGCACTTGAAATATACTTAAGTAATCTACTTTCAAATGTTGGTCACTGCAACTTAAGCAATTTATGTTTTAAACTTATCGAAAAAAAAAAAATTAAATTTACATGGTCGTGTATTACATTTCTCAGCATAATTCAACTTTGTTGATATTCACAAAATTAAAAATGATTAATATCTGTAGCTTTTTAATTCAGCACTCCCTTATTGTACTGAGAATAAAATTGAAGCACTGCCAGTTCTCCAGTTATGAATATCAGAATCATACAAGCTGAAGATGATTATCTCTTATAGTGCCTGTCACATCAGGCTACAGTGTGGTGGGAGCAGCATTTCTATCTCTCTCTTACACACTATTCCCTTTTCCGATAGATGATCATCTCACAGCAGAGTAACATCTCTCTTCCTTCCTTTATTAGTGGAGTGACAATCTGTCTGTTTAGTACTTGGAATAAGAACAGTAACTGCTGACTCAAAATGGCATCAGTTGAGCCTGTCTTACTGCGGCATTGCCACTTTATCATCCTCTGGTTTAATGGTCATGCATAAATGAAAATATTGGGAACCAATACTGGCTAAAAAAAAAAAATTGGTTCTTTCACAGAGATTTTTCTAGAGTTAAAAATTCGTTAAAATGGATAAATATTGTTAAAACGGATGGCCTGCTTTATTCCCTTTCTGTTAAACATCATTCTTCCCGCCCATGCTCTTCCTCCAATCCTTGATCCTCATTATTTACGCCCACACACGCCCACACACCACCAAGCTCCCTCCCAAACCCCCAATCACTTCTTCATCACTTTTTCCCCCTGCAGCACCTCATCTTCTACATCAGCATTCTCACCCTCTTGCTTCTAAGCTTCTAACACTCTCCATCCCCTTTCGACTCATCCACATCCATCACAACACGCAGCTGAATTAACTGTCACATCTTTTCGCCCCTTCTGCCCCTTTCATCCCCCACCAGACAAAACCAGTCACCAGATGTGAAAACTCTGGCACAATCAATGACTTCACCACGCTCTCTCAGGTGATACAGCATATGCAAAATGTTCAAAATTTGGCTTGCATTCATTATCATGTTATTTTCTTTTTCCAAGGACTTAAAAGTTATGGGTCGGCTTGCATTGGGTGTCTGTTTACAACCAATAATATATGGTAGTTATGTGGGATCTTTTATACTGGCCAAGAACCCTGTTATTTACACATGTGGATACATAGCGGACAGCTCAGTGACCCGTATATGTTTCAGTATCTAGATAATCATCCCCTTTGCTCTCACCTGGGCTTGTACTGTGAAAATTTCCTCCACTGAGATTGCAAGGGGTTAAAACTAGTTCCTTTCAAGTAGGTTGGGCCCCCGTCTACTAGCCACTAACAAGGGCAGGGATGCAACCGAGCCATTTTTTGATTTAACTTCCACCACTTTCTGACCTCTAACATTCAATCCTTCTGGTGACCATGTGCATAGAACAATCTTAAACTCTACTAATGGTGGCAGTTCCAGCCACAAAGTCTTCTAAGTATCCCAGCTAACCACTGTGTAACTGGCAACTGTGTCCACCTATAACTGGTGTTAGATCTATGGTTAGATAATAACCTATCACATATGGCTCACTGCTGCCTCCCCCTTGCAGACTATCCAGTCCATATATTCGCCTTGCCTCATCCTGATATGCAGATTCAGATTCTCTTCACAAGTAGGTCTTACCATATTGTGCCAGGGCGGGTTCCTGTAGCTTCCCTGTAGAACCAGTGCTCCCTTCATACATCTTGGTGATGCATGCCCTCTCTAGGTAGCCTCTCTTATTGCAGTAGCATCATGTGGTGGGGGACACATGACTACATGTCACCGGTGGGTGAACCCCATTGCATGTCCAGCATGCGTGTCTTGCCAGTTCCTCTTGACTCCTCGCCAGAGGGTCTGGCTGTTTTTTCTGCCCATAGGCCTGTAGGTTATGTAGCTCGTCCTTGTGTTCCACGACAGCTGGCTCCCAATAAATTCCCATGGGTTTCTTCCCGTTACTTCTGCTGCCATCACAATGTTGACTGCTTCCTTGTAGGATAATTTTTCTTTTGCCAGCAGCACGTGTTGAAAAGCTTTGTCACATACCCCACATACTAACCAATTGTCCAACATTCATTCTAGGTTAGGAAAATTACAGTGAGTCGATAGTTGATGGAGTTCTGCCACATAGACCACAGTTCTTTCACCTTCCCGTTGATCCAGTTTAGGTAATTTTTAAGTCTCCATAGTTACACTTGGTCTAGGCTCAAAATTTTCCATAAGTTTGGTTAGCACTTTGCTTAATGGTACTTTGTCGGTTTGTCATGATGACAGTAATAATGTAACAACACCGTGATTGTCCCTATGGAGGCCATGACCGATCACCAATGACTGAATACTAAATGTATTTTACTCAATCCGGCATACATCCCACCATCGTTGCCACTTTTACGTTCCATCCATTGGCACTACAATTTACTAATACACACCATTGATTTGAATGCCTTTTTGTTCGCTGATCACGTCATACTTACAACAACTATGTTTGCCATGACACTGACTCACTAGTGCCAACCATGTCTCTAAACATCTACTTCCTGTCATATACACAATGTCAGTACACAACACTAATAAATTATAATACTAAGAATAAAATATATTATAAAATAACTGTACCAATTTTAGTTGGCACCAGAATTGTTTTAGTTCCTTCAGGATTACTTCCCTCACTTTTGTTTATGTCCTTAGCATATATCACATAACAAATACCCAACATGAAAAAATCACGAGATTCTCTTTTGCCAACTTCGTTGATCCATCGATGACCACATACCTGCAAAAATTCATACAATGGGATCAGTAAACACAAACATGCTCTTTTAATACATCAAACATATCTTTAATAAAATGGTTTGCTTAGCCAATTATGTGTCACTGTGCTATGCATACAGTAACATATTGGAGATTTTGTAAAATAATCACCTATGTTCCTAAAATTATCCCTGTAGTGTGACAGAAAAAATGAGGTTTACAATTTTAACTAAAAAAGACATGTGATCAGCAATAGCAAGCTGAGGTAGTGGCCCAAAGAGCAAAAATAAAATGTATTATAACTTCAAAACAATATAAAATAGTCAGAGAATGCACAAGATCAGTTCCAACAAAACAATATCTGTAATTTATAAATACACTTACAAGGACATCTTATACCAAGCATAAAAAAAAAAAAAAAAAAAAAAAAAAATAACCTAGTTATTTTTGTAAATGGCTTGCGCGCATACATATTTCAAGAAAATTATTAATGTGACAAAATAATTATCTGGGTAGCATTGTACATAACATATTTGTCTTACAAGTAGTTTGATTTGAAATAGTTAAAATATTATTATTATGATATGTAATAACATGCTTAGTTTCAGCCTTTGCTGACTTTAATTTACACTTTTAAAAACAATTAATTTGAAACTTTGTATGTTACATGAACACTGAACATATCTGATTTTCTTTTTGTCAAAATGGAGTGGAGAAATTTGGTTGGTTATCAACATCAAGAGAGTTGATGAGGGTGAAGTGAGGTTAGTATGGAGCAGTACCAGAATGCAGGGGTGAGGAATTTCGCACATGGGAATCGTGATGGATGATGATGATACTGGTCAGCAGGTTTTCTCAGGGATCTCCCATTTTCCCCACTCTTGCATTTGTGTGCTGCTCCATACTAACCTCACTTCACCCTTATTTACTCTCAAGACCTTCCTGTTAAGAGCTGCCCAAATCTCTACACACCATTTCAACAAAGAGACAAATCAGATATGTTCAGAGAAATGGGAGATCCAGAAAACCTGCCGACCAGTATCATCACCATCCAGCACGATTCCCATGCGCTAAAAGTTGAGAATAACCTCACTGGGAATCAAATCCGGTTCGTCTAGGAGAGAGTTGAGTAGTCTGACCATTACTCCACTGCTGCTCCTCCCTTCGTTAAAGTAATTCAGCAATTGTGAGTAGGCCTACTGTTCTTATGAAACTAGAACTTGATCCACAATGGCTAGGCAGTCAGTGGACCATCAAGCAGGAAGCCACGAGGGTTACTGCTGAACGTCCCATATAGGTAGACACACAGTGATGAGAACACTGCACTGCATGTCAGTTTAGAGCCTTGCGCTTAGAAGCGATGGCACACTTGATGAGCATGATAGTGTTCCCCTTATCGCTGCCGCGCTACTCAGTCTCATAACCAACTCAAGTAGGCGTATTGTTTACGATACTGGCTCCACCTGCCTGCAGCTAATTTCAATGTTTGAGGCCTTGAAATGTTTGAGCTGTAAGAGTGAATCTTGCTCATTTACCACTTGCCTCCTCCCTTCTACATGCAAGATGCCCAAACAGTGTGAAGTCTTTCCATTGGCAACTGATCTAAAGATGACTTTAAACAGTAATCCTATATTTTTATGGCATGATAATAGAGATAAAGGTATGATCTGTGTCTAAATACAACTGTACAGTTCCTGTTAGACAATTTAGCACCTGAAAGTGATTCTGGGAAAAACCCATTTTAGCTTTTTTCACGCCTAAAAAAAGACTTCTTGGAGTTGAAATGACAACTTGAACCTAGGAGTCTTCCTGCATTTGTGCAATGTGTGAGGGCGAGTGAGAATTATGTCCTAAAGGCTATTGTTTTTAATTATTTGGATATCCATAGCAACACAAAGCATAAAGCATATAAGTTATGTATAATACACAACAGTACAATGTACATGGTTATTACTCTTGCTAAGAACGTACAAACACTCCCAAGCTATGTAAAAATATACAAATTGAAAATTTTATCCCTTCCAGTTTTTAAAGCATGTTTGTACCAATGCGAGTATGTCACAATTTTCAAAGAAACTTATAATTTCATTTGTTTAAATATTGAGATGTTCACAATGCACTGTTAAAGAGTAAATGTACCTTTACAGGACTTTAAAAAAATTGTCATTAAAACATTTTTTAAGAAATAAAGTAACAGGTACACATAAATACTAAAGATGGTTATACATGCATGTATTTGGATATGGTAATTTGTCTTGGACTTACTTTAGCACAATCCACTGTTTATAAGCAGGTATAGCCCTATTGGAAATTTATGCTCAAGCAGTTTAACACAATATAATAAGAAATATATAATATTTCCATGTCTATAAATTTATTTGTAACAGTAAATGTCCTTACAATTTTTACCTACGGTGAATGGTTTACAAAATGTAAAGATAATTGAGAACTAGGCAACTTAGGAACCAAATGCACTACTAAACACTGTTCTTATCAGAACTACTCGAAAATGGTCTCTTGAAATTATGCTGTTCCTATGATCATCATTATTATGATGTTACAGCAGAAAATTACATTATGTAATAACAGAAATATTATGAAAAATAAGCAAAACATGAATTCATGCAATTTATTAAAGAAACTCCCCATTTTTATATCATCAAAGCTGAAATTAAATACAAATCAGTTGTCATGTAATTACACTTACTGTTATTTCAGCATCATCTCCAGAACTATGAATGTCCATAGCTGCTCCAACCCAAGCTCCGTCCTTATGATCATGATACTGAATTTCAACTTCTTCTGGGCTTTCTTCATTTCCTTTAACACATAACAGCATAATTACAATAGTTTTATGAAGGATGTAATAAAAAAAATTACTGATACCGTCATATAAGAATTTTTAAAAAACCTACATCAATCTTACTGGATAAATTACAGCATGGTGAGATATGAATAATGCAGTAAATGTATCATTACAGCCAGATATATATATATATATATATATATATATATATATATATATAAAATTAGCATATTCGGGAAGTATTTCAATTGTCTATATTTCAGTCAAGTATAGTAATTCATGTAATATTTGAAAGGCCGTTGCAATGACAACTTGTTTGTATTTCAGATATTTTAGTTTTTCAAATTTATTATTTTTATTTCCTCATTTAATCAGTAGTAACATACGTCAACAACAGATGTCATAGTGACCGACTGCTCGAAAACAACATTTTTTCAATGAGGAAACTTTTGATTCAATATATACGGAAGCACGACCTTTCTCGGGTATCACAACAGTTCGTCGCAGCACGATCCTTCGTTAGCTGTCAGTCGGACAGCCTGCAACGAGTGATCATGTTACTCGCACTGACCAGCGCCCGTGACATTAACCTTCTTTTGTATTTCCAACATTTCAGTTCATATATCTATTAAATTTATTTTCCGTCGGTGCGGGGAGTCAATAGGGCGCCAGGAGAGAAAAGTAACGATTCTCTCTCGTCTTCATAACTCTGGAAGTGAGAGGTTTTGTTTTATGAAGGCTGCCTTTCCATGCTGTTTTTTTTATTGTTCATTAGCTGCTAGTGTCAATAATTTGTTTTGCCGAGACGACAATAAATCTCCAGCCAGTAAACATTTAACTTCTTTTATTTATTGGGAATCCTGGTATCAACCAACTTTCATTACTATGTAGTCAAAGTCTCCAACTCACGATGAGCTAGTCCATGGGTGTTTACTGAGAACTACAATGAGAGGACAGGACAAGTGGTGCCTGACGGATTTCTACACGGGCTGATATTCCTCCTCATAAATTATTCAAGAACCTGCCAGCCCAGCTGTTGCCGGCGCATCTGTGTTTTTATCACTTGTGTTCCAGGGTGAGTGTAACTGCGTCAACCTCAAACTTCCAACTACAGTTCCAGACAGTTTCCATACCCCCAAGTACAGTCAACGAATGATAACACATCAAGGTAAATAGAAACTTTTCGCCGAACAAATTGCAGGTATAAACAATATTGTAAAATTCTAATGTCAATAATTTTTTTTACTAATATCACAATGATTTGGATATGCATTGTAAATTTTTTTTTTGCACATTGTGCAGTGTTACAATAATCAGGTTAGGTAATTAGGAAATATGGCAGTAAATTCATAAATAAGCTATCAGGTAAGTTTGATCTTAAAGTTAGTTTTAGAACGTGGGAGAGAACAAAGGGCAATGTTTCAGGAACTTCATGCAAAATAAAGAGAGAGAGATGATAAACGAGCTTTGGGTATATAATAAAGAGTTTAAAGAATGTAGACCTATGACAGAACTTAAAAAAGAGTGTAAGCAGTTAGTGGGAAAATTCACAGAGTTTGGGGAAATACTTGACAAACACTCAACTGAACTTAAAAATGTGGAATTGACTGTATATGGGCAGAGTACAGTAGATAATAGTAACAAAAGTTTTCCAGAAGGTAAAAACAATAATACAGACTTGTCAAATATTTCCAGCAGTGAATGTAAAGTTGTAAATTCTCAAGGTGAATTAGAAACTGTAGAGTACAACTGCCATAATTTAGAAATTGAAGCAAAAGAAATTCAATTAGTATAACTGAAAATTTGGGGGGGGGGGTTAATCCCCGAAAAAACCCTCAGTGAATTGAATTTTAGGTTAGGTTCAGCTGTTACTTTTCACCAACGGAGGGTACTGTCAAATATTTGTATTTTTTGTGCCACTGCTGATACCACAACCACAGTAGCAAAGTATAATTCTGAAAGTGAGGAGTTATAAAGAAAAAAATATGGTTGTGTATTAGGTAAATGTAATAGTGACAATTTTGAACAAAGTGCAAAATGTGTTAAAGTGCCTAACTTGTTTAAGATTCATGAGTTATTCAGAACAGAAACTGTAAGTCAAGAAAAGAGAAATAAAGACATGATTAGGGGGGGTAAAGAAGACTTACAAGAGAAAAAAGAAATGTAAGTTCATGAGGGCTAGGTGTAAAGAAATTGTGAAATATGTTGTGAGGAAATGTGTTAGGAAGAGAAAATTGTGTGAAGTGAGAATGATGAGGAAGAGAAAGAAGAAACACAGTATACCTAGTCTGTGATTTCATGTAGCCTAATATGATTAAGTAGTGTCAATTCATATGTCATTATTATGTATAATATATCTTTTTAATGTAAATTAAAGTTGGATCAATAGTAGGTTACAAGATATGTAAATACACAATGCCAACTGGCATGTCTTGTTGTTACGGCCCTGGGGTTTGGGAGCAACACGAAATTGTAGGCTAGTGTATGACCTCACCTAATGTTTGGGTTATGGTGTATAAAACGAGACAAAATTGTCCTAATTATATAATAATGGTAAACATGTAGAGGTATAAACTACGTACCTCTTACTGTAATTGATATAACCTGAGTTTAGAGTGAAACCAAATGTGATGTAATTTGTTCTTATTTTATTAGTGTTTATTCCTATAATGTTAGTTTATAATTTGTTAACTTTTGTAATTGAACTGAGGAAGTTGTATTGAAATTGATTAACAGAAAGAAACGTGATTATTTTGTTGCAGTTAAATTTGTTAAGGCTAGTTAGGTCTATTATGATTAATCTGAAGAATTTTTGTAATAACTATTTGCCATCATAACATTTGACCACGGGTAATATTGTTAATGCATGGAACATCAAAAAGTAGAGTGAAGTAATGGCTTTTGTGAAGAAGAGTAAAGCAATATAAATTTACAATTATGAGGTTTTCTACCATTAAAGGGATGGGAAAGTAATACTTCCAATTATTAAAAGTGATAATTTAAAATGCAATAATAAACTGTATAAGGTATGTATATTTGTTTATAAATTTGTTAATAAATCATATTTCAGTGATAAAAAGTTTCATAATTGACTGTACCTGTGCACCAAACATAAAATATTTAATTTGGAGAATTACAAGCTTAAATGAAGTGAATAATGCTGTATTTTATTATATTATTATAATTGAACGTAAGGGTGTATTGTAATAAAATTAAAGCACAGTATGTTTTGTGTCATGAATTAATTTTTGAAATAATTTTATAACTGTATTTTGAACATTCTCAAGAAAGGTTGCTTGTATGTTGATGTGTATTACGTGTTGATTTTGAAAAATGTTGAGGTATGATGCAGATTAATTTTGAAAACTAAGAAAACATAATTTAAATGTGTACTTTATTATAACGATGGAATATGAACTAGGGTAAAATGGGTATTATTGATATTGCTCGTGTTATGATGTTCATGTTTAAGAATGAAATTATTTTGCAACACAAAGGATAGTTTTGAAGTAAATTAAAATTATTTAAATTTAACAGTGTATGTTAAATGAAAGGTTATAACGAGAGAGAGAGAGAGGGGGAGAGAGAGATAGAGGTGGAGGTGTTGTGTGTTCAGTTTTTAAGAACATAGAGATGAAATGTGGAACAATTGCTCCAGTGTGTATAATATCGCTGGATCTTAGCAATAAGAGTAAGTTTTTGGGTGTGACAGGTCTGAGTCCCTTTATGTTAACACTGACCTAGATATTAAGATGTTTAAAGTAAATTTAGCAGTAGTTTTTATAGTTTTTGGGGCAGACCTGGATCGCCTTAATTTTTTTTTGTGTGCTGATTCAAACAAGGATTAAAGTAATACTGAACAAACCTAGAAACAACATGGCATGTGTAGTGGGTACCACCTCAACATTAGCTGGAAGATAGTAACTTTAAAATAATTAAAACGGTTTTGTTTGAACTAAACGTAATAAGCTCTCTTGAGGCCACTTGAGTTAAATTCTGCACAGACCTAAAGTAAGGCAGTAGCTCTCTTGTTGACCAGACCTTGGATTCCCTTTTACATATGTATTGAACCATTCAGCAACTAATGAATCATGTACCTAAACCAAAACTGAAAGTGAATGCAACATCGTAATGACTTTTAAAGATATATGTGATGTGCATTAAATGTTTGTAACTAATTCTTATTAATTTACTTTGTGGGATAAAGTAATGGAATGTATTTTACAGTGATGCAAACTTTGTATGTGAAAGGTATGATCATGTAAACAAAATCTGAAAGTGAATGTACTATTGTATTTAACTGAAAAAAGGAATGTAATGTAGACTAAAATTTTGTATCATGTTATGATGATTAATTTACTTTATGTGATAATGTAATGAGATGTATTTTACGCTGACTTTAACTTTATATATATGGATATATTCCCATGTAAACTGTTAAATTTTCGAGATGGAATTGCAGTCCAGCTTTGATACAAGACATCCATGTAAGTTTCATTTGGGACAGGTTTCTTCTAAATCTTCCCCAAACCACGGGGGGTAATGTAGCATTGCAGCTAGATATACATAATTAGCATATTTTGGAAGTATTTCAAATGTCTATATTTCAGTCAAGTATAGTAATTCATGTAATATTTGAAAGGCCATTGCAATGACAACTTGTTTGTATTTCAGATATTTTTGTTTTTCAAATTTATTATTTTATTTCCTCATTTCATCAGTAGTAACATACGTCAACAACAGATGTCATAGTGACCGACTGCTCGAAAACAACATGTTTTCAATGAGGAAACTTTTGATCAATATATACGGAAGCATTAACTTTCTCGGGTATCACAACAGTTCGTCGCAGCACGATCCTTTGTCAGCTGTCAGTTGGACAGCCTGCAAAGAGTGATCAAGTTAATCACACCGACCAGGCAGCGACTTTAACCTTCTTTTGTATTTCTGACATTTCAGTTCAAATATCTATTAAAATTATTTTCTGTCGGTACGAGGAGTCAATAGGGCGCTGGGAGAGAAAAGTAACAATTCTCTCTTGTCTTCGTAACTCTCAAAGTGAGAAGTTTTGTTTTATGAAGGCTGCCATTCTGTGCTGTTTTTTTTTATTGTTAACTGCGAGTGTCAATAGTTTGTTTTGCCAAGATGACAATAAATCTCCAGTAAACATTTAAATTCTTCTTTTATTTATTGGGAGTCCTAGTATCAACAAACATTCATTATTATATAGTCAAAGTCTCCAACTCACTATGAGCTAGTCCGTTGGTGTTTACTGAGAACTACAATGAGAAGACCGGATAGTAACCTGTTACAACGTCTTAAAAAAATTACTGATAGTCATAAAAATTTTTGTTTAATAAACCTACAATCAACCTACTAGATTAATTACAGCATGGTAAAGTCTGAACAATTCATTCAACAAAGTTTAAATGGTTTAAAATATTGAAGTAAACCTGAAATGTGTCTTTTCATCTGGTGGAATAATTTATCTTGGTAAGCCACAAAATAAACCCAAGTTTTCTGAAAAATTTAACTTCTCTTTTTACGTGTACAACATAGTAAAGGCACACAAAATTTTTTTTGTTCATGACGAGCTGCGAGCAAATACAATAACTGTTCAAATAAACCAAAAAATGTCCATTCGTGATCTCAACATTTAAGTTAAAATATATAAATTTTTTAGTTAACAGTGTAGTGGGTCTGACTATAACAGAAATGACGGCTAAGCATCTTGCTACAGTAACAATAACATTGAATTATTCATGATAAAATGAATAAAACAGGCATAATAACCCTGTAATTCCTTTTCCTTTAATGGCAATTAATGGAGAATTTGCTCAATAAGGTGACAGTTTTTGTTTCATTCAGAGCTAGTAAATACTAGTAGTGGATAGTGAATGTATATTTGCACAAACACACCAACTCCAAAATGCAAACAACATGAAATCTATTTGCTCAAAGAAGAGTACAAAAAATATTACAGCATTTATCAGCCACTTGAAAAGAATAAGATTTTAGCTCTGCACACCACAAATACATTTAATATAATGTACTAGCACAATACACTTAACACGCTGATTAAAACATTATGAGCATAAATTAATAAAAAAAAAAGGCCAGCAGTTTAGCTTTAAACCTTAACTACATTCATAAACAATACCAAAGTGGCAATACCCTTAATTAAAAACATATTCTTTAAACAGCTGATTAATTTTTCCCCAACAGTAAACAAGAACACACTTTTATTTTTGACATCATTAAAATATAAACATTCGCTGTGGCATGATTGACTAGATACTTTAAGGCATAATTCAAAAATGATTTTTTTGTACAAAAAATCAATACAACGTGCAAACTATTAGTTACAATTAGTTAACTCGGTAGCCAAATTGACTAAGTATCCAATTTTAATGCATTACTAATAAATTATATTTTAACATACTAATAGTTGTTACATTCTGACAAGTCCAAAGTGTTATAAGAAATACCCTAATATTCAAGGTAGCTTTCATGCAAACAGAGCTAGGCACCACCACAAAGCAGCATGAGCCAATTTCCTCTCTTACAACATCACCTAAAATGCCTACTAGTTTGTCCCTGAAAATACATGCTACTTATGCTTCAATACCACGGAGTGTAGCAATCAACATTCATAATGCTGCACTGGCAATGAGTTTACAGCTGGCATAACCTTGATACGCAGGTGCTATGTTGAATACAAATTTACCGCTGGTTATCTTGATGTTGACGGCCTGCTGGTACAAAACACCTGATGTACTTCCAGCCATATTTGTACACTACTCCCAAGGTACACATAAAATAAAATATAGCACCTACGCCTTATTTCCACAATCACTGTAAAATCTAGTAGGTGATAGAGAAACATTAAGATGAAAAATAGTGCAGTTCGTAGACCCAAACCAACCAATGCGTCACTACCTATTCTTGATTTGACTCTCTCACTATCAAAATAGGGGCGACCACTAGTGCATTCACGTTACACTTAAAAAGTATCCTTGAAGTCTGGGTGGTACACGGAAACAAACTCATAGTTATTTTCCCTCTGTGCTCAGTACACATCAAAACATACAATGGGAGTCAGTAGACTACAACTGATGTCACGTTTCACTTACACGAACCATTTCAAATTTCCTGGCACTAACTCATAACAATACATTACTTATTTTATCAGGACCCTTGTCAATTTCAACCTAAAGTTTAAAACTTGTTGCAGTCGTACTGCCTCACGATAAACCAGCCGGAACAGATAAATACTTTTCTGACAACCCACGACCTATCAAAGCTCAATCAATTTCAGCAGATGCTTTAATTTAAACTGCACAGCTCATCCGCCGTCTTCCTCGCGTCACTACATCGCAACACTGTGCAGCCCCGACCACTACCACACGCATGTGGCCATCGAAACCAATTACAAAAAAATGCACAGCAAGGTGCCATCCCAACAGTTGCAAAAGGTCGTAACCATCAAAGCACCAGTGCACAGAAGATGACACCAGCTAGACAAAAAAACGAAATGTGACGTGAATAATGCCATAGTCACTCCCCTTACAAGAGGCATGTTAGGCCAAAAAGGCAACACATAGACTTTCGACATGGCCAGAATCAGCAGCTGGTCATGCCACCCATCGTATCCAGACACAAATGTTCAAAACAAAGAAATGGTAACGAAAAAAGCACCCTTTGAAACAAAATCTAAAAACCCACACCAAAAAAAAAAAAAAAAAGGCTGAGAAGAAATGAAAAAACACTCTCAATAAACACAATAAGAAACTCTAATACACACTAAAAGGCAGATTCAACAAACAAATGCTCAGGCTACCGTTAAAAATCATTGCCCTCTGATGAACTAGCCGTATACAGTTTCAAAGCAGAGACATGCGCCTTTTTGATGAACAACCTATTGGCAGGATCCTCCAAGCTTACAGTAACTGGGGTAAGAAAAGCTCACATTTTATATGGGCCTTCAAAGGCAATAGACAAAATGGATGAGACAAAGTCAGCCATTTTGCTCTGGATGACATTTATACATACCACCTAGTCACCCAACTTAAAACCACAAGGCACTCTATACTTATTGTACATTTCAAACAACATTTTGTGATTTATCGAAAGTGACTCATATGCCTCGCTCCAAATTTCAATATGTTTTTTTTCAATTTGGTCAACCAGACCAGAAATATCCACGTACCACAAACTTAAAAGTGAGTGAGGGACATCACACCCAAAGAAAACCATGGCCAGAGATTAGCCATTGGCGTCATATGGCACAGAATTGAAGGCTACATTTAGCAAAGCCAAGTGTTGATCCCATTTCCTTTGTTGATCATGGTGATAAACAGTTAATACCCCCTTGGAAGAATTATTTAAGCGTTCCACGAGATTAGGGCAGGGAAAGTATGGGCTCATGTGGATTTGCGTAGCTCCCCAACTTAAACACAACCCCTGTAAAGTATGGCGCATTATCAGAAATTAACTGCTACCTAAGAAAAATTATGAATAGAAGCCCGCCATAATTTTGTGCATATAACAAAACTTAAATACTGAACTAGCAGTGTCACACATGTATGGTATTTGTACCTAGGTTTTGAATTGAAGACAACCCTGAATTGTAGACGACCCCTTATTTTTCTATTCCTTATCTGTCAAAAAATCTTGTCTTCCTTTCTGGTAAATACGGTAATATACAATACCCTTGGGTTCCTTATAATTAGGCAACTTGCCATTCCCTATTTGGTCAACAGGGTTTTTTTCTTCATCAACAGGGTTTTTTTCTTCATCGTCCTTCTCCTGCAACTTTCTAAAATTTACTCAAGCGTGAGGTGAAAGACATTACACAGCTCTTCTATCGTTTGATCCTCAGTAATATCAAAAGACACAAAAAATTCTGAAGAATCATAAATTCAGGACAATGAGTCTGGTACAGAGTTCTATTTTCTCTGTCCATGAAGTATCTTGAATCTGAATCTAGTTAACCACATGATTCATCTTCATAATATCCTAAGTTGGCAGGGATGGGAAAACAACCATGTAAGAGCTTGGTTATCTATTTCCAGGTCAAACTCTGTATCTTCTAAGTAGGTTGCAAATTTCTCTACCCCAAAAATACAAGCCAAAACCTCCTTTTCGTTCCTCTTTATCAGCTATTTGGGTCGCAGAATAAACCTTGGATGCTGCACATTAGCATAGGCAAAGAGATACTGGACATGGAAATAGACACTGGAGGTCCCATATCCACAATATAATATGTATAAAAGCCGATTTTCGAGGTACCCCGTGGAAGCAACACGTGTGCACCTTAAGTCTTACACAAATTTCATAATTAGGTGTTACTGAGTTACTGTGAAAGGCCAGCAAGTGCCAAAATACCTCAGTTTATTTGTAGTGCCAAATGGTGGCCCTCCATTGCTCGGTAGAGAATGGTATGTCAAACTTAATCTCCCTAAACCATGTTTAAACAATGTCAAGGTTTCAGACTGTGTAGGTCTTATACAGGAAAAGGCAATGACAGATTCAATCTCAACATTAGCAAAGGTATTTTCCGGACTTGTTTGATGGTGGTTCGGGCACTTTTACGGGAAAACGTGTGTCACTGCACTTGAAGGACAATGTGATACCAGTGTTCTTGCCCCCAAGAAATCTAGCATTCGCATTAACTAGCAAGGTTGATGTACAGTTGGATAGGCTCTTACGGTTAGGTATCCTTCAGCCTGTTGACTTCAGTGACTGGGCTTCACTCATTGTACTGATGGCGAAGAAGGACGGTAGCATACGTATTTGTGGAGACTTCCTAGTGACAGTGGATCTTCATTTAATAATGCAACACTATCCAATTCCCAGAATTGAGGAGGTGTGGAATTTTCGACAATTGGTTATCCCAAGTGTTCCAGCAGCTCCAGCTTGACGAGAAGTTCTAAGAACTGTGTACGATCAACGACCACCAAGGTCTGTTCCACTACACGCGTCTTCCTTTTGGCATCAAGTCCCACCCACCAATCTTCCAAAGGACAAGGGCACAGGTGCTGTAAGGCCTTGATGGTGTTGTCTGCTTCCAGGATAACATATTGGTGACCGGCCCAACAAGAGAAGAGCACTGGCAAAACCTACGCAATCTGATGCAGATGTTACATGATTATGGATTCAAGGCCAACCAACAAAAAAGTAAGTTTTCTCAAAGTTTGGTCAAGTTCTTGGGACGAGTCGTGGACAAGGAAGGATTGCATACAACTAGTGACAAAGTGCAGGCAGTAGTTGAGGCTCCTAGGCCTAGTGAGGTGATGCAGCTAAAGGCATACTAGGGTTGGTCAATTATTATGCCAAATTCCTGTCCAATCTTTTCACTGTGTTAGCACCCCTTCATTAATTGTTAGAAAAAAAATCGTCCTTAGCAATGATCTGATGAATGTGAAAAAGCACTTGTTGATTTAAAGAAATTAATTTCTTCTTCTCAGGTTGTTGCACACTATGATACAGAGCAGCCAGTTAAACTTGCCTGTGATGCGTCCCCTTATGGCATCGGTGCAGTTATTAGTCATGTATTCCCTGCTGGAGTAAAAAAGCCTATTGCATTCGCTTCCCGAACTCTTTCATCGACTGAAAGGCAATACTCCCAGATTCATTGAGAAGCACTGTCCATAATTTCTGTGGTGAAAAGATTTTCCAATATCTCTATGGTAGACGGTTCCTACTTGTTACTGACCATCAACCACTGGTCCACATTTTAGGGAAACATTGTAGTATTCCACAGCTTGCTGCAAACCAGTTGCAGAGATGGGCTGTTCGTTTGCAAGGGTTTGATTATACCGTACAGCACGTGAGAGGGTAGAACCATGGAAATGCAGATGCATTGTCTAGACTCCCACTTCCATACGTAGAACAGTTGGCGCAATTTTTAATTGCTTTGTTGGTTCTCTGAGTTCTTATCTGTTACGCCGCAGGAAATTAGGAAGGCCACTGAGAGAGACCGGGAATTAGGCAAAGTGGTCATCATGTGAGAGATGGTTGGCCAGCAAGGGTTGAGGAGACACACACATCTTTTTCTTCTAAGCAAAATGAACTTACCCTAGAACAAGGATGTCTTATGTGGGGTCACAGGGTGATTATTACACCACTCTTGCATGAAAAGGTTCTACAGGACTTACATTCAAACCAATTTGGCAAGGTGAAAGCATTGGCTAGGTCTTATGTATGGTGGCCAAAGATTGATCTAGACCTAGAAAAAGTAGTCGCCTGCTGTGATGCATTTCTGCAAAATAAACCCATGCCAGAAAAGTCTGTGCTGTTGCCTTGGACTTGGCCACGACAGCCGTGGCAGAGAGTTCATGTTGACATTGCAGGTCTGTTTATGGGTAAATTCTTTTTGGTACTGATTGACAGCTTTTCAAAGTGGCCCGAAGTCTGTGAGTTGTCCCATATCAGTTCAGACAGTGTCTTAAATAAATTACGAACCTGGTTTGCAACCTGTGGCATCCCAGAGCAGTTTGTCTCTGATAATAGAACACAGTTTTCATCTGAAAAATTTGCAGTCTTCTGTACAAACAATATTATTAAGCACACGTTTTCTCCTCCATATCATCTATCCACAAATGGACAAGCTGAAAATATGGTGAAAACCTTTAAAACCAAACTAAAAACCTTGGTCCAGACACATGTTCCCCTGTCACTTGCCCTACCATACTTTCTCTAGGTTATCGTATCACTCCTCATGCAACTACAGGAGAGTCGCCCAGTATGCTCATGTTTGGTTGAGTCAATCGCAATCGCCTGATGGTTGAGTATTGCCAGTTTAAAATGGTTTCTTCATGGTCTCTGTGGCGAACTACCGCGTTTAATGTTGGTAGCGGTGTTTGTTACAAGACTTATGCAAAGGGCGAGGACAAATGGATCAGCGGTGTTGTCATAGATAAGTTGGATCCACTAGCCTAGAAAATTCAGGGGAGAAATGGCCTTATTGCACACAGACATGTGGACCAAATGTGGTCTGCCGCACAGGTGCAGCCAGTGGACAGCGAGAGGAAGAGTGAGGAGAGAGGGGTGGCCATAGGTGACACAAGCTTCAGCAGCAGCATGGCATCAATGATGCAGGTGCACGAGTTGTAAAAGCAAGACAAGGCATACATACACCCAATACTGGTAGCCAGTGAGAGTGAGCATGAAGATGTTTGTGAATATGGATTCAGGGGTTTTGACAGTGTCAGTGTGCCTAGAAATGAAGAGCACTTCACGCGCTACCCTATATGCAAAAGAGTTCCAAATATAATTGCGCATGTGCAGTGTATTTCTGAGTACCTAATGTAGGACTGTGTTGCACATTGTGTTTTTGCCTAAAAGATTTCTTCAGCCTGGTTGTATAGTCTATATTGTTTATGTGTAAATTAGGTAGGCTATTACGTTAGTCTGTTAATATTCCTGTTTGATAATTTTGTATTTAAACTGTGAAATTGCTGATTCCCCTTGAAGCTAGTTACAACAAATAATTCTAAGAGTTAGGCTAGAATTTAAAATGTGATAAAATATTTGATAGAGTGTAACATTAACACTATGTTGGGAGGAGTGCTATATATTGGTATTGTGTGGGCTGCAGTGTTGGCAGCCCTGAGACAACAGTATGTGTGGCAGCATGGCGGCGTACAGAGTGTGCTGGCTAGTGTTGCTAGAAAACAACTAAAAGGGAATGTGTGGAGATACAACAGCTAACAATACGAATGAGAAAAACCATTATGCGATCCCAGACTGCACGAGAAACTGCAACCAACTAGTAAAGCAGGCATACTGTGGCATTTTGTATACCTTGGTTGGGCTGAAAAGAACAGACACTTAGACAGATTGGAGAGACAGGAATACCATTTTAGCTACTGCTGACAATGTCCACTTAACTGCTATTTCTCTGGTTGTGAAGGGGAAGGGGCATGTATGCATCATGTACCAGCAATATGTTACAACCTACTACCAATTTTGCATTGGTTGGGCAGACTAAGCCCAAGATTTACATGGTCACAAATTCAGATGCCACATGTGCAAGATGAGTCAACTGGACAGCCAGGAAAAATTCTTGCATTTGGTAGAAATGTGACATACCACTTCAAATCAGAGCCTACTTCCCCAGTATGCAGGTCAATCACCTGAGGTGATTCCTACAAGCCTGTGTAGCCAACCTCAAAGGCAATCAGGTCTCAAAAGCCCTATGGCTATCCTGCACCAAAGCACAGTTACATGGTGAAGCCACCAAATGGTGGTAGAAATATGAGGATTAGGTTACCCTGTGGGAACAACTGGAGGTAGTAGCATGCCTCAGAAAAGAGTTGTATTTCATAGTTCAGAATAATAGGGGAAGAGGCCAAGATCTTTCAGTTAATAACTGAGCTCTTTTGCCCTGAAATATAATCCCATCTAAGAGAATCCAAGTCAAGGATGATATAAGAGCTATTTCTACGAGATGTAACACTGTAGCAGGATATAGCATATGCAAGTCAAGTCAACAGCGCCCACCAACAGTGAAATCAAGATGAACTCCCACTCAGGGTATTCAAATTGCTTAAATGTTGCCGTTGCCTTGAGCGGGACTTTCATTAGGACTGTTCTGTATACCAACGCAAACAGGCTGCTGTCAACAATGGAAACCACACAAAAATTGGGGCACCAGAGATCGGCAGTAATCCAGATAAGACCAATGAGAAAATACAGGGAAACCCCAGTGTTAGGAAGATGCAGCCCCAGCGAAGTAGGTAGGGTTCGCAAATTGATAGTCTAATGGGACAACTGGTCTCCAAAGATCCTCCGCTGATGCCAGTAGAAATTGAAGGCCGGGAGCTCGTAGACATCCTTGACATGGCAGCAAATACCAATTTCATATG
This sequence comes from Dryococelus australis, assembly GCA_029891345.1. Classification (NCBI taxonomy): domain Eukaryota; kingdom Metazoa; phylum Arthropoda; class Insecta; order Phasmatodea; family Phasmatidae; genus Dryococelus; species Dryococelus australis. The sequence goes on along the minus strand of CM056996.1, from coordinate 234,415,416 downwards.
CACTATGCACATTCTCTCAACACCACACGAGACAATGTAAAATAGGGGGACATTCGCGTGGCAAAGGAGGGTGCCACGTTACTGACACATAGGAAAGTATGACTGAATTTGGCTGAGGGTGGCAAAACACTGGAAGAGGACTTCTTCTTGCAGAAGCTGTATATATTTGGGACAAAATCAGAGGCAATGCATCATTTGGAAACAATTCCATGAGAGCAAGTACAGACAACCAATTGTTGCTGACAATTTGAACCACCAACTTGCCAACAATGAGGTAGCCCAGCTTTTTGAAATCCTGGAGCAGCATAAGGACAGAGGAAAGGGTTATCAATAATAATCTCAGGTAACCATTCAAGTACTCTCTGTCTCATATAACTTGACAAGATTTTGACAGACGAAAGTAGCGGCAAATGTTTACTTTTCGTTTATGTATACTTTCACCATCAAATGGTACATTGAGTGGAGGGAAATATGCGGTCTGGATAGTGTAAGAATTGCTTATAAATTACTCACATGTGCCCCACTTCTTTTGTTTTACTAATACAATATACTAGTAACAACATGAAAACAATAAGGAATTGGGTTTGCAGTATAACAACATGGTGTGTAATTGACGTAGCCGTAACAATTACCGGTCCAAAGAAATTACTAGTCATCAAAATTGTTGTACATGGAAATACATGTTACTTTAAAAATTATACAGAGGTCGCGGAAAATAAAACCATTGGTAACTGTTTGTAAATTTGTTATATTACACACAAACTTTTTTTTTCTGGTTGGCAGTGCTCTGGCAGACAGCTGACAGATAGCACGCATTGCATGGTAAAGTATGTTATTAGCCAAGCATGTTACTCTATAGATAGCAGCATGATGGCCTGCCTCTTGATCCAGTCTGTTTAAAAAGTTCAGTTTTCTTCTATCACTGGATCAAAATTATATGAGTTTGAGATATATTTCGTCAAATTATTTGAAAAAATCATTCAACAATACCCTGCAATATTTCTGTACCCTTTTGGGATTAATATCAAGCATGTATGGAAAAAACGGATGGGGAGTGAGGATAGAATGTGAAAAGAATTCCTGAGGTTTGATGTTATGTTTCATTTGAATACCAATCATTTTAATGTGAATTTCATTTTGAACACCTATACATTACTACTTACCACGAAGTTCAGTTTGTAACACTAACAACTGCTGTTTTTTGACCACGTAAAATAAAATGTATTCATTAATATAGGAACTCTTTCTATTCCACGTATTTTCAACTTGTCTGATGTGCATCGGCAGTGCACTCAGAATAGCCAACGTAATATTAATTTTTTTAAGTTCGTGCATCAGCTGATACAGGATTTTGTAAATGGCACGTTGTTTATTTCATATATTTCGAGTTGCCACTTACTGACTGTCATTATCTTGCCAAGTTATATGAGACAGAGAGTACAGACTGAGAATAATTGAGGAGATAATAGCAGAAATGGAGCAGCAAGACATAACTGAGCCCTGTAACTCAACATACAATGACTGAGAAGTACTCATAAACAAATGGTACAGGATGTTGCAGTTCTGTGTAAACTACCATGACATCAACCAAATCATGCAATCCATTGCACCCCCCCACCAATAAATCTAACTCAAACCCATATGCTGAAAAACACTGGGTGATGCAAAAGTGTTTAGTACATACGTGCAATGGATGCCAGCAGATTCCAGTTCACCCAGCCTCGAGCAAATATACTGCATTCACTGTCCTGATTTGCCAATTCAAATTTATGCCCATTGGGTTAAATAATGCCTTGGCCACCTTTCATATGTTAATGTCCACTATGATTCTCACCAACTACATTGGCCAGCTTTGCCATTCATACCTTAACACGTAATGTCTATTCCAATATGTGGGAAGAGCACAAGTATAATTTACAACTGGTTCTGGAATGGTTTGCAGTCAACGGGCTAACCTGTTGCCACGAGAAATGCCATTTCAGCAAGACAGGACTAGTATTTCTGAGCCACCAAGGGACACTAGAGAAAAATTTTCTACAGCCCGAGAGCATCTGCATAACCATATTGGCACAGCCCCTCCCAAGAATCAAAAACAGCTAAGATGGTTTCAAGGTTTGTGCAAATGGCTTAGAGAGTATATCCGTAATGCAGCATAATGCATGGGGCGATTAAATAATTTGCTCACGAAAACCAAGAAGAGGTGCTGGACCACCGATAAACAAGCCACATTCAAGGCCCTCCAGAAGTTGTTCGAGGAAACCTGGAACATTCCATCGCTCTCAGTCAAACAAACCTCTAACTCTAAAAATAGATGTGAATGGTGTAGGCCTATATATTGTTTTATACCAGGAAGGGGAGAACTGGGAACACTTAGTGATCACCTATACAAGCACCTTGCTCTCAAATGCCTGGAGTGCCTTGCCATTATTTAGACAGTAGAAAATATTTGCATTTACCTAGAAGGTGTGCCTTTTATTTTGCAAACTGGTACCCGAGCCCTCATGTGGCTACACACAGCCAGTGCAATCAAATCTAAGCTGGAGAGACAGGCACTACTATGGTAAGGAGTTTACTTATGAGGTACAGCACTGTCAAGGAAAATGGAACAAATTCCCTCATATCATGTTCCATGCCCAAGCAGCCGACCCAATTGATGAAATATGATGTAAAGCATTCGTACTTTGGGGTGCCAAGAACTTAACTACCTGTTCTTATGGAAAAATGCCACCTACAATATGTTTCTTTCTAATAATTGTACTATATCAATAAACATAAGTTAATATTAAAGCAGGGCCTATTATATACCATTAAAATCACTCCACAGTAGTTACATAAACAAGACTGCAATTTCACAACAGTAACTTCCATTTAAGGCAGTATATATTAGAGTATTCACAAGGAAACAAATTACTACTGGATCAGTAATTAAGTATGGTTTATATTATGCACAACTAAGAAGATACATGCCAAAACGTGTTTACAAACTGATCACTAAAAAGACTGCGCATCGTGTGTAGTCAAATAAAAAAGAAATTATACATAACAGTGTAACCAACACAACTCAATTTACACAGCAGAAAAGGCAATATTATTGAATATTAAATACAGTGGATATAGATCAAACTAACAGTAGTTTTACAATAAACGAGCTAGATTGGAACTGCCACCAATACTCCCTCCCAGTTCCACATCATATTCTCACCAGGTTTAACCTCTCAAAAAAATATTCAAATTTACATGCAGGCAATCCCTTGGTCAGAATATCTGCTAACTGTTCAACAGTCTCTACATAATTTAATTTCACCTTTCCTTGCCTTACCAAATCTTTAACAATGACTTAGCTATTTTTATGGTTGAGTGGTTATCCTCGTAGAGGTTAATGACATTAGCAACATGAAAAATGTTTCTTTACACAAATTGTACAAAAAAAATTGTTTTCTGATAAACAGCTACCAATAGCATAATATTCAGATTCACTGCTACCCAGTGCTACTAGGCTTTGTTTTTTTAATTCCAACAGATAACATTTTGATTCAGTTTTGTTACAAAGCTTTAAATGCTTTTTCTGTCATTTGTGTCTGAAGCATAATCAGCATCAACATATGAGGATATAGTTAATGTGTCACAATAAGACTTAACAAATTTTAACCCTGCATTAACTGTGTGTTTCAGGTATCTAACAACATGTTTCAAATGTGTCCAATGAATAGATGAGTAACAATTATGGAATCTACCAAAGTATGATACATTGTAACATAAGTCACGCCTTGTGCAAACTGTAAGATACATTAGGCTGCCTACCAACTCCTTATAAGGCACCTCAATACTGCACTATTTTCCGTCATTTACCAAGTTAAGTTTGGGCTGGATTGGGATTTTACTGGGCTTGCATTCTGTCATGTTACATTTTTTTTAACAACTTTCTGAATTAAAACACCTTGACTGATAACAATGCTTCCATCCTTACACTTGAAAATATCCATGCCCAAAAAGTGCACATTTTCATTTGAGCTCAAGTCTTTTATGTCCATTTTAGACTTAAGAGCAGATTTAGTGACTGTAAAATTTGCAACAGAATCTGATAGCAACAGGAAATCATTCATCCATACTAAGATATAGAAAGAACTTTAATGATACAAACAAGAATCTATTTTTGATCTTACAAAATCCAGGTTGATCAATTCTGTATCGACATAGTCATTCCAAGCTTTAGGACTCTGCCTCAGCCCGTACAGTGCTTTGGTCAAATTTAACACTTTATTTCACTGCACTGTAAGCCATCAGGTGGTTTCGTATACACAGACGCTGGTAACTTGCTCTTCAAAAATGCTGACCGCACATTAAGTTGTTGTAGCTGAAGACCACGTTCAGCAGCAACTGAAAGCAGGACTCGTAGCATCGTCATGCGAGCAAGCTGGGCAAATATATCTTCATTTTCCATTGTAGGCTGTTGATAACAGCGAGTAACAAGTCTGACTTTCTTCTTAGAGGTTCCAACAATGGATTTAGAATAGAAGATCCATCTACTGTCAATGACAGGGACATCTGGGGGAATTTCAACCACTTCCCAAGTTCTATTACTCTCCAAAGATGCCAGTTCTTCATTAATGGCTTGTCTCCAACCAACATCTTTGACTGCGTCTTCATAACAGTCAGTAGCATCAGCACATACTGACAAGGCCAAAACATCCACAGCAAAGTTGAGTTCGAAATCTTCCAAGTACATTGGTTGCCGTTTCACCCTAGAAGGTCAGGTGACAGTGGATTCATTACGCACTTCTTTAGGAGGAAAACCAATGAATTCACCTTTATTGTCAAACTGATGGTTGTGATCCACGTGAGTGTATTCTTGTGCAGAATTATGACATACATCTCTGGTTTCAGTTGTCCTTTCTGGAGTGACACCTTCAGGTGTTACAGTATGTCGAGCACTATCTGATGGCAAGATATTATTATCATAACTTGACACATCAAAAATCACATTTTTTTTGCAAATTCAAATTTCTTCTTTTCAGTGTCCTATAGTCTATACCCATTATCACAATAAATTGAAAGAAACAACTTTTTAGATAGGTCACAGAATTTTTCATTCCTATCCTCTTTATGAATGAATGAATACGCAGGGCATACAAAGATTTTTATTTTAGCTAGATCAGGTTTATGGTAGAGCCACCTTTCAGCTGGAGTAACTCCTTTTGGAAGATCAGATGTAGTCAGTCTATTACTGAGATAGGTTACTGTCATAATGGCCTCTCCCCACATCTCCTTGCCAAAGATACTATCCAGCAAGAGGCACCTGGTTTTCTCCAAAAGAGTTTGGTTCATCCTCTCTGCTACGCCATTTTGAGATGAATTTCTGGCCATAGAATAATTTTCATGAATTCCTTTCACATCACAAAATCTCTTAAAATCGGATGATACATACTCACCTTCTCTCAGACCTCAGATTTTCGAAGTGGGCATTAAACTTAGCCTCAACCATTGCTGTATACATTTTGGATTTTTCAAAACTTCTGATTAATTTCTTAACAAATACGTGACATAAAACTGGCTACATTAATCAATAAATGTCACAAAATAGTTTAACCCATCATGCGTTATCTTTCCACACACATCAGTAGATAGACGTACTCTCTTTGCTTTCTGCTCCTCTGGTATAGTCTTAAGATATGGTAACTTAGTCTGTTTACCTTTCAAACATACATCACATAATTCAATGGGATACATAGAAGAATGCCCCATTCTCCTGTGCATTCGTTTACTTGACACATCCTTTATTACAGCAGCATTCATATGCTCTGGAAGGAGATGCAGTTTTACTACACATAAACTTCCAAAAACTTGTCACCACAGAATACATAATTTTAACACCAGAGTTTTCAAAGATCACTTTACATCCTTTCTCTTCTAGCTTACAGACAGAGAGTAAATTTAATGACAAGTTCTCACAAACTAAAACATCACTTATTTTAGTGTGATCTCCTTCATCATAAAAACAAGAAATATTGCCTTTACTCGCCACTTTCAGTGACTCCCCAGCCTTAGCCACACTGAAGTCAAAATTCACATCACTGCCTTCACTTTACATATTTCTTATAGCAGCTTTTAATGATATGGAAACTCGCACCATTATCAATAACAAAAAGCACTTCTGTTGACACATCACTAATCATTACAGACTGTTCATTGTCCGCATGGTAACATGTTGAACTCTCACTGTCCAATGATGTTAAAAAGGAAAATTCCATCTTTCATCTGTGGTTGCAGATGTTTCCTTATACTTCAGTTTTGGACAATTAATTTTCATACGTCCCTGAGCTTTGCAATAATAACACTTTCCCTTTAAACTTCTACGTGGAACATTACTGCCTTTAGTATGCCTGGACTGTGAGTACTGACCAGATTTTCCTCTTGGTCTTCTGTACGATGCTAAAACATTATGTGGATCAACAGCTTTCTTTAGAAGTCTCTCTTCTTCTGCCAACAGAGTATTCTTCACATACTCCAGACTAACTGCCGACTTGTCTTTGTTATACAAAATGTCCATAAAAGAAACAACACTATTGAAAACAGATGGCATCGCTACCAGTAATTGATTAATAATTCCATCTTCATCAATCTTTCCACCAGCCACCTTGACTTCTGAAGCCATTGAATGGAATTGCTGCAAAAATTATTGTAGAGGCTTTTCCTTCTTGTACTCCAGTTTTCGCCAAGCTTTCTGTGTCATGGATTTCATTCCCCATTTTTCATATGTAGTCGATACGGTTTCCACAATTTCTTTTGCAGTATTTTTACCAATTATCATTGGCAACACGTTGTCCGCCAGTCCTTGAATGAGAATATTTCTTGCTTTGACGTCTTCTTGCTTAAACTTTTTAAGACTAGCTTTTGTAGTCAGAGGCTCAGTTGACAAAACATGTAACACTCCATTCTGTTAGAGCAATAACTTCATCCAGTAGCACCCGTTCCTGAAGTTCACACCATCAAACGGTTTGATTCCAAATGGTATGTTTATGTTTGCCGCACTTGCCATACTCATAAAATATATGGAAAAACAGAAACAGTACACTGAACAGTCATAGAGACATGTCACTTGTAGCCCCTAACCTAAAACTGCATATTTTTCATAAAACCAACGTTTCCAATTGACCAGTAGTTGTCCACTGACTCTGGGCCCATAACCTATTACAGTATTCACAGGGAAACAAATTAACACTGGATCAGCAATTAATGTATGGTTTTTATTCTGCACAACTAAGAGGATACATCACAAAACGTTCTTATAAACTGATTGCTGAAAAGACTGGGCATCTTGTGTAGTTAAATAATAAAAAAGAAACTATACATAACAGTGTAGCCAACACAACTCAATCTACACAACAGGAAAGACAATATTACTGAATACTAAATACAGTGGATATAGATAAAACAAACAGTATTTTTACAATAAACAAACTAGATTGGAATTGTCACCAATAGTACGATGTACAAAATTTCTAAACCATTAGCTGCTAACAAATTTTATAGGGACCTGGTTATGCTGTAAGCACTTATTATATGTAACATTTTTCATTTGAATCATACCAGAATAGGTACATAGTAAAAAAAAAACAAAAGCCATCACTGTTTTAAATACAAAGCATGCCACTACACCATTAGCAGTCATTTAGTATTTATATTCAAGTAAATACAGTACCTCAGTCATATTTTGCTGTTAAATACCTGAGACTAAGATTTTGGGTGACTTACCTTACCTATGAATACTAATTAAGATATACATGGGACTATGTGTACACTAACAGATAATGCTTCAGTAAGTTAGCCTACCTGTTCCATCAAGGACATACTGTTCACATGTTTGGTTATGTTGATGTAGCTGTACATGGCATTTGTACAGTACACCTGGCTCAACTATGCCTTTATGAGAAGGTGCAGTTGAGTTGCCACGTGGAGCACCAACTAGAAGCCTGCATCATACACATTACTCTTTCAGCCAGCACACAGATAAATAACATACACTTAGTACTCTCAGAAATGGATTTAGTTTAATACTGTGAAGTTTAATACCTTTTACTTTATCTCATTAACAATAGTCATACACAGTAAGGCACGAAAACAATGTTCACAGTGGCACAATAAACCATACACTATAAGCAAATGCAAGAATAAAAATATTCAACATAGTTCTTTGCATATCATGACAATGATTATGGAAGTATATGAAGTACTAAATCACTGAAATGACAATGATTATGGAAATAAATAATTTACTAAATCGCTGAAATTAAAGTAATAATCACAGAAAGAGTGAAGAAAAGTAGAAAACTGCTACCGTACACTACTCCAGAACACTTTTCAGCATTATAGTATTCTCATGCATTATTAATAGCTAAATAATTACAGAGTGAAGTGTGATTAACTTCAGACATGTCAGGATCTTAAAATGACACTGAGGAATTGATACTGTGGCAGGAAATATGTTTGCTGAATATTACAATTACAATTAAATGTTGCCAAGTTCCTCCTGTTATTCAGTTATGACACATTTATAGCTAATGGTTAGAGAAATGTTGCCATCACCACATTACCGTATTTATAGGCTGTTCACGGTAAAGTAGGCACTTTTTAAGGCTCTGCTAAAATTTTCGTTTTAACTAATTTCTAACGTTCTGCCACTTTTTAATATAAAAATTCCAACATGATTAATGGACAGACTGTACATATTTCACCAGTGTCAAAAGTCAACGTCCGATGCTGCATTAAAATATATTTATTAGGGATTAATGCATTTTGAAATGGCCTTAACAAGTGCTCACGTTACTGTGAACGGCCTATACTAGTGTATAGCGCGCACTTGTGTATAGTGCGCACCATGAATTTTGCAAGTTCCAGGGCAAACATTTTTTTTAGTAAAATTACACCAAAAATTTGTGGCGCCCTATTAGTAAGTATGAAACTAATTATTTCTTTTTTTTTTTCATTAATGTGTGGTGATTGTGGTATGTTTGCAAAATACTTTAATTAAATAACTTGGGTGCAAAAAGGTGAAAATAAAAACAATTCCAGAACCATCTTGCTCCTACTACTCAAGGTTTCCAGCTTCCTTATTCTTTTTCTCCTTTCTCCATTAAGTGGTGCCTGGCTCTCTTTTTTGCCATGCTAGAATGTCACACTACCCTTATAAAAAAAAAAGGGCATCTTCCTCCCTTCAACACTTCTCACACCCCCTACCACCCCTCATCTTCAAACATAAACATGGCTCCCTAGCCTCTGCCATGGAAACAGAGAGGGATGGCAAAATTATTGACTGGCAACCATCTGGGTGTTATTACAAGGGGGCAGGAAAGGGTCTGTAAACAGATGGTAGTTCTGGTTTTGTGGTGTGACAGGATTCAATTGGTTGGGGGGGGGGGGGGGGGAGGGAAGGTGGATTTCAAACTACACACAATTGAAGAGTCCCTGAGAGAGAGAAGGGAGAGAAGTTATGTAAGAGCTAGAGATGAGACAACACACAGTCATGCCACTTTCCTCAACAGCCTCCCCAACCATCCACCTCCCCTCCATCTAGACAATTTATGGTTACCACTCCCCTTCCTCTTTTTTTTTCTGTGTATAGTGCACCCCAGAAATTGTTTCCTTTATTTTGGCAAAAAAGGGAACACTGTACACGAGCATAAATACGGTAGTTTGGCATACACAATTTACAAATCCTGGGTAAAGTATATTTTAATTTACAATCAGTGACTGACAATAACTTTTATAGAAGTGTAGCTAGAATGTTATGGAATCAACCACCCACTCATATTCCTACTTAAGCCAAATGCTACAATAAAATGATATTGTATAACAGTTTATTTTAGGACTACAGATGACCTAATAAAATTTTATGTGATGAGAACTTAAAACATATTTCCCCTACCTAAGCCATGCCACCTACCCACTCCTTTACAAGTTGTAACACCATTATACCTGACTTATGAGCTGCCTGCCGTGGGTATGGTTGGGCATCTCTGGGCTAGAGTCTAGTACCTCTGGTACATTTGTGACAATGCAGCCCCTTACCAATGCAGTATAAAATTTCACGCACTGCACATACAAACTGAAATACTTCCAGCCCAAACATAATGTTCTCTGGTAAATTAGACTTATTATGTTATGACTCTACTTACACTCAAAAGCAGTTCAATTAGAGATACCTGAGTAGTCTTTCTAATTACGGCAGTGATAAAGCATGGCATGGACTTCACAAGGCACCAGAAGCAGTTTGGAGTCATACAGTTCCATAACCACTGCACAGCCTCCCACAATGTAGATACCAGTTGGAGCAGGCGTGCACATCCCTCTCGACATCATCCCAGATGTGTTCAATATGATTAGGGTCGGGTGAACTCAGTGGCCGGGTAGGCTCCCACAACCCAGTGGAATGTTCATCCAACAACTAGGTCACAATTTGGGAGAGGTGGGCCAGAGCATTGTCTTTCTATAGGTACAGATCTTCTGCAGAGTGCTATATGTGCACATGATCTGCCAGCAGATCCCTGTATCGTTTGCCAGTTGGGGACGATAACACTTGTACCACGGGACTCTTTCATCCCATTTAAACAATACCCATATAAGGATACTACCACAACCGAACTGAACTATGTCTGCTGACATGAGGGATCCATTGCTTCATGTGATTCGAGATGCACTTCTAACCTGCCATCAGCATATACCAACATGTACTTAGACTCACCCATCCAGGCAACATTATTCCAAGCATTGAGTGTTCAATGGCAGTGTTCCTATGCCGACTTTAATACCTGAGCCTTGCAACATGCGGTGAATAATGGTACTCAAGTAGGGCAGTGGCTTTTGTACCTCATAGCAAGGAGATGGCCCTGGATGTTATTGCAGCTCACAGGTCATCCAGCAACGAATTGGTGAGTGATTTGCAGCACTGTAGTCTGTCTGTCTACTGTTGCCAACCAAGCTAGCTGACTCTGAATCTCTGTCATTAATATGTTTTACATCATGGGAGTTTTGCCATGTGGAAATCTCAGTGCCTGCATGATGTTGGAGTTGGAATTCCCCCACGTGTCTGACTCCAAGTCTGGCGATGATCAGATGCACTGAAATCTAGATTCTGCCCCATTCTGTGCTCGACTGTTACTCAGTCAGTATACATTCTGATGACATCTAGTTATGCGTGGCTGATCACCTTTCCATTTAACGTGACAACCAGAGCACTTTATCGCCAATACAGTAGGTGTGTTTAATTCAACTACTCATGTACAACTGGGATGAGTAATGACAGCAAACCTGAGGTGGAAATTTAAGTTATGTAGTGCTTCACAATATCATTTCCCACTCTTGGATAGTTGCATCATTAAGTAGTAGTATTCTTTGATACCTCATTTGCCTACTCTAGCCCAATGACAGTGGTGTTCATTACAGCACTGCCCATGCTGGGTAAGCTTGGTGGTAATGACTACCAGGTGGTTTCAGATTAACATCTGTGATATTGCCTATGAATTGAAAACAATTTACACTGATGTGGCAGAAAAGCTGCCAGATCAGCAAACTATAAATCTGTGCCTCTTTGAATGTCAAATATTGTATCTACCAGCCATATTATTAAATGGCAGTTTTATTGCCCATGCTATTACAGCGGCTTGTGGCAAGTTATTATAACTTAAGTAACTTTCAACGCAATGTTGTGGTAGAAGCTCAAAATATGTCACAGAAATTTGGCAATACAGGCAGAAATTTTGATTTTCTAGTTACATGTAAATATATTGGCACTACAGGTTCACAAACAATAAAAGCAGCATGTATGTAACAATGGCTCACAGATTATAAAGGTATACAATCTAATTACTCTTCTGGTAGGAAGTGGAAGGTCAACCACCAAAATCTTATACATCCAAACTTGTGTGGTGCTAACGAGACCCACCCACTCAGTCCACCTGCATTTCAGTTGTTACTGTCAGCAAGTACTATATTCACTCAAAGCTAAGATGTCATAAACACTAAGCCAAATCAAATTTTTTGGAGAAAATAGTGAGAAAAATTATAATATGAGGCCACAGATTAAACCACCACTTCAGTAGAAAATTTAATATTTAAAGGAAGTTTAATTTTGCCTTAGTTAGAACTGGTTTTGAATTAAAAAAATATAGATATTTCACTCTGTAAGGATAATTTAATGGTCAAGTAGGAGTAGTGGTCATTTAGGTGTCGAGTAGGAAGAGGAGAGGTAAATTTGTGGTCAGATAGGAAAAGGAAAAGTCAGTTAGGGGTCATATAAGGGTCATTTTGTGGTCATTTATGGGTCAGACTTGTGAGGTATAAGTCTAGCAGGAGTAATTTGTCTGCTTTAAGTGTGACCATGATTTAAGCTGAGCGAAGATAACATGAGGACAATATATATTTTCATATTTAAAAATCTAATTTCCAGTGATGATAAGTTAGCAGCTAGTGCATCGGTCACAAGTTTTTTCAACTCATCTGGGAGGGCCCTTCCTGGGCTAACCATAATCTACATTGTTTAAGAATTTAAACTAATTTTTTTTTCCCAGTGGTAACTTGCATGTGAAGTTTTCTTTTTCCAAAAGATTTTCACAAAATTAGCTATGGTGTAAGAGGTTAAACATTAAAAATCTTTTAATCTATGTTATTTTACATTTGATGTGCCTGTATATAGGTATGATCAACATAGTAAATATTTACGCTAGAATTTATTTTTAAAGTGTGAAATATTCCACGCCTTGTTAGCTAGCATGAAGCAGATTATGAATGGAAGGTGCAGAGACTTCTACACATCATATTTTCCCCTGAACTTGCTTTAATTTAGTTTTAAAGGTGTTTGGAATGTGTGTGGAAATTGTTTATTTTTTTAAGGAATGCTCTCTTTTTGTCCCCTTCAGTATGTTCTGTTTGCCCCCACCAGTATGTTGTGTCTTTCTTCATCAGTATGGTCATGTGTATATTTTTCTTAAGTGGCGAACCTGTATAACTAATGGATGAATACCTAAACAGCGAAAAATTAATGTAATAACATTGCTAAAAAAATGTTTCTGAAATGTAGGTTACTGATCAAATTGTTGTTCTCTTATATTACCTTGATTCCTATATCCAATGCTTAAAACTTACATTTCCCATTTATTATTCATTCCAAAAGCAGTCTCCAAACATTGAGCAAAATTGCCAAATTTTTTCGAAGTGCAATAGAAAATTTATATTTTTTATTATATTGGGCTTTGAACTCGGGTCCCTATTCCATGTGTTACCATAGTAATTTGCTTAAAATATTGTATCAGTTGCGCATGGATATAAAACATTGAAAAATTAATGTATGAACGTTGCTAATACACTTCCAAAATATGAGTTGTTTATAAGATTTAAAAATCAAATAATAAATACAGCTTTACGATTTGACATACCCTATGCCTATAGAAACAATATGTCTACCAGAAACAAACATATATGTTGAAGTGCTAGTGGAATGTAACTGCTGAGCACATTTGGTATGTCCAACAAACCAGAGTCGAAGGCTTCCAAGCACTCCCCTGAGTCGAGCCAAAGATTGCAGAGCTAGTCCTAGTCTGTCCTCAGTAGGTGACTCAGCCGCAGTTACCCAGCTGCTCAGTTCCCATTTCAAATACATTGTGCAAGAAGGAATATAACCCTACTACTGTGGCTTCATTTATTTATTATTAGAAAATGTTCTAAGCACGGGTGGGTGGGTAATTTTATTTGAGTTGGGGGAGAAGGTTAGTTATTATTTTGCTTAGCTATGAGAGGCAGGAACATTTGGGCGCCTCCACAGGCTGTTGACCTATAAACGGCCCTGAGAACAAGATCTTGTGCTCCTCCGAGCATGTAGAGGAGCTGGCACGCTGGGAATTTCAACATCTGTATCTGAACCCATCGACGATTTGGAAAGCCTGTAAGGTAATCTGCCATAGTTCGCCCCTCGCCACCTTACAAAGTGAAATTTTTTTTTTGATGGAAAACCATGTATAATTAAGGAAAAATTAAAAATCCTTTGAATAATTAAATTTTCTACTGAAGTGGTGGATTAACCTGTGGCCTCAAATGTATAACAATAAATTTTTACAAAATGAAATATATATATATATATATATATATATATTTTTTTTTTTTTTTTTTTTTTTTTTTTTTTTTTTTTTGGAAAACCATTTCTTATTTAGGCAAAATTAAACTTCCTTTGAATATTAAATTTTCTACTGAAGTGGTAGTTTAACCTGTGGCCTCATATGTATACGAATACATTTTTCGCAGAATTTCCCCCAAAAAATTAGGTGTGACTTAGAATTGATGGTATCAGCTTCGAATGAATATGGTACTTGCTGACAAGAGCAACTGAAATGCAGGTGCACAGAGTGGATTGGTCTCACTAGCCCCACACGAGTTTGGATTTATAAACTTTTGGTTCTTGACCTTCCACTTACTACCAGATAGTATTTAGATTGTATACTGTAGTGTTAGTCAATATTGTTGTAGGTTAGGTTGTTTGTAAACAGTGGGGAGGGAAGGTTGATGGCAGTCGGGAACAGACATGGCAGATGGCGGGTCACGAGCGAAGGATCGGATATAACTTACAGACAAAACACGGTGGCAGCGGTGTTATCTGATTTGCGTCCTTGTTGGTTGTCCCAGTCTGTTATGTAGTTAACACAGACATCATGTTCGTGCGGCCGCGACAATTGATCCAATACTGTATTGGGGTGTGGCGAGTGATAGCTAACCCTTGTGTCTCAGGGAGATACCTAGTGATGGCGGCATCGGCACAATTTCAGGTTGTGCCACCGGGCAACTTTAACTTTTGAACACCGGCCGAGTGGCCAAAGTGGATAAAAAGATTTGAACATTTTAAAGCGGCATCGGAACTGCATACAAAGTCGGAAGAGAGTCAAGTTAATATGTTAATGTATTGTATGGGACCAGAAGCAGAGGACCTCTGCTTAGTTAGGGAAGGGGAGTTAGGGAAGGGGAGACGGTACACTGGTGGAGCGCCTCTCGATCCACCTCACACTTAGACAAGTTGGCTTCCTTTCATTACAATTTTACTTGCGCCTCATGTAGTAATTGCATGCAGCGAGAAGATGTGGGTGCACCTCATGCTGTCCACAGCGTCAGTACTTGCTGTGGGTTAATGTGTTTTTTTATTACTGTAGTATTCTATGTTATTCATGTCAAACTAGACTTTTATTCATGATAGGCTACCTTAATTCTTTTGCTATAAAAGTTATTTGTGAATTGTTTCTATTCACACCACTAAGCACAGCAGATATTCATCACAGCGAGCCAAGGCATGCGCTGTAAGCGGCACAGTGCGTGGTAGGACAGTCCGCCATTCACGTGTAAGCGCAACACGTAGGCAGCCTTGCCAGGCCAGCAACTATGTCACACCGTGCTCCCTGCCTCCACCCATTAGAGCTGCTTGTATTTTATCTAGAAGTTAATGAATGGAAATTGTTTATACTGCATGCAGAACACTCTATTTCAATATTAGCAAGAAATACTCCTCCTATGGTTTGACTGAGTGTCCTTCAGAGTATTCTTACCTGCTATCTTTCTAATTATAACTGCATGTCTTTACACAGTGCGCATTTCTCACACACTACCATTACACCCACCACACTTACACTCACCTACAGTCAGAGTTTATGTAAACTACAAATAGCACCAAACAGTCCTCAGTCAGCAAAGTTCTAAAAGGGTTGTTCCTCGATACATTTGACATAGAAAACCAGCTAGAGGAGCGAGACCAGCAGCATGCGTTACATTATACACTAAACATGCTACCTCTAGTGATTTCCAAAACCAACACTTACATACCTCATTTCACAAAGTCCACCACAATTCCCACACGACACACCACCATGCACACAACATGCAGCGCAATCCAGCTCCCCGCCATCCTCACCAAATTTACGACGAAGTTCAATTAGATTCACATCACACGCGTTCATTGCCACCCCCACCCCCACCCACGACTACATTAACACTACAGTGCACTGCATAAGATACAACATGGCCGAACAGCCACCCTTACAGATAGAAGTTGCACAACCTGAAAAACCTTTGTCTTTTCCGGCAATCAAGATAGGCATATAACTGAATTTTTATCAGCATTTGGGGAAGTAGCTGATGTAAACGGGTGGGCGCAGGCGGACAGGTGTAAGAGAATAAAGTTTTCCTTGCTCGGGAATGCCAAGTTCTCACTTGAGAACATAACTCAGCATCGTCAGCAGCCAATCACTTGGCCACAATTGAAAGAAGCTCTAAACGACACAGTCACTAATACAGTCGAAGCGGAATGCTTCAAAAACCTTATCTACAACAAACGCCAGGCTATCGGGGAAGACATAATTCGGCTTATTGATATACCACAATACTACAGGAGGAAGTACAACCCTACAATGTCCAACCAGGACTTCATCATACTTATCTGGAAATCCCTGTTACCATTGGTTGCCGATTAATTAATTGACCTTCCTACGTAAACGCTCCCCCTATTGTTGGAAAATATTAAACGTCTAGACCTGGGCATTTATCGCTATCAACAAGCAATCACACAGCCATGCACAAACCCCGACTCAGAGTGTATCGAATCCGAGATCTTAAAACTAAAACAGGAAGTTGCGCAGCTCTCCATGGACCAGCACACCACGATATCACAAACTAATGCAACCAGCGACACCGCGCCTGCACGTCACTGATCACACCCAAACATGCCGCGACGGGCCATCTCAACATCATGTGTTGTATAACTCATCTTCCTCAGCGGGGCTACCAGCACCGCCAACCCATCATAACCTATGTCCATTCCCCAATACTCAGTACCGCGGTTCCTATGGCCCACACTGGAGCACCCCTAATTTTCATGGCCATGCAAACGACTACATCCACTTTTCACAACATTCATACACTGCTTCCCAGTCCCACAGAAGTAGTCATTCCCCCCTCCCCCCCGGATGTGTGTGGCTATAGGAGCGTTCTAAGGGGACCACAAAACAAACGTCAAAAAACTTCTCTACGAGAGGGTAGGCACGAAACCCCCACTGACCCCAACATCCGTGTTCGAGACCAGTGTTATGCTAGTTTTAATAAGGTCTTCCCAATGAGATCGTACACAGACATTACAAATTTCAATGCCCACAGTACTCTGCCTGTGACACAGAAACTTCACCCAGTTCGTAATAATGTGTGTGCGTGTAAACAAAATAAGAGTCCAACGCGCCATTTCATGGATCAATTTTGTGCCACCGGCAAAACCAGTTTCCGCAAACAGGTCAGGCAGAGTTTCGCCACAAGCAATGCATGCCCACGCAAATAGGTTAGCTACAGCACCGCCTCAGCAAACTTCCTGCGCAGTGTCGGCCCGCGCGTCACATGCGCTAGTACCACACCCCTCCCCCACGAGCACAAGCCACAATGATGAGTCCATGTTGCAAGACATACTGAGTGAGCCAGTGCCTTGAAGTAAGTTATGTAAACAAGCACGCTCCAAATCCACTGTCCATTGTCAGCAACTTGGAATCCGCACTGCAACACCGTGCGCACGCATATCCATTAGAGGCAAATCATACTTTGCATTACTTCACAGGCTGTTCTCGAAGCTGTATAACTACTACATTAGTTACCACTCAAACTACTTACCCCTTGGAGGAACAACTTATCTTGGTTGCAGCTACTTCTGTATTAGCGCCCCTTAAATTTGAAACCATTATTAACCTAGGAATTTCAGGGTGCACTTACCCTCATCACTTTTTAATGGTTGACAACTTCCAACAAGACTTTATCTTAAGTGTGGATTTTAACACAAAATATAACATCATTCCAATATTAAAATATAATATTATGCTCATATATATTCATGATTCCAATAAGCTGCTACAAGTGATATTACACTATGAGCCGTTGCCAACTTATGCTACCATGACAGTAGAACACTCATTGAATGTCTTGGATACTTTTGAATTACAACACACTAAGATGCCTCATATCAACCCTAAACTTACTACCAAGCAAAGAGAGGCTATTACCAATATCACCAACTCTCACAAAGATAGATACGTAAACTCAATTTTAGAGTTAACTGAAAGTCAGGAGAAAGAATTTATTAACTTGAAACACTCTATATTAACAGCCCCAATATTAAAGAAATTTGATAAGAATAAACTAATCATATTAGCTTTCGATACGAGTAATGATGCGATAGGCAGAGCCCTCCTACAAGAAGAACAGCACTTCAAACTCTACGCGATCATTGCTTTTGCATCCAAAAAACTATCCGTTCAGGAGGCACGTTGGAATGCCACAAAGAGAGAGGTTGGCACTATTAAGTACTTGTGTAGCCATTTTCATCCGTACTTATACGGTAGGCACTTCAAAATTGAGACTGATCATGCTAGCTTGCGATACCTCCACTCCATGGGTAAGCATAATATTCGTATTCAGAAAATGGCAATCACGCTTAGTGAATATGGTTTTAAAGTCACCATTGTATGAGGTAAATTAAACACTCACCCCAACGCCCTGAGCCGCATTACTACTGCCCCTCAAGTGTCGACTCGCAAAATTACACTCAACAACACTTCTTACATCGTCAAAGAAAACATGCTCACTTGTACCTCCCTGTAAACAGTCCTTGCAGATGTAATCTTCCAGGACATGTGTAAAGCTGACTAAATTAAAAATACTGTACCAAATTTGCCAAGCGTCATTGGGAGGACATTAAACCTTATTTTAAGTTGCAACACCAGGAACAAGATCGTGATCTCATAGCCAAGGCACTCCCAAACAAAGATATCTTTCCAATGTACGCAATTTGTAAAATTATTACCACCTTGCATTAGAATGTTCAGGTAATCAAACAAGACAGTAGCACTCCATCAGACACCACATGTGTTGACCCTGTATTGAAATGCAAAATCCATATTGTTGTCATATCAGATAAACTTCACTTTTTGACTGTGTACACGCATACCCAAGAGTATATAAGAATTGACGATGAATCAATCTTTCAATTATGTCCGCTTGTTGTGAATACCTCCCCTTCCATTGGCGAGTATGATAACGACCCTCATATAAAACAACTGAAACAAGTTATACTTCATCCAGAGCAAGCAGATACCAAATATTGCAGGTTGAGTAGACATTACGATATAGCAGCGAATGGCACACCACGACGTGATATTTGGAGGCGGTCATTTTGGCATATTTAAAACGCTACAGAAAATCAGGCAGACTTACTGGGATACCATGCATGCAGATGTCAAAGATTATGTAAAAACATGCCCCACTTGCCAGAAAACTAAAGCCACTAATGATAAGCCTATAGGTCAATTAACTTACATGCCTCCCCAACCACTGTTATATACTTGGGCTTTGGATGCCAACGAACCCTTACCCATCACTGTGTGTAAGAACAAATATATCCTAGTTATGACAGAGTACACAACACGCTATGTTGTAGCTAAGGCAGTTCCCTCCATATTGACTTGCGCGCAATTTATCAAATATGTTGTATTACAATTTGGGTGCCCTCAACAGATGTTAACAGATAGGGGAACTAGTTTCCAAAACGAATTGACCTTAGGGATAAAGAAACTTACCACCACAGCATATAATCCTAGGTACAATGGTTTTGTTGAACCTTCTAATCGTATTATTGGTGAGCAACTTACAGCTTGTGTTAATACCGATCAGGTCAACTGGGATTTATACATCAAGTTCATAACATTTAATTACAATTCTATCTTCCAACACCACGACCAAGTTTACTCCTTTTTATTTATAACATGGTGTGGAAGCTGCCCTTCCAGCGCAGGTGCTTGCTGCCCAGCATTCGCCATGTGTCCACGATTGGTGTCAGAAATTTTTGCAAGACTGCCAAATGGCCAAAATCAATTAACTTCATGCTAAGTTAAGCCAAAAGAACCAGTTTGATCACACTCATAAAGAAAATACGTTATGTGTAAATGATTACATCTGGCTATGTAATAGAGGCAGGCAAAAGGCTTTAACGCACCGCTATCACGGTCCATTTTAGGATGACCAATGTCTTAGGTCACTCCACTGTGCGTATTCACATGAACAAAACTGGTACACCCAAGTATGACACTATGTGTATGCATCACGTTAAACCCACATTTGTACGTTAAATTGGCGTATTGTCAATTTTGTTTTTCAGTGTTATGTTGTTCAGTGTTTAATATGTACCTTAACAATATGTTACAGTTTATGTCATTCTCTTCTGGGGAAATACACAGTTTTAACGAGTGGGCCATCCCGTGAACTGCCGCCTGTGCAGCCTGCTCATGTCGCAACTTAGAGGATGCTGACAAGACTTACCACTCAGCACGGTGTATGCAGCCCAGAACCGACTAGCATGAGGCGCTTGCCGACTTCCTGACTGCCGCTACACCAGGCGACCACTGCAGCATGGTGGAGAGCAGAGTGGCAATTCCATGCTCACCAACTTCACACTCCCTGCAGCACATCTACAGCAGCCATGAGGCGCTGCTTCATCCATCAGGCACCATTGGTGACACTGCGCCGGTGCGAGAGGCACCAAGCGCATGTGCAGCCCCTCACCATGGCGATGCCAACCATAGCATGAGTTCCAGTTGCGTAGTGGAGGCTTTCTGCAGCTTGGCGTGTGGACAAGGTCATCGCCACACTGTTCTTGGTTCTATCAACTGTCCTGGCAGCACCACCCCATTTTGCATACACGCAGGTCTCTACTATTCTCCCGCTGCAATTGACTTCTACTATGAGGAAACTATCCCGATTGTTCATTCGTTACCACTGCACTTCCCCAAACCCCCCCACAACATTGGAACAGTACTTACATGTTGCCTGTACAATAAAGAACTCCACATCATGCCAGAACGGAAAATGATACACGACTATTTAGTGATGATTGAAACTAGTATTTTGAAAGAATTCCTGTATGATGTGAATACCCAGTTCTGTCCCAAAAGAGGTATACAGTTCCTCTGGGAATTGGGTACTTGGTGTTGTAATGCGTTAACCACTAAACACTTACATGCCTTGTTGGATAATAATGCCATGCTCGATAACCAAGTCACAGCACTCGCTGATATTATCCAAAATAACAATAATGCCCTCAACATCTCCTTCAAAGTCATTCACGAACTAGCGCATAAAATGGAAAATAAAGTAAACAGCTTGGCTCAAACTGTCAGTAAACTCAATGATGTTGAAGCACAAATTCACTTGCTTTCTACACGTATATTATAGTTATTCAATAATGTTGTCCGTGAACACTTGGTCCAGTCGTATATTCATGCCTGTCAGTTGAACAGATTGAGTCTCATCCCATTAAACAAAAACCAACTCACAGATGACTTAACGAGGCTAAAACTAGAGTTATTAAAGCTGGATCTCACCCTCAGTATTGACCTTGCTAACATTTTCAAGTACTATTCCCATGAACTAGTAGAATGCTCCCTCACAACGTCATAGTTGGTCATTAAATTACAAGTCCCTATTAAAAGTGTACACTCCGCATGGCAAATATACAACCTCATTTCAGTCCCTTATCGTTTTCAGAACCATTCATGCATCATTCATATCCCATCACCGACCGTCGCCATTGATCCTGCCACTGACATGGTAAAATCCATTTCTCGCACTCCCAACACCCCCACGGATGTTATAATCATCCCTAAAGAATCTCTCACCGGTACCAAAGCCAAATGTGTAAAAACTGCAATTTGACTTGATGATGCTAATCTATTATTTACATCCTGCAAGTTTCAGTGTTTCCCTGATACATCATTGTCTGTCAAACGTATAATGCCTCACCAGTATGTCATAACAAACCCCCCCTTCAGGTACTGCAGCATTATGTGTGAGTTCATCCCTCAACACCAATATTACGAACCACAACTTAGGGATTGTGGAACTTCACGTGCCATGCGGTTATCTAGTTGCCACCCCTGATAGAACTATCATTGACGCCACATGTTTATGTGACGTTCGTGCCCTCACTGTTACACTACAGCAGACTGTGGTACTCGTCCAATGGCTGAACAAACAGTTGTTTCATCTACAGCATTTGTCACTCACATCGGGAATCCAGTTTGCAAATATTACTTCTACACTTGATACTAACTGGCATTTACATTTAACGGACTTACCAGTGTTGCCAACTATTGATACCAATCTCTGCCATGTTATGTACAAAGAGAGCAAATTTTTCTCTCTCTTGGAGCCAAGCCACTTTGATTATGCCTCTATGGCAGTTATTCTTTTACTTGTTGTTGCTATCATTACATTATATGTGAAACTAGTGCACATATCCGTACTTTTGTCCTGTATTAATGAACCCCAATAAGTTCTACAACCATGTATTTGCATCCTCACAATATTAGTAATTGCAACTATCTTGCATATATCCACATTGCTACTTAAGTCTACTTATTGTTTGTATTTAAGTATTGTGTTTCCCAGACACTGCTAAGGTATATTTTCTACAAATAAGAGTTAATACACAAACAAAACCACAAAGAACGGGAACTTTCATATAAAACAAATTGCTACAAGCAACGCTATTCCTGATTATGTCAATATAGCACTTCAGTGCTTCTGCACTGCATTCAGGCCTATTGATCCTCATGTACGCACTTATTTACTTCCTTTTTTTATTTTATTACTAAGAGACAATGCCTTCTGGCACGATTAGTTCCACTTTCATTGCATTTCAATGCTTGCAGTAAAATTAGTTGATTACATTCCCATGGATCTAATAAGTAAACTGCACTACAGTGCATATGAGTGTTATGAAATATAGGACTTTATTTTACTATAAACTAAGGCCACAAACAGAGGTCCTTCCCATATGTATAGCTCAGTGATATTCTATATGTTCTCTCTATGTATGCATAAAGTATTGTGATAATTAGTGTGCACAATTTTATTATATTCTTTCACCTTACCCTACACCTGCTTGTAAATGTTTTCGATAAACTATATTGTATGTAAATATTTTGAATAATTTGTTTTTTAAACCAACCTACATATAAGAAATTAATACAAACTATTAAATTTCAGCTTTTACAAATAAAAACCAAAACCAATTATCATATAAAGTTTGTCGTATGATTTTGTTTAACATAATTGATATTTCTTAGTGAGTATATTTGTATATATGTCTTTTTCAAATTCGTGTCCTCACGAATATCTATGTTATAATATGTGAATGTTGACACCAATTCAGTGTTTCAAAACTACGTATTCATGTGTGCATTTACCAATGCAAACAATGGTGTGTTCTCCAAACATGATTAACAACAGACACTACCAATACAAGTGCAAACAGTTAATCGGACTCTAAGCTCTGCCTCTGTGTTAGCTATTATACTATTGCACTTTGGTGAACCCGAACGAGCGAAACTTAAAAAGTAAACAGCAGTCAGTGCCCTTGCACACTATAAGTGAACCACATCCAGAAAATGAACACTAAAATTACGTGCCACAGGCATGCCTATAAAGGTTATTATAACCTCATTGCCTTAATTGCATATGTATTACTGTACTACATTCATATTTTACTGTTATATTCAATCCTTCTTCACTTGTTATATACAGTTTAGTCTAAGTTCTAGTAATTTCTACTCATGTACTTTTTATTAGCTTTAAAATTTAACACGTGGCTTACGCCGGTATGTATGCTTCACATTTATCGCTCACTTATGGATACCAATAATAATTATTAGCCACTATGTCAAAGAAAAGAAACTGTGTACTTAGCTGTAGGTTACGAACAAACTAGAGAATGGATATGTTGTATGTAAGTATTTTCCCTGTGCAAAAACAAAGCACACGCCGGTCACCGGCTACAATTTGCTGACTACGTGTTCTTGCTCTCACAAGTTAGACAAAAGGCGGTGTGACCATCTAGCACTGCTAACCTCAGGTGTGCTCCTATCTTTCACACAGATAGTAACTTCCCAATTGTATTCAATAATTCGCTTGTAAACGTTTTCACTTTCAAACTAACCGGCTTGTAACTATCAAGCTTTTGTTGTTTCAGCCAGCTGGCATATTTGTTTAACAATCTTGTATTTTCCTTATGCATTCATGCTCTGTCATGTTGTCGAGCGCACTTGACCACATGCGCGCAATATTCAAATCTTCCTCTCACCCATGTCCAGCGTCTAGCTTTGGGGAAATTTTAACATCAAATTAAATGTGGCATTGGAAATTTCTCCTTCTATCCTGTGGTCACACAACACAATGTGCTTAGATAAGGTTATATTTAAATTTTGGCCACCTTAATCTTGTATGTTTTTGTATATTGTTAATGTTCAAGGATTATATATATATATATATATATATATATATATATATATATATATATATATATATATATATATATATTTTTTTTTTTTATTTTTTTTTTTTTGCTCTAAACTTCCCCTTACTTCAAATGTTTATAACATTTAACTTTTAATTGTTAAACGATGTCTCACATTTAGCCTTGCCTGTACGATACTGCCATTCATATTTCCCACAACTACCACCATTCGTCGACATTCATCAACGGCCAGAGCTCCTTGGCCTATTTCTGCACCTTGCACCATCCTGGAGAGCACCATATTTGTACCTTACCCATGCTACTGCCACAGCCGGGATGGCTGTTATTTTGACCTGGGGGGTAGTGTAGCGGCCAAGAAAGGCAGCTCAAACATTACTACTTAAGCTACGATGGCCAGACGAAAATATATCACTTACAGTACAACGGGATATGGATCAAGACAGCCTTGTAAACAAACGCCGCTGACCTACTGAGCAAAGCATATAAAACAGCCATGGAGACCACCCCCCACCCCCAGTGTCTCACCGACGATCGAGGTACCGCCACGTTAGTTACCAGAGCTGGTAACGAGAAGGAGGACTTCATGACATCAAGATCTGGAGGAGTTCTGGGTCGATCCACAGAGTTTTATGGTGAGCATAACTATCGAGCTGGCAGTTAGGTGTAACACTATGTTGAGACCCTGTTGCCCCCTTAAACATTAATTGAATTTACTGGCAAGGTTAAGTGAATCAGAGTATCACATCATAATCAGCACTGTGCCATCAGAAGTAATTAATAACTGTTACTTGTTTGTATCTTATTGTATTCAATCCTGATATGCTTAATGTTTAATAAAATTAATTGTGTTTATGAATTCCCTGATGTTATTAGTAAACTGATAGAGCTACGTCACCCAATTAAGTATGTCTCTTCCTTCACCAATCTTGACAGTAGTAGATATAGAGTGAGAGTGGCAAGTGGTCATAATAGGAGTTAGGGAAGGAAGGGGAGATGGTACAGTGCCCCTGCGGCAATGTCGTCGGATAGGTGGCCATTGTGACTCGCCTCTGAGTTGGACATTGTGTAAGATGGGCGCCACGAAGTGTTTGAGAGCCTCCCTGTAGTCGTGAATGTGCTCCTCTTTAAGGAGTAAATGAGGGGGAGGGGTGGTGTCTGGCATGGTCCTAACTCCCAAGTCTCAGCTACATGGATTTAATTGGCTCCACATTGGGTGCCAAATATTGATGGGTGTGCTACCGTTGGAGGTAGGGGAAGTCCGCTAAGTACCTTCTCAGGACTCTAGCTGAGTCTACCACGGCGATTGCTACTAACCTTATGCGCTCGGCGGGGCATGAGGGGGTTAAGAACTGTAGTGGGCCACTTGATGGTAGGGTTGTGTCGGGTTCAAGGGGAATCAAACCCCAGAGTGAGGTGAATGGACGAAGCTTCCTGCACAGGGAGCTCTATTCTCCTCACTATTAGTTTGTCACCAATATACAGGTTGTCAGCTATCCCAAGAGTTGAAATGGTGATGGAATTATTCGATCATGGGGGTGTGAGTATCTGTTTTGGCCGGAGATATCTCAGTAGGTTGGGTGCGTCGCCGTGCGGGGACAAAATAAAGGGAAGGTGGTGCCGCATGAGGTTTCGTGTTTGCCCTAGACGGGAGTCACACCCGTACAATCTTCCAAGATGCTAGCTTCACAGTGCAAAAGTGTTGGAGCTCGGTACCTGCCAGGCATTCAACCCTGATAATGCTGCTCAAGTTAAGTTTAACAATGCTAGACGTCGTGGGTGATTGTCTAGTTACGGTGTCCGCCTGAGTAGTACAAGCTACCTGTCATGACTTCTCTACTTGGTCAACATAATCACCGGTTGGGTAACTGGGCCAACAGGCGCCCAGAATGTGGTTTAATGGGGTGGCATGCTCCAGGGGAATAAAGGGGGAGATAGGCCGAGGGATGGTGTCGTGGCTCTGCGACCTGGGTTCGACCGCTGTCGTGGAACTGACCTCCGTGTCAACTCTCTCAGTCTGTGCTAGAGCAGGGCGTTCTTTACATCACTGCCTACTCTGAATTTCCCCTCTCCTATTAAACATCTAGCCCACTGATAAACACACAATACCAATACAAATTCTATAGGGATACTAGGTAACTATAATCTAAAAAGGATGGAACACAATTTACTAGTATGATGTAATATTTATTATGTGTAAAATCCTGGAGAGTCCTGCCAGTTGTTATTACATACATGCCAGAGGGCTTAACCGGGCCAGATCATAATGTGTTATTGCCAACTTTTGCATGACAAGTCTCCGAAGACCCGGGTACGTTTTTAGCAGTGTGCGAGGAGAAGTCGACAGACACTGTGTACACCGGGAGGACTAGACTGAAGTCACCGCCACCCGACTGAGAGAAAAAGCAGCCACATGGTGGAACCTAGTAAGAGACTATCGTGTGAGGTGGGAGGAATTTTGTGATAGGTTGTTGGGAAGGTTTGATACTACCGGAGATACCATTAAAGCACAAGCACGATAGTATCATAAACAGCAACATCAATGTGAGGGTTTGGAGAGTTCATACAGCGTAAGTTAGGCTTTTTCAAGCGTTTGAACCCATGTCAGCCGACACGCGGTGTTTAAGGGATAATAGTGGCGTTGTCAAAACCGGACATTACGCCGTTGTTGCACGGAGCCAGCTGGGAGAGCGTGGAACTGTTTACCCGGGAGGCACGTACCTATAAACGAGATAAGCACGGGGAACGAAGAGAACACATGCCAGACTGAGAAAGTGAACCCCCACTGCCTGTACCTCCCACGATGGTTACAGATGTCTCGCGACTGCAATTGCCGCCTATCAGGCAGATTTCACAACTGCAGCCACAGTAGGTAAACCAACCCGCTATGTGCGCAAGAGTGTTCCAAGTTACTGATAGTACCGTAAAAATGATCAGAATCTGTGCAGAACTTGAGGGAAAAAATGTCACTGCTGTTGTTGACACTGCCACCAGTCACAATTTTGTACGCGAAGGACTTATACACGCAATAACAACTAGAGTGCCACCGCAATGTTTGCAATTTGCTACCACACACCAACAGGGAGAAGCGAAAAGTGTTATGCACATAACATTAGGGATCCGAGAGCTACGTACCAAGTGCAATGTTTAGATTGTGCCAGATTTTGCGAAGAAGTGATTTTGGGACTGCCATGGCTTGTTGACAATCAAGCCATGATGGAACCGCATCTGAATCGTCTGCACGTGGGGACACATGGCCGATGGACTGTTTACGGCGTGGGAGCAACACCACCAACAACAACAACTGCTGTGCTGCTTCCTGACTTCGGGCATGAGGTACCCGCTACACATCAGCAACATCTGCTGGACCAGTATGCCAGTGTGTTTCACACTGAAGGGAAGCTGCATCGCACTGATTTCATGGAGCACGCAATCGTCACAACGCACGAGGACCTGGTGTACTCCAAGCCACGAGACCCAGGTATTTTCTTTCGCCACGTCATCAGCCAGCAGGTATATGAGATGCTCAACGATAATGTTATTGAACCTACACAATGTCTCCATAATTCAGGTACTATCCTTGCTCCAAAGAGATGGCGAATGGTGATTCTGTGTTGATTTTTGCCCCCTCAATAAAATAACAGTAAATATACCGCCACCAGTCATAAAAATTAAAGACACTTTGTCAACATTAGGACCAGCTACTGTTTTCACCTCACTTGATTTAAAGTCCGGATATTAGCAAGTGCCTATCCGCCCATAGGACAGAAAGAAAACAGCTTTTACTACCCCAGATAGATGTAGATTTCAATTTGTTGCCACGCCATTTGGTTAAAAGTGTACCCCTGCAACGTTTCAAAATTTAATGGTTAACGTATTGGATGGATTCATTGGAGACTTTGCAATGGCATATTTGGATGATGTACTTGTTTGGTCTAACAGCTGGGAAGAGCATTTACACCATTTGAGCCTTGTGTTTGAACAGCTCGAACATAATAAACTTACATGCAAAGTGGAAAAGTGTAAGTTGGGTATGAGTATAATGGAGTTTCTAGGACATTATATAACAGCAAACAGACACGAACCAGAATAACAACACATACAGGATATTCAAAACAAACCCACACCCAGATCATGTAAACAAGTCAGGAAATTTTTTGGCTTAATTAACTGGTTGAGGGAATTTGCCCCAAACTTTTCCATAATCACTGCACCACTAACTGCTTCGCTGTGTGAGAAACATAAACTTGTCTGGACACCTCAAGCTGCTCAAGGCTTTAAAGACATCAAAATTGCATTTCAGAACTGTAATCCACTATCTAGGTTCAACCCAGAGTTACCCCTTGTTGTACAAACAGATGCCAGCCAAGAAGGCATCGGGACCATGTTGTATCAGGTGGGAACATACAGGGAAAAGCACATAATTAGTTATCACAGTGCGAAGTTCGGGGAAACAGAACGTAAATATCACGTTAACGAACAGGAATGTTTGGCCATTGTACATGCATTGCGGAAGTAATGACCATAATTAACTAGGAAGGCAGTTTACGCTCAAAAGTGAAAACTGATGTCTTGTGTGGTTAGAGGGCATGCATAACAGGAAAAGCAAACTTGCCCGCTGTGTGCTGTTACTGCAGGAATACGATTTCAAGGTAGAACACGTGGCGGGACAAACCAATGAGCTCGCAGATTCCTTGTTCAAGAATCCTTGCCTGAATCTAACAGTAAATGACGACGCGGAGTGACAAGAAGTGCTACGACCTTGCCGTGCAATACTAACTGCAGAAATACAAACTCTCATTGTACAAAACATTGTTGCCACACCACCCGGTGAACTTGTTTAATTGAATGTACGTGATGTATTAAGAGAGGTACACACTGCGCAAGAAAATTTCCCCAAATGATGTGCAATGCCAACAACACTGCACCACACGTTACACAGAACACTGGAAAGTAGTGGACAGAGAAATAAAAACCAAACTACCTGGTAATTGTGTGCGATGAGGCACGTATGTGTGGAAAGAGAAATGGGAACTTGTATTAAAGTATGCACACTACAGTTTGGAGCATGGACACCCGGGATCCGAGCAAACATGAAGAAAGGTGCAGAAATTATTTCACTGGCCAGGGATTTAGGGAGTGTCAGGAAACATGTACAGAGCTGTATCATGTGTAACACCCGAAAGCCGTGGAGAGTAGACGACAACGCTCCACAACAGCCAAGGCTGCCAATCGAGTCATTCAAAACAGTAGCCATCAACATCATGGGCCTGTATCCACATACAAAAACTGGTAAAAAATTTCTTGTTGTTGACACAGATTTGTTTACCCGTTGGACAGAGGCATCCCCAGTTAGTAACGTCTGTGGACACCCAGTGGCACAGGTGATGCAAAATGAGTTTTTCCCGAGATGGGGACACCCTGAGTATTTGTTGACAGACAATGGTACACAATTTGTACGGCAAAAGTGGAGAGAATACTGTACCAGGTAGGGAACAGAGCACTGTACTACCCCAGCGTACCATCCCAGGGCTAACCCAACAGAGAGATGTAACCAAGACGTCAAAATCCAATTACATGTCTGGTTAGGCGAAGATCACACTAGGTGGGCAGAATTGATCCTGGAGGTAATGTTTTGCCTAAGAAATAGAGTAAATGTGGCAACTGGGAAGACACCCACTGAGATGGTACAAGGCCGCGAACTCCGTGACCCCCGAGCACCCCGTGAAAACCTCCCAGACCACCTGAACAAATTGTCGACCAGGCGCAAATACATGAGGAAGCAAGGGCTAATAAAATCAGCTGCTGTAATGTATGGGTACCGGAGAGCAAGAGGCCGCCAAAAAACTTGTACCCGGAATGTATATGTACGTCAGAGAAAACCAGCTATTGGCCGGGGCGAAAAAGTACTGTGCTGGACTGGCACCTCGATAGACATGGCCAGTGAGAGTGGTGGAAAAGATGGGAAATTCCATGTATTTAATAAAGTTGGGACCAAGACATGTCATGAAACTGCACCGTGACGACCTGCGTATAACCTGGCCACCTGTAGGGAAGAGAGGCAAGGAGACGATGTTACGCCCAGTACCACAGCAAGCTCAGAGAATTTTACCAGAGAGAACACAGAGAAATGTCAACATGTACACTGAGGAAAACACCAACACTAACACGGGAACACCCAACCAAGGGAATGAACTGCCATTTAAGGGTTTTGCACCAACAGAGCACTCAACACCTAGTAGTGAGGAGGTAGAAGCAAATGGTAGGGAAACATCATTTCTGGGTTTTTCTGTTAATGCCTGTAATGACACAATGAATCAGAGTGATTTTAAGGGGTACCCAAGTGTAAAAAAGAAAGTGGTAACATAAGTACACACGTATGTCAACACAACCACTACCAGTGAAGTAAGTTTTAAGGGATTTCCCCAGGGCACAGCTGAATTTTGTTGTAACCAAAGTGTAAACATAGATTTCTATACCACAAGTGAAGGCGAGATGCCTTTCAGAGGCTTTCCAGTTCGCGCAGGGGAGAGCATAGTAGGGCAAAAGAGTTTGAAAGGGTTTGGGGAGAATAGTAGGGCAGTGAGTGTGACGTCAAGTGTCAACAAATCGCAACACAGCACTCGCAAGGGTCAAACCGAGTTACCACCACGTACCCACAATGTTGTTCCTGCCTACAACTCCACCTCATGCAAACGCAGTAGAAACCTACGACCTCCGAGGCCATGTTTTCTTTGCCCTCAACCGGCAACCAGCTGAGCAGAGTCAGCTAGAGCAATGTTGCATTGTTCGCACCGTCTTGAACATCGAGGGAGGGGTCGTTTGACGCCGGCTTACAGCCAGCGGTGCTAGAGCCCATGACGGCGCTCACCACGCACATGTCATGTGTACCTGCACGTGCGCAAAGAGGCCAATATTTTGAACGTTCACAAAAAAATACTATTTTTCAGTGTAAAATGTGTTTTATATTTGTATTTGCAGCGTTTAATATGTCTTAAAAAGGTTTAAAGTGTTTACTATTTTCAAATTTTTTGTTATGAAATTCAAAGTGCCCGCGTCACCAAGATTAAGAACATTAATATTCTGGCGTG
This sequence comes from Dryococelus australis, assembly GCA_029891345.1. NCBI lineage: Eukaryota > Metazoa > Arthropoda > Insecta > Phasmatodea > Phasmatidae > Dryococelus > Dryococelus australis. Next base: position 234,383,964 of record CM056996.1, on the reverse strand, counting down.
AACGCCGTCATAAAGAGACACTGAATTAATATGAAAAATTTATAAGAAAATTATAAAATGTAAAACAATATTTAATTTAATTTGTGCCAATTTTATTTCAATAATAAAATATTTTACTCTGCATGCATAGCACTTCAGCTTATTTGAACCACTTAGGCAGCCATGGTAGGTCCGTGCGATGCTTGCCTCTGGACAGTCTGATGAGGAGAGCTGGTGAGGTAAGACACTGTCATGTACGCACTACAACTTTTGTTCACTGATGTACGTTTCCATAGTCAATTCAGTTTACCAGTCAACCTTTGCTCGCGTACGTTTGCCAGACATTTTCCCAGCATTATGCTCCCACTTAATTTATTTTGCCCTTGTGGCATTTTCAACTTAATCGAGGAGAAGGAAGAGAATGATATCGGAGAGGACACACGACCCACAAAACTTCAATCAGGCGCCATCCGCCTCTGTTAGTGGCGTTTCATCGTAATTTCTGCATTATTGCTACGTGCAATTTTAAGGGCTTTGTTTTCATGTATGTATTTGAGGGTATTTTTCATGTTTGAATATTTTATGGTAATATCACGTATAACCACGTGGCTAACAGATGCCATGTCTATGTCAGAGTTTATTTATGTAATATCGTATGTGCATAATTTTATTCAGGGTTCTATACTAAATTTTGTCAGGTTCTGCGAAATTTTCACGTCAATTGATGCTTTTGTGTTTGACCACACGGTCATGTTCATGTTTGCTTTTTCCGCCATCAGGCATGTTACATGCAAATAATCACTTAAATATAAAAAAAGAATAATTTTCTCTATCAGAATTATATTTTGTTGGAATTTCATTTGCCGTTTTCACAAAGAAATATTGCAATTCCATCTACACCACATGGTCCGCTACGAACTTCATCCAACGGCATCTGTGTCATCTAAACTTGTTTTCACAAGTGTGTATTTATTGTGAATACTCATCTTGTGTCCCATAATCTTTGAAGGGTCTTTATGTATTTTGTGTAATTTTGCAATTTGTGTATTATGCAATTACTTCCGTCCTAGCTGGCTCTGTGTATAAGTCGTCACTACACTACCCACGTGCTGGTTGGTGAGGCCAGATGAGTTTGCGTTAGTGATGCAGAGTAATCACATATGTTAATATGTTTTATCACGTGTTTTTATTTGTAATTCACAGTGTCCTGTCTTCAGGGAAAAACTGTGCGTCCACCCTAGCAGCTGTTGGCTCTCTTCCCTTGTGAAGATTATGTTTTCATACACCGCGGTGAGATCATCCATCTGGGCGTGTGCTAGATTAATTGCAGGCCGGGGAACACTTAAGCGGAATTGGCTCGTCATGACCGAGATTATCAGAATTTAATTAGCACGTTGATCGATACGAGCAATTATAATTAAAACAAGTCTACAGTGAACTTACCTCTTTTATTCAGTAGTAATAGTGTCCTAGCCACATGTATTTTCTTAAGTGTTTATTTCAAAGTGATGTCTAGTAAAAGTTAAGTATTGCCAACATGTTTGTAAGTACGCACTGGTGAGACACACACACAGCGCCCACAGCATTCCTGAGAACCCTGAGTCTCAATAGTGCAGTGATTGGGAAGCATCGCTGGTGCCCATATTACCAATAAGAATTTGTGTCATTGTTTATCTCGTGTCTCACTTGACTGCATCAATACATACATTAAAACAAAAATTTGAGTAGCATACTTATATCTACAAAAACAGTTGAGGTAGGTAATAATGAGACTTAAAGAGGACTGGAACTATAGTTGAGAGAATTTTGCATGTTTCCACAATACCCTAGGTACAATTTAGACACAATATAAAAGAATAAATAAATAATTTTAATTAAAAAAATTTATTTTAAAACTGAATATTAAACACATATTTAAGATTTGACATACCCTATGCCTATAAAACCAATATGTCTATCAGAAAAAAACATATATGTTTGAAGTGCTAATGGGGCGTAACTGCTAAGCACCTTTGGGTATGTCCACCAAAGCTGAGTCAAAGGCTTTCAAGCACGCCCCTGAGTCGAGCCAAAGATAGCCGAGCTAGTCCGAGTCGAGCCAAAGACTACCAAGCTCGTCCGAATGTGGCCAAAGATTGCTCAGCTAGTCTTAGTCAGTCCTCAGTAGATGACTTAGCCACAGCCACCCAGATGCTCAGTTCCCATTTAAAATACATTGTGCCAGAAAGAACAGAACCATACTACTGGCGACATTTAAAGTTTGCCAACAAAACTTACCCGTAATTCAAAGTACTTAAATTTCATAAATAATATAACCCACTAAGTAGCACAGAATTAAAGGACATGTAAAGTATTACTGTTTCATGCTTGCTAAAGTAACGTAACATGTATAATCCTCCATATACATTGGAAGTATGCCATTTCCATATGGAATAATTGATGCAGTGAGTTATACACAAAATACAACAATGGTGATGGCACCTCACGTTTCCATCCTCTCCTCACTAGCAATAAATAATTATCACGTCCTTCAACTAATTATAAGTGCAAAGCTAAATAATTTTATAACTATTAACCAAAATTTCAAGCCATGGCAAAAAATTTAAATCTATTAGCAATATAATTTAAAAGTTGAAACAAAAATTAATCACAAATCTTAAATTTTGCAAAGTACATATATTTTAATGAATTAAATAATGAAATGCCTCTTCAAAGTACACGTTAAGCAATTAAAGAAACTGACTGATGGATACATGACTATATAAACTCTAATATAAATAAAAAGACTGGCACGTATTGCATTCATTCTTGAATAACTATTAATAATTTTTACAATGGATTCTAAGCTATTGAATAGAAATAAAAATTAAATAGTCTGTGTGCACAAAATAAATATATTTGTATTAAAAATTATTCAGATGTCTCTATGATGTATGAAACTATAAACTACACTGCTTAAAATAAGGTTAACTTCACAGAGACAAAATAAATAAAAATGGATTGTAACAGATGTAATGGATAATAATTTGTATTGCATTAGCGTACACCTCCAAGTAGAATAAAATATTAAGATTAATTTCCAGTTAATACATAAGAATTTATGTTGTGCGATGTTACATTCATGTTATTAAAATATAGTAATTTAAAATCCAATTATAGTGATTTAATATCACATTCTAATACATTGCTTGTGTTCCATATAATGTGTAATGTTACATTTAACTTAGCAAGAGTTGATTCTGTGGATTGGGAGTTCTAATGATCAAAGGCTCAGAAGAAGCCTGTTTAAAAAAGTTGCCTCGTGGAAGTATGAAGCAAGGTTGTCGCAGCGTGACCCAGTTATGGAATATTGCAGTGTCAACATTACCCCTTCCCCCCTGTGTTTTATCAGCGCTGCTGAGTGCCTGAGTGCTGCCGTGTTAAGTAAATTCATTATTAAGCGTGCTATTTCTGCTTTATAGTAAGTGAAATGAATCAGTTCACGCAAACCAAAACTGCCACGGAACCGCACACAAGGATACACGCTAGAGAAGGGCAGAGCTGGTCATGTTCCTGAATGGAGACTTGTGATATACCATTATGAAACCATAGGAACCCAAATTCCACTTAACAACAAACAGTTTTTTTTATTAATAACCTTGTTAAGTGTTGGTGACCATAGCATTATGTAACTATGGAGACATAAAGAGCCAATGAGGTATAATTAGGTAGAAATGACCAGCAAGTGTTTTGATGTTGCATATAAAGTGGACTTTTATACCGAAAACGCATGTACTGATAAGCTATATCCACTGTTATTTTCAGTGGTTCCAGAAAAACTCCTATAGAAATTATGACAAAGCTACCTGCTTGTATCGTTTATTGGATATTGCGTTAATCGAAACATATTTAGGTACCATCACATAAGATTTCCCGCAATTATAGTTTTTAAGCTGGTTGTTTATGCAAGCTTCTAGTAACTGAATGTGAAGTATGTCATATGCACCACAGATTATTATTGTTCTGCGGTGCGGTACGACATGCAAGTCTGGTTTTCTCCCTGTCCTTAGACGCCTTACGAGAGGAGAAGTGAGTACCTGGCAACCAGTGTGACGACCTAGCATCCTCTCTCTCTCTCACCACTCTTTCTGTTTCTCTCAGCCAGGCACCTTTCTTCCTCCCCTTACATGCTTTCGAGAGGGAAAACTGTTGTCTAGGAAAAAAAAGTGCATTCTCTCTCTTGGCCACTACCCATTATACACCTGGCTGCAGAACAAGTAAAGTACAGCTGGTAATCGTACAAATTTTATCAAGATTATCAGTCACTAATATTTCAAAACGAATGGTTTTTCCCTCAAAATGTTACCAAATACATTTTAATGAAGAATTATTATTTGCAAAGATATTTTATTTTGTGATTAAATGACTTTTTTCATATAAAGTTAGTGTTTAATTGTATCTGGCGTAAAATCAACATGATTTTAAAATAAAATTTTTATTTAACTCAATGGACAGCATCTTTCAGAATAAAAATATACTCCCAGAAGCATACTTGTACTTGAAATCCACTTGTAGACAAAAATTGTTTGAACATGTAACGATTTGTGTTACCGAGCAAAAAGGTCATTTTCAGTGACTCTTATCTCTCTGCAGTGAAATCTGAGAATTTATATTAATTGGTTTCAATAGAGACGACTTTTGAATAAACTGATTTTGTGTAAGGGCATATTCGACACCTTTTGCCATCTAATAATGAGCAAGCAGTAAGCCCCGAGTGCAGCGTAACTCGCAACAGGTGTGTGAATGGGAAAATCAGAGAATGTGGTTTAGAATAATTAATTATTAAAGACCACGAATAAATTAATTTTAACCACCATATTTATTCATTTCTGTCTCAAAATTACAAGTTTTTTTTGCAGTGAATATATAATTAATTGCTTTGAAACACAGATATTTGCCATGCGTGCAAGGTGTCGTCAACATGTAGCGACATGGAGGGGAATGGTTTCACACCTCCTGCGGCTTCCCCTTCTCCATCTACCAGCCTTCAACACACCGCGTGATCAATAGTCTCTTTACACGGTCTCAGCTGAGTGCACACAGGACACTCAAAACTTGGCTTGCATTCAGAGTCATATTATTTTCATTTCAGGGGGGTTTGAAAGTTTTAGGTCGCCTTGCCTTTCGTTTCGGATTACAATCAATTACATTCTCTATTTTGAGATGTTCTATACTCTATCCAAACGAGTTCAGGTGAAATGTTTTTAATGTATTATTTACAATAATACTGATAAAGTAACACTTTTTAAAAAAAATTCCCATTTTATTTGTGTTTTTTAACTAAACTTTATTTACAAATAATGTAAAGCTCTGATTATACTCAAAACCATGTCTAATAAGGTTAGAAGTTGTATTTGATTGAAGGATATATCAGAACCCTCGTCTACGGAAATCCTGCATGTATGGACACTTTTGACAGCCCTCCAAAAACTGTAGATAGGGAGTCAACTGTACCATTGTATTTATCTGCGCCATGTCGACGGCCCCCACCCCCCTTCCCAAAAAACATAATTCTGTATGTGTTACTGCAGAACATAAATTAGATTATTACAGATTTTTTTAAAGGAGTGCACAATTTGATTAGAAATAAGGATATATTATTTTATAGTCAGGCGGGGTTAATTTATTAATTAAAACATTTGGATTAACTACCATCATTGCATTATTTGCAATATAAAATTGAAATTAATCCTACCTATTTTGTTGCAACTGGCATGCTGAAGAAACAATATACGAATTCTACATCTTAAATCACAGAAAGATTAGGACAAGAAACATCCTTTCAGCAAAGAAAAAATTTGCTGAATGAATGAGACAGTATTTTGCAGCATACGCATGTTATAAACACTGTTTATTTATCTTCTGTGTAGAAAGAGAACAGATACAAACTAGAAAGATCAAATTACAAATACAATTAACCTCAGGAAGACGGACAATTATTACAATCTCCATGCCGGGAGAGGAACCAAATGCAAAGCAAATTTTAGCAGTCTATAGCAGAGCACAAACTAAAGAAGGTTTTGGTTGCACTACCTTTGGTTACATTAACTTTACATTTATGTAGTAACATTCTACTAAGAACATTGCCACACAAATCTTACAGAAGAATACCAATTAAATGTAGCCAAATAAAAATAGCTTACACCATTAAAACCTCATAATTTCCTCTGCAACATTCAACAATTTCGCACAACCGCAATTACATATTCACTAATGGTGAAGTTATCTGATAGTAGTTATTGTTCCAACTAATAACCTAATGTTCAAGAGCAAAAATTACACGTGTTTTTTTTTTTTACGAAAAATCTTATAGATTTAATTTATGTAGTAGAAATGATAAACATAATAAGCAGCTACCAGAAATCACCTTAAAAATGAACACTGGAACATCACTGTTTTATCTCAAGAGTATCTTGTAAAACTGACTACCTACATAGTCTGCACCATGCCACTTACCATGAACCTGAGGATGTGCCACTAACCAGGACAACAGAGAATCCAAAGTAGCTTCCCCTGGTTTTTGGTTCACTTGGATCTTGAAATATAAGTGAAGATTTCACATCTAAATTATAACTTAAAACACATATACATGTCAGAGACAGACCAATGAAAAGTTTATAGTGATGGAACATCATAATTCCTCAAACTTGAGTTATGAAAATGCAGTGAGTATTATAAATTTGCAGTTAGTAGCAATAGTAAATTACTTTAATTAAATGCATGTTACAAATATTGTAATGAGAACAGCAAAACTATAGACATGCACCACAGCAATGTCTTCATCGCAGTAGTGGAAATGTAGTCATTGTGGTTTGGTTATCTGGCCAAGACCACAGTCAAGGAAGTAGTATTACGCACATGTTGAGCAAGCCAAGCTACATCCTGCCGACTGCTGCCAGCACATCAGCTGTCACACTTTCAAATTACAGACCACCATATATGCACATTACACGTCAGCCAAATACAAGGCTACACATTAAGATGATAAAATATTTTCTAATCATAACAGACAGTTAACTCAAAAATTGTTGTTTCAGGATGAAATAAAGAACAAAAAAATTAATACACAAAAATGAAAAACAGTAAAAAGAGGAAATGAATAAATTATAATGTATAAAAACCATAACAAGTGTTATTATAAAACATTTTCTTTGTTTAATAAAACAAAAGAAAATTTGTGACAGCCGAAATATGAATAATTCCATTATAATAAATCCACTTAATAATATTAAATCTGTTTGATAAATCATTCAAATATAAAAAACTGAAGCGTGATGGGCTGGGAATAGCCGAAGACCACATCACTGTAGGGAACAGTTTTGGGTGAGCAGGTCAGTCACACGGGGTTATACACGGCTGTCCTCACTTACTAGCAGACTAGGGCCCGACCAATATACAATGTGGGACGTGTGTGGCAGCTTGGAACAAAGTCTAGTACTGGCTGGACCATCTGACGGGCTGTGTGACTCGCGGTCATGTGGATACCTGCATAGGCGGTGGTTCGTACAGACTGCTGAGCCAGTTGAGACTGCTGTTGGCAGCTGCTGGTATTGCCGGAGGAGCTGGGTGTCCTGGAGATGCTGCGGCTGCTGGAGGTGGCGTAGGCCCGAGCCCAGCTATTCCTTCATTGAACCTGGAACCATGGGTTGACGATTCCAAGTGGCACGTCCTCTCCTCAGCAGATGGCGGAGACGATGGGATGTGGTGCACTTGGTGTCCTCTGAGGGGCTGAAAATAGAGATGGTGAGGGACCTGAAAGGTGAGGCCTCTCTAGCTGGCAGGCAGCATGAGCTTGTTTCCCAGGGGTTATTGTTGCAAAGTGCAGAAGAGGCTGGGGTGCAGCTCTGGTAAGACTTAGAGGTGGCAGCGGCCTTTCTCTCCTACCATTTTTCCTGCTCCTTTGGGTGTAAAGCACAGGTAGGTTCAATGACCGGCCTCGTGAGAGGGAAGCAGGCAACTATAGCCCATAACTAGAGTGTTCTGCCACAGCCAAAGCTGATCCGACACAGCCATACCCTGTTCTTCAACCAGCGACACAGTAGTGCAGTGGTCGGAGAGGTGGGTTTTCTCTGAGGCATCTGAAAACAACTGTGGGGTGTGGGTCCAAATGTGGACAGACCTCTCAAGGACCAGTCAAAAACTCGCTCTGGTGAGACAGTGGCGTGGTGGACCAAGTACACACTGGGTTGGTTGACTAGCTTCCTTATGGAGTTTCTCACTATTAGTTGGGGCTCTACTATTCTGTACACTGAGGTACACAGAATGCCTGGCCGTCGAGTGTGTGTGTTCTTTGATGTAGAAGAATCCCTGAGCGGAAGCCTGCAGTCATACACTAGAATTGGGAAATATGGTAGAAAAGTCAGTGGTCTCCTGCTTCACTCTGTTGGGTATGGTGTTTACGTGGGAGTAGAACAGTAACCTTAGGATTTATACTCAGAGGTTGGAGAGAACTCACGTTTTATTCTGAGGGGAATAAACATGGTGGTCCGTACTAACTCGTAATTACCTAGAGCTGACCGGAAGTACTACCTACGCAAAGCCAGGTCAAGGGGACCTGGTTCTCAGCTGGGCAAGGCAGTTCAACTAGGGAGCTATATAAACTGACCCTAACTACTATGTACTGTGTCCTGAAGGGAATTAACGGGCCCAGTACCAAAAAGTCAGTGGGGTTTATTGCCATTACCAGAGGGGTAAGCAGGTAAAGGGGGTTGACGACTTCTTCAGGGTCTGTTGATGCAAAAGTTCTAGGAGGTCTGGAAGGCTTTGGTGCAGCAGATGAAAAGCTTTTGGTAAATCTGGAAGACACTGAGATCGTCAGAGAGCTCCAGCACACAGGGTGATGGAGTGAGCTGTCAGGGCTGCTTATCCCTTTGAAGTACTAAAGAACAACAGGCGTTTTAAAACCGCACACCGGTATATATTCTGCAGCCCAGCTCGTCTGGGCTGTAAGGGTGCGGGCAGTCAAGTAGTTTGCTAGCGGGCGGAGCGAAGTGTTGTCTGCTGGTGACTGGTATGTGGCGTCATCCATCAGCATGCTCTTGAACTACTTGGCCATAGAGGGTGGTTTTGGCTCCCTCCCGGTGGCACACTCATGCTTTTGAGGGGGTTGGCGTGGCTTTGTGACAGCGGGCAAACAGTACAAACTGACATGTCTGTATTAGCCGTCACAACAAGGGGTGTAAGCTATAGGCACTCTGGTAGTTGTAGTATTGGTTCGGACCCTGCCTGGGGCATCTAGGAGGTATGCACAGATGAGATGAAGCGATTTGCGTAAATGTCAAGAAAGTGTCACGCGTCAAAACAAACACCAATGACACAGTCGCAGTTTGCAGTATTAAAATCTGTGTTTCAGTGTTCGTAAAGTAACTTGCTTGTACTCATTCCAGATAAAATTCAAGGTAGGCTACCACAATATAACTCTCATAACCTATGCAATCACTAAGAAATAGCAAATAACTAACTTTATAAACATACTACTTTATTTAAAAAACTAAGCACATAAAGTACAGTAAAATACAGAATATACATTAATATACAGTTCATTACCAGTATACAATTTAAAATGCTCACTGGTAAAAGGTTTCAACAGCATAAAAAATTGTTTCAGTTATATAGTTTTAATATTACTGAAAATACTCTCTATCAAATTTATTGCAAAAGGAATTCACGCAAATAACATCTTGTCTTTTCCAAAAATCTGAATACAAAGACAATTCTACGAAAATCAAATATATTGAGCATTCATAAATACATCGAAATTTGATGTAAACTGTACTCTGTGTCACTATAAAACATACTGTAACTCAATGAAAACACACTTTTACAAACATATGTACAAAGAATACTTTCCCATTCACCTACGAAATGTTTCAGTACCAAAACTGACAATGCAGTTAGTGTTTGGTTTTCACAAACTTGTTTTACTGGTGTGTGAAATCAGTTTACTGAGTATTTTGAAGTTTTTACAATAAATTATTTTAAGAAAACTGAGATTACAGATTAATAATACCAGAAGTAGCATATGTTACTGGTGTAAAACTACTTTACAGTATATTTTATAGTAAAACTATAGTTATACATTGGATTTTAAAAGTATTTAATACTTTTTCTGAAGTTATATTTTCTGGTGAAAACCACCTTTGTAAATAAAATGTAAGAACAGTTTTAAGGTGAACATTTTCTGACTAGCATCTCATTTTCAACAGTACAACTGTTCATTATAAATATTTCACTTTTAACCACTACCAATTCAGTATGACACAAACTATATAGCAGATACTAATGAGACACATACAGTTATATGGAAGATATACCCGAACTGAATGTATGAGATTTATAATCAATCATTCGTTCAATCATGTCCTAACAGAAACAGACACGAGATTTGCAATACTTAAAAATTCAATACAACCAGCACAAATCACAAATTTTAAAACACATTATTTACACAGTACTGGGCGATATCTACAAACTATGAAATGATGACATTTTACTGTCCCCATTCAAAACTGTAATTCACGCTTATTTCTCAGGTATGAAGAACACAATGCCCGTAAACTGCCAGACAGTATTAAAGTGAGGTTACTTCGTAAATTTGCTAAAAGTTGTAAACCTAAAATAAACAACAAGCATTAAGTCCTAAGAACTTTTCCACTAAAAGTTTTCATTAAAAATTTTCTTAGGAAATGTCCAGGTTTCTTTCAGTTTTTTTGTAACATGAAAAGCTTCTGAAAAAATTATGTGATAATGTTTCAGCATAACCGACACTTATCAATGCAGTTCATATGCCATAAAACAAAAACACATTTAGTACACTACTAGTTGCAGAAGAAAGTGTACAAGAAAGCAAGTGGAAGAAACTGATGAAAAATTGAGGAATGAAACTAAATGTAATGGTGGATGAAGACGAGGTTAAGCAGAGTAAGAAAAGAAGATGAAGAACAAAGGTGCACGTTCACAGAATCTGAAAATATGGCAATAAGCACAGTTGTAACGCACACACATAACTAAACAGTATAAACAGATTCTTGCTAAAAAGCATTACAAGCTAGCCTAAAATTGTAGGAGGAAAATAACACAGGAAAATAATGATTACAGTAAATTCACAGTTACTTCCAACTTTTCTGAAGTCCTGATAAAGTTCTACTTCCAAGATATTACTCCCCCTCATGCAAATAAAGCTTAACCGAGTGCAAAAAATTACTTTGAAGGGAGAGCACACCACATTCTTGCACATTCAATGTAAGAATATTTTCATAAGAACTATTTGTTACTAGGCATTACCAACACACATATTAATTCACTGTTTTATTCACACTAATTATATTTTAAATATTATAATTTATGAATGAAATATAAGTAAACAGTTTTATTTCACAAAAAAAATATATTTGTATTTACACAGGTATAAAATGATTGTGACACATGGCATATTTAAGAAACAACCAATCATGTCATCAAAGCAATTTTTTTCTAATGTTTTATTAAAAAATTGTGAAGAAATTGGAAATAAACTATATAAACATTATAAACTGTTAACACAGGAATCAAACAGGCCGTAGTTGTAACAGTTTTAAAAATGATGTGATGAACAGGAAGTGGTCTTAAATAAGACAAACTAATAATAATCATAATCAAGACGAAGAGGGTAATTTGAATAAGAAATAGGGAAAAATTAGACACACCTATTAAAGTCATCCAACTTTCTCTTGCTACTCACTAGGAATAACAGTGCCATTGTAAGCTATATATTAAACCACAATGGATAGGCTACTCGTAAATTTAACCTTGAAAAAACTCGCTAGGCAGAGAAGTGCTACGTGGTAACCAAGAAATGGTAGAATGAACACTGGCATGGAAAATAATAATTCTCAGAGAAAACACTCCCAGCCACCATATTGTCCACCATATTCCAATCTCACAGGGCAGTACTTGTGCATGAAAGGTCAACCCCTATGAACAAAAGCATTTATCTGACAGAGACATAGGATACAGAACTACAGCACTTACATACTGCCCTGCTTTTTCTACTCTTTAGATGTAACTCAAAACGAATTAGTGTTTAATCGTCTATGGCACTGCATTTGTGCCAACAAAATTAAACTGCCACATCGTCTACACACTTAGACACTGTAGCCCCTTCTGAGTAACAATTGCGTAGCACGTTAGTACAAGTAAAAGTTGTTTTCACAATAGTAGTTTCACCTTAGTAGTTCAGGATCAGGTCACCTCTACCTGAATAACGTAGGTATAGCTTCCATAAAGCTCTTGCCAACATTATGAGGTAGTGCAACACCACATTCTTATTTCCCATCCGACAAAATAAACACTGTTTTTCATCTGACTTGAGAGTACCCCTTTCCTGTAAACTTTGCACCTTTCCTCTAGTTTATCTCACACCGTTGAAGGAAACACAGGTGACCAAGAAAATTTACTCTTTCAAGCCAACACACTGTCTGATTACCCACACGCACTAGCAACAGCCAACCTTTCCGCATACCCTGGTAAAGGCTGTTCAAGATAAAGTGAGCACTTTAGAAATGAACATTAGAAAAAAGTCACTGCCCTTACATGCATATTTTTTAATGTGTGCATTGAGTGACATTCACCATGTAAAGTTGGTAACGATGGATGGAAAGTAGTTCCATATCTTAACGTCAAATAAAACATGTTAGGTACCCATTTGTGTTAGCCTAAAATTATTTCTTTTGCTTTCTGTTTTTTTTAAATGCATCGAAGTGTAAAAATGAGCAGATGTGTAAGGTATTTAATTCCTTAATAACTTCACAGTTTAATTTTACCGGCACATGAATAGTGATGAGGCCCATGGCAAAGTTAATTTTATATAATGCGGAAGAATACACAACGTGTATACAAATAGATCTTAAGCAGGGCTTTCAAAAGTGCTCATTTTACCGTGAACAGCCTATAGGCAGAACGGTAGAGCCCACACACAGGTACTCTGTCTCCGGACCAGCTTGTCGATTCGGTGCTCGCCCTCTTCACTGCATTTGTGGCACCAGAGGGGACGTTCCCTGAGTTGGGAAGACTTGGCTGGGGTATACACTCATGTGCAGGGACCGCCAACAGTGATGCCTGACTCCCAGTGCTCACCGCGTTTAGTTAAGTCGGCAGATGCTCCAGGTGGCGCTACACTACGTAGAGCTATATATTCCCTGCATTTCACCTCAGCGACATGAGAGTGTGCTTTGATCTCCAGATACCTTACTCCCTCGGAGTGGTATTCATAAAAAGATAAAGCAGGTGCTAACTGCCTCTGGGTGTTTACAAGAGCTAACTCCCTCCTTCATCGCCTCTCTTAACCAGTTCACATATAAGAAACTTGCACAGGCTCTGTGCCTTCTACTGGTACCTATCACCGCGGAGATTCCTAAGGATTTGTTGGAGGCTCCGAAATGTATGAACGAGGCGAGACTCACTTTTAGATTGCCAAGTACCTTAGTCAGCCAGATCAGCCATCTACAGTTCCTACTGCGTACTTTCAGACTAAAACCTGTTGCTCTGCCCCCACCGGCACAATCAAACATCCAAAGTCAAATCACTAACTTACCTGCAGCACACTGGAACCCCCAAGGTCAAGCCTGCCACAGAGATTTTGCATCGCCCAGGTATCCCTCTGAAAGCTAACAACCTGAAACACAAAATTACTTGGTACAAAGCCGACTTTGTGTCCTGCCGCAAAGCTACCAGACCAGTCCTCTACATAGGACGTGCACTAGTGCCACCTAGGAATTAAACAAAAGCAAATGAACCCGCCAGAAAGGAGAGCTTGACCTAGCACCTGACAAAACCAAAACCTCCTTGATGTAGTGCTCACTAGTCAGCCAAAGTGTCAGGCGTCAGTATGTACATTTCGGAAGAATTGTGGGGATACAGATGGTAACTTTTCACTTTGCATATAACATAAGACAATTTCTACAATGATTAGAGCCAAAATGGTGTAGGATAAATGCACGTAAGAGTGCGCAGTCCCTAAGAGCGCGCAGTATAGATATATTGAAGTTGGTAGCACTGCTGAGAGAAGTCGATAGTTGGTTCCATGAAGCTTGTGTTTTCCTGCTTTACAGCGCAAAGAAAATTTGCGGAGACGGTTTATTTTGAATGTACGAGGTAAGAATAACATTTGCTTGGTACTGATATAAATATGAATAAGATTATAATAGTCTTTGTAATTAATACAACAACGAGGTACCTCAAATCTTATATGGTAATCTAAAGCTTAGAGTCTATTATTTACGATGATGTGGCTACGGGCGGCCAAAGTGAAAGCTGCTGCTATCTGTTGTACAAATATTGAACTTGTGTAGGCGCCTCAAAGAGTGTGCAGCAATGTGTACTCTTAGAGGCCAAATTTTCTACTGCGACTCTTAAGAGGCCTCTGTATGCATGACAAACTATTACTTTAAATGTCAACTGTTCCTTGTTGCAGTGTTCATTTGGCAGACGACAATAACCTCTACATATGCTAGAAAATCAGACAGGAAATTGATTTTCCCTAAAGATATAATTGATGATGCTAAGACGAATAGAAGCCGTTGAAAGCAAGAGGAAAGTTGCTGCATCTCTGTACGTAAATGAGTCAACACTTAGGAAAAGACTGAAAGTAGTAAATGTTATGTACTCTTCTTATTTTTTTTTTCATACATATGATAACCACATGTGTCTTAGGCCCCCATGCGTCACTGGGCTGAGTGCACAGAAGGCTCTTAGATACATCTGCCAATAGCAATTTTATCCATTTAGGCTACATAAATTCAGAAATATAAAAATGTAATATATTGCTTATTAATTAATGATTCTGTTCCTATTTATATTATTTCATGAAAACCAAGTAGCCAAATAAGGCATTTTTAATTTTTTTTTAATGTGAGATTATATTATTTTATTTTCTAAATGTAGCGTAATTGTTTGTGCTTCAAGGGCTACCATAGTAAAATGTTTTACCACAATTGCCCCATATGTTACACGTGGAAAAAAAAAGTGTTTACAGTTTCACGTTTATTATGTTACCTTAACATTTTAAGCAGTGACCAAATGGTTTTAATACATTAATTTGTTTAAGAAAAATGCATCATTTTTATTTTTCCTATTTGTTAAAATCTGTTTTATTGCAGAATGATTGTTGTAAAAAGGATAATAAATGTTGCAAACAGATAAATAAAAACTATTTCACTGAGTTTTACATTATTTAACGACATAATATTTTTTATGCACACAGAACCCACAACATCCCTGAGAACCCCAAGTCTCAATATTGCGGTGATTGGGAAGCACCGCTGGCGCCCAAATTACCAATAAGTATTTGTGTCATTGTTCATCTTGTCTCTTACCCGAAGGCGTCAATACTTATAGCAGTTTTTTAATACAGTGTCGTAATACTAACAAGGTTAAATTATCTGGTTACTGTGAGTGAGGGTTTATTTTGTATTTCCATTTTTAAGAACGATTCGACTGCTTTTGATGAATTGTATTTGCCTTTTCTAACAGTTGTGGTGAATTAAAATTGCTTCAATTGTGTATAGAAGTGTGCATTTGGTATAATTAATCTTGTAAAACCTGTATAAGCCACACTCCATGAAAAGTGGCAACGCTGCAGTGCAGTAGATGATGCAATGCTGTATGCTTTGTCCGACTTGTAGGCACCCTCTTCTACACCATACTGTAACAGTGTATTTACCAGTTGCCCTCTGCCTCGCTTTGTGCATTGGAGCATACTTAAAGCAATTTGATTACTTGTGAAATTGTACGTCGATTGTGGTTTTAAATGGCAAGCTCAAGTCAACATAAGGCAATAGATATTGTGACTAAAATTGAGATTATTTAGGAATGTGAAAAGAGTGCTTGCAGTAAAAGTGAAATAGGCAGGCAGTATGATTTAAGTTCTTCGACACTTTTTTCTATATTAAAAAGTAAAGACATAATTAAAGATGCAGTGCTGAAGTCGAGCGTGTGTGGCAAGAACAAAACATACGTAAGACTAATCATTGAGAATTGGAATATGTGCTGTACGAATGGTTGTCACAGCAATGTGCAGCAGGCATGCCAGTAATTCAGATGAAAGCTAACAAATTGGTGCTCAAGATGAAGTTTGATGATTTTAAGTGCTGTTTAGGTTGGCTTAATCAATTTACGGCAAGTTTTTTCTTCATGGAAAGTATATTTTCGTTTGGCAGTTAAGTGATGTTCAGTAAACTTATTACCTATACTGTATTTGCGGTGCTGGCCTGTTGTTAATAATTCGCTGCAATTGTAATTACGTATTTCATGTTTACACACATACAATAGTGACTTTTGCGAATAATTTTTGCTGCCGTCATGAGGTCCCCTGCTATCACATCCAAATATAAATTAATATGAATTTTAACATTAAAATCATGTTTTAATTATAGATCATGAATTGATACATAGTTATTTATTACATACATGCTAGCACATATAACCTAGCATATTTGTAATTCACGTCATACACACAACAGCCGAGTCACCGTACATGTACCATAGAATTAATTTTTGTTGGTGATGAATCTTATCTGTACTCGTAATTAAGTCAGTTTTTCACACTTTTATGAATGCTCGTAGGTACAGGATTTCACTGTATATATTAAACAGCCACACTAACTGGCATGCCCCCAGTAAAAATAACAACAAGGAAGGAAAAATACCACATTTACTTGTGTACCACAGGCACATTTTTCCTTTGAAATAAATTTGAAATGCAGAGGTACAGGTTTTGAGATTAAGTTTTTGCAGAAAAATACAGTATTGGAAATACACCAACATTTGTGTAAAATGCAACACCATGAAGGATACATGTGATTGAAATTAACTTTATACCATGTATTGTCATGTATCCAGTACATGACAATACACAATTGATTAGTATTACAGAACTGTACACGATCTCTGTTCTTCAGAATTCAGTACAGAGTGAAGGCCGAAAATGATGCAATCAGAGCCCCTACACATCATGGCATGGAATCAAAGAGGACCTGGATATGTTTCTGGGGAATCTCCCTCCACGTGGTTTGTATGCGAGTCCACAAAGCATCGACAATGGTTGCTGAAGGACCCCGACAAACAAGTCGCTGACCAACCATATCACAGACATGTTCGATGGGCAACATGTCAGGCGAACATGCAGGCCGGGGAAGCAGTGGTATCTGCCATTCATTGAGGAAGGCTTGCACATTTCTCGCCAGACCGGGCATTGTCCTGCTGAAATATGGCATGTGGAGTTGCCTGAAGGAGGGGCAGTACATCGTCCTCAGGCTCTAACACCTACCTGATGTAGTGGTTGCTGTTCAGTTTGCCCTCAGTATGTAGGTGTTGAGATCGCATGTTGTATCCAATGGCACTCCACTCCATCATACTTGGCATTTGTCCAATATGCTGCTCCACAATGCAGGCTGCCAGATTGTGGTCACCATGGTAGCAACTAACATGTATGCAACAATCACTGTAGGACAGGTTGAAGCGGAAATCATCAAAAATCACTACACTCTATCATGCAGCATGCCAGCGACTGAGTTCGTATGCCCATTGTAGTCTGAGGTGTTTGTGGTTTCTGGACAATAGAAACCGACACAATGACATATGTAACACCAGTCCAGCCTGCAGCAGACGGCATCAAACCACCGACGCAGACAGGTCCACACCTGTTCCAGTGCTCCAATGTCGAGCAGACACTGTGGACAAGACTGTAAGATCCATTACAGCCATGCGGACAAGATGGCGGTCATCCCATGCTGTGGATACATTGCAGGGTCCAGTACCCACTCGTCACTGCATAAGACTCTCTTCTAACCACTGGTTCCATACAAACGTCATTGTCACTGCTGCATGCCCTGTACGAACTGAAATTTCTCAGCATGACAAACCCATTTCCCAGAAACCTATCATTCTGCCCCATTCAAACTTACATTCTCAAATGGCGCCCTTTGAAATTGACGAGGCATACCGGCACTTGCTTTCACTTTGTTTGATAGCTCTTCACTGACTGAGCTTGGCATCACACTGACCTTTCCAGTCACACATGAGATGGCACTGATGGACCTACATGTACACTATCTCTCTGCAATTGTAATCACTTATTGCTGGTATACTGTTGACGCGTCTCCTTCTCTCAGGTCAAGTGATTAGGGCGCTGAGTGCCCTCCCGAATCCAGTAAGTAATCCTGCCACAGCTCGTTCTTTACTACTTTAGCTTGGTGGGTCATGGATGGTTCAATAGGGTGCCGCTTAGTTGGGGGATAACGTCTGGGAGGAGGGGAATAAAACCTCAGAGTGAGTTGAACCGTGAATGTCTCCCGTCCAGGGAGTACACTCTTATTTCACTATGAAGGATGTCAAAATACAGGATGCCAGTAGTCCCGAGGGTATGTATTTACGATATGGATTAAACGAGGGTGATCGTAGGGGTGGATGATCCCGCCAGAGGGGTAGATATTATATGCAGTGATCAAGTAGGCCTGTGTGTATACATAATTTACGGGGGAAGTAACAATGCGGGGTTTTGGGTGACTTTCGGTGGTAGTCAAACACCGATTACCTTCCTGGAAGCTAAGCGAATTATACACGTATTCCGTATCTCCTTTTCCTGGTCTAGCTTGGGAGGGGTCGTATTCTGGCCAACAAGCACCTAGCAAATGGTTGTATGGGGACTCTTGTGTGGGCGGTAGGAAGGGCAAGTTTGGCCGGGGTATGTACTCAGGTGCCGTCGGAGGATGTTCGACCTTGCTTGTGGTTTTGCTAGTGGGGTTGGCTTTGAGAGATTTCTCTAAAGCACGACGTTCTCTACGTCTTCGATGGCACTGAAATCCACCCTTCTTATTAAGCATCTGTTTTGTCCTGTGACCTTTCCGCAGACGTGCAGTCCTGGGGGTGTGGCTTGTGCAGGCACACCCAAGGCCCTGACGTGCACATGTGCAGTCTGGTATTGGGACGTCACTTGAGGTAGATGCGGTAACACCAGAAACCACGAAGCTGCAGCGTTTCTTTTGCAGACTAAGGGTTTATGCAAGCTCCGTCTCCTGTAGAGTTCGGTAGACCTCACAGCTAGTCTCCAGAGGGGATAAAATATTGCATCCATCACAGACTTTACTCACACACGAAAGTAATACTAATATTACTAATAGCTCAGGAATTAACATTAAAATTATATTAAGCAACAATTTAAAATCATGTAAGTTTTATTACATTACTTAAGAAACGTGGAAAGTCGCGCTAATCAATACAAGAATAATTAACTAGCAAAACAATAATTAAACTGAGTTATGTGTTGGAACAGGTGAAAGTAAGCCTGGTAATTAATTAATAAAAAATATGCCGAAATTATTCTACATTGAATTATGCAATTTTACAGCGTCTCAAAATTTATAGGGATTTTCCAGAGGGTAAACTAAGGCCCGACGACCTGCTACCACGGAGTCTAGGAAGTTAACTGAGGTGCAGGTTGCAAAAAGTGGATTACCTCTGGAGGTGTGCTGCTCTCATGGTCAGCTGGTGCAGTAGTGGACGAGTCTTCTCCAAGCTGCAGGGTTGGTGCAGTCTTCGCAGTCTGCAGAGGTGGATTGAATTCTTGTTGCAGGCTTCTGTAGGTTGAGCTGTGTCACAGGCTGAGGATAGGAGAGAGAGGTCTTCTGCAGACCAGGGAGTGCTCACTGACCTACGCGGCCAATGAGCCCGTCGTCTCTGCTGGAGCGTGGTAGCGGACATCCTTATATATAAAAAAAATACATTGATCAACGATCATCCGGGGGTGCAGGGTAGAGTAGCCTTCCAACGCAGGGGTAGGTTTATCAGGGTTACGACACCGCCACCATTTCTTATCTCCTCACTTGGAGGTGACAACAAATGAAAACACCTCTTTCTGAGGCTGGCAGGATGTGATGTCACAAGGTCACAGGGGTGCTGCCATCTCGTGGGTTTGCTGGAACTTCTTTTGCAGCTAAAAGTAGGGTAGTGGTTCATCAAACATTTTGATTTATTTGCGGGGGTGGTGCTTGCATGCGAGATTCTGGGCAGGCTGTATATTTCATAATTATACAGGTCAATTACTTTTACGTATGCGGCTGTCCAATGCATGGAGTCTCCTTGCTCGATAGGTGAAATTACCTTGCCACTGTTACTGACTTGCCCCGAGCTCTCATTGGCTTGAGATGGGACCAAGTCGCCCGTAAAGAGCGCCTGTGCGCTGCGCAGCATGTTGGCATGTGTCAATCGGCCACCCCTCGAAGAGACGAAGACCCATCTCTGATGAAACCACTTTTGCTTCAGGTATGGGAGGCGGTTGCCTCAATCGGTGTATGGCTGTTACTTCTCTAGTGGTGCGGCTCTTCTGTGCTGGCGCTGCTAGTCTCGGAGTTCATCACGCCCGTCTCTGGGTCACGCAACATCTGGTTACTATCAGTGGCTAACAGTTGTTCTTCCTCTTTGCCCACTCTCCCTTTCTTTCTTGGTTGCATAGTGGTAGGGTTTCGGCTCACGGTGCCATCTGCTTCTCAGCGCTGCCTTCCCTTCGCATTTCTCTTGCAGCCAAGGAGGAGAGTTTGGAAAAGGAATGTGCGGGAACAAGTAGTTTCTGTATTGAACCTAGACCTTCCTAGTTTGAGGGCAGTTCACATACCAAGTGAAAAAGAAAAATCTATTAAACAGTGGGTTGTAAAAAAGTAGCTTGTACCAAATATTTTAAGGTTTTTAACTTTTTACTTCAGTCCTCGATTAATAATAATGTAGCTATTGGATTTAAAAGGTATTTAATCCCTCTCGCAGAGGATTAATAGTAGGGATGGTTTACTGTAGCCCCTGCGGGACAAATTTAACTGGTCAGGTATTCAGCCAGCACTGTCGCACAGCGAAAAAAAGTGAGCTTTAAGAAAAATTTCTTATACATCCTACACAACTCCGGGTTGCTTTCCATACATGAAAAGAAATAGAACATAGGAAGTACTCTTTCAAAAGAACACACATACATAATAGCAGAGGACTCTCAAAGACTATGTAGTTACACATAATTTGTACAAAAATCTTACAAGTTAGGTTTGCAGCAATTGGCTGTACATAGGCACTCTTATTCTAGGTTACATGGTTTCATTACTTTGTTTGACATTGGTTAACATAGTTACGTAATCTTACATTATAGGTTTACATTTTCTCTACTTCTTATAGGCTAGGGTACAGGCACGGAATTATTCAAGTCTCGTGATCTGCACTTACGGCAGAGGTTACGTAACATGGGTAGGTACATGCCTCCTTGCACTGTTACATAAAAGATTTCCGCTCATTCTGCATGAGTTTTGACACAGTGTTACGTAATACTTTTGGCACTGGCCTCAATAACTTTACACAAGGGGTTTCACTAGCGTGAAAAGTTTTATGTATTTACAGGGTGCTCTCAAGCAAAACAAATAACTAGTGTTACATAAGAGACTTCTCTCTCAAAATATAGGTTATGTATATGAGAGGAGGTTTTCTTTACCTCGGTTCGTTAGGCCTAACCTACATGACTACAACTCTTCTCTTTTTGAGGTTACGTGCGGGATTTCTAACAAATTTCTTACCTCCTAATACACAAGTCTAACAAGTACACTGTATGAGTTCGCTCTCAACTTATTATTACTGGGTCTGCGTAAACAATCGTAGCAATTTTACGTGTGTTGGCAGCCATACTGGCTGGGACAGAGAACAGACTTCTTGTGACATCGGCGTATCAGGGTATCGGACTCATGCAGAGTAGATAATTTTACGTGGGCCATACTGACAGTGGTACAAGTTACATGTACGAGAGAAAACATCTCGGGGTTAAACACAACTCTCTTATCATAAGACTAAGTTCTACAGGGATTACGCAATAGTTATACTTTCTCTTTCATCTCACAGCTAAAGTCTAAGGAGTATAGGGTTTTCTGCCTTAAGGAAAATCACGCCTTCATTTCTACTCTCCGGATTACACAATTCAGTGTCAATGCGAATTTCAACACCTATAACACCTCAACAGGGATTGTGTTACTGTTACACGAGATTTCACCTTAGTGAAAACATTTACTTTTACATTTGTTGTCGTAACACAACAGGGGTTTGTTTGGTACTTGAACTCTACACAAAACGTGCACTTCACAATTCACTAAGATTACGTAAGTTCACAGGGTAGTGACACTTTGGCGCTGTTAGCATTTGAGCATTTTGAAAATTTAAGAAGGTTGGGAATATCCTGGGTGGCGGTTACAGTGCACTCACAGTGAGTTCTCACCTCATGCTCTTACTACAATTTACAGGTTGTTCATTAAACAAGGTCACTCAGTCACATTGCAAGGCGTGGTGAGGGTTATGTCGTTCATGTTCACAGTCCTGCTGGCAGGCTTTGATTATGTACGCGTTCACACTTCCTAACAGTTCTCATAGGCTTCATTGGCGTTACGTTAATTGTGTCGTTATAATTTAAAAAATAGTAACAACCAAAATTTCTTATTGAATGCTTACGTTACAAGAGCACTTGGGGGAAATTTTTGAGGTGAGGCAAATATTTACTTTTCAATCTGCTTACGGGCTTGATTCTACGTTACTTTTCCTCCGGCAAACAGAACCTTTCTGGCAAGCTAGGGACCAAATGATTTCAGAACAAAATATTAATTTTGTTAATTTACTTTACTGGTGACCATTGATAGGAGGTTGATTACGTTAATAGGGACACTCTTTAATGTGTGGGACCTCGGTTCCTATTGATGCGATTTTTGATTTGAATTGTCAACACCAGAAAAAAACAAGTTAGAAGATTACATAAAAATGTACTCTTGGCAGGGTTGCAAGTACTTTCATCACACTGCCTATCCTAACTGGCTAGAATATTGGTTATGAGGTGTTGAACTGACACCTAGCCTTCCCTACTAATTTATGTAACAAGTTCTTGCACTTTAGTTTAAATTAGGTTCAGGCATTCCTATCACTATCACTCCCTACTAGGTGGTTATCTATGGGGGTAACTGGTGAGGGAGGCGTGAAAGTCCAAACTGGCATCAGCCAGATACCCACTCAGATGCTTACGCTGATGTGACTTTGGCATTTTGTGACTCGTCGTTTCAGCGGATGTCCTCATTTGCATGTTGCTGCAGCAGGAGCAGCAGGCCAACAATATGCAGTAGACACACTCCATGGTGTCTCTTGGTAGCGTACGGGGATGTGCGCCTTGCACGTAGTGGAGCCACTCATGATGTGGGCCCGGTTGTGGAAGACTGCATGGGGCCAGCGTCCTGGGTACTGGCAGCATCTGCTTCAGTGACAGCTGCGGAGCTCCTATTGAC
This sequence comes from Dryococelus australis, assembly GCA_029891345.1. NCBI lineage: Eukaryota > Metazoa > Arthropoda > Insecta > Phasmatodea > Phasmatidae > Dryococelus > Dryococelus australis. Next base: position 234,360,631 of record CM056996.1, on the reverse strand, counting down.
ATCTGCTTCAGCTTTAGCCCTCATGGCAGTGAGTGGGCTGTTGTTATCTCGTGGCAGCCGCGCGGGTGACTGGTGCAGGGTACTCAAACAGTCCGCTTCTGACGGTGGAGGGATATCGTGGATGGCCATAGCGCACATGGGCGGCCGGTAAATCGTGTTTACTGACTTTATGGCCCGGGCATCGTGACTCTCCTCCTCTCCAGCCTTTCTCTGGGAGCTGTTGGCGTCGGTCGCCAAGTTGACCGACGGGCTCACCATAATTGACGCGGGCTGCAGCAGGCTTCCTTCCTTGACTCGTCCACTTTCTCCATTCTTGCCAAGAAAAGTGTAGTATGGATAGGGTAGCAGCGCATGAGCTCTAGTGTCCCTATCCTGGAAGGGCTACACCATTTCAGGGGGAGGGGTTGCCAGAATCGAACCTGGCGGGAGCGGGTATGCAGTCATGTCCAGGTCGTCGTCCAGGGTGGGGGCTTCTTCCACTGCGGGAGAAACAGCTGGGGAGACTTTTGTATCGCGTGTGGGTAACGTCTCGTGCGATTCCTGACAATTTACAGCCAGGGGAGGGGCAAGAAGGGTTACAAAGGGAGTTCATGGCCTAACTGCCATGCTCTCGGGGGTAGTTGAAGGGGGGTGTACTTTCGCTAGTGTATCCCTAGCGGGTTGGTCATGGGCGACGAGTTGGACACGAGGTGGTGTCCAGCATGCTTTATACTGTGAACTATTACTAGCACTATAAGGATAACGAGTTATATCGGGGTAGAACCTCCTAAGGAAATTCTCGGGGGGTTGGGTATGCGTGGTAGGATGGGGAAGGGGACTGTCTATCCTCCCCAAGTCCTGTCAGGGCAATCTATGGGTGGAGGGGGACGTTTCATCTGCCTAGGGGGATGTCCAGGGTTCGACTCCCGCACGGGATCCCATTCCTGACTGGTTCTCGTTCCGGCCGTAGTATGAATGGTGAAGGTCTCAGGGTTTTAAATTATATGTCAACTAGGGTGTACGTAAAGCTGGCAGAGATTTAAGGGCCTCCCATTGGTCGGGTTGCGGTTTACTTCCACGTTACCATTTCCACGGAAGGGAACACGTTCATCAGAGTTACGTGACTGCGCATTTGGAGGGTGGGGAGGAGAACTGTGTGTCTCCTAGGCCGTCGCTTTGGGCAGTCCTGGTTTAAGTGCCGCTTCGGGCAAGAAGGCAGCACGGTTCGGCAAGGTAGCATCGCGCCCTGCGGGCGATCTGGGGAAGGGTACTGGGCCGGCGGCCTTGGTACGTGCCATTTGTTCTTTCCAGTGGGGAAGGCGTTCACTCATTTCCAGCTCCCTTGCTCTATCTGCTAGTTCCTCAACTGTCTACGGTCTCAGGTTTAAAAACAGATTACGTAGCAAGGGCAGGAGGGTACAGGTGATACACCTGACGTGCTACCCTTCGATCTGGTCAGGGTATACCCTTTTGTGAAGGCGTTCCTTTCATCTTACAAACAACTCAATTTCCTCGTTGTTACATTGCACGCGGGAATGTAGATCTGTGATGAGATCTGTAAGTATCTGGTCGCCGGAAAAAAATGACACAAGCTGAGCTTTAAATTGGGGCCAACCTTTCACAAACTCGCCATACTTCTCCTACCATTTCCTGGTGGGCCCGTTGAGTTGGTGGCAAGCTCGGCTCATTGACTGTTCTATAAATTTCTCTGGGTCTTCGTATGGTTTCCCATGAAACTCGGGCATGGTTAATTTGCAGGGGCAGTCCTGCAATGACCGGGCTCTGCCGGTGGGTTGGGTTGTGTGGTTTGTAAATCTGTTCCCTTTGACAGACCTCATACTGATATACCTGGCCTGGGTTCTGAACTCACTTTTCCACCCAACCTATGCAAGCATGGTGAAAGTCACATAACACGGAATGGACAATGTATCTCCCTTGTTCATCACCTTCAAGCCATTTGCATACAAGGGTTTTTTTTGCCTACACGCGCCTGGCAACGGTATTCCAAACCGTCCGTGTATCAGGGTGTATCTTCCCACCCTATGAACACATAGTAATATTCCAGGTGGCAACAACTGCACCTGATTAGGTTAATGCTGGTGGCTGTGCATGAGGCGATGGGGCAAGGCGTATTGCTTACCCCTGCGGCATTCATCTTGGCTAGTGCGCTGCGCACTTCCGTTTCACTTACTTCTGAGACTGACATGGCTATTAGCTGGGCACCCCGGGGAGTTTAACTCGACTCCCCAAAGTTGTGGGCGGGCTCCTCTGCAAGGAGTCATGAAGAAAAAAAGGGGGGGGGGATGATTGGCTGGATTCACGCTCCCAAGTCTTAGCTGCTTGGAACGTTTGGCCCCACACTGGGTGCCAATTGATGCACACTCCTCTTTGCATTCTCGGTGATGGAGGTTAGGACATTTACCACCCTCCCTGGTTTGTCAGAAGAGAGGGATTGAAACCCCAGATTGAGGCTAACTGCGATCGTTTCCCACCCAAGAAGTTCCATCTTTCTCACAGCTAGGTTTGCCAACAGATGCGATGCCAGCTGTCCGTGGGTGTATGGGTGGCAGAAATGAACAAAGGTATTTAAATGAGGGTGTTTGTGGCTATGGGTGATCTGGCTGCCGATGTAGGGACTATCCACAGAGGTCTCATCGGCTGGTGTACAGGAATATAACTGAGAGGAGAGGGGTTTGTACGAGGTTTGGGGACAACCTTAGGTGGGAGTCGAATCTGAATGATTTTCCCCGAAGCCAACTTTATTAAGCAAGATTTATTGGGACTTCTCCGGAACTACCTCGGTTGGGGAACGCTTGCTACAGGTGGCAAAATCTCAGACTGGGTATGGTGTGTCCCCTCCAGGTCATATTCTGGCCAACAAGCACCTAGTAAATAGTTGTACTGGGACTGTTGTGCGGACGGTAGGAGGGGCGAGTTTGGCCAGGGTATGAATTCAGGTCCTGTCGGAGGAGGTTCGACCTCGTTTGTGGTTACGCTACTGGGGTTGGCTTTGAGAGCTCTCTCTAAAGCACTGCATTTTCTACATCGTCCATAGCACTGAAATCCACCCTTCTTATTATGCATCTCTTTTGTCCCATGACCTTTCTGTAGACGTGCAGTCCTAGGTGCGTGGCTTGTGCAGGCACACCCAAGGACCTGACATGCCGATATGCAGACCGGTATTGGGATATCACTGGAGGTAGACACGGGAACACAGGAAACCCAGGAGTATCTCCAAGCTGTAGGGTTGGTGCAGTCTTCAGAGGTGAATTGAAGTCTTGTTGCAGGCTTCTGGAGGTTGAGCCGTGTCGCAGGCTGAGGAGAGGCGAGAGAGTTCTTCCGCAGACCAGGAAGTGCTCACTGACCTACGGCCAGTGAGCCCGGCGGCTCTGCTGAAGCATTGTAGCGGACATCCTTATATACGAAAAACATACCTTGATCAACAATATTCCGGGGGTGCAGGGTACAGTAGCCTTCCAATGTAGGGGTAGGTATATCACGGTTGTGGCACCACCGCTCATTTCCTACCTCCTCACTTGGAGGTGATGACAAATTAAAACACCTCTTTCTGAGGCTGGTGGGAAGTGACGTCACAAGGTCACAGGGGTGCTGCCATCTCGTGGGTTTGCTGGGACTTCTTCCACAGCTGAAAGCAGGGTAGTGGTTAGTCAAAAATATATTTTATTTATTTGTGGTGGTGGCGTTTGCATGCGGAATTCTGGGCGGTCTGTACATTTCATAATTAAACGCATCAGTTACTTTTACGTATGGGCTGTCCCACGCATGGAGTCTCCTTGCTCGATACGTGAAATTACCTTGCCACTGTTACCAACTTGCTCCGAGCTCTCATCGGCTCGACATGGGGTGAAGTTGCCCGTAGAGAGCATGCATGCGCTGCACAGCATGTTGGCATGCGTCAACAGCATCCATGAATCAGATATTCTGTCCGAAACCCTAAATATGTACGGAACAATTGTTTTTCCATGATCTGTTCCTGGTTTTTTACATTTTACTGTATTTCCTGTTGGTATATACACCAATGATTGTGTGCATAATTTCTTTTTGGCCACAAATGCAAAAGTGGATAATAAACAACTGGTGCAATGGGCAGAATTGATGATGTCCCGCAAGAGTATTTTGTGTTCTATTTTCTTCTAACATTTTTACTGCATTCACATATTGGTGACAATGAGAAAACAAACTGTACTCTTATTCTTCTTTTTAATTTACTGCACTCTTAGGTCAGCGACAGTGAAAACGAATCACACATTCTATGACAGTGTATTCAACAATCTGTGGTGGTGGTGTTGTAAATGTAAAGTGAATGCAAATACACTAGATTTTGATGGGCGTGGTTCTTATTGGAAACTGTCAGCTAAGGTTTTGGTTAGAATGTTAAAAGTCTGAATAAGACTCGGCAAGTAATATTGGGCAAAAATGGTCACAAATAAATCAGTTGTCATTTTAACCAATGGATTGAGAATGTTTTGGCCGAAGAAGGAATACTAAGCCAAATGATTAATATAATTAGAAAAAATTTTCTTGATTTCAAGAGATAATTTATTAGTAAATTGATTCCAACAAGTGCCTTACAATGACATCTTTAGGTTGTTGGTTTAACAAAATCATAAATTTTGATGTTATGACCCCCTACTCCTCCCTGCCAACCTTAAGAACCTGTGAGTTGCACCAGCATTGCTCCACTGCAACCAGCATCTGCCGCTGTTCTCCACCGGCCACATGCCAGCAGCAGTGTGTGTGCAGGCGCCCAACGGACAGCACATAAACAGGCGGGGGGCACAGTTCCCATATCATTAGATTTTGTTCCCTTCTCGTAAAACCAACACAGCCCATTTTATATAACGGCAAACTGCCTAAGCGAGAGTATAATTCCTTTATGATTCTGATGTTGCATGTTTATTTGAAGGCCACCTCCTCTGCTAACGTAAGATATGTAAGATATATGTCATTGAAAGTGAAGTTCACCCTAGGGGTTGTAATCCCCAAGCTTTCGACCCATCAGAATGCTCGCAAGACAGTTAAATAAACACATCCTCCCAACATGGGGAATGCCCACTCCTCCCCGCAGATCTAGCCAATGGTCTTGTGTGTGATTTCTGATGAAGCTAGGGTTGTCTTCAATATTCATAATCCTAATTAGCAACACACTTTTAGAAGGGATACCGAGGTTTTATTCCTCGCTCCGCCCCTGCCAGACTGGACATTATTATAACCTTCCTTCAGTATTCTGACATGTCACTGTACCTGGTGGCTTAAAATGTACGCTTCAAGTTAAATTAATTAAAATTGAAAGTATCCCACAGTAAACCCCTTCTGTGTACGTTGTTTATGGTTTTATTTTCTATGTATTAGTATAGTAAGAACTTTAGAATTTAGAACTTTTATTATTTAAAAGAAATAAAAAAAATCTTAATCTTACCACAAGTTGTAGAGAACTTCTTAGCAAAGAGAGAAATTACAAAAGCCTCTGACTATGTGTAATATGTTGTATGAATATGAGATAGGGTTAAAATGTTGTAAATAAATATTTGTGTAATAATGTAATCTTACTACAGTACCTATGTGACAAAGTTGTCCTTTAATAAAGTTAGCCAAAACACAACGTTCAGGTCTGTATCCGCAAGCTAGCTTCGATATTAACATCTGAGGTATAGTATATTAGATATAGGAACTTAGAATATGGAACAGGCGTTACAGGGAATTTTTGCATTTAACATGTCATATTAGGCAGTCCAGGAGAGTGAAAAGGACTTCTTAAATCTAAAAATGTAAAGAAGAATATAAGGTATTAGTTGAGAATTCTGATAAGTGGCCATAAGCCGATATGTAAACTTTAATCAATCATACAAATTTATAAGTAAAAACAAAAGGAAGAAAAAATAAGAGATGTAACGCTATATAGTTCATAAGATTTTGCAGTGCTTTCTACGCATTAAATGTTCATAGTGTAAATGGGCAAACACATGCCACTGATAGGTTAGATAAAGTTAAATATAGTTAAATTCATTAATTTGCATAGTCTTAGGAGGGATAGATTGTAATAACCATAGGTAATGGAAGGCCTACAATGAAATTTAAACCCAGATTACACGTAAATTCTATTTACCCTGACACACACACCACGGGTCTGGCGAAGCCCATTTAAATTCTTATGCTGGCCACAGTAAATTAATTGCCCCTTTGTCATTTTATAAGCGGGAACATTTTTTTCCACAAAAGTGTCGAAAATGTGCCAGCTTGTAATTATGAAACATTTCTTTTACAGATTATGTAAAAATAATTGTATGTCAGTACCCATGACAGCAAACATTTGTGAACTGGCACGTTACAAATTAAGAAGGAGCACGACACCTAACATGTTAGGTATCAAAACATAAAAATTGTTCACAAGCAGTGACCTGGCATTTTCCTTCCCCCAACTCAGCCTTTTCCTCCTTGCAGAGAGAGCATTGGATCCGAGCATTCTGTTAATGCTAAGAGACTGCACCTGCCCCTCCAGTTAACGAGGAGGGGAAAAAAGAGCGAGTGTGAGAGTGAGTGTGAGAGCAAGTAAGTGAGTGAGTGAGTGAGTGAGTGAGTGAGTGAGTGAGTGAGTGAGTGTGTGTGCGTGTGTGTGAAGAGAGAGAGAGAGAGAGACACACCCACCCACCAGACGGTGGAGGGTAATCAGACGGCTACCCGCAGAGTGGACGGCGATAAGCGCTCACCACGCCACCCTCCAGAACCGCTAGCCCAGAATGTGCTATACTAGAAGCAAACCAGTATACAGTCTAATGCGCCTGACCTAAATCGCCCAAAATGAAAATTTACATTCTTTACTCCCAGTTGGTACTTCATAAAACCATAGGGGGAGAGGGGATGCGATTGACGCATGACACCTTCCTACGCTTTTATGACGCACACTCTACCAAGCAGTTTTGCCCCATCTTGGAGTGCAATATTTCTTATGGGACAAGGCTTTCATCACAAACAGTAATTGAGGTGAGACACAGGCCTACACGGTAGTTTGGCACGCACAACTGATACTACAGACACATGCTCCTAGATTTTACCGTTCATCAAAACTCGCCTGGAAGCAGTCACGTCAACACCTCTCCGAAGATTGTACTATATACCAAGCCGCCGGCGCCCTTGATGAAGGTCACGCCAGTTCCATAGCATGCTGCTGGAGGACAGCTTACTTTCTACTGGCTTTATATAACGCCGTCAGTCACCACTAGACACTCCCCTCCTGGCCCCTAACGACGATGAGCACACATTAGACTTTGGCATGTGTCGCGGGGCCAGGAGGGGAGTGTCTGGTGGCGACTGATGGCGTTAAGTAAAGCACTTGATGTGTAAAACTCAATCATTAGCTCTTGATATTTCACTTTTATTTTCCTTGACATTTGACATTTTGGTTCTATATAAATACGCGTTAAAAGCTGATGCAATCAGTATGCTGCCAACAAGGCATGCTTGAGGTTGGACTTTACCAGACCATAATTACATTGGTCCAGGTAATCTAATAAACAATGGAGAACTGGTTGATGAAGATGACCATATAGCACGTGACCACGACATTGCATATGATTGTGCAAGAACATCAGAAGAGGTACATGCAGCTAATCGTGAAGCAATAAGTAAGTTCACAAATAGTTTTATTCACAATAAAATTTCCATAGTGCAATTGGTGCTGCAGAACTTGGGCTCAATACGGTGTAGAATCATTACCACGTGTGATTTATATATATATATATATATATATGGTTCGTCAAAGTGACATAAAAAAATATTGCCTACCTAAAGATTGTTCTACTTGGAGTTCATATGAATGGTCATGTATTAAATTCATCAATCAAAATAATGAAGCAAAACTAAGTGTTGCTACTCCTCAAGCTGATCCGCACAAAAGATCAAAGAAAATTTATGTAAGAAACCTCGGAATCAGTGTTCTTTGGAATTGCCAATTGCAGAAGTAATTACAACTCAAGCAGAATTTCACGAACCTATGCGTCGACAACAACCTTCTCATGCAGTAAAGAAAACTGCTGCAGGTGGTCGTCAATCTCAACTTGATGACAACATAGATGAAATAGATGCATTGTCACCTTTACTACCTGATCAAGATGTCAATATGTTATTAAGTAGTACAAGTATGCATCCTGAAGATGTTGCAGAGATTGGTACAGAATCTAATACACGTAAACCATGTTCAACATCTATTGGAGGTGGTAATAGTGCAGACAGTATTCCAGGTGGTGAAGTTGCTCAATTAACATTTTATAAGAGTCCTAGCAATAAAGGTGGATATTAAACTTGTGGAAATGAATTTATAAATATTCATTGGGGATATTCATGATTTCATTACACACAAGAACATGTTTATGCAACTTCATTAGGTTGGTAACCTGTAGAAATCTTATGTTTTATAATATGTCTCCACAAGAATTTGAAATTTTATATCCCAATGCTCCATGTTGTAGAATGTAATTGTACATTAATTTCTGTAGGTGAGCAAACCTCATTTGCTACAGGTTCTACATTACCAGGAAAAGCAACTGCATTTCACTTTGTACAAGGTGGCTATGCTGTAGGTTTTAATAAATGTTATGTTTGTAGACCTGTTAAACCAGGTTATTTGGGAAAGAGCATGTCGAGATTGGGAAGAACGAATATGTGGTAAAATATCTCGACAAAGGCAATCAGGTTAGCCATTAATTTATGGTATTCCTAGAGATCACCCTTTGTTAACAATGACTCATTTGCATAATCATACTGCTGATAAATATATTGGCTATTTTGATGCTACTTCAGCATGTTTATATAGACAAATTGAAAGATTTACTTGGATATAAACTAAAAGTACCCATTTTCAATATAGGCCTACATATAAACCTTCCCATGGTATAGAGTTAACTGAAACAAATACATTACTTGCTACAAATACTAAATATTATGCAGGTCATACGCATATTGCTCCATCAGGTTCAGTAAATACAAGTGCAAATATACCTGTTATGCAAAATAATTATGACTGACAAGATTTTCCTTTACCACAACATCTATTGCATGGTAGTAATTATTAAATGATTAAAAAATCATCAACTATATATTTTTCAACTAGGTGGTGCAAACAAAATCAAAATTCAACCCAGTTTACATTTTGGTATTTATCTGGTTAGAAGCAATGATCCATCTCGTCCAATTTATTTGATTAATTGTTGTGTATTTACACGTGTTATGACTGAAATTGTTATTTTTCATACACCAGATAATTTGTATAGAAGAAAAACTATTAAAGGGCATACTGATCAAATATGGCTGTCCATTTACTTTAGGTACTTTAGATGCTGCAGAAGTAACTAGTTATTATAGTAGATATCAGAATGTTGACGGTCACACAGTATCTTCAAACTGGGAACCATTACCTGAACCAACTCAGTATTAATTTAAATATTAGCCTTCAGGTATTATGAACTCTAATATAATTCTAATAAAAGAAAATTCAAAAATAAAATAATACTGTTGAACAGCATATTCCTAGAATATATGACATTTTTAAATTTATTCAACCAAATTATGATGTATCATATAAAGCACATACTGACATCAGGAAAAAGAAAGCTGAAGCAGAAGTACAAGAAAAATAATGTATTTATTTGTATTTTTGGTGTACATTATATGGATGCACCAGTGATACATTACAATTATACTTTTATTGTTATTGACATATATTAAACATTTTATATACAAATAATGGATTTAATTTTTTATTTCCTTTAATATAATTCCTACTTTTCCATTCAAATCTATATATACTATCATCCCATCCTTTCCACATAAAGTAGTGTTTATTTGCTAAAACTATAAATTATGTTTTTGTAGCAGTATCATCACTAAGATTCTTTATAGCTATGTTAATTTTATCTGCACTAAATAAACAAAGTAGTGTATCTTTACTTGGTTCATCAAAATTTGTGTTATAAATAATTGCTAGTCTTACATGTACAATATTTTGGAATCTAAAACATTCATACCGGTTATTGCAGTTGTAATAACCAGTATTTAACATAGCATCGTTGATCATTGTAAAAAATGTAGATTTATACGTACTTGGTGGTGATACTACTTCAAATATAATTTTCTTATAACTAAACAGTGTTAGTATATTTTACGATTTTTTTTTAAATTGCAATATAGATTCTTCATGTAAAAGTTTTTGTTAAAAAAAGACAGTGGTGTATAGACAAAAGCAAGAAATATATAAGCTAGATTAGCTGGAGTCATTCCTCTATAATAAATTTTTTAATGTTCACTGTCCTTCACCAGTCCCCGATGATCACGCTCGTTCACATATTTCGAAAACTCCTTTAGTCACCACTTGACACTCCCCTGCCGGGCCCTCGTCTGCTCGAGTTGTAATTACTTCTGCAATTGGAGATTCCAAAGAACACTGATGCCGAGGTTTCTTAAGTAAATTTTCTTCTAGTTTTTTGTTTGTTCAATTTAAACACGTTCACGAAGAGAGAATCTCTTGCGCTGATCAGCTTGAGTAACAACACTTAATTTTGCTTGATTATTTTCATTGATGAATTTAATACGTGACAATTCACATAAACTCCAACAATCTTTAGGGAAGCAGTATTTTTTAATGTCACTTTGACAAGTCATTCGTGGATATAACACTCATGTTAATGATTCTACATCATATCTGAGTTTAAGTTCTGCAGCATCAATTGCACTATGGAAATTTTTATTGTGAATAAAATTATTTGTGAACTTACTTATTACTTCATGATCAACTGCACGTACCCATTCTGATGTTGCACAATCATATGCAATATCATGGTCGTGCTATACGGTCGTCTTCATCAACCAGCTCGCCATTATTAACTGGATTACCTGGACCTATGTAATTATGGCCTGGTGAAGTCCAACCACGCCTTGTTGGTGGCATACCGATTGCATCACCTTTTAAAGCGTATTTATATAGAACCAAAATGTCAAATGTCAAGGAAAATTAAAGTGAAATGTCAAAAGCCAAGGACTGAGATTTGTACAGCAACGGCTTTATATTATGCAGTCAGTTACCACTAGACACATCCCTCCCGCCCACTAGCAACAATGAGCATGTTTGCCATTGGCATGCATCGGGGGACAGGGGTAAGGTCTCCATCACAGATGATAATAAAAGGGCACTCCCTCTGCAGCAAGGAATTTTCAACCCCTGAGGAATGAGGCTAGCTTTCCCCTCAACCTTCTGAGGTCCAACAAGCTATAAAAAAAAAATGGTATAAAAATAGTAAGCAGAGCAGGCCTCAGATCAGTCTGCTGCACTTCGACCACTGTTATGGTTGGAGGTGTCAACCATGGATAAGTGTTAGTAAACCCTGCAAGGATGGAGATTATTAACAGAGTGCGCTAGCAACTAGGCACTAAAATCCTGCCACTTTCATGATGGATGAGACTGCGCGTTGGTAAGCCAGCGTCCACCAGAGGGTCCTCAACTCCATCAGCCACCACCTCAGGAGGATCACTGCCACCCAGAGGAACCCAACCTCTTCAGTGGCCTCTGGCTCTCCAGCACCAGCGCCCCTTGGATGCAAACGCCAACCAGAGGGTCCTGCCAATGCCGCCCTCGTCAACCCCACCCTCCCACCTTGGTTCTAGCATCTCAAGGTAACCAGGTCATGACAACGTCCTCTCTGGCTCTAGCCAAGCCATCACTCATTGCCCTTCGATAATGAACTCCTTAGCTTAGGTTCCTTCTGAACATGCCAATCTTTTGTTAGGGTTTTTTAAATTGATGTTTACTTTTAATTAATTGATCTTAATTCACCAGTTTCCTATGTTACATAAAGAACTAGCTTTGCATTAGGTTGCCATCACCTGATTTTCAATTTGGGATAACTTTCGCCACTCTCTATTTTTTAATATTATTAATTGATGATTAGGAGAGTCCAAACCCACTGTCCAAATACGTAATCTTAAAATATGTTTTCATTTGAAACTTAATTTCACTACGAGTTCTCTTTGCTAACTTTGAAACCCCTCACTAAGACCCTTAAGACCGCATAAGATTAGGTTCGCTCAAAGGTAAAGCCGGCTAACTCACATATTTTACCACAAAGGTTAAGAAGCAAGCCAAGATCTGTCAGCCAGTAGATCTTCAGGAGCGCCTGAATCACACTAGGCACTCTTACACTCGTGGAATTAAGTGACTAAATAGTTTCCTACTGCGGCACCGCTGGGTAACGGCCGGACTGGAGGACGAGCTATTTTAGCCACTTGACCCACAGCGGATACCACACACGGCCATTGCTGTATAAAACAATGTACAAATATCCTAAGCTCTGTTCCATTGTTGGTTAATGGCCGAAAGTTCTATCCATCGCTGGATAACGGCTGGACCGGAACAAAAGAGTGCAATATTTCAAAGTCAAGTGGCCAGAAGTACATTTTAAGGTCGAAACTGAAACTGGCTTCATCTTAGGACAATCGGCAAGCATTTGTTTCCTCATGATGTACACTAAGGTGGCAACAAACAAAAGTTAAAGCTATTAATTAAAGAGAGAGTACCTTTCTTATTGACAGATAATACAACTACTTTATTTTCACTGGCCATCAAAATACCCGGTAACCCACTCCTTGAACATCAGCAATTGTGCAATATGGATTTATTCTCCTAGGCATAGATACTCAGTGGCTAAAGAACCCCTTTCATGTAACCCCTTGCGTAAGCCATAAGGAACTCCCCAGTTGTCACCACACCAATTAGCCGCAGCCAGCCAGCATTAACCAGTGATGAGCCACCCGCCACTTCAACGAGCCAGCCTGCGAGGAGTGCACCGCATCCAAAAGGTAACACCTCGATGGAGAGTAATGTGTGTGCTACCAGATTTTGTGCCCACTCGCAAACCCACTAGGGCAACCTTCTATAACAGTTGGAAACCTAAGCATGAGTAAGGGGTCCTCTCCCATGGATTTTAAATTTTAAACGTCTTTCACAATACTGGCTTCGCACTGGTCGAAGTCCTCCTCTGTAATAAAGACCCGGACTACTATTAAGAGAACTTAAATCGCTAAACTAGTCCTAATGCTCAAGGTCTCCAGTTATTTGACCACGATGGATGCAAGTAAGGTCCCCCCCACCAAAAACCTCTGTACTAACTTGGTTAACCCCCAACCTAGCCTAGTACTTGTTCTAATCCAAGTGTGTTAAGTTATGCTGCTAATCGAGACCGAATACCCCTATGACCTCTGGGCTTGCGTTCGATTCTGACCTCCATTATTCGTCTAGTGTAAGTGAGAAGTTCTTGTTGTAACGTAATGGCTTCACGAGCGTTATAGGTAGTAAACCACACAGGTAGAGCAGGGACTATTACCCCGAGCAGGAACAACAATGGATTATGAATATGCTCTTAATAGAGTAAGTTAAACTATATTCTAAATATTTTACAAATCAAGTAAAACCTCCATATGTAATTCAAAATGCTCGGAGCCAAAATTTTTCACTTCGAATTACAAAATTTAAAAAAATACATATTTGAAGAAAATATTATTTGATAAATAGGTTTTTACTCGGAGCATGTACCTTTTCCTTTGAAAACATGTTAACATTGCAAAAATGTACAAAGATTAGAATCTATAGCATTTACAGAAATAGAATTTTTTTTTTTTTGAAAGGGTTGATTTTATTCTTCAATTCCTCGACAAAACAAATACTGAGTAAAGTAAATTCTCTAAGTAAATGACTCGGCATGGAACAATGCACTATTCATTAAACAATACTGCAAAACCTTCCTTGATTTCCGTAGAGCCAAATTGAACTCAACCCAATGCATAATAAATGCATTTTCAACCACAATTTACTGAAATGAGTTACAATGGTAATGGCAAAATTCTCATTATAACAAATAGCAATGCATGTTAGTATATAAAATACAGGCGCTTGTAGCCAAGACTAATGGGGCAAGTCGCACATTATCAACAGTACCTACTTGAAGTGGGATAAGTGCCTACAGGGTACTTTAGCACACCCAACTGGTACTACAGACATGTGCGCCTACATTATACTGTTCACCCAGATTCGCCCAGAAGCCATCACGTCTACACCCCTATTCAAAGATTGTACTGTCTACAGAGATGCCGGCACCCTCCAGGAAGGTCACGCCAGTTTCACAGCGTACCAGTGGAGAGCAGCATGCATTCTCTACTGGAGTACCACAGCCTCCAGAGCCTCCTGCCGAGATAAGATAAGTCAAGGTCTCCATAACATGTGATAAGAAATGAAAGACATCCCTTCTGATGATGCAGGAATTATCAACTCCCGAAAAGCGAGGCTAGCTTCCCCCTCACCCTTCTGAGGCCCGACAAGCTCCAAAATTTAGTATAAAAGGACCAGCAGAGCCAAGCCTCAGGGCAGTCTGCTGCATTTCCAGTGCTGTTATGGCCGGAGGTGTCAGCCATGATTAAGTGCTAGCAAACCCTCATCCACCACTGTAAGGTCAAAGATTATCTACAGAATGCACCAGCCACTAGAATCCAACCCCTGTTATGACCGGACTTCCTTCCCGTCAGTACTTGACGTCAACCAGAGGGCTGCAACATCTTCAACAGCCTCCAGCTCTTCAGTACCATAGCTCTTGAAATACGAGGGTCCTGCCGACCTCCCCCTCCCATCTTCGTGTACCACCAGAGCAGCAAATCCTGATGACATCCCCTCCAGACCAAGCCCTTCTGTTTAAGTCACAAATTACCCTTCTGGTTATTTATCTTGCTCATTGGGTTCCTTCAGAACACCCCGTATTATAAGTTACGTTAAATAAAATTAATCATTACTTACATCAGAAAAATCACCCACGTAATATTTGACTTTGTATCCAGCCCACCTTCACCTAGTTCTATAAGATAGGGTTAACTCCCTTAAGGGTTATTTTATTTTTATTATTATTAGGAGAGTGCGGCATCGCATGTCAAATACGTTATACATTAAAACGTTTTATTTATTTTTCTACTCTAAATTATACTTATTCAATTTACTCTTTGCTCAGAACCTAAAGTTAGGCCTTTAAGAAACTTCAAGCTCTCTTAGTTTTGCTTGGAGGTAAAGCTGGCCATGCCACGTATAACTCCACTAAGGTAAATATCCACAAATTAATGCTGTTTCCGGATACTCAAGATATGCATACTTGTGCATGCTTGTCCCCAGAAGTGACATCACCATGTATAAACAAATGCTGTCCGAATACCCAGTACAGTACACACAGGGTCTATGCTGTCCCAATTCCCAGTATAGTACACACAGGGTTTTTACTTGGTAAGTATTTGAAATTGTATACTTGCTAGGCATACTTGCGAACTTACGACAGTCACCATTATGTATTTCAGGTGTAAAAATTAATGTGTACGTTTTATGTTTATAAAGCTAGCTAATTTTAAAAGTTAAGTATTCACAAAATGTCGTTCTGTTGTATGTGTAAATAGTTGTTAGCTTAATAAATGTGCTTCCAACTATGAATAAAATTCCGAGTGTTTCATAGAGGTATGCACCATATTTTCCAGGTGTATGCTTCCAAAGAATATTTCAATTGTAATTCACATTTCCAAGTTACTACAAACCCCATAGAATGGTATATCTCTCTCTCTCTCTCTCTCTCTCTCTTTTGTTATCAATGTGTATATTTCAAACACTTTAAGGTACGTGTCGAGGGATGAGAAAAGAATGCCAGTTATTGTGTAATGCCCCTTTACATGTGATAGATAAATGCAACAAATCCCATAACTGAACTAATGTCCCAAGGCTATTGGTGTGGTATGAATACTTGTGTAATCGAGAGAAGCTGAACAGATAAACAGAAACTAAGGATACCGAGATGCAAGAATTTCTATATTCCTGCAATTTGTTTTTCTGCTGCACAATACGTACTCAAAAGTGTAATTGAGCAAAAAAAGACATTATATTGGCATATTTGTGTGTATAAGTTTTCGTTACAAACAACACACATCTGTTCTCTTGCTGCTCTGCCAAGCAACCAGCGTGCAACAATATTTCTGCGCCACCTTTCATTTCCCTTCTGTAAATAATACGTGCCCACTAATGCTCCTAATAATTCCTCATTTGTGACTAAAGCCATGTTTCAGCGCTTAAATTCGTAAGATGTCAAGGTACAAAACCATGACCAAAAAATAAATAACAAATGTTTATAAGGTTGTGTGTGTCATCTTAATGCAATACCAAAGAAGTTGTAATGTGTATGTGTATATATATCACACCACATTGCACCATATTTTTCTGTTATCACATAGTTTCTGATATTTCCACCAAAATGTGCGACCAGTCTAACATGAATAGGCGATAATGACCTGTTGGAATACCACATTTGCTTGCTCGTGTGTAGCGTGTCCTTTTTTCCCCAAAATAACGGAAAAAATTTCTAGGGTGCACGATATACATGGAAAAAAAAAGGGGGGAAGGGGGAGTGGTAACCATAACTGTCCAGGGATATTGAGGAAAGTGGCAGCATTGTGTTGTCTCATCTCTCCCTCTTACATCACTCCTCCCCCTTCTATCTCTCTCTCCCAGCGACCATTCAGTTATGTGTAGATCAAAACCCTACTCCCTCTCCCCCCAACTAATGGCATCCTATCACGCCACAAAACCAGAGCTGCTACCTATTTACGGCCCCCCACCCCCTTGTAACACCCAGATGTGGCCCATCGATAATTCTGCCATCCCTCTGTTTCCATGGCAGTGGCTAACGAGCCATGTTCCCCGAGAAAAAAAAGGGGGGTAGGGGAGAAAGGGACAAGGGTCCCTTTTTTTTTTTGTGATAAGGGTAGTGTGACATTCTAGCAGGGCGAAAAAGAGAGCTGGTCACTGCTAAAAGGAGAAAGAAAAAAGAAAAGGAAGCTGGAAACATTGAATACTAGGAGCAAGCCGGTTCCGGAATTTTGTTTAATTAAATAATTTGGGTGCAAAAACCCAAAATAAAGTATTTTCCAAACCTATCACAATCACCAAACATTAATGTAGAAAAGAATAATTTGTTCCATACTTACTAATCGGGCGCCACAAATTTTTGGTGCAATTTCATTTTAAAAAACCTTTTTCCCCAGAACTTGTTGCAAAAATCATGGTGCAAACTATACACGAGTAAATATGGTAGTTTCAACAAGTACACGACACGTACACATCACTTCTAGTATACACATGTACATACTTATAAGTATATACTGACAGTCCCGAAACAGCTTAAGAGGCAAACCGAGTTTTGCCAGCATAGTAGATCTTCGGGAGCAACCGAATCCCCCTAGAAACTCCTCCGCACATGGAATTGAGTCGACTTGAGCATTTCCCTACTCCGCCACCACTGGTAACAGCTGGATTGGAGAGAGGCACATTTTAGCCACACGAACCACTGCGGATACCACACCTGGACATTTCTGCATAAAACGACATGACGTTATCCAAAGCTCTGTTCCCACCACTGTAACGGCCAGGGTCCCATCCGCTACTTGCCAAGGCCAGATTGGGACAACAGTGTGTGATATCACACCATGAAGCTAGTGTGTTCAGAAGTACACAATAGTATCCGTTAATACCCTGGCTTAGAACTTTTGGTAGTTTTACTTTCCTCATACCATACTCCTGGAAAGGATTGTAACAGGCACAGAAAGAACTCTTAGAGGAAATTACTAAACTAGTTACTGTAGAAACTGATAGCACTACATACTCCATTATATTAACCCCCCAATAAAGACAGTAGAGAGACAACATCCCAACACAGGAATCATACAGGGATACAATTTTAGTAAAGATGATGGAAAATAGTTTTTGTGGATTTTCGCAATTAAATGCTATAATTAAATCTAAAAGTGAATTAATACGAAAATGTTTACGGTCAAAAACATTCACAAAATAGTGTATATTTAGAATAGGTATACTTGTATAAACAGAAGAAACTGTTCACCGTTGAGCCAGTGGTTGTCACAACATAATTTATTGGCAATGCATGGCAAACTTGGGTTTCCTGTCGTGCATGTTTCTCCATGACTATGGCGCCGGCCATAGTCGATACATAGAAACGGAGCAGTGCGGACTAGTAAGCAGGTGAGTATGTTAGCAGCAGCATCCTGTTGGGATTGGCGAGCTTGTTAGGGCGAGTGAGGCAGCCGACTTGAAGTGAGAAGGAAGAGTGTGCAAACAAGAGGGAGCAGAAGCAGGCCGGGCGTAGGGTGGTACACACAAAAGCAAGATGCTGGTCAGTTGTTGGTTAGAGTAACACCAGAGGATAATAGGGTGGTGACTTTACAGTAAGACATGCTCAACTGCTGCTGTTTCAAGGCAGTAGTTGTCCTTATTCCAAGAACTAACTGAAAGCCTGTTACTCAGGCGAGTGGAAGATATTGGGATAGAAGGTACCCTGTTTAGAGATAATTATCTACTGGAAGAGGAAAGCGTGAGGGAGAGAGTGAGATGCCACTCTCACCCCACTGCTGCCTGCTGTGAGGGACACTGATAATCATCAGTAGCATGTATTGCGAGTCGTCGCCGCTAATTTTCTGAATATAATCAAAGTTCCATTATACTGAGAAATGTGGCACACAACCTCATAGATTTAATTTTTTTTTTTATAAGTTTAAAACATAAATAGTTTTAGTTGCTCTGACCTAAGATTATTACTAAAGTATTTTTTTAAGTGTTGCTTTTATTCTCAAATTGTGAAGAATTCATGTGAAATTTATTTACCTATTTTTTTGTATGTTTACTTAAAGCATCAAATAGTACATAGTGTAATGCTGACATAACACAGACTTCTATCAGCTTTCCAAAATACTTTAGGTGTTAGTAGAAATTTTTCAGTTCACTACTCGTACATCCATTGTATCAGTATCGGATATCTGCTGGATCGGCAAGGAAGTACCAGTTTGTACTGGTATCGGTAAAAATCTGTACCAGCTTAGCACTAAAAGATAGAATGAATTAATGTAGAGATATTTCTCAACAGTATTTTCTACAAATAACATACCTGATTATAGAAAATAATTTTTTTTTAGAGCACAAGAATGAATTTTCTTGAGTGTGTGTTTTAATTCTACAATAAACAACAGGAATGTAGTTTTCTACCACCTATATTGTTGCTAAAAACCAGTTTACTAAGTAAATATAAAAATAAATGCTAATAAGTGCCATTACCACACTTTGAAAATGCTACAAGGAGACAAATTAATGATAAATTTGTCGTCAACATACAGTATATTTTAATGTTTTAACATAGTTTCTAAGGAAGTAAAATAACAAATTGACAGCTTACCACTCCTGTTTAAATGCTTAAAGTGCTAAGGCTTACAAACTGCCCTTCTACCTCTTGCTCTGAGGCATCCCTCCTTTTACTCTTCCCACCGCCCTTTTTTCAAAGCTTGCCAACTCTCTATTTTCCTTTTCCCTCTCCCTTGCAGAAGAACTCTCTCTTGTTTTTTACACTGTGTGTGTGTGTGTGTGTCACACTTTTTTTTCTGCCAACGCAACAAAGACATGCCAGACTGCAAACAAACTAGTTTGACATTGCTTCTGTCATAGTTTAGTGTTGCTGACAAAAATTCAGTGAGGCCTATACTTTAAATATTAATTATTACTAATTTTTCATCAAAAACTTCTGGTGCAGCCTATACATGCACGCGGCCTATACATGCCAAGATACAGAAGTTGGCCACAACACTAGCACCAGCAAACACATTTTGGTGCCCCAAGTGTTAGCTACATAATTGCCGTGCATAAGCAGTCATCCACATCCATAACTATTTTACATTCCCCCAGTATTGGCAGCTTTTTTTGTGGCGAGTTCCATGATGTATTTAACATAGTTTCAGGGTTTCTCTATGTACCTGACTTTCTTCATGCATGTGAAATAAGCATCTACCTGAAAATAATTTGGCAAGTTAAAAATAAATCAAATTTTACAAATAAAATACTGACCTTACAACACATCCCAACCAAGGTAATAGGCATTTGTTTAAAATCTGGGGCAGGTTAAAAACATACATGCTTAAAATTTTAAAAAATTTGCACACAGCTGGTAATAAGAGGTAAAAAGTTGAAGAAAACAATAAAATGTTCAACCAACAACGATGAACGCTTCAAACATAACCTAGAAGCAGGGGAAAACAACACAGCAACAGATAGTTTTTTTCATGGGTAAATATGATATAGTGTAATTAAATTAAAAAATTAACCAACATATTTTGTGGTAATGCAGCAATGCATTAAAACATTTTTATTCGGATTTCATTATAGCATAAACATGTTAAAATTACAGTAGAACCTCTCTATTACAACCCCTCACAGTTCCCGAGAATAGGGTCGTAATAGGGGGGGGGGGGGGGGGGTAATAAAAAATTTGGAGAATTTTTGGCAGATTTTAACCCACCCCTAACCCCTATGCCCCCCAAACTTGCCACTTTTTGCATGAAGTTCATGGTCAATCATCTCTAGCGCATAGAAAAGCACTTTTTAAATTAAATATAAATACTGTACGTATATTTTAATAGCTGGATGTCTTCGGATTAATTTGATACCCAAGAAAGGCATACAAGGGGTGGCCCCATATGCCATTGGGCCACCCCTTGTATATATAAAGAAAAAAAAAAAGAGAGAGAGAGACCTAAACACAGTATGACGTGGCCATTGAAAGTGTGTTGAAAAGATTGTGTTTTATTAAAATATAAAGTTACTATTACAGAGCTATTACGCAAGTCTCGTGGGTTATAAATTGCTATGAGGCACGTAGCAATCAAAAAGTTTAGGTGGCGTTGCGCAATACGTGTGTGTGTGCACTGTGATCTTGCTTTTATCTGGCTGTGTACGTAACTGGGCGAGCGCGTAGATCCTCTGCAGCGCAGCCGGGAGCGGGCGTGGCAGTTTGATGCTGAAGTTCGGCGCTACATTCTCAGGCTGGACAACTGTCGGTCGGTCGCTACAAGATGGTGGGCAGCGGCGGCCCGCCACTACTGCCGTCGTTACAGGGTCGGTTCACTTCGTAACGACGGCCCGGAGTTGGGAAAAAATGCTAATAGATGAGATTCATGTCAATGTGTTGAATTTAAGGCGGCGTGTTAGCCTCTGCACTGGCACGATGAGGCCCGACAATGTTTACGGGAATATAAATATTTAGTGCAGTCAACTTGAAATATTAACTATCTCGAATTTTTCATCAAAAACTTGACACCTATACACGCAGATGGCTTACTCACCATAATATGGTACTGGAAACATAACACATTTTATTTGCACACACTCATCTTTATTCACTTTACACATAAAATTTACTTCTTGACTTCACATGAAAAAAACAATTACGTAGGCATGGATGCACATAAACTTAAAAAATAATCATTAAAAAAAAGACCATTGAATTAAATTCAAAGTTATCATACATACACTGATTAAGAAACTAGTATGTGTAAAGTGCTGTTTTTACAGCAAAAGAGGAAGGGATGATAGAAGCTAAAAAAAGACAGGGAGGGTAAGACAGAGAGGGCGGCATGTGACTAGGACAAAGAATCCTTACTGACCCAGCCTGCAACTCCTTCCCCCTCCCCCCTGCACTTCCAAGGACAATACACCAGTGTCTCCTCCTGGCATTAAGTAATTTATTGCTTCACGCTGCTTGGGACAACAAACTCAAAGTCTAGGAGATGGTAGCTTGAGAAATGCGGGACCACTAAAATCAGTAAGGGCTATGAAACCTAAGTTCAAGATACATCAGTTGGCGAGGGATTACTTTATCTATTTTAACACCTACCTCAAATTTTCGACTTTTCCAACCCAAACTTTTTACAGTCCCTCAGGATTGGGTTGTAATAGAGAGGCGGTCAAAATAAATTGAGTCGTAATAGAGGGGTTTTGTTATAGGTGCCTTGAATCATCACAAAGAGGTTTTCCTTTGTATTTTTTATTTCCAACACACTCAAAATGCACAATATATAAATTTTTTTTTAATCAACTTCATTTGTAAGTCGAGAAGCTATAATCCGAAAATTTATACAGTGATATCACTTTCGACAAGTTTAGACACAGAACCACTTATGATTCAATACCAATAATATCACTGTACTCGGAATTTAAAAAAAATAAATTATATTGTGCCAAAGAATTTTTTTTTTTCACGCTTAAGTATTACATTGCAAATACTAATTTTAATAATTTAAAAATTCAGAATTGGGAACTGAGAATCAAAAATGAGGAATCAAACTTGGAATCTGAATCAGGAAAAATGCATACTCAACCCATCCCTAGTTTTTTTTTTCCCAAAAATTAGGACTCCTAAAATGTACTGATGATGTGTGTCTCAGACAGAACTTTGAGTCATTTATGCACACACTTGTATTCGAGCGACTACTGGCGGCAAGATAAGTGTTGGCAGATAGGCACGCCAGATCTTGTTTGGGTAATGTAAAACATTATGAATACCATATTCACTCGTGTATTGAATGCACCATGATTTTTGCAACAAGTTCCTAGGGAAAAATCGACTCCCAAGACCCCTCGCTGTTCAGAGCCGCCCAAATCTCTTCACTCACTCCAGGAGAAAACTTTTTTTTTTTTTTTTTTTAAATAAAATTGCAACGATTTATGGTGCCTTGTTAGTAAGCATGGAACAAATTATTAATTTTTACATTAACGTGTGGTTATTGTCATACGTTTGGAAAATACTTTAATTAAATACCTTGTGGTGCTAAACCAAAATATTGTGGTGTGCTATTTGATCACAGTAACCTACGATATTTAAATGAATGTGTTCACATTCTGCAGTGCGTGGCAGTCTACCTTTTTTAATTTTGTTTCTTTTATGTGACTTCTTTAATTTTTTTTCTTTTTTCTCTTTTTAGTTAGCAGTGACAACCTCCCCCCCCCCCCCACCCCCCAAACCCATTTTTTTGCCATGCTGGAATGTGACTAACATTCTCTCAAAAAAAGTGTCGCCTCTTCCCTTCTCTCCACCTCACCATAGTTGGCTAATATCTGCCTTACAGGGAAACAAAGAGGACTTGGAGGAATGTATCAATGGGCAACATCTGAGGTACGAAGGGGAGGGGAAACACAAACACATGGTAGCTCTGCTTTGTGGCAAGACAGAATGCAAGATTTGCAGATGGGGGGAACAGGGCTGCGACCTAAAATTAACTTTGACACAAGGACTGAACACAGTCACCTAGTTCCTGCACACAGTTCACGTTACATTACTGATTGTTAACACACAAAGTGAAATACTGCAAGCAGCATGTACTAATTAAACACCAATAATACATTATCACTGTTAAGAGCAATATTTACTTGCAAGTTATGTTATAATTAAAAAAAAAAAAAATGTTCTCACAAAATTTTTTTTCCAATAAAAATAGTCACAATTGCTGGAAACAATATTTATTGAGGATTGTATTTTACGTATTTTACTGCATAAAAAAAAATGTGTGTGTCTATATATATATATATATATATATATATATATAAAGGGATGTCAAAGTCGATTCCTCGATACCTCGATTATTACACGTATTGAAGAATCAAAAATCAAACAGTTAATTGTTATAAATCCTTGTCCACCTTCACATGAATTTTTAAGGTTATGTTGCATAGCAACAGGTCTTACGGTTTTCCAAATAGGCTGAACCCGTACCGAACTTGCATGCGTTGACCACAATTAACATATACTTTTCCCGGCCCTAGCAAAATTCCTTTTTTAATAAAGTTGAAAATGTCTGCTACTATGAATTTTCAAATAATTTTTTTATTATCCATGGAAAATTATTCATTCCTGTCACTAAAAGTTGCATTCAATGATGGTTTGACTATGAAAGAATTAAGATAGTACAGTAGAACCTCGATTATTGGTGATAATGCAGGGGAAAAGAGAGTCGGAATATCTAAACTCGCGGTTTAACACAGAACATGCATTGGCTTTTAGTTTGTTGCGCGAAAGTTATGAGTAGTGGGAGCAAATGGATACTGGTATTATTTTTTGGATTTTTTTTTTTACCTATTATTTAATGGTATATTAGATAAAGAACAGGTACATTTTTTGTACCATACATATTGCCTGTTTGTGAAATTTTCATTTTTGAGGTAGTCCAGAGAGAAAGCAATTTTTTTTCTAGTTTACCTTTACCAAAAATTTCCATTTCTTTTTTCTAAAAGTGGATAGTGTCAAAGTTTTCAATGTGCTGAGGATTTTATTTATTTAGACGTGAAGAAAATGTGTAACGATGTATGGAATTATTTTTCAGTTGATGTAAATGATGCAAATTATGCATTTTGCAGTTTGTGTTCAGCAAAAATTTCATGTGGGGTTAGTCCCACAACTAGTAACATGAGAAAACACTTAAGTAAACACAATGAGTACAAGAAAATTGCCAATAATGATATTTCAGAAGATCTTTTGGGCAAAGATGAGTGTAGCAGCAAGTCATCCAGTTCCCTGCAACTAAAAATATCCGGTAGAAGCATTTTCATTTAGCAATGCTAAATGAAAGGTAACTTGTATTTCAGTTTCATTACTGAATAGTATCAATATTTGTGTACATGTTGATTAGCTTCATAAGATTACCTAAAATATTGCATTAAGAAGTTGAGAACTCTTAGAATCATCAAAAATACTGATATGAACTTGTTAGGCCTAATTAGGTAAGTCTGAATGTTACATAAATATATGAAATTAACATCACTTAGCAGACCAGAAAGTCTTTCCTGTAGTTGTCTTCATATTTGTGTCAGTCTAATTTGACCTGTAAAACAAAATTTCAAATGATACATTGACTGTAGGCACATGTTAATAATCACTAATTTATGATATCGGAATTGAGGTGCAATCGGGTGTAAGGATTTGCAGTCGGAATCGAGAATCGGAATCAAGAAAAATTGTATTTTGACATCCCTAATATATAGAGAGAGAGGGGGGAAGAGAGAGAAAAAAAAAAATGTGAAAATGGTTAAAAAAAATTATAATACTTCCTAACAACACACAACAATATCTACAAAAGCTTTTTTCCATAAACAAGAAGATGGAAACAATGGATCACAGTCGTATTACAGGTGGAAGAAAAAAAAAAAAAAAAAATTAGTTATTATCACTCTCGGAGGACATATTTTAAGACTTAAAGCTTCAACTTGACAGTTTAAGAAGCACGTGAACTTCCAGCATTTATCATTACAAGTTTAGTGCTCGTGTAATACGTAAGTACTGCCATGAAGCAGTTGGAATGGGGACATAGACAATAAAAAAAAAAGGGGGAGGCATAAGCATCAATGGTTACTGAGGAGGGCTGAAGGAGCAAACTGAAGGGGGCGCTCAGAGAGAAAAGAGAGAGAGAGAGAGAGAAGGGAAAGGAGTGATGTAAGAGCAAGAGATGAAACAACAGTTCCACACATCCCTCTAAACATCCCGGACAATTTAGGACTACCACTACACTTTCATCAATTTTCTTTTTACATGTATAGTACGCACCCCAGAAAATTTTTACTTAGTTTTGGGAAAATAGGGCATGTTATACACGAGTAAATACAGCAAATGGAGAGCACAAAACACTGTGTCTATTTGTGGTTAAGGGTGCTTCACACCAGGATGTATTTTGTGTGTCCAAGACCAAAATGTCTGCAGTGTTAAGGGTGGTCGTGGTACGCACATCACAAGCCACACCATCTCTCTTTCCATCTGCAACTTGTCTGCATGAAATTTCAGCTGTGACATTATAATTTTATGGTGTAATAGTTCTTAGACGAAACAACCAGTCTTGACATCTCATTGCTGCATGAAAAAAATATAGCATGAAAACTATTTGCATGGACTGTAAAACCACCATGAAATTTCACGAACCACCAAATAACGTAAAATAATGCAAAATACTGAGAAATTATGTTCATGTGCAAATTTCTGTAATATTCCCATTTCTGTGGAAACTTCAACATAAATGCCTGTTTTAAATGTATCTAAACTCACAGTGTGAGCATCTTTTACCATGAAAACTCTTCCAAATATTACATTTTATAATTTTCCATTTGTTATACAGCATTATCTATCATTTAAGTTACTTCAAATACATGCGAATAAATCACAAAACTATCTACATAATCACGTAACTATAAAAAGTAAAAACGTAAAAAAAATGTAGGTCACAAGAAAAATACATAAATTAATTGGCAGCAAGGTCGGAAGATTATCATTGTACTTATAATTTGATATATGTATATAGAGCTAATTCGCTATGGCGCTCATTCACAGGCAGAATAATGGCTACGTGTATTTTATTTATAAACTAACATCTCTAATAACAAAATGTTGGCGATACGATGAAAAATTAGTAAGTATATATAACACAGTTGAATTTATTTGCTGAATGAAATAAATATGCACTAAACAATCACGCAATACCTACTCGCATAAAGCATGCACCATGATTTTTGCAACACGTTTCAGGAAAAATTTTTTTTAAAATCAAATTGCATCAACAATTTGTGGCACCTTGTTAGTAAGTATGTAACAAATGATTCTATCTTTACAATAATGTGTGGAGGTGATTGTGATGTGTTTGGAAAATACTTTCAATTAAATAACTCTTGGCACTAAAAGCCAAAACATTGTGGCGTACTGTAGGATCATGGTAAACTATGGTCGTACAAAGAAAAACATCAACTGCAGTGGGTGGCAGGCTACATTTTTATTTGGTTTTTTTTATGCTGGTGGGCAGCCTGCTTCCTTTGGCTTCTTTTACACAGTGAAAAGTTGTCTTTTTTTTTTGCAGGATGCTCCTCCCAAAGTGTCGCCTTTTCACTTCTCTTCCCCCTGACCATAGTTAGCTATCCTGTGCCTTCTAAGAATGTATCAATCGGCAACATTGGTGAAAGGAGGGGAGGGGAAGTTAAATATGTGGAACCTTGACACGAGGACTTAACAGTCACATAGTTTCTGCATGCAGTTCAGGTTACATTACTGATAGTTAACTTTTTTAAGGGGGGACAAAAAGAAATGCTGCAAGCAGGGTGTACTAATTAAACACCAATAATGCATTACCACTGTTTTGAGAAATATTTACTTGCAAGTTATATTACAATTATTTGAAGTAAACGGTTTGTCACTAATTTTTTTCCTCAATAACAATAGTCGCAGGTACTGGAACAATATTTAGTATATAAGTTGACGTATTTTACTGCACTCGAAAATTGAAAAAAGAATTTAAAATACAACTTTTGTGAAAATTGTTAAAAATAATTTTAATACTTCCTAACAACACACATCATCATCTACACATGCTAAATAAACATGATAAAAACCATGGATTACATTCACATTACTGGTGGAGGAAAAAAAATAATTTCAGTTATCACAGTCACTATCGGAGGACATATGGCATTCATCATTACATGTTTACTGCCCATGTATTGCATTAACATTGATGGTTACACAGGGTAGTGCTGAAGGGGCAGGCTGACAAGGCAAACTCAAGGAGAAAGAGAGAAAGAAGGGAGAGGAGCGATGTAAGAGCGAAAGATGAGACGACAGTTCCGCTACACTTCCCTCAAAACATCTCCGGACAATTTATGAATTATGACTACCACTCCCCGTTCCATCATTTTTTCCCCTTGAAAAGTAGCACCCCAGAAATTTTTTAGTTTATTTTGAGGTAAAAAGAGTGCCCTGTACACAAGTAATACAGTAATTTGTAAACATTGTTGACTTGACTATGTACTTTGTGGTTAGGTTCTTGATAACTAGCACTATAGTAAATTTGCAACTATTGAGCAAAGGTGGTGATTATGCACTTATGTCGCATGACTGGTTAAAAATAGCAAAACTAGTTACTGTTTTAGATTGTGACCAGGAATTTAAAGTGGAGGTTTTTTTTTATAAACTGACCAAAGTGCAAACCTGCTATGTAAACATTAAGTGGGCAGGAAAAATCATGTGTTTAACACTGCTGTGCTGTATGTATAGTGATTTAGTAATAGTGGAGGACATCAAAAATAAAAAAACAGCTGCATTAAAAGCAAATTTGTATAGTTTTAAAATTACCAAGAAAACAAAAACAATAGGTTCCTGCCACTTCTTTGTACAATCAGTTTTGCTATGTAAGGAGTATTTTTATTTTATCAATATGTAATAAAATACTTACTAATATTTTGTAGTTAGGTTGTGGATTCGTGTCTCCGTAATATTGACCTGAACTGGATTTAATTAAAATATTGTTATCTACAAATGAACAACAGCTGTATATGAGTGATTTTGAAATCTTGTAAAACTTGAACGCTAGTGAATGTTCTTGTGCAGTTTTAAATGTCTCTATAAAGTGCAAGATTTATAGCACAAAAATTACTGTGATGTGACAATGTGTGTTGCATGACAAGTGTGTTCTTATACAGTTGTCCTTTAGTTCTTATCAATAAATATTTTTGGTTTTTTTCCCCCTTAAATATGTACTGATTAAAATAATGAATAACAAATTCCATTTAGTTTGAGTGAAATAGTAATAAAAACAACAGATTCATGTTCTAACAAAAATGGATGCACTTTTTTGCTGTAAAATTTCTTTGACCAAATAAATATTTCTTTGCGGAAATGGTACAATTTTAATGACTAAATCAGCTAATTTTATATATTGTAAGAGCGGGGCCCTAACCATATAACATCGCTGACAACAGTGGTAGTTCAGCCAATCCTCCTCTGATGTTGCCTAAGATACACTCCGCTGCATTAAAGCTGATATAAAATAATGTTATTGCACTCTGTGTGCTGTACGGCTGTAACCTCTGCCCTTCTCTAATTACATTTCAATTAAGCAGAATTTTCAAGTTAGTGGACAGCATTGAAAGCAAGCTCTCATGCTCCTTTCACTTTTATCCACTTCTGTAACTTCCATAATTTTCTGAAATAGTTGCTTCACTCAAGTTATTTCAAAAGCAAAATTTTAAAAGAAATAAAAAAAGCGCCACACAAAAATCTATGCCATATTTTTGAAAGGAAACACACTAGCTCTCACTAGTTTCTTTTTTTATTTATGATTTTCCTTGCAATGAGAGAGAGTTGTGGGGGGAAAAGACGGGGGTATAAATGATTCAGAAAAGAGAAGAAAGAATATGGCAGGAATTCTTTGTCTGCGCACTTGGGGGTGACAGCTCAATTGCTTGTTCTATGCTGCTTGCTGCCAAATTGACACAGATTTGCATAGGTAAGGTGGCTGTGAGAAGCAGAAAGCCTCGCCACCTGATGCGCATATGTAAAGTCGCAGTTTGCAATGCCCACTATTTCGTAACAAAGAAAATTTTAATATGCAGCAGAGATAAATCATTTGAATTTTACACACACTTTGGAGAAATTTTACTTTTGAATTACATATTACGCAAAATTTAGTATTAACCAAACTCCAAAACATGTAAAATCCTATTCTTGTGTTCAGGGGCTGACGATGAATTCAATTTCCACATACATAATTTCAAACTATACCCATTTCAAACTAAGGTTTTTTACTGTACATCACATGAAACAAACATTATGCTCTTGATGCACGTTCTCTACAAAATTACAGCAATTTTAATTTTTTTCATGAATTGAAAACCTATGTATTTTGAACCATGCATAGCCATGTATTTAGCTTTCTTTGGCAAATAGCAATGACCATTTTTAATTCATTCACTGTTGGCGACACGTGTAAGCGTTAAACAACATACAGACATTTTCACCTGAACATAGTGTGGATTAACTTACAAACATTATTGCATCTAGCATCCACTAATGGTCAGAAATTATATAAGAAATCAACATTTAATAATTACAGAACATTAATTTAAAAAATGTTACATAAATATGATTTCAGTTCTAAGTTTCAGCCGTTAACGTGTTAAAATATGTTGAATCCAATAATCAGTGTGACACATGTTTTACTCCTTTAAAAATTTTTGTGTAAAAAATTATAGTACTATGTACTTAATTCTAAGCAACTTTTTTAATACTTTGGGAAAAAATATGCAAGACTTGAATAAACCAAACACACAAAAAAAGATACAAAACACTGATACATTTTGAAATAATATACAACAGTCCAGTTTCAAAACAGAAAAGCATGTGAACACAATTTTTTTTCCCCCCGAAATTTTTCACAGAACTGGACTGAGAAGAAACATTCTGGAGAGTGTAAGTTAAATATAAGAAAGAAATCCTGCAACAGAACAAATTATCTCGGTACTATTTAATTCATTATAAAACAGCCACACAAACTGTAGAAATGTTGAGAACAAATAAATTTCATTAGAAAAAAAAAAAAAAATATTTATGATTTATAAACTGGATGCATACTGCTCTTAAAGAGAGCACATTACTGTTTAATATGCAAGATTTTTCCCTTGAGATAATGAACATTATTTTATGATCTCCAAGCAAATGTGATACTATTTATCATGTTTATGTTTGTACAATACAGTGATTTCTCTATCCATCATTTCTCAGGGGGCTGACAAGAAATTTCAATACATGTGACTTTCAGTGCATGTGGTGTTGAAATGCAAATCAAAAATAGGATCACAGAATATGTCCAATGGATGCGGACTTTCAATCCTCTGGATTCAATACACAGAGGTTTCGCTGTACTACTCCCTTTTCCCTGCTTTATCATTCTTCTCAATAAGTCACTGGTACTACCAAAGAAAACAATGACTGTTTCTTTTTAAAAATGTAGATGCACATGCAGTACCAAACAAATTCGTTCTAGTAAGTGTGATAAAAAATTATTAACACTGTAAAGAGCACTTCAGATCTGCATATGCAGTTGACAGTGGTAAAAGACATTCCATGATATGTAGCACATTTGTGATTTATAGCTACATTCCATAGCATTGACAAGCACAAAAATCATAACTTATTACAGCTACCAGTCTGATCAATATATTTACAGTCATATTTTATAAATATTGCTGGAGTATATGTTACAATTCAATCACTGATAACACCCAAATAACAGCATGACTAGCTTTATAGTCTAATCAACTGTCAGTAGCTTGATATTTACACATAACATCACATCAAAAATCTAAGCGTAAATTAATTTAAATTCTTATTATCATGTATATAATACACACACATACTATATGCATACCCGCACATTTACATGCGTATATACATGTGCATATGTATGGATACATATACAGGATAAATGGGGACACCAACAATAAAATCCTTGGAACAAGAGAAGGCGGAGTAACTTACTACTATGTATACTATGGTCAGAAACATTTGGTTTAGCCACCGAATGAGACCAAATTGTCAGGAAGATGAGAACAAAGTGGGATAATGCTTGGTAAAACCGTGGATGTCAGTTCCTTATGTCAAAAGAAAAATAAAAATAATATGCAAATCTGAAATTGGGAAAATTAGCCATTAGGTTTCAATCTAATCTTCTTAGAACCATTAAACAGAAACATAGGTACCTTGGTGGATAAAGGCAACATTATTTTCGTTTGCTAAGAAACTTGCCTAAAATATTTAGCACTACAAAAAAGGCATATTTAATTTTCAAACAAAATTTGGACTAGCTCTATTGGCATACTAAGTTTTTCCAATACTAGTTTGTTAATTAAATTAATTTTACCGAACATCCTAACACACTTATGGGGATTTTTTTGGTGTTTACACCACCCATCCTGTATACATATAAAAACATATACTACCATACAGTCATCATTTTATAAGCAACAGATAATAACTCTATGTAAACCGAGGTCAATGACTATTACTGAACTGACAAGGAACTCTTTTCTGTGCAAATATAAATACTTCACTGAAATAACATTCAAGCACATTATCACACAAACGCTAGTTCGAGTCTGAATCACAGATACGTTTTCGGAAATTTCTTGAAACACGGCGGTTGTTATTGTTCTTTAACCTCCTGAAAGTGACTTGCTGATTACATGCTTCTCCATTACTTTTCACTTCACCGCTCCTCTGCTGCAGGTCATAGTTTATAGTGCTGGCACTACTGTTGCAAGTCATTACAATACCACTGTCCGGAGTGCCTAATACAGCCTCATACTGCTTACCATTTGGTGTCACAACCCCTTCTTCAGGTTCGTACGCATTGTCACAGTCTGGGTCAGTTACATTACTTCTCTCTGTGTTAGAATTATGGCTCGTCTGACTGCTAAGAGTAATTAAGGCCTCATCAACTGTCGATATAGGAACTTCACTAGACTTGATGCATCTTCCGTAACTACTTTCACTGGCTTCAGATGAATCGTACGAGGAAATATCTCTGGCGTTAACATCAGATTCATTTTTTGTTGAGGTTTCACCCCCACTTAAATACTTAAATCTTTTCGAACGAGATTTTTTGATCTTCTTGCATTTATTATTGGAGCCAGAACTGGAACCACTTTCAGAGTCACTGGTCGTATTGCTAACATAAGGAAAATACCTCTTTTTATGCTGAAAAACTCTACTCCTCTGCGAATTACGGGAAGCACAACCATAGTTAACATTATTCTGGGATACAGAACCAATCTCAGAATCATTGTTTGCATTAGCCCTATGCTTCTTGTTCCACAAAGGGTCCCAATCTTCATCTGAACTATCGCTGTATTCCAAAAGAAACTTCATTTCTTTCTTCCTGTTTTCTGTCCTAGTTCTAGAGCCTAAATCTGGCCCGCACTGCTCGTTGTTGTGCTTGCCGCCCCACCTGCTCTTCTTAGGAGCCCTGGGGCTGCTGTCTGAGTCCACAGCCACTCGACCACTGTCGCTGCTACTGATGCTGCTGTTACTGCTGTCCCTCGTAGGCTTGCTGCTGGAGCCTTGGTCGGCGCCGCGCGAGCGCGTGCGTGCCAGCCGGACCAGCTGATTGCGTTTCTTTGCTATCAGCTCTGATATCCTGTTGTGGGACGCCGTGGACGGAGACTCTGCTCGTGCAGCTTCTGTGTTGTTCTCTTCAGGAGCTGTGAAAGAAAAAACTCAATTAGAAAATGGAGAACACAGCAGAAAACACATTTATGAAAGATTAAGTACACAAAGAAATAACGTATCAAGAAGAAAACTTTAAATCTATAACATATCGTTGTAATGTACTCAAAGCCATTAAGCATTAATAAATATCACCTTGATGATGAAAGAGCTGAGAATTATAAATTACAAATTTTTTAATTCTGATAAAGCAAAGAAAACAATGTTTGCTTACAAATGTCTTTGAAAAGTCACGGTTTTGTATAATTATGCACAATACTACATGAATAGTTCATTTCTGTTGCGCACAAACATAAACCATAATTTTAACATTCATTATTTACAATGATCACAGAACCACACATCATAAAGCCAAAATTGTAAAGAGTATTGATGTAACTCCCTCTCACGGTAATTAACTAAATTAATTCCTAGAGGTGGGGAGGCTAAATTCCCTCCTGGGATACAGTGTCTCAAGGTTTCCCTTGGGAAGGAATAGAATTAGAAATAGAATTGCCTTGCTGGGTCATGGATCTTCTCACATTGGAAGGTTGGAATTTGTGCCCTTTAGGCTGGGTTACCTTGAAAAGAGGAGGGGATTCAAACCCTAGAGTGAGTTTAACCAAGTACATCTCTCTTCCCAGGAGTTTGGTTAAACTGACTGTAGAGGTTGTCAAAAATATACGTGACTTCAGCTGTCACGTGAGCAGTGGGAGACTCTAGGCAGAATCAGTTGATTCCTGCCGGCGGCATCCGCTATAGGGAGCCGGTCTAGTGGGGATGCGTGATGGCACAAAGTCTGCTGAGGGGAACGCTATTTTACGGTGACTAGCCGCCTGCAGGGGAATGCGGATAATGATAAGTTTACCAGTCGCAGTGTGTACTTGGCATGTAGGGTTAACAGACCCTAAGTTTTGGGTAGGCAGGAGGGGCTGTAATAATTCCACAATTGATAGGTCTGGCTTATAATTGCCTAGATAATCAATGGCATCGTAGATTCAGTCTAACCCTAGTATTGTATCCCCACCTTGCAGTACAACTTAGCTTCCAAAGGGTGTGGGAACGTCTAAAGTATTCGCGGGCAAAATAATAATTCAGAGTCAATAGCTGTATTGGAACTAAAATGGGTAGTTTCACTAGTTGATGTGTTATTTTCTAGTAGGACATCTAACTCTCATTGTCGTGCTCGTCAAGCTAGCCTTCTTAACTTGTTTCTACAACCTTTAGTATCACGAGGCATATCAAAATTAAAATAAAACAATAGGATATATTCTGGACTCACTGGGCAGTATCCTTCTTCGGTCCGGCCTTGTTCAGGCTGGGACTGAAGCAAAGGGCAAGGAATGAGCCTGTGATCACGGTGTTATAACCCGCTGAAGGACTTGGTGTCTCTAAATGTTCCTGGAATAGTCCGGCCTTGTTCAGGATGGGGTTATTCAAAAAATTCCAGTCTGTGTTTCTCTCTAATCATTAAATAACTGGAAATGCTTGTATATTTGAAATTATGGACTACAATCAAAAATGGTGCTTTTAGCACTAGTGACACCCAAAACTCCCAGCAACAGCTGGTATCTCCTGGATCCGGTCTTGTTCAGGCTGGGATTGAGATGGTTGCTGGGATAATGGCCTGGTGGTTTTGATTATTCCACTCCCTGGTAGGTCCGGCGGTCAACAATAATTCTTGCACCCCTTGGTCTTGTTCAGGCTGAAGGAAATTGATAGATATTGATTCTACCTGTACTAATAAGTGAGAGAGATACTTATGACCTGGGATTGTTAAATAATTATAAATGTTAATTTCACTTGGAGCAAGGTAAAATAAGTTACACAAGATGATTAACGTATTTATTAAACAAGTTTTAGGAAAGCAATGGGATGCGTAGCCCTGTACAATAGAATAATAAATAATAATATTAATTATATGGAAGGTGAAGGCTTCCTGCATAAAAACGTAAAAATGAGCTAGTGTGAATTGCTAACAGGAAAGTTAAAAATGTGTAACAGTCCAGAAGGAATGTCGTCACGACCTGCTACTGCGGATAAGAAAGGATAAGATGTTCTTGGTAAGTTCAGGTGAGGATGTAAAGATACATATGGATGGTGGTGTGGAGACATCTGCTTGAAGCTACTGATGTGGTGCACTTACTAAGTTGTAGGAAACTGTACTTTTTACGCGTAGAGTCTAGCAGCATTTGCTTTTTCAGATACAGCTTACTCTCGGAGACTTGTCTCAGTACTGCCGATGCGCTTGGGCTAGTTGTCAGAATCCTGGAGTGTTCCACTTGAGTCTTGTTCTGACTACTGAAGGCAGGATCTGAACCACTTACCCCTGCCTAGACTTGAGCCTTACTCAGGCTTAATTATTCCAGTTAGATATGCCTTGCTCAGGCTTGAGTGCTCTATCTAGCTTTCCTCAGGCTGGAGGTGCACTCTGCCTTATTCACGTTGGAGGGCCGGCGAACAATACTGTGTTTGTATCTCGCACCTCCTTATATACCAAAATCTTCCACTCATAGGCTGTCGGAGGGGTGCAGGGGCTGCTAATTTCTTTTTGCGGGGTTGGTTATACAGACTTCATGGCGGCAGTGTCCTTTCCTTATCTCCTCGATTGGAGGCTGTTGACATTTTTATGACCTCAGCACAAGGCTCTGGAGGCTGCGGTGTCCTTGTAGCATGGGTACTGCAATCTTTCATCATCCCTTGGAACTCACATCTATGGTTGACTGGTGTCAATGGCTCAAACGAATAAGAAAAACTTGAGCGGGAAATATGAATGACCACATAGCATCTTTGGTAGACAGTACAATTTCTCCCTTTATATCACGTGTATGTAATCACTCACTAGGTTGGGAGTGATCCTGTAGACACTGTATTAATTGACCTGTCATAATATAACTTTCTCCACGAGCTAGCAACTCTAGAGATGGGGTGAAGTCTACGAGTAGAGTACGCATCTCAGATGGGCAAGAATGCGCCATGCATCAGTATTTAAAAATAAAGAATATTAACCGCCAACCACACACAATTACAGTATTTCGCACACCACAATTTGTCTCTTTAAAATCTGTTGTATATTGTGTGGATACTGCTGATCACAATAGGTAAACAGTACAATGTAGGTTTCTAGGACTACCGTATTTACCGCATTGTAAGTCAACCTTTTTTTATAAATTTGAATCTTCCAAAATCACGCCTTGGCTGAGAATTGGGAAATACAATATTACATACAGTTCCAATTAAGTATATATAAAAATCTGATAAAATGGACTGTCTATGTTTACCAGTACCATTGCAGTCCTACTAAAAATATAATAAAGTGATCCCAGTTCATAAAAACGTGCAGTTTTTGTTTTTTGTCAAGCGCAACACACCCTTATTGTTTGGCTGGGTCTGGCCGTGGAATGGTGTCTCATTTCCCAGCTGTTGGCCGCTCCCTTCACCTTCATCCATGCTACCCTCACCTCTTGTACCCCACGCCCCAGGCGTAGCTCTACCCTCTACAGCTGTCCTCCATCCCCCCCCCCCTTAGCAGCAACAAAACCGCTACACTCCCTTCCTACCTCCACCACTACTCTCCATTCCTCCCTCCTCCCTCAAACCATGCCCATACCACACCCAACTTCCTTACTCCCTTAACCTCTCCAGTGCTCCTCCGCCGCTTCAAGTTTTCTTCCACCCCCCTACCCTATTCCCCCACCCCTTCGACTCACATAATCATCTTTATCATCTGCATTATCATCATCTTGCTCCAAACATCCCTACTCCCTTTAGAGGCAACTGTCACAACATGCAGCCCCAAATTTTCTTTGTCCTACTCTCACTACCTTCACACAGCATGCAGCACTAGCTGTCAGACTATCGTGTACACGAAAAATTGAAAATTAGTCTTGCATTCAGTATCATATTATTTTCTTTTTCCGAGGGTTTAATAGTTAGAGGTCGGCTTGCATTCAATGTCGGCTTACAATCAATTACATAAGGCAGATTGCTTGTAAACAGCTGCATCAGAATATGCGGACAATAAATAGCCAATTTACCAGAAAATTGAAAATAGTGTACAGAAGGAAAAAACTTGCAACTGTAAAATTTTATTTCAATCACTACTACTTTTGTGAACCAGCAATTGCTGGAAAATGAACTACAGCACCCAGGACACAGTTAATACTTATTAGAAGTGGGATGAACCCAGTTTTTTGCACCAAACCAAACTAGAACCCAACCTAGAACATTATCCTCGAATTGAACCCAAGATGAACTTTCAACACTTCTCACGAGGTGAAAAACTGAACGGTGCTATAATTTATCAAACTAGAACCAAACTTGAAGCAAACTTAAAAAAAAAAATACAGTATTCAAATATATAAAGATACCTTCCCAGTTCAGCTCATAATTGAAGGATATAAAACAAAGAGAAAACACAGTAACACTATTTTCACCATTTCACACATGAATGCTCCAAGTAACACAAACAGTAAATACATACTGTTCTACCACTACTGAAGAATCACAAAATCCTACTTGTGCATTTGATGCCATTTTTACAAAGAAATGGATTTCATTGGTGAAAATAGAGCAAAAAACACTAAACCTATGACAGCAACATAAACATGTACTGTGCTTCATAAGTATTTTATTCATATCTACTAAAAAATAAAATTTAAAAAACCTAAAACCCGACTACACAAAAAACAAAGGTGTAAAAAACTAAAACCTAACTACTCAAAAGTCAAAAATGAAGTATTCAGTTACGTGTACGAGTATAAATATAAAGCCATAGTCACAAGTCGTGCCGTTTAAAATACTTGTATAGGAGAGGTAAAGGGGAACAAAAATTAATTTACAATTTTATTTTTTATGTCACTTTTAAATTGTAACAAATTCTGGCTCAAGACTGTAACAAATGGAAGGTATTGGTGGAGAGAAACTCAGGGCAAAAGTTTTGTCTAATGGTAATCAGGGTTCTTTAGATGTTAGTAAAAATCAACATGGTCAATGCCGGGCCGGATTATGCGAACCACAACCAAGTTTTGTTTCACTGTATGTGTTCAAGTGACAAATAGTGAAGCACACTCGTGAAAGGTGGACATGCGCGCTGTTGCAATATTTGTTTATCAGATTGTGTCGGCCACATCAGTTATTTTCTCGTTGAGTTTATGCTGTTCATATGTGTACATTTTTAGCACATTCTTTAGCAAAACTTTATTTCTGACAAGTAAAAATTACAAAGTGAGGTTAACTGAATGCGTACACAAAGAATATTCCGTTAAAATTTTGACAGTGAATTCTTGTCAAATTCTTTTGTACACCCCGCCAAGACACCATTATAAAAACACATTGGCCATCATGTCAGAAGGCCATGTTTTAAAAACAAAACTGTAGTCTCACCAACGAAGGTTAAACTTGACATCGGGAGGAGGAATAAAAAAGGTAGCAAATCCTCAAGGAGGTGAAAAATGTGTTTTCTTTTGGTCAATGTGCAAGGAAATCGAAAAAAAAAAAAACCAAAGACAAATTCCAGCCGATATCTCAGACTTGGAGATACTTTGTTGGGGTTACAATCCCCCCTCCCCCCTCAAACTGGTTGAATCTACTTCATTATGGGATCAATTTTACGCAGTTTATTTTGAAATTGACTTTATATGCAAAGAATAGGCTGGAAATCAAATTGAATCCTAAGCTTAATGTTGAAAGGGC
Source organism: Dryococelus australis (assembly GCA_029891345.1). NCBI lineage: Eukaryota > Metazoa > Arthropoda > Insecta > Phasmatodea > Phasmatidae > Dryococelus > Dryococelus australis. The sequence goes on along the minus strand of CM056996.1, from coordinate 234,321,983 downwards.
AGATAAAGATAGGGCGTTGGCCCTAAAAATACCAGCTATACAAATGCCAATATTTAATGGCGATGCGACACAGTGGCAATCCTTTTATGACTTATTTCTTACACTGGTGCATGACAATGACCAAATTCTTGTACCTGAAGTCATTGCTGCAAGGGGAAGCCAATGCCTTGGTAAGCACCTTCCCCATGACGAATGCCAATTATGAAGTTGCAAAGGCTCTTCTGGTGCAAAGGTATATCAGCCCAGAGTGATAGCATCACACCATTTAGATGCCATCTTGGATGCACCTCTGGTAAGTGCAGATTCTGTACACTCTATCAAAGCTTTGCTGAATATAGTTACGGAATATATGGGAGACTTGAAGGTTTTAGGATTCCCTACAAATCATTGGGATGCAATACTGCTGCATTTATTAATGTGTAAACTTGATTCCAAACTAAGGAAACATTGGGAACTCTCTGTGACGGAAGATGAAATGCCTTCATGTAAAAAATTTATGTAATTTTTGGAAAGACAGTCGCAAGTATCCAAGTGTGTTGATACTAGTGGAAGGTCATGGGAAAGTAAGAAATCTATTAAGGCTGCTGAAAACCTGAAATTTGTCTTGAGTACCTTGAAACCAGATACTCAAAACTGTATACACTGCAAAGATGAGCACTCCATTCTCAAATGTGAATCCTTACCAAGTGATAAAGGTCACTCACAAATTAGCTCTGGATGAAAAGGATAAGTTTCCCAATACCACTCAATAAATCATGAAAGATGTTTACATGGATGACATCATGACAGATGCAAACTCCACTGATGAAGCCATTAGTCTCCAGCCTGAGCTTACAGGCATCTTTGAAATAGGTGGTTATACTCTTCACAAATGGGCTTCTAATGATTCAGTTGTAATGGGTCAGGTTTTCCCACCAAATAACTCTCCTGGTTCTTGTTCACGCTCATGCCCTGAAAATGATTAAAGGTGTGTGAAGCTTCGCATTTTCGAAGTCGAATCCAAGACTTTTAAACTTTGGAATTCATCTTCAAATTAAAAAATCTTGAGTGAAAGGTATATGATTTTCACCAAGTGTTTTTTCTACTGTAACTAGTATCAAAGCGAGCAGCAAATATCATTAATAGAGGTGTGCAGATATTCGAAAATTCAAATAGTTGTGAATAGTAATTTATGAATTATTCACATTGGAAATTGCATATATTATACAAAAACTGTGAATAGTTTACATTCCCGTTCCGAGTGGTTGTAGAGCTGTGCCGGCCTTAATGAACTTTCAAGAGTTTTCCCGTGTAAGGAAGCACTTCTGAAAACCAAAGCCTCAGTGGAAAAGATGCTAAACTTCCACTGTTTTTAAACAAAAAAGTTTGTAGTTTTTATCCCAAGCTCAACGCCAAGAAGATAATCTCCAGGCTCGACATTGACAAGGCTCCTTCCCAGCGGGAAAAAAGGAGAGAGGGAATGTTTTTACAGCCGAACTCTCTCTATCTCTATCTATCTATTTATCTATCTATCTATCTCTCTCTCTCTCTCTCTCTCTCTCTCTCTCTCTCTCGTTAGGCGAGCAAGACGTCAGGCCATGCCTGACTTCACATTTGGGATGCCTGTAAACAGCAGGCTGTGGAAAACCCTTGTGTAGTGGTGTCACTCCAAACCTTATAGCCAGTGTTCTGCAGATCAAAGTCACACACACCAATAGAAAAGCTGATTAATAAGCAGGAGACCGACCATAATGTAACGCAAATACAATGCGGATTTTTCTCTCTCCAAAAATTCATGTTTCTTTGCCTTTCTAATTTTGACAAGGCTATTTTGTGTTTATACTATTTTTCGTGACACTTTGCACCCAGCACCACCAGAAAACCAGAATTGAAAGTCTGGATGATGATCAAGTCTGTATGTGATGCTTGTCAATATGAATGATTAATACTTTATTTTGGGCACTTGAAAAACTATTTATACATGTTACAATATGATTCAGTTTGACTTATGTTTATATTTAAAAATTTTATTATATTTTACAATTATAAATTGTTTTCCCACAGGTTATTAAGAGATATTATTTCGTATGTTTTTTATATTTTAAAAAGAAGTTATTTAGTATGTTTGTTACATTTCATCAAAGATTGATTACATAAAGTACTCTTCATATGAAAATTTGGTGTATCAGTTTTGTATATTATTTCAAGAAGTGTACACGTGAAGTTTCCCCAATATAGTGAACTTAGCAAGTGTTCCCTTCATATTTGTTATTAAAAAATTTTCAATTACATTTATGATTTCATACGTAACATATTCATGCTGACGCATGTCAACATGTTGCGCAACGCACTTGTGCTTTCTACAGGCGACTTTGCCCCATCATGAGCCGGCGAGAGCTGGGGCAGTCATAAACAGTGTTAAAGTAATTTCACATACCGACCAAAGGAACTCCACACGTTGGACAGCCTTGGACGTAAAGATGATTAACGCAATTACTTATGAAATGTACGATCCGCCCAGATCCCAACATTTAATACCCACCCTTGTGAATAAATGAAATATTTTTGACGAACCACTACCCTACATTTAGCTGAAGAAGAAGTTCCAGTGACAACATGAGATAGCAGCACCTCTGCTGCCCTGTGACATCACATACTGCAAGCCTCACGACAAGGTGTTTAAGTTTGTCATAGCCTCCACGCAGGGAGATAAGACATGAGCGGCGCTGCCGCAACCCCGATAAACCTACCCCTGCGCAGGAAGGCTACTCTACTCCGCACCCCCAGAAGATCGCTGACCACAGGTTTTTCACTATATAAAGAAGTACGAGAGCACCCCCAGGCAGAGATGCCAGGCTCACTGGCTGCATAAGTCAATGAGCACTCCCTGGTCTGCAAGACCTCTCTCGCCTCTCCTCAGCCTGTGAACGGCTCCAACCTCTCCTGCCACTTGAGAAGGCAGCATCAGCCCAGCAGCTTGAGAAGGCAGCACACCAGCCCAATAGCTTAAGAAGGCAGTACCAGCCCAGCGGCTCGAGAAGGCAGCACCAGCTCAGTAGCTTGAGAAGGTAGCCATCCCTGCAGCTTGCAAAGGCTTGTCCACACCAGCTGACCACAAGGGCAGCTCTCTCTCTCTCTCTCTCTCTCTCTCCAGGGGTAATCCGACGTCCTGTACCCCACAACACTTTACCTCAGTCAGATCCCTTGAATCCCACAGTAACAGGTCGCCGTGATGCTAGTGCCCTCCTGAACAATCCCCTTAGCTGAGCAGACACTGTAAATTGCGTAATCTAACGTAGAATCAATTTCTGTATATCTTTTTTTTATAATTACCAGGCTCACCTTTGCCTGTTTCATAACGTAAAGTAATTATTAATCCTTTAGTTATTTTATACTCTAACTGGGATTTTCCCACTTTCACAATAGCATAATAAAAATTACGTAAAATTGAATTTGTCACTTACCATAATTTTAAAATTAGATTCCAGTTAAAGTATCTTATTAGTTGTGGTGTGAGTAATATCTGTGCCATAGAAAAACCCTGCTGAGGACTAAACGTGAGGTGTACCGAACTCCACAGGAGACGGGGCGTGCAGAACACTTTTAAGTACAGAAAGACACGCCGCTGATCTTGGGTTTCCGGTGCTTCCTCGTCTGCCCTTGGAGGCATCCTAATACCGGACGGCCTATCTATACGTCAGGGCCTTGGGTGTGACTGCATAAGGCACACCTCCAGGACTGCACGTCAGCGGAAAGGTTGCACACTAAGAAAGGAGATGTTAAGAGCCGTGCTAGACAGAGAGAGCGACGTATCTTGCAACGGAAAATTTATTCAGAGATAGAGCCCCAGAAACCACGAGTGAGGTCACACACCAACCCCCGCAACCAGAATACACACCTCAACCTATCTCGCAGTTCATTCCTCTCAATCAAACATCACCATTAGACCATTTATTAGATGCTTGTTGGCTGGATTCTGAAGCGGAACATACATGTCCCTCTTGCCCGGTAACCCCACAGCCCATTGCCGTCGTAGCCCGACCTAAGGTAGATCCGAAGGAAAAACCGCCCAACTCGTATCTGTTAAAGTTAGCTTCAGGAAAGACTATCCGAATTCGACTCCCGTCAAAGGTCGTCCCCAAATCTAGCATAATTTCTCCCCAGGCAAACTACATCCCAGCAAGTCAGCCCTCATCGTTTAAATACCCTCACATTACCCTCACATCCCCGGGGCAACTGACATCCCAAATATTGGCAGTCCTTATAGTGAGGAAGGTCGAACTCCCAGGAAGGGAAATGATCTCGGTTCGCCTCACTCTGGGGTTTCATTCCCCTCTCATCCAACGGTATCCTCCCACTAAGTCCCCCCCCCCCCCCCCCGAATCGACCAAAACTCACCGGGCCAGTATAATCTGTAACACGTTGCAGTAGGACTACTTGAAGAACTCAGGAGGGTAGTCAGCACCTTAACTACAATCCCTCGAAATAGGAGCATGCATCAATGTTAAAAATGTATTCTGTGGCATGTGTTTATTTTGAATCTTCCTGTTCATAACAAATATTTTATACTAACCCAAATGTGTATCAAAGCACCAAGTATAAATCGTCATATCAAAAAGCACCCAAGTATAAATCATCAGTTAGCCTACATTTTGATTTTTGAAAAGAACTAGGTTTTGAGAGTATATATTATTGCAAGTAAAATTAAATTAATCTGTTTATCTCAGAAACAATTCATATAAAATTTTTGTATTTATATGAATATAGACAAACACATTTTTATTTTTGTCTTCAGTTGAACTTACATGGTTTCTTATATTAGTCTTGTTACTTTTTTGACACCAGCATAATTTTATGAATCGGTACGGCTCTTCTTATTATTTGCTTTACTTTTTATTCCTACTCATTTGAATGATGATTATATCCCAGCAGTGGTATGTTATAGAATAACTTGTTTAGAAATTTGATAAAAGCCAGAATTAGTAAGGAAAACCATTACACACACAATTTTCATTGAAGCATTTACTAAAATGGGACATGTTTTTTTTTTATTTGCAGCCGAAGAAATAGCCATGTAGACTTAAACGTTATGTTGCTGTGGTTGCGCACCACCATCGCTTTTATTCATGTACCACATGGCCCCGTATTACGAGCACATGCTTATTTTTTGGCAATTCCAGGGAAACTATAGTGCTTTATTTCTGCAAAAAATATTCAAAAGTTTAATATTGCAATACATTGATGAAAACACGAGACAGCAACAAGGTGGAAATGAATATCATGCGCGGGAGTTGGGCTGACGTACGTACCATAGCCGATACATTTTTTTGGAAGAACTGCATACTTTCTTTGTAAGCAATGAACGCTGAGCTTCTCTTGCTCTGAGGCCCTAATGCCACCACCATTCAGCAAGATTATTATCTAGTCTGACCTTGACAAAGGTCCTTGGAGGAGGAAAGGGAAGGGGCAAATGCTGATGGCCACCCACTGAAATCACTGTGCGATGGTGGCACCAAATGGGACTGGATATATAGAGCATGTAGTGTTTATCAAGTGTGTAGGTACCTATATGTATGATTACTATCTTGCAGATTTTGAGATTTTAATATTTCAGTTCTTCAGCAGTACAAGGTTAGGATATGTTTTATTCCATTGCTCAGTGTCTAGTATGTATATATATTTTTTTTATAAAGGATTATCGCATATTGTTTTAGATTTGTGAACAATTGCCATTCAAGTCATCCCAGCAGAGGGCCGTTCATCACTGTTGAGCTACAGAATGCTCTTCTTGCTTTGGTCAAAATTGTGCAGGAAACAAGCTTTAGCAGGGGAATAGAGAATTTGCATACCAGGAAACAACTCGCCAACCAGCTGTGCTACCTAAATCCATTTGTGGATGGAGGAGGATTTTTGTTAGAGGAGGCCGCCTACAGCATTCTTCCCAAAGTTACCAACAAAAACATCCACTATTGCTTCCTACCAAGCATCATTTCAGTTTAGTGCTCATTAATTCTGCACGTAAAAAATATCTTCATTGAGTCCCTCTGTTTATACGTTCATTGCTCCGACAGAATTATTGTATACTCGGTGCTTTTCACACCATTAGACACAGGCTGAAACTGTGCAATCAATGCTTCCGCCATTCGCCACAACCATGTACTCTTCGAATGGGTGACTTACCTAGTCGCAGAGAGCAACAAGCTCAAGCAATTCTGCATTTGGGGTTGATTGTGCTCGCCCATTTATGGTCACCATGGGGAGATTGAGAGGTGCAAAATCTTACAAGGCATACCTCTGCCTTTTTGTGTGCATGAGTAAAAAGGCACTCCACCTGGAACTTGTAACAGGTCTGTCCACAAAGCACTTCCTAGCAGCACTAAAGAGAATGACAGGCCATTGAGGAATCTGCCCTAATGTGTATTCAGACCAAGGCACACATTTTGTTGGGGCTAAGACAGTATTGGGATAGTTGTACAGTTCTGTAACCTCTAATGCATATCAACAACAAATGTTTAACTTAGCATCTGAGGTTATCCAGTGGCAGATGAACCCTCCAGCAGTGCATTATTTCAGAGGATTATGTGAGGCGTGAGTCAAATCTGAAAAAGCACTTATCACATGTTGTTAGCAGCCAAATTTACGAAGAACTTAATACCTTGTTTGTTCAGGTTGAGGCATTTTTTGAATTCTTGCCCCCTCTGTTCTGTTAGTGACGATCCTAAGGAGCTTACAGCTTTGACTCCTCCATATTTCCTGGTAATGGAACCTTTGACAGCAATTCCAGAACCTGACTTGACCAACACCTCTCTTTTCTGCATACATCGTTGGCCACTAATCAAACAAATACACCAAACTTACTGGAAAAACTGGAGTCAAGACTATCCGCATACTCTTCAGCAGAGGTCCAAGTCGAAGATCAACAGTTCTCCATCACTGTGAGCACCCTCGTGCTGGTTAAGAACAACCAGTTACCTCCTACCAAGTGGAAGTTGGGACGGGTTACTGAAGTTAACTCAGAACCAAATGGAGTCGTTAAAATAGTCTCCATTCGCACATAACAAGGTGTTCTCCAGCATCCCACCAGAAATTTGTGTCCCATTCCTTCCCAGTAGAGAAAACTTAGTTTTGGTCAGGAGATGTTTGTGTTGTAAACAATGTTGTTTATGTAGTAAATAGTACTACTTGACTTTATGGCTAAAATAATGTGCGGCAACAGTTGGCAAGTCTGACTCAAGCAAAGAAGATCAGTGTTTTCGCAAGATGGCAGTCAGTCGTTAGTTTTCCTAAATATACTCCAGCCAAATGTTTTGTTTAATGGTTCTCCGGGTTCTTCAGACGTTATTAAAATCAACATCCACAAAAATAAGCCACCAATGAAATACTTGTGTGAGCTATCTTTACCTGTCGCACCACCTAGTTCTGTTGAGGGGAAATTAATTTGTACGTACGGGCTCTACCATCAGTCGCGAATGAAATGCTTGCACAAGCTAACTTTACCAGTGGTGCCATCAAGTTTGTCACTGCTACCACGTTTAATTTTCTTAGTTGTGTTACAGCCGCTGACAATCGGGTTATCAAAAGGAATTGATAGATGCCTCATCTATCAATATCGCTGCCACAGGTGCGATGCTATGGTGGAACATCCAAAATTTAACATATATACATTGTGTTCAATTCATAAGTGTTCATTTGCTTCACTGTAGATGGGTATAAAATAATAAATATTTGTTTACTCATACTTTTAAACTACAATAGTCTTTTAATTAAGTTATGAAATTACAAATCTGTTTTGGATGGTGTCCATTTCACTAGTACCTGAACTACTATTCACTCTTTAAATATGTCACAATTTAAAAGAAAAGATGTCAAGCTTTCAAAGGAAGAAGATGCTCAAAGCTTACTGTACACTCAGGCATGGATGCATGCATGTACATATGTGCACGCACACACACACAAATGTGTGTATTGACGGATGACGTCTTTTTAACAATGGCGAGTTTAACAACTTCCACTCTGTCCCTAGGTCAGGTGTAGCAGAGTTGGAATATAATTTTATCAAGTTAATGTGTGAGCATGTACTGTCAGCTTACCAGATTGTTTTATTCACCACACCACCATAACAATGCTTAAAGACAGTGAGTTCCTTTATTCCCCGCTAGATAGCTCTAGTAGTAATTATCGCTTGTCCTTTGTTTCGCATCCCCTTCAAGCCGGATGGTGAAGTCACAGAGGCAAGTCATGCATTCACAATCCCCACTGTGCGACTACACCTCGCCTTAGCGGCACCAGCCAATCAGTAGCACGCAGCTGCTCAAAATTAGTATAAAAGCGGAGTCGGCCCACATCTCCAGCAGTAGTCTTCCTTCCCAGCGCCCGCCGCTTTGGAAGCGACCAAACTGTCTCAGCAGCAATCTTCGTTACTAGCACTCACCACTCAACCCTGACCAGATTGATCTCACTGTTTCCTAGCACTCGCTACTCAGGAAACCCCATTCCATGTCGTTCTAGCACCTGTTGCTAAGAAACACCCTGTAATTCACTTACGCTACTCTTGCGATAGGTTTAGGTTAAGTCAGTTAGGAGATATCGCAATGTACCCTGCAAACCCTATGACTTCATACAGTTACGGACGTATCTGTAGAGGACCCCTCAAACTCTTTTGCAAGGATAAATCCGGTCACCTTCTTTGTTTAGTCTTCCTGCTACGTGTCAGCGATAATGTACATCGTTACCTACAACACGTTTGTACAACAATGCAAGAGATTGTTTCCTAGTCTACAGCAGCTCACACTTTTCTTGTGTCGGTCGCATCTACCATCCATCATAATGTGTACTTGTAGCTTACCGGCTGAAATTTGTGCCGCTGACCAGGAGCTAGAGTGCATTCACAACGTGTTTATTTCCGTCAAACCAAATAATGTGGGTCAGCTTTTACTTAGAGTACCTTCCTTGTTGACAAAGAACCTATCCATAGTTAGCCTCACATAACAGGTTTGCTGGTGATCCCCAGGAATTCTACTCAAACAAGCCTGACACTATTTTCTACCCAAAATGTACTAGCTTCAGCCGCCTTCCCTTCAACCATCTGAGATTGATGGAAAGGATAAGCCACACAGGTACACTGTTATTAGAACAGCTTGTTGGCTTGGTGTTCACTGGCTTCTTTCGAGCGGGCTCTGCTGAGAGACACTTGTGTCCTCTAGGTTGGAAAGACTGGGCCAGGGCCACATACACCTGTGTGTGCATCTGGTTAAGGTGACGCCTGATTTTCCTCCTGCACTGCAGTCTCCGCCAGACTTGCGAATAGGGTGTCCATCTGTCCACTACCGTCCGTGGTGCCACATGTACCACTGTACAAGGAAACTGCAGACGTGGTGCAATAGTAAGAGGGTAAATTCCACTTACCAATGCTTTACGCCCAGAGAAAAAAAAAAACGAAGGAATAGGTTATGCAGACACCCTTAGCATCGGGTAGAGCCCCCGAATATCAGCCTTACCTGGTCAAGGAAATAGCTAGTTTGTCACCTCAAGAACAGGAGCAAGCATTACACCACCTGCAAGACTCAGTGAAAGTTCCTGTGTCCAGCAACCTCTTCATTCCACCCGAGAGGACAGACCCCGTCGAGTACCCGGGGTGGATCATTAAATATCTCCACCAACCTTAATCATCCCCCCACTCCAGTAATAGGCTACTCAATGCCTGCTATTCATCATAGTACACCTCTGCAAAAGCCTCAGATTACTACTAGTCTGAACTCTGTACCTGAAGTAGACATGCCATTCTAAAGTGCTGCTTCACCCAAACATCGCCCAGGTATACCTAACACAGCGGTGGTACCTAGATGGCGAATCGTGTTAACCAGATCCGACTTTGTGCCCTGCTGTATAGCCACGCAACCAGTTTTGTACAATGGGAAGGCACCAGCACCTAAACAAAACTGAACCCCTTGTACATATAGACACGTCTGGCTCAGCCTATAGACAAAAATACCCTGGCATCCAATACGAAGACAATATAGTGAACATATATTTCCAGTACGTCATGCATCAAATACAGGAGCAAACTGGCGCCATATTTTTTTTTGGCGCTACCAATGTGCTGCATCGACTGTTGAAGTCGCACAAGACAGTGCGACCAAGCCAGCCACGACCGTCCCCTCTGCACTCACGGAGCCCAGGACAATCAGAATTCGGGGAGTCGCAGAAATACACCCAGTGGCACCCATCAACATAGCTAGAATGTTGAACAATGCCCATAGCGAGCACGAGCTTGAAGAGGCCAACTCGGCCGCAACCAGACCAAACCACTGTTCACGCCCAGGCTGTCACAGAAAGGGAATTTAATGCCTACATTGCACCCACTGTCGCCTCTGACACCACTACATGTGCCTTAGGTGAGAAGACATACCATGGTATATGGACGGCTTAGAATACCGCTGTGAAGAGTGTCATACTAGGAAGACCGCATACTGTAATTGGGTCACTTGCCCACGCCATGGGTACATACAGAACGCTACATCAACTGCAGGGAGAACTTCAATTATACATGCATCGACTGGCCCGACGAGTCCATAAATATGCCAGGCTTGGTCTTTCAGTTTGAGGCGTGTAAGCAAGCTTCAGAGTATAGACCTACTAACCGCAGATCTGCCTTAACACGCAGTCATGTAACGTATATGGGAGAACCACAACTTCCAGAGTTCACTGTGCTGCCACATGAAGACTCATGCACATTCATCAAAGAATGGAAGCATGAATTCTACCTTCACGAAATTCCTGAGAAACACTGAGAAAGACTGGGTTTCGCGGAGGTGTGGTCACCATTAGCCACGGCTGGCAGGCTACGCTCGAGAGTCCACGATGCCGCAACCTCGACGGGCCAGCCTGGCTGTTGTAAAAGGTAGTAAGGCCAGGCGGGGCACTATATAAGGCTGGAGCGATAGTGGCCATCTTGATTCCGAGGGGCAACAAGATGACGTCAGCGAGGATCACTAGGCCAGTGGTCCCTACTTCGACGCCAGCCGCTACCCCTGTCGAGGTGGTCTATCCGACGGCGAAGACAAGACAGATAGAGAAAAAATACTCCCAGTAGGATGTGCCAGGTCATGCAGTGTTCGGATCATAGTGTAAATATTAAGACTCCCTCTGAGTCACGAGCACATTAAATATAGTCAACACTATCGTGTTGTAGAGTCTACTGACAGTACCTGATAACAGTGGAGCATTGAGATATTCTGGCATATTGTAAAGTAATGCCAAGTGCAAATTATGTGTGATATCATGTATAAGCTGTGAGTTTTTTAAGTATAGTAATTTGTATATTGAGTGCTCTATTGTCTAGTTAAGACTATCCCCCTTCCTTACGTGGCCTGGTTCATCCTCAGAACAGGTCACAGCAAATGGTGGAAGCAACCGAAGCTTCCAACCTTCCTTTTAGTGCACTCGAAACTTAAAGTGAAATACAGTTGCAATCGGTGGAAAATAGCAATTAGATTCTAGCCACAGAGTTAACACTTAGCAATAATTAGAAATGCGTACGAACTTCCACCAACACACGGGGATGCAATCCCTGGCAAAATCGTTGAGGCTACAAAAAGTAGTTTCAGAAGTAAGCAAGAATGGAGGCAAAGGTGTTCTTAATTTCATTTCAATTCATTGCATCTGTATTTCCAATTAAAATTAACATACAGAACCGCCTCATAATCCCCGCCACCCAGGGTTTTACCCCCCGTCAGAAAGCATTAAAGCCAACATCCTTCAGTAACCTAGACAGAACTGTAGTAAACAGTACCTGTACCATGAACTTGTACAAGCCATTCAAAGCCACAAAGCGTTGCGCGCTACTCAGCTAGTTCCAGCCCCGCCAGCATGTGCAGGTGCAAACAGCCACGTTGCAGTTTCTTCAGCACACCAAGACGCCCATTCCAGTGCAAGCGCATGAGTGCGTATACATGCATGCATGTGTATGCACATGCATGTGCGTGTGTGTGTGTTGCTTACACTTGTTAAAACATTAATGCATGAGAAATTACAGCCACTTTTCGGACTGGTTTAAGAACACAATTTTCCACAAGTGCGTTCGCAATGTGGAAATTATTACTAAAGGCAGCTTATGTGTGTGCATGTTAGTAATTAAGGCCAAGCTATACACAAAAATTACTGATATGAAGTCATGAGTAAGTCACACACATCTGTTGCTAAATAGATAAAAAAAAATTGTAAAGCATGCTACAAATGATTTAAAAGACGCTAAACGCTCATTAGAGGCCAAACAAACAACACACCGCAAGTCACCCACAGAAATCACAGATTTAATTGACTTGGAACACACTTTACCCACACCACAAAATGCTGCACTAGATTACTCATTTCACGAACCACAAGACCAACACACCTACAAACCCAGTACAAGTGGATATTTGCGACATCGCCCACTTTCAACACTTCACGTAACCGGGCCATTTGTATTTTCAATACCCAGCACAAATACGAATACCACAGAACACGACTACACGAATATTGAAAACTCAGCACACCAATAAGTCAATGCCGAAAATGACAACATACAAATCCTACAACCACCGGTCAAGGTATAGTGAACAAACTAAAGACCACATTTTCCAAACCACCTACTGAAGAGTACTTAAAACAACTTTTGTTTATAACAAAACAGAAACTACAAGAGAGCGCGCAGAAACATATTGGAACTCCCGTGTTCTATCAGCGCAAATACAATCCCAATGTAACTGATAACGATTTCATAAGTATTGTGTGGTGTCCCTGCTACCCTCCCTAGCAGAAAAAATTGTCAGTCTGAAAAATATCACCATCAAGGACATAACAACAAATATTCAGAGAGCCAAACTTGGTCTCTTCAGATATAATCAGACAATATCGAAACACAGTATGTCGGACACAGGCTCCTTACGAGAGGAAGCAGTAAATTTGAAGGAGGAAATAGCAAACATGGCAAGAGAAAAACAACAATGCACCCACTACCATGATCAAACTCACACTCAACAAAAATTCCAACACCATCCTTCCAACAAAATCGTCTGCCTTTTGTACCACAAAAAGACCACAAAATGTACCACAAATGATAAAATACGGTAACCACCAATCTTTCAACAAAACCCCTTATGAGAAGTCAAAAAGAACGGTGCATTCTTATTACACACCATAACGGCAGACAGGCCCCTTAAGGGCACAACGGCCAAAGATACAACACCTGCAGAATGATTGTACACAAAAACAGCTCCAGGTCCTTAAAGGACAAGAGTAAAAGTAAGGACTGCCCGCGTGGGGCGATACACGCCAGGAAAATACGACACAAAGACACATCCCACCTGAGGTGAAAATTAGGCAAGTTATTAACGCATTATTTGCGAAAAGAGTTCCGAATCCCACACACGGAAATTGCCACATTCAATTCCCATAGGGAACAATTTCAAATGCCACAGCAAACTCAAATGAGCAAAAGTAAAACAAGAGATGAACACGGAAACACTGCAAACAGGACGTCCCGTATCATATTCTGCGACCGACAAATCAGGTCAGGGTGTATTAGCAGGAATTTCGAAAACACCTATAAGGCCAAAATGGTAAAGAAACACATTGCTGCGCACATGACATATCACACTCCATGCATAGCGGAAGTGGCGGTGACAGACAAGGACACACATGTTTTCAACACCGTGAACCAACCGTGGAATGCGATCCATAAGTACACAAGGAAGCGGCGGCCCCTGACCAGCAGGTAACCAGGAAGGAATGTGTGACGCAGCAAAAGCGTGATTTTAAGGCGACAAGGACAGCGTTCGTCAGGCCGCGCTCAGAAATAGCGTCCATGTGCGCATTGTGTTTGTACACATCTCATTGCGCCGACAATTGTCCATTGTTCACCAATCAGAAACAACCATTTCAAACCTACATCGCGGTGCTATTTCGCAAATTTAAATAAAGGCTCGGGATTGGTCAAACTTGGCTCAAGTTGCCGCGCGCAGGAACGAACATTCCTGTGAACAACAACACAGAACCGATTGGCTGTGATGAAAGGCATCAGCGCAAACTGAGCCACTGGCCGTTATTAGAAGCACTGAATAAAGAGACCATGCAAGCCACCAAGGACGAGTGTCTGCACTCGTCCTTGGTGACTTGCATGGTCTTGCACTTGCAACTAAGTCTTGTACATTCAAGACACACTTTCCAGTACGTCTACTTTGTTACGACTTATCTCAAATATATTGAGAGTGACGGGCGACATGTACTTATTTTAGAGCTAAAATCAAAAAATATTTATTTATAATACTACTAACAAATCCACCTTCATTAAAAATTTCAAAATCAAATCCATATATTCAAATAATATTGTAACCCACCTCCACTTAAACATAAACTGCACCTTGACCTGAAATAAATTCTAATAAAAATAAGAGTAAATTAAATCTAATAAAATAAACTTATAACGGCGGTATACATACTGAAAAGTAATTTAAGAAAGATTAAATCGGGGATTATCGATTACAGGGCAGGTTCCTCTGATAAGACTAAAACACTTATGTCAAAACATCAACACCGTGCATCCTTGCGAGATTTGCTGGTAAAACAGACATTGTGTTGCTGGATACATGATGTTCTCGTTCCTGCATGGCAACAATGTAAGTCAATAAAGAAAAATGTCAGCCAGTTAGAGGAATATTTTCTATAGTAGGAGCAACTGAGGACATTGACGTACCACCACACAAAACAAAAGTCAACATAAATATACACTGTCATAATTTTTCTCAAGAATTCTTGCTAATTGATAATTTAAAACTTGATATGATTCATGGGGTTGACTTTAGCAAATGCTATGACATTGTACCTATTTTAACAAAATATGTATATGCGTGAAATAAAGACAAAATATTGGAAATACACATTAATACCAAATCAATTGAATACAATCACAGTAACTCAATATAATATAATATCAATAAAATAACCACAATAGAGGATACCACAACCAAAAAATTGTTAGATCATATTAATCCCCAACTACCAATTCACCAAATAAATCAAATGCAATTGTTATTAGAATAATATAGTGATCGCTTTGCTAGTTCGGTTCACGAATTAACCAAAACAAATGCTTATGAAATAATGCTTGAACTAAATACAGATAAGCCGATTCACACTCGGCCGTAGAGAAAAAACCCCAAACTGAGAGAGGATGTTCAAAAGCAAATACAAGAAATGTTAGACTCGAGAATTATCACACCTTCCAAATCAGCTAACACCGCACCATCGCTAGTTATCCCCAAACATCAGGGAGGTGTTAAATTCCTTACCAACATTAGATTGCTGAACCAACATCAACTAAAGCACAATATCCCATTCCTAGAACAGAAGATATTATCACTATCCTCTTGAATTCCAAATACATTGCTTCCATCAATATTGTTATGTGCTGCAGCTGGCGCCGACTCAACTGCCCCGTACCATAATCAGAGACCCACCTTACCCTCCCCTCTTCCTGGAACGATGTGCTCGCGACCTCCTGATCCCCTCTTCTGGAAATCTGGGAACCCAGTGAATGCCGACAGTGGTGAGACTTGCTGGCATCACAGACCTCCTCTCGCCTGCTAGAGTTTCCGATACGTTTCGTGACAATGTAAGAATGTTCTGGTGAGACTGGCTGGGGTCTCAGCCCTCCGCGTCGCATCACGCGAGTTGGGGAAGATACTAGGTGGCGGCCTAAGAGACTATATATACTGCCGCAACCCAGCGGCCGGCAGTCCTTGATGGAGGCTGCCTGGCCGAGTGCGCGCGAGTAAAGAGACGTGTGGACGACGAAAGGCGATTGCAGGACTACGGCGAGCAAGGTATTTGTGGCATGAATGGACGAGAAGGTGTGAAACTGATGAGTGAAGTCTTCTGTGCATGAGGGCGCATGGACAACTCTTGAACATTGCGATTGGCGGGACATGGACTGAACTGAGGTAGGACTGAATGGAAGTGTAATACGGATTTTATTGTAAATATTCGAACTGTCAATTTGGACACATATTTTACAGAATATCTGAATAGGTTAACACACTGTCTATGGGGATTAGTTTTTAATTATTTAATTTAACTGATTTCTTTGTGGTAATTATAAATTGTATTAAATTGGAATAATTAATTGTAAACAGTAAGTGATATCAATTTACTGTGAGATTTTGAGATCAGAGAATTTTGCTATAGTTGTAAATAAAATCAGGAAATTATAATTAATTTATTCAAATAAGACCTGTATCCCTTAACGAACTTGGTATAGCCCTCTTAATTTCGAGACAGAAATTGCAACAATATGTTTAGCGGATTTTACACCATACCAGACAGTAAGGAAGACAGGCATAAATTGGCTTTTAGTGTGGACGGAATCGGACTTTATGAGTACGCTTGTATGGCTATGGGCCTCACCACAAGTCCTAACTATTTCCAAAACTTTGTTGACATCATGTTCGGACCGCTGCGCTGGAATACCGCAATGGCATACATTGATGATATATTTATTATCAGGAACATGTTCGCGGAACATTAAGACAACATATGTACGGTTATGGAGAGATTGAGGAAATTCAACATTAAAATCAACAGCAAGAAATGCAATTTTGCCTACCAGGAAATTAAAATCCTCTGGTATTATATAATGCCTCAAGGAATACAAACTGATCCGGAAAAGATACTGATGATATAACAAATGGCTCAGTCCAAAAAATGTTAAACAACTTAGACGTTTCTAGACCTTACATGTTCCTTAAGGCACTATATACTTAATTACGGCCAGACAGAGGAACCCTTACTACAAATAACTAAGGAGACAACACCATTCAAATGGGGCGAGAAAGAACAACTTGCTTTCGAAAAGCTGAAAACTGCATTAAGTAATCCACCCATATTAGCAAAATTCGATGACCAACAACGAACAATACTTGCATGTGATACGTCACACACCGCTATAAGCGCGACATAATAGCTTTCGCATCAAAGAAATTATCCTTAAATGAAAAAAAAATTGGTCCCCTACCAAGAGCTTTCCGCTATTAAGTATTTTGTGCTTTTCTTTAAACAATATCTTTATGACCGTAAATTAATTATAGAAACGGACCATGCAAGTTTAAGATACCTCAAGGCCATGGTGGAACATAATATTAGAATCCAAAAGATGGCCATAGTGTTAACAAAATATGATTTCGGGGCGAAAGATTGTGAAACGACAATTAAACACACTGGCAGACGCCTTGAGTTGCATACCTACGGCAGTAGTAGCTGACACACCCGTTACGGTCAACCATTTAACCTACCAAATAAAACACCAGTTACTAAAATGTCTGTCATTTTACATACCACTAGCCGAGGCGCTATTACAAGATCCCACAAAGGACACAGAAGTAAAAGTCTGTATAGCTAAATACATCACTAACAACTGGGCCAACATCAAACAAATGATCAAACATGAATTCTACACTAACGACAAAGCATGCGTCGCGAAAGCTATCATTACCAATGCAGGCAATAGTGAAGACAGTAACTACTATTTATAATGACAATATTGAAATTATTCAGCAAAACAATGCCAATAAAATTTCGGCAACATGTCTCGATCCATGACCGCGACTGCATTGTCGTATACTCATTACTTACGATAACAAGGACGAAGTATACTATTTACCAGAATATATCAATGAGCAGCAATATATCAAAGTCGATGATGACACCCTCCTCTTATTGCTACAGACGGATGAACACTCGGCGTTGCCATTTCTTGCAGAATACGCCAACGACCCCCATATACAACAATTAAAATTAGCTTTACCTGATCTCGACAACGCTACTCCAAAATATCGCAGACTTGCTAGGCGATACGCCATTTCAGGAAACTGTGAAATTTATATGAAACTACATACGCCATCCGGGGAATGAAAATGGACACTTGTACCCAAATATTATGTACCAGAAATTATTACAGCCCACCACGACGTACTGTTAGGAGGGGGGCATTTTGGTCAGTTTAAGACATTGGAGAAAATTAAAACAGCATACTACTGGGATATGATGAAAAAGGATGTTAGAGAGTATGTACAGAACTGTCCCCCAAGTCAGCGTATAAAAGCGCCTAATCACAAACCTATATGTCAGATGATGGCCAACCCCCCCACCCCCCCCGCCCCTCCGCCCTTCCTTCAACGCTCATGGGGTCTTCACACGAATGGGCCGCTACAAATGTCAGCCCAAGGTAAATACGTATTAGTTATGACGGAGTTTGCTACTCGATACGCCGCAGCTCATCCCGTAAAAGTGATTGATCCACTAACATGTGCCAGTTTTGTTAAAGATATAATTTTAGAATTTGGCTGCCCAAAATCGATCCTTACGGATAGAGGCACTTCATTTAGTACTGAAATTATGGCGAAACTCTTACACAAACTACAAATAAAGAAATTACAAACTATGGCGTGTAACCCAGCTTGCAATGGTTTGACCGAGCAAGTTAATAGGATTTTAACCCAGCATCTTACTCCTTGTGCCAGTGATGAACCTACTCACTGGGACGAGTACATCCCATCTATAATTTTCAATTATAATATGACCGTAAATTGTAGTACAAAGTTCACCCTTTTCTTCCTTATGCATGGGGTTGAAGCGATCCAGCCTTCGCATGTCATTAGCAATTTGTATTCACCTTGCATTAAATTGGTGCAAACGACTTAAATAAGGGAACAAGCGCGTGTAAACTTAGTTGCCTCACAGCAACAACAAAAGCGGATATTTGACGTCATCCAAACAAACTAAAAGTAAGCCAGTTTGTGTGGGTGAAAACACATTTCAGACAGAAGGCATTGTTGAAATACCAAGGGCCCTACAGAATAGCTGAAGTGCTTGGTCCCTCTACGATTTCAGTAGAAATACGTAGGAGAGGAGTTAATAAGATAGAGACTGTTAGTACTTGGAATGTAAAACTTGCTAATGTCCGACAGTAACACCCTCCTTATGTTACAGGGGGAGAGGACTTGTGAACCAAGGCCATTCCAGCTCCATGATGTGCCAGGCCTTGCTACAACTGCAGAGCCTTACATAGACGGGGAAGGCAGAACTTCTTATCAAGACACACCACAGCGTTTACTTCAGCCAGCTGACGTAGCAAATACCGTATGCAGTAACGGTGCTGCTAAGATTTCCGCTACTGTTGCTAGAACAACGAACATCTGCAAATACAGAAGGAAGGGCACTGCGATATTCAATACTAATCAATTTTATAATTATTAAAGAAATATGATTTATGTGTCTTAGGTGAAATGTGTGCCCCCTACCCCCCTATTTTTGTTGCAGCACCAGTGCCCGGGCATGTGAACGTCGATCAAAGCCAGAAGCGTTCACTGTAAAAATGGTACTACCAGGGGTGCCTACATGAAAAGCTGTATTTATTAATTCTTTTATTTAAACTTTACACATTTAGTGGCTTAAAAGTAATGATTTTGAAGCCTCATGGTGCTGTGACATTTTAACCACATGCCATTTGCAAAGGTTACTGTCTATGAACAAATGTTGGCTATACAAATAAGTGACATCTAAGATAATGTTGAGGCATCTATCAATGATCTCAACCTCACAGTTAATACTGTGACAGAAATCAAAGAAAATGTTCAAGTAAAAATTAATGCAATGTCAAATCAATTTCAAATGCTAGCATATAATTTTCATTCACAAGAAAAAGAAATTGAAAAGTCTGAAGTTCAAAGCCAAATGTAGGTAGGCATTATTTTAGAACTGATCAACAACATTATAAATGAAATAAGTTTAAACACCTATATTCAGGTATGCCAAAATAACCTCCTACCATTACAGGCAGTAAGTCTCTCTTAACAAGAGAATTGATTAAATTAGAATCCAAACTTAGTCGAATGAATTTGAAACTCAGCATTCCAGTTAAAGTTTTAAGTTATTATACTGGTCCCTGTAAGAGTGCTCTTTTTCACCCACTCAAATCATGATCATAATTCAAGTGCCTCTAATAAGAACTAAATTCTCTTGGCAATTTTTCAAGGCAGCACAAACTTTGTACTTCTTTAATGATGAATTGTGTACCATTGACTTACCAAAAGGCATTATAGCTGTTGATGTATTTACTCACACAACTAGGGATGTGGCTGACGAAAAGAGCCAGTTTCAAGGCTTGTACCGTATCTCCAAACATTCTACAGAGTCTAGAGAGGTGGGTTGTTTCAAAGAGGCTATTAAGTTACAAAACCTTGAACAGTTGTAGAACATTTGTAAATTTTCATGTGTTGAGAGTAACAAAGTGCAGGTGACAGCTATACAGCCTCACCATTATGTTATCACAAATCCCTCTGGTAATTTATCAATAAGATACATAAACAAATCACTTAGCCGATCAATTATAAAATCTGACATTGGCGCTATTGAAATACATGTCACATGTAGTTGTAAAGTCACCTTGGATAGAGAAATGTTAATTGAAGCCACGCATGTGTGCGGTATAAAAAGCCCTGTCACAGTTGTCACACATACTATTTTACCAATACAGTGGCTTAAGAATAGAAATTTCGAAGTAACACAGTTATCCCTCCCTGAAGGTATAACTTTTTCTTCTATTAATGACATTATTGATACAGACTGGAAAATTCTGCATGCCAATTAGCCAAATGTGCAGTATGTTTCCAATACAAATAATCTAAGGTCCAATCATATGTCCTCAATGTCCGAAGAACATTTTAACTATGCCAGTTGGTCAGTTCTTATTTTATTATTAATGGCAATAGGCCTGTTATACTATAAATTGATAAGGGTATAAATTTTACTAGAAAAAGAAGTTTCAGTTAATGGCAATAACATTTAAAATTATCAGTTCGAATCCACAAAGTGCTTGTATGAGAGACAGCCTAAAGAATATATTTTAAGCTCTGTTAATTGATTGAGAACAACATTGACAGGTAATTGTGTATGTTGATAATTGTATTGTAAATCAAGTAGTACCTCAGCTAGCACAGCAGGCTGTAGGAAGTTCCGGGCTACGTAGTACCTCAGCTAGCATGGCAGGCTGTAGGATGTTCCCGGTCTACGAAGTATTCGCCCGCCCACACGTTCACCGCTGTGTAGCCAGTGCTTACTCTTAGCTGACCTAGTAAAGAATTCTTGCACGTTAAGAGTAAGCACATTAAACACTAGGTTTCGCCAGCAGTCAGGACTGCTGTAAGTTACTTCAAGTTTAAGCGTCACAGCGCATTCAAGCGGGAAAAACCACCGTGAGGCGGTTACGCCATAATTATTAACTTCGTACACATTTTACACTTATCAGGCTTGTGTATATTTGTAAATGTAACTTTCTAGTTCACGTACATGCACAATAAGTGTGGTCTATTTTTAGGTTAAGACCGTAATCTTTTATCTACAATTTCAACTATGACTGATAATGCCAGTAATTGTAATAATTTTTCAACAACGTAGATCATTTTTAAATGCCGAAGAATAAGTTGGAATTCCTTTATGGCGCCATGGCAGAATGTATCATTCAAAACGTGCACGTAATCCATTTCCCAAATTCCTTAGCGATCTGCACTGACGATTTTCTTGTTCCACTCATTTTATGAGTGGAACAAGACTTAGATATCTTAAAGTAGGTGAATCTTACGCAAAAGGAATAATCCAGCAATATAGTGGTACGTGACAAAGTGCTAACAGATGTATATAAATAAATATTTAGCTTTGTAATTAAAATATGCTGAAATTGCAAATAATCGTCAAAGACGTACCAACAAGAAACATTTTTACATTTTTATACCACTTCAAAGTACAAAATAATTATTAACTGAGATTGATAGATATATCCTTTTTACTGTGTATAACACACGTGTTTAAATGTATGTAACGAACATGATTTTTCAAAACTTGTATCACAATTTATTTACGAGTGCTCTTTTCTCTTTACAATGTAAATGAGATCTTAACCTCACGACTGCCAGCACCCTAGTGGATAGTAATAAAACAAGTGCTTGAAGGACACTAATTAACTAAACTGCCCTCCCGGCTGTCAAATACAAGAGAGACCTCTTCCAGTGGCACCTCTTCACCCATTCTGATGGTACTTGGTTCAACCCTCCTCCACTGAGTTGCCCACTGTTCTTTGGCCTGGCCTCACTCACTACCTTCCAAATGTCAGATGGTCCAATGTAATCATGCGGGGACACATGGATTTTGTGGAGAACGGAGTCCTTGATGTGGTCACCATTAGCTAGGGCTGGCAGGCGATGCTCGAGAGTCCAGGATAGCGCAAACTCAATGGGCCAGCCCGGTTGTTTGTAAATTTGTAAAACATCCCACCGCCAAGGAAGGTAGTAAGGCCAGGCGGGGTACTATATAAGGCTGGAGCGATGGCGGCTTGCGGTCATCTTGATTCCGAGGGGCAACAAGACGACTTCAGCAAGGACCACTAGGCCAATGGTCCCTACTTCAACGCCAGCCACTGCCCCTGTCGAGGTGGTCTACCCGACAGCGACGACAAGATAGATCCAGAGTAAATATACTCCCAGTAGGGCGCCTCAAGTCGTACAGTGTTAAGATCATAGTATAAATCTTAAGACTCCCTCCGAGTCACTAGCACATTAAATATAGTCAACACTATCGTGTTGTTGAGTCTACTGACAGTACCTGATAACAGTGGAGCATTGAGATATTCTGGCATATTGTAAAGTAATGCCGAGTGAAAATTATGTGTGATTTCATGTGTAAGTTGTGAGTTTAATAAATATAATAATTTGTATATTGAGTACTTTATTGTCTAGTTACGACTATCCCCCTTCCTTGCGTGGCCTTGTTCATCCTCAGGACAGGTCACAGCAGTGGACCTACCTCAATCTTAAGGAGAAGGCACTAGACTGGTGGCATGTATATACTGCAAATTAATATCAGACTGGCAGTAACTCAGCACACGCCTGATGCAAACGATTCGGTGGAGAAGAGGTCATTGCTCATTTAACTACAGGATTCTACAGCATTCTTCAAAAGACTGGGGATGATATAGAAATATTTGTAGGCACAAAAGTACAGATGTACCGCAGGTTCTTTCGAAACGGGAATGAGGATGCATGAATCTGCCAGATCATGCACCTATTGTTGCCAAGAAACCGCAACATCCTGTTGAAACCCGTAACAATAGACGAACTACTTGACTGAGCTCGTGAGGCAGAAAATAATTTCCAGGTGCAAGCCCTACTTGATCAGCCCAAGCCACCCAAATCCCTCGATGAAGAGAAGACAGGGGAACGACGTATCAATCCATCCCAGCCACCTCCACCGCAGCCTCAGAAACTGTCTAAATGTTGGTGCTGCCCTTGGAATAACTTCAATAATGACTGCTCTCAAAAGCCAACCCCTCAACTGCCGAAATCCACGGAGATGCAGGTTGCTACCCTGACACCGGGAACTGCCCAAGACAAAGAGGCACTGCCAACCCAGTCATCAAAGGGAAATAGCAACACCAATGAGAAGAAATGAGCATTCCATCAGAACATACCATCAATCTCCTAGATGAGACAACTGAGGCGCCTATGGCCGCCTACATTGAGAACAGAGTAAACAGCAAAACTGCCATAGCACTGTTGGACTCAGCAGTATCTGGGAATTTTATTCGCCACGATCTACTCCTACAACACCAACACCACTAGTGAACCCCAGAGTAAGGCAGTATGAATGGCCAAGCCAGATTGCACCCTCAATGTTGATGGACGAATCTCTTTGCCTTTCGAAGTGCACAGCCTAAGACCCACAATGACTTCGTCGTCACTCCGGATATCGAAGACGTCATCCTTGGACATCCCCGACTTCACGAGCAGCAGTGCATTATGGATCATGGGAAGAGCAAGGTATACCTGGGTGACAGACGATGAGTCACGTTACAATGGGAGTACCCAACAGAACAACAAGAAGCAAGCCCAATAGATGCACAAGAAATACAAACATGACCTGACAACAGAACAGTTTCAACAACTGAAGGAGGTCTTAGAGATGAACACGCACCCTGCCTTCGGAACCAACGGGAACCTACGCCAGACGCGCATGGTGCAACATGAGATACTTTTCAACGACTCCACGCCTATTTACAATAGACCGTACAAAGTCCTGACAAGACAACAGAGTAATCATGGAGCAAATTGACAAAATAAAGCGACAAGGGATTGTTGAGCCCTATACGTCACACTATAGTTGTATCATATTGTTACTCAAAAAGGATGGGCAACTACGCTTTTGAGTGAATTACAAAGCACTAAAAGCCGCCACCCTGCCCACTCCTCTGCCGACTTTCAACCTTGCAAACATGCTACATGACCTCAGTGAGGCCCGCATATTAAGAACCTTAGACATACAATCCAGGTACTGGCAGATCTCTGTACATCCGGATAGCCATCCCTACACTGCATTAATGTTGCCAGAGGGAGAGACTTTACAGTTCCAAGACATGCAGTTTGAATTTAAAAACGCACCTGCAACATTCTGGTGTTGGATGTTAACTAAAGTTCTCACCGGATACTTGGGCCAGTTTTGTTTCGCTTACCTGAGCGACATAATGGTTCACTCCAAAACCTGGTAGGAGCATCTCTCACACCTCCAATGAGTAGTGGAACATTTAGAACTACATGGGCTCAAAGCCAAACTTTCAAAGAGCCATTTCGGCAGGACTTCTATATAATAGCTAGACCATGTTGAGTCCATGGAAGGGCACTGCCCGCAAGATTATTCACTCGGAGCCATTCAAGAAGCAGAGGTTCGCCATACAAAGAAGCAGCTAGTTCCTTTACTCCCTGCTAGATAGCTCCAGTACTAATTATCGCTTGTCTTTTGTTTCACATCCCCTTCCAGCCAACTGGTGACATCAGAGGCAAGCCATGCATTCTAACCCCAAACTCTCCAACAACCCCTCACCCTAGCAGCAACAGCCACTTAGTAGTGGCCAGCAGCCCGAAATTAATATAAAAACGGAGACAGCCCGCATCTCCAGCAGCAGTCGTCTTTCCCAGCGGGGCGCTTGGGAAGCGACCAGACTGTCTCAGCAGCAATCATTGTTACTAGCACTCACCGCTCAAATCTGACCAGATTGATCTCACCGTTTCCTAGCACTCGCTGCTCAGGAAACCCCCATTCTACGTTGTTCTAGAACCTGTTGCTCAGAACAACACCCTGTAATTCACTTAAGCTACTCTTGCGATAGGTTTAGGCTATGTCAGCTAGGAGATATCCGCTATGTACCCCACAAACCCTGCGACCTCATACAGTTACGGATGTATCTGTAGAGGACCTCTCCTTAAACTCTTTTGCAAGGCTAAATCTGGTCATCTTCCTTGCTTATTCTTCCTGCTACGTGTCAGCAATTACATACATTGTTACCTACAACACGTTCGTACAAAAATGCAAGTGTTTGTTGCCTTGTCTACAGCAGCTCACACTGCATTCTCCTTTTGTTGTGTCAATAGCATCTACCGGCCATCATAATTTGAACTTGTAAGTTTCCAGCTGAAATTCACACCGCTGACAAGGCACTAGAGTGCATTCCCCGAGTGTTAATTTCCATCACACGAAATAAAATGTGGGTTAGCTTTTACTCAGAGTACCTTCCTTGTAGACTTAGCACCTTTTTGCAGTTACCATCGCGTGACATGTTTGCAGGTGATCCCCTGGAATTTTACTCAAACGAGCCTGACACTATTTTCTGCCCAACATGCACTAGCTTTAGCCGCCCTTCTCTTCAACCATCTGGGATTGATGGAAAGGATAAGCCACACAGGTACACTGTATTAGAACAGCTTGTCGGCTTGGTGTTCACTGGCTTCTTTCGAGCGGGCTCTGCTGAGAGACACTTGTGTCCCCTAGGTTGGAAAGACTGGGACAGGGCCACACACACCTATGTGTGTATCTGGTTAAGGTGACGACTGACTTTCCTCCTGCACTGCAGTCTCTGCCAGACTTGCGAATAGGGTTTCCATCTGTCCACTACCGTCCGTGGTGCCACATGTACCACTGTACAAGGAAACTGCAGACGTGGTGCATTAGAAGAAGGGTAAATTCCAATTCCCAATGCCTTACGCCCAGAGAAAAAACACGAAGGAATAGGTTATGCAGACACCCTTAGCATCAGGTAGAGCCCACGAATATCAGCCTTCCCTGGTTAAGCAGATAGCTACTTTGTCACCTCAAGAACAGGCAGTGCATGCATTACGCCATCTGCAAGACCCCATGGAAGTTACTGTGCCCAGCAACCTCTTCACACCACCCAAGAGGACCGGCCCCTTTGAGTAGCCAGGGTGGATCGTCGAGTATCTGCACCAACCTGAACAACCTCCCACACCAGTAATAGCCTACCTAGTGCCTACTATTCTTTATCCTACACCTATATCAAAGCCTCAGGTTAATATAGGCTGTTCATGTTACTTTTGCGGTCCTAGTTACTTTTTCCTTTCAGCCACTTTTTATCCTTCAACAACCTTTTTAAATAAATATTGCAACGTAATAATAAACACAGTGTATATATTCCACCACACTCTGATGTTAGGGTTTCAGGCTAAAATAATATAGATTTATTGAATATTAGTGCAAATAAAAGGGCTTTCAAAAGTGCTCACTCTACCATGAATAGCCTATACTAGTCTGAACTCTGCACCCGAAGTAGCCATGCCATTCTCAAGTGCTGCTCCACCCAAATGCCTCACAGGTATATCTAAGACAGTGGTGGCACCTAGACGCCAAATCGCCTGGCTCAGCCTCTAGAAAAAAGACCCCAGCGTCCACTATGAAGACAATATAGTGAGTATATATTCCTGGTACATCACGCATCAGTATGCACATGTGTATGCATATGTAAATGCATGCATATATGTATGTACATATGTATATAGACACACATACACATCGGGCATTATTTATTAATGGTTCCATTTAGAAGCATACTTTTCACGTTCAGTAGTTTGAAAGTTATCTTGTAAAAATGGTGTACTGCACTTGAATATGCAAGTATTAATTTGTATTGAAATGGTATATTGTGTGATCAGTGAAATTAAATTTTTTTTAAAATATATATAACTGAAATAATATTTTTAATGCTGGCTATTCGACATCAAAACTATTCATATGATATTCAAAAAATTTTTGACGCAGTACAGCCTTTCTGCTGTAGAAGGTCGCTACGATCAGTCTACAGTTTTATTCGCGAAGGTCAGTGGCACGACAACTAGCGACAGCACTCACTATTAGTGAAGTACCAAAGCACAACTGGTGTACAGAATAGGGAACCTGGCCTGTCTACTCGGCACCAAGTGCGGTATTGCTGTCAAGGTTCAGCGGATGGGTGGGCACATTGCCACATGTTTACCTTGCTGGATGGTGGCCAGAGGTGGCTGCTGACCCAGCTGCAGTGACTGTGGACTGCTACTATTGGCTGTACTGGGACCTGGTGCACTGGTGACTGGTGACTGTTCGAGGCTGGTGTGGCTCCCTGGCTGTCTTGATGGAAGCTTAAAAAGGGGGTTGGGGGGAGCTGAGAAGTGAGACCTTTCCAGGTGACAGGCAGTTTGAGCTCGTTCCTGGGGGAGGTTACACTATAAACTGCAGGTAGAGCTGGGTTACAACTCAGGTTGGCCTTGGAGGTGTTAGCTGCCCTTCTAATCTTCTACCGAGCATCGCTCTGCCAAGTGTATGGCATAAGGAAGGTGCAACAATCTGCCTCGCAAGAATGAAGCAGGTAACTATGGTCTCTGTCTTCTGTACAACCAAGGCCGCAGCCGTACATGCGAGAGTCGTACCCGATGCTCCTACTTATGGCCCAATTCAGAGTGGTGGATACCGGGCGGTGGGATTCCTCAAGCTGTACGTCACGATGCTTGAGTGTAGGGCTAAAGGGGTCAGACGTCCAGGACCAACTCTTATTCTCTCCGGCCAAATTCAGAGCAGTGGATGGAATATACGTTGACCTGACTAACCGCCTTGTGGATGTCTGTCTAGTGGTTAGGGCTCCGCCTTACTATACACCAGGTGCACAGTATGGGTGGCCATCTAATGAGTGTGTTTTGACGTACATGCACCCCGGTGAAGGTAGCCCACATTCCTATCCCCTATGGTTTGTACTTGGTTGAGCACAATCTCCGGCTTCAGTCTGGTGGGCGTGGTTTCCACGTTGGACTAACTAAAAAACTAAAAAATGAGAACTCTGTAGTAAACAAGAAAACATACATATTCTAAGGAGAATATAAATGGTGGCCTGTACTACCTCCTAAACTATCCTTGAGTTGAACGGAAGTTAGTCTACGTGAACCCATGTGAAGAAGACTTGGTCCTAACTGAACAAGGCAATTTGGCTAGGCAGCTATGAAAATATCTAGCCCTAACTAATTCTAACTGTTGTCCAGACAAGACTGTTGAGGACGACTACCGGAAGGGTAATGATGTTGATTGCTGTTACCAGAATGTAAGGCGAGAGTGAGTTTTCCAGAAGGGACCGTCGAGAACTACTACCAGAGGTGGTAGGGTTGGCGCAATTGCCGTTACCAACAGGAGGTAAGGCAAGAGGGTTGACGTCTTTGGGAGCTGGTGGTGAAGAATCTCTGTAAGGTCCAGAGGTCGTTGGCATAGTTGCTGAAGAGCTTCTGATAGATCTAGGAGACCTTGTGATCAGGGGGAGAGTTCTAGCACCAAGGATGGTAGAGCGAGCTGCTGGGGTTGGCTTCCTCCAACCCAGTACAGAGCGGTGGAAGAAGCAAGACAAACTGATGTCTTCTGGCCGCGAACTGACTTATATTCTCCTTGTCCGCAGGCCCTCAGTGATGCGGGGGTGCGGTGGGATGGTGAGTGCCACCCCTCGAGCTGTCTGTTAGAGCTGTCTGCTCGCATCGTCTGCTTGTGGTGGTGATGCCACCCCTTGGCATGCCATAGAACTACGTGACCTTGGGTAGCAGGCTCAGCCAATATTACAATCTCACTTTGAGGAGCTTGACATGATGTCTGAGTTAGAGTGAACAGTACAAGCTGGACAGACGTGTAATAAAGCTCTCGTTGCACGGGCGTATCCTGTAGGCATGTAACCAGCCTCCAGTACTGTGTTAACCCTGCCTTGTTGAAGTGATGGCATGTTCAGAAGAGGCAAAGTCGAGTGTGTTGTACAGTCAGGATGCATCACGTGTAAACTTACTATTCAAATAAAAAATGTTCGAACATCTCAAAATCCACTATTCGCACACCCCTACAAATAATAAACCCCCTTGATCTCAACTAGGGATCTTCCAACCACCACAAAGATCTCAGATGTCAACAGCCTGTGGACTGCTTATGACAACACAATCCCAAGGCTGGAAATTTGTATATAGAAGGCGGGCAATTTGTACGTACAGCCAAAAGAGACCATGCCAGTAGATAACGCTGGTACACGAGACCTGTCGAACCAGTCATTCTCCAATGACTGTTCTCATCAACTAGTAAAATGTCCACGCCTCAAAATCTCTGGATATTTCAAGAGGTACCAAATAATTAGCAGTCCCAATCCTAGTGTATAGACAAGATGTCACGAGTCAATTTCAAAAGGGAAACTATGTGAAGCCCCTACAAGCTATATCTATCAGAGTAGGCATTAAACTAAACACTGTCAGAGTCATCACTATTGGTCATCATTTAATTGACAGTCTATGCCCTTTACCATCTTGGATGTCTCCAATGTATACATCCACCATAAATATGCACACTTCTAGAGTTCAAATTCTACTTCATAGGATCATTATTGTATTCAGGCACTATTCAATTCCCATTTCAGAGAACCTTTATGGAGTTGCAAACAGAGGTAGAAAATATTGACTCGAAGTATAAACATTTCCTTTCTGAGATGTCAGCATATGCAGTAGACCACAGATTTTGCGATGTTTCGTGGTGCTTGAGAGGGACCACGCAAAATTGATGGCTTTACAAAATTGTTTCCAACCGATTTTGATGCCAGAGCAGATAAAGAAGTTAAAAGCAATATCGCAGGATGGGAGCACCCCTGCGAACAGTGATGTCATTGCCTCAAAGCCTCGAGAGGAGGCAGTAAATATGTCATCAGCCTCCAGCCAGGGCGATAAATGTGTGGCGCAGCCAACTGCCCTGAATAAGCAACAACTGCACTGTGTAGTGGGCGGCCAAGCGGTTCCCTGCGCTTGGCTGGAAACCACACCAACCGCGTCAGTATCCAGGGCGAGGCCGCCAGCAGCGAGTTGTTTTGAAAACAGATAATTGCAACAAACTGCGGCGCCAGTATTTAGTACGCGCGGAGGACTGAAGTAGGGCCTGTCGCTGACCTACTGCCAGACAGCTGCCACCTGAGGACGGACGCGAGGGCGTTCCGGGACCGCCGATATCAAGAATCTACAAGCAACCTTTAGTACCAAACACTATAGAGATCTATATAAAGAGATTAGATACAGTACTAAGAGTTTAATTCAGCTATGCCTTCCCATCAATAAGCTCTTAATACAATCTGTCTCGCTCCTTTGTACATTTAGGTTTATGCCCATAAGGCATAAGACAATCCAGACTACAGTTAGAAGAATTTCATATAAAGTATACAAAAAATAGAGGCCTTAAAGCTTGAAAACGTTACACTGGTGGAGGTGAGGGTTTTTCCTCCTCCTTTGCAGCCAAGCTCCACCAAAAGATATTACTAACTTTTATTAGGTTGTTAATTGCATTGGACATTTTTAATAAATTTTAAATAGTAAATAATTTCAAATCTATTGCGAGGAATTAGAGAAAGCCGCCTCCCCCCAATTATTTGGATACCCCTCCCTCCCAGGCAGGGATAAGTTAACTTGAGTACATTTAAAGAAACGAGGTTTTATTAAAATATTGTACTACAGCAGCGTAGCCCATTAACCGAAGTTCAGGAGCAGGCAGGTGACGACAAAGTTACGTCAACTGCAACGTAGCAACGCCCTCATTAAGCCAAGCATTTTCAAGTGCGACAAGTACACACGGGCATAAACTGCCACACTGCCTTCTACGCATATCCAATTACAGATATTCATTTCATTAAATTAATCGGGCATATTCCGTGGAAATTTTTCGATTGTGTCGCAAGCGTAACTAAGAGGCAAAGAAAACGCTTTGAGCTGCCGACAATATGGCAAGTACCACGAAGGGTAATGGAAGTAAAAGGAATTTGAACGAAAATGAAAATACGGGAAATAGAAAACCTCACGAAATTGCACGAGCAGTGCATACGCAGCTCGTGATGACCAGGAATTGCAGCGAAAAAGTTTATTCACATTACAACATTGTGACAAGGCCACCACAGAGTGGAAAATCACTCAATCTAGCTATATAGGTGTCACATGGTTACGTAAATGTAGAATATAAGTAATAATTAAGTTTTAAGTAAAACCAAAGTAATCATGTATAACATAGTAATATTAAGTTTAATAAAATTAATGTTGTCATTAACCATACTGGAGCAGTATTGGGTCGACTAGTATAAGTAAGAATCACACAAAATTAAAAGTTGATAGTATACACACAAATATTCATATAGAGCATTCAATTACAGAGTGAAAGTTATACACATATGAATGTATATTAGAAATATTTAGTTCTTGTAATGAAGTATCCAAGTTAGCTATTTCAATGTTATAAAACTAATAGCGTAATAATTTCAGTCTGTTCATAAAGAATATTTTGCACGAGCGTGCATAAATTAGAGTCTTTTCACAAAGATTAGCATGAGAATATAGACATCAAAGTCAAATTTTTTCAATAACTTCAGAAGGTGCAATTAGGGTAATATCAAATTCATAGCCTAAAGAATAAGTTTTAAAGCATGACAGAAAATGGAATTAATGCATATATTAGAATTACTGCATTAAATCATTAACTATATCATTTTGACAGGCACTCAAGTGGGAATTCTTTAAGAACATTTGGGACGATGTTCAGTAGAATGAATTCTAAAGTTAACTACATTTTGTATAGTGTACACACCGTCAAAACACGAAGCAATAAATTGTGTAGCGTGAAGCCGGCACGGGTTTCAATGATGCGCCAGGCACTGCAACGCCATTTTGTGTGTCACGCCATCACATTCCACAGTACCCCTGCTCGACCCAGCAATTCAACATGTGAAAACATTCAGAAATCACAAGAACTGACGATTATAGAATACTAATAAAGTTAATTCTTGTGCAGCAGAAGTAAATGCATTAAGTATGTCACTATTATACATAAGAATTTAATGTGTAATGTAAACTATTGTGCTTGAGGTATAAATAAAATGTAATAAGGTTTTATGGTTGATAGGACTATTCTTTTAGTAGAGAAAAACAAAAATGTAAAGTGTTTCAATTTCACACTACAATTTACGAGAATGAATTTAAAGTTATCACATTAATTATTCTTCTAATGATTAAAGTTTCTATCCAACTTCACGAACAGACACAGCAACTTCTGCTAAGATTATATTAAATTACTTATACATACCAAAGCTTATCAAACTTAACGTAGTTTCATGAGTATACACCCTATTTCCAATGTATTTAATTAAATTAATAATAATTTGTTAAAATGTATTAAATTCCTTAAAGTATATGTCTGGGTGCTAACACCAGACGAAAGTGTTACAGGTAGACAAAGGAACGACAGCTGACCCTGAAGTCAACCCAGTACGACACTACACTATGACGCCTGTACCATCAGCTCCGGTAGCGGCAGGCTGAAGACAAGCCGACATGATATTTCACGCATGCACATAGGCTGTTGACGATAACGTGAGCACTTTTTAAGGCCCTCGCAACAGGCACTAACCACTAATAAATATATCTTATAGCAGCCTCAGGTATTAAGTTTTGATGGTGGAGAAATGTATACACTGTGTTTATTGGTCACATTGTAATGTTTATACTAAAAAGCATCAGGATGATAGAAATTGGATGAAAGGAAAAATTTATAAGCACCTTACAAAGTGTTCACTTTACCGTGACCAGCCTATACCAGCGACGCTCTAAAGTGGGTAGTGCACGTTTAATTCTCAGGTAAAACCTAGCCAGTTGTTACATTACATATTTATACTTGCACACCCCAGCCGGGATAAACACGAACACAATTACAAACGAAGTACATGGATAAGAATAAGCTCAGAATTACTCATTAAGACATGTCACTCCAGCAACAAACAAATGTATTATGTAAGAAAATATTTTAAAGTATACATAGCATAAGTTACAAAAACTGTGATTGTAATCAATTACAAAATTTATGACAAAAATGAGTCATCATAAACATTTCAATTATAAATTTCTTACACCAAACTCAAGACACGTAAAGACTAAACATATCTTATTACTAACACAATTCTATTGTTTTTTTTTTTAAGAACTGGATATGTAATGAATAGAATATACGACTATGTATTACAATTTATAATCACTAACAGGAATTTCATACAACTCTTTGCCCAACACACTAATTGAGTTACAACATTGCTAATAGTATACGAATTACATTTTGACAGAGTTAAAATTAATGTTTGCCACACCCTGCATTATCACTCTGAGCAGAATGGATGAGAGTATGTTTTAAAAATAAAACAGTAATGCACTTACTATTACGAAAGTCGTACTAATGAATTATCACAACATTTTTTTTTTAATCAGTAATATAAATAATAATGAAGATATGCAGATTGATAAATGTTAGTGTTGCGAGATAATGTTAAGCTAGGATAAGTACTCCTTGTGAAACCTTGTTCCATAGTAATAAAAAAGAGAAAAGGGGACCTTAGATTTGAAAAAAACTTTTTACACGTAAAAATACGGAATAATAAAATATATGTTTTGTTACAAACTGCATGCCATACCTGTATTTAGTAATATAATACATATGAAATAGAAGTGAAATTAACATTTTATAAGTGCATAGTGATAAAATTTAATTGATATTACTTATGTTCTCCATATAAATGAAATGTAATCTGTTGCGTGTGTATTCATATTTACTTTCAATGTAATCATGTGATGTGTCTAATCAAACTTCTTTTCAGCAACACTTAAAATCCCCATGTATGTAATTTTCATAACACAAATAACTATATAATATATTCACCCTAACAAATTTCGTAACGGGCAGAGATTATAATGATTTAAATTTTAACGAGAAGCACAATTTTCTTGCTTTGTTAAACAATTCTCACTTTAACGAGACTTTAAAAAATATCAAGCCGTGCTAGGTAAGTTAGAACATCAAGCAGGCAGCAGTGTCGCAACCGCAAACTCGCTTACGTCAGCTGTGCTTCCACATAAGAAGCACATCCAGTCAAGTGCAAGTTTAAGGTCATGACCAGTACCAATGAAGTCAAGGGACATTTACCCAGTATTGGGCATACCAAATTCAGTTGAGATAATGCATTTATCTGTAATATCAGGAATTCCACAAAAAAATATCTGTCTTAATTGACACCTTATAATAAGAAGATAATACACAACCGGCAAGTAAGAAGGCTAAGCAGTTCCCTAACTCAAATTTCCTAGTTGCATCCTAATCTCCATCTAATTTCCCACCATACGAAGAGTTCAACAAATTGTATTCCCACTGCCAAGAAGCAGACGTGGACATTAAGGGCCCAGACTATGAAACCACATCGCCACACTCCTGTCCCAGAGCTGAGGACCAGCTCTCGTTGAGCGAGGGGGTGATGTAGCAGGTGGCCAACCGGTTCCCTGCGTTCGGCTGAAAAACACCCCAACCGTGACAGCATCCAGAGTGAGGCGGCCAGCTGAGAGTTGTTTTGAAAAACAGATAATTGTAGATAATTGTAGCATACCACGGCGTGAGTATTTAGCATGCACGGAGGACTGAAGCAAGGCATGTCGCTGACCTACTGCCAGACAACTGCCACCTGAGAACGGACGCGAGGGCGTTCCGGGACTGCTGATATAGAGAGTCTACAAGCAGCCTTCGGCATTAATCATGAGGTGATATTGTTCTGTAGGATTCTGCAGAGACATTATAGATATTAATTATTGTGGCTTATAGTTATTGGAATCAATTATATAGAATTAACTTCCCCACTTAGAATAAAGCCTTTTGTAACAGTTGGGTTAATTGTGCTGATAGAGATCTATATAAAGAGATTACACACAGCGCCAAGAATTTGATTCAGCTACGCCTCCCTGTCAATAAGCTCTTAATACTGTCTGTCGCACTCCCTTGTACGTTTAGGTTTAGGCCCATAAGGCAAAAGACAATCCAGACTACACTTAGAATAATTCCATATAAAGTATAACACATAGGGGCCTTAAACCAGTAAATGTTACAGCTGGAAGGCCACCAACCCCTCACACCCCTGTGACAACCGCGAAGCTGACATTTTGACTATATAAGGAGAGCCGAAAACGCCCTTGCCAGAGTTTGTTGGCCCACCGACCGCAGAGGTTGGACGGCTCTCTCCATCCTTAGCAGCTTGATAAGGCTCTCAGCTCCAGCAGCCGGCAAACGGCTCTTGAGCACCTACCCCACAGCTTGCGGAGAAAACCCAGGAGGTAGATCAAGAGGTAACCTCAACATCTTCACCCCTTCACCCAAGTCATTCCTTGACTTCCATGGTAGCAGGCCAGATTAACGTCCTTTCTGGACATTAATCCCCTTTGGCATTTTGCTGTAAATTGCAAAATTTTAACTAACAGAATTTTACTTTGAAAGTTGCAATACTATTCAGGTTCGCTTTCACCTGACATAATAATTAATTAATTTAATTATTTGAGCTTTAGCTTCAATTATACCAAGCAGTAGGCCCCTACGAGTACTCAAAATTTGAGTTTCAAGTCAAATTTTTTTTTAAATACTCGATCTCGGGCTCGACACATACTGAAACCAGTAATCCGAACATGTCACATTAAAGACCCTCATAATTACTGTAGTTACCCAAAAGGAAGACTAGGTTTTTTGACAAAAAAAGAAATAGAAAAAATGAGGGGTCGTCTACAATTCAGGAATTGTCATCTTCAATTAAAAACCTAGGCGATTTTGACAAAAGCTTTGCATGCTTAAATACCATGTGCCCTCTGGTTGTACGTATTTTTGTAGTGCTGAGACTGTACCTGTCAACTTTAACAAGGGTCCCCTTATCTGATGTCGCTCCATAATTTTTCTAGCACTTCAAAGGGGTAGTCTTGAATTCAGGTTTAAATATTTATCCCTCAAAAATATTTTTTTTAGTAAGGGATCATCTTAGATTCAGGGTCGTCTTCCTTTCAGGTAAGTACAGAAAGGATTTTTAATATTTTGTGTTTATTTTGGTAAAAAAATTCTTTTCTCAGTTTCCATGATAGCTTAATAATAATAATGTTTAGGAGACCACACAATAGAAAGCAAAAAAGTACCGTAACAAAAATTTTCCTAAAAAGATTCTTTAGACTCCACCAGAAATATAATTTGCAATCAAAATCTGATATTTTACTCACTACATTAAAGTCAACGCCATTATTCTTCATTTAAAAATATTATTCCCAAATATAATATTTTACACAGTTGTGTCAGTAACCTAAAACACTGAGAACCTGTAATCAGTCATAATTGTAAGCAATGTTCATATAAGCACGTCAGCGACCATGTCTTGAAACTGATTTTTAAATATCTAAATAATATGACATTAGAACGGATTTGAGCGGATTTGTGTTTCCACATTATATTCTTTAATTTATTGATTGCCGCCATTTGTACTTTGTGGACACGATCATCCATTGCCATGTTTACCTAAATAGTTTGTTGTAGTTTATTCAGTGTGGATAGGTTGATATATTGATAGTCTACATCAAACAATAACTGCTCGTAGTCATGGTTGCCGCTCAAAAAAATGAAATTTGTTTGTCAGCCTTAAGGTAACATTACCTATTTTAAGCATACTTAAAAAAATGAGATAGGTGACTCAATATTATTTCAACCACATCCTGTACTGCAAAAAGTCTCGCTAACACACCAACTGCAACTATAACAGTTTGTTCACAACTGACATTGATTTGTCGATTACGACAACTAACCAATTGCAGTATCACATTGCAGGCAATTATCAAATATTATTAATAAATGTACAGCAATGGCACATTAAAAAGTGTACTGTAAAATTGTGTGTTCTTGAACAAATGTACTAAGATGTAGGCAGCAACATCTGGCTCGACTCTGCTCGAAGTTGCGAGTTTTTCAAAAACCTCAACTCGAACGACTCGCCTGGAAAAACTATAACTCACAGGTACCTACCAAGCCGCTAAACCCACTGTTTTCCGAAGCATCAATAAACATGCATAGTAAATTTAAATACTTTGGTGAGGTAGTCATTTCTCATCCCTCATTCACTTTTGTAATTTATTAATTCTGATTTCTGAATTTATTAAAAAATTACAGCTCATAATACCAATTACGCAATCTCTGCAGAGTACGAATGAGTAGGCTGAACCGTTTAGGTTTCCTGGAGCTTGCATAAGGCTATAGTTTGAATAAGACAGGGACTCCTAGGGTATGTCCAGTACACCCGGACATACTTGCGGCAGCACTCTGACACTAGCAAGTCACGTCTCATATACAGATACAGGGCCTCGAAGTGACTGAACAAGACACTCCTCTGAGGGCTGGATTCCGACTGCTAGCCAATCCATTCTGTTGGTATCTAGCTGGAGTCTAGTAAAGTAAATAATTATTCTTTTTTTTTTTTTCTATTTTAATTTGTTGAAAGTAGGAGTACCAATGCCAAAGGGAGGAGGACAGCAAAGTCGTATTCGTCGCCTAGCTCAACAAGCCTTGCAGTGAGAGTTAACCCAATTAGAGGATATTCCTCCAGTTGAAACCTTTAGTCAATCTGTGTCACATCAACCCTTACCAAAGGTAAGAGCTGCAGTACTTGGTAGAGAAGTCCCCTCAATAACCAAACACCGAAATAATTATTTGGATCCGTTACTAGGAATTTGTTAGCCGTGGACAGATTATGACCACGTGAGTTATCTAATCCCTCCTACGCATACACCGGTAGTGAAACTATCCCCACCTGTACAGCCTAGCAGCCCTACACCCCCACCAAGTATAGAATTTGCACCGCTGCCGGGAAAGCATTCAACATTATCATCCGGCCTAAGCCAGCGCTTAAACCCCCGATAGCCTACACTACCCTTGACTTCATGCCCGCGAGGCCTGCCCCGTATAGATGCCACGGACGTGAACTAGAGACTGAGTAGGACGTTGTCCAGGATCACATCTCGAACACCCCAGTTGATTCGTTTGCATATTCATACTTATTTACATTCATTTATTTGCCGACAGCTGGCGTCCCGTATCTTGATGGCCCTCACAGTGAGCAAAGGGAGTCAGTCACGATCAAGCTCACCTCTCTCACCAATCAGAACCCTTCTACCAGGCAGTATTCACACAGGTACCTCAACGTGGGCAAAACCCCGACCTGCCAGGCAAAAACCCCTTTTTGAAAATCTCGCCAAAGGGCCAATCCAATTATATCCCAGATGGAAATCAGTAATCAAACCCACGTTCTCTATATTTTACATTTTACATCTAAGCACCCCCACCCCTCGTTCCCGGGGCCATGGGGAAGGAGAAGCGAGTGTGTCAATTGGCACCCTACGTAGGGCGTAAGCCACAGAATAGTTCAGCCTTGGTGACTTAGGACCGAGCAAGTCACCAAACCCCCCCCCCCCCCCCGTCATCAAAGCTCCCTGCAGAGGAGCACCTAGCTTGACTTCTGGGAGTCAAACATCCTGCGGCACTCAACAACTCAAAATCACATGTACAGCTCTGAAGAGAGTCTACATGAGTTCCAAGAAAGGTTAGCCCTGAGTAACAGTGAGAGAGAGCAAAATACCCTATGGCCCATATACGGATATACTGGAGCTGGCAACAATGTAATCTTGTGCGCTTACTGCCATAGGCAGTACCATATCATCTGCAAAGGATGGGACAATGCAACTAGGTTTACATATGGCCTCGAATTCAGGTGCCAGTCATGTAGGCACGCACAAGTGAGAATATGCCAGTGGCCTGAGTGTCACGGCCAAGGGTACCATATGGTACACTGTATTCTATATTAACCGGGAATACCATAATAAATGTATCAGGTGGCCAGACGAGGACAGGTATATCAGTATACATAGCCGGGACAGGTATATCAGTGCGAGGTGTATTGAAGAGCACACCCACAGACCCTCGAACTCAGTATGACAAAGTAGTTCTGTGGTATCCAGTACGCCAACAGAAGTGCTATTACCAGAATTTAATGGTAGGCCATATGTAGACCCAGAGGTCTTTTTAAGTTAATGTGAAAAGATGAGGGAACACCTCATAACCATAAAACAATGGGTAGGCTAAGCATGCCACCAACTGGGCAGACAAGCCCAAATTTGGTGGGAAAAATATGAGGAATTCATCAGGGGATGGCCCCAGTTTCAAATATAACTCTCCACCCATTTTGCAGGTGACGAGGTCCTGTCAGGTTTGATCACAGACTTCCACTTGCAAACCCAAACACCTGACGAGGAAGTGGAACTGTTTATATGCCAAACGGAACATATTCATAAAAGGATTTATCCCGAGAATGGCAAAGGGTAAGAAGCATCGCCTGCACCCTTCCGCCCTCTTTTAAAAATCTTCTACTAATTCCACGGCCACAGATAGTCAAGAAGTTGGCAGGAAGAGCGAGAGAAATAGAGCAGAATAATCATCCCTTGTCAGGGAACAGTGTGGTACATACCATAAATGACGCAGTTACTATAAATGACGCAGTTGAGCCCCCTTCCCCAGACCATCCGCAGGGTACTACACGAACCCTCCGCTACCTGCCGCCCCCTTGCCAAGCTGCTGGCACTGCACAGGCAGGCATTACAACATGGACCCCCCGACCCGGTGAGCTCCGGAAAGGGAGAGACCTTCCTCCCCTCCGCGCCAGAAGATCGCAGCTTGCCTCTTCCTCCCCTCAACACACCTCTCTCTGGCCAGGACTGCCAAGGATGGCACACTCACAGAGCCTGCCCCATGCAGCAGGACAGGAGGAAGGGAAAGGCAGACACACGGGCCTGGCCTAAAGAAGTTGCACCCAGATTACACTTATTGGGCATTGAGAACCCTTCCCCAGACGAACCCAATTTATAAGTTCAGCTAAATTATAAAATTGCCACAGCGGTACTGTATACAGCTGCTGCCCGCAACTTCATTAGGGGGGACATGCTCACTTGTAGTGAGCGAGCCAGCCTGACTCCAACGAATCAGACAGTCACAGCGGGCCAGATTAAGCTCCACCTTCCTCTGTCTGAAGAAATAACACTGACCTTACGAGTGTACGGTCAGACTATCCAAGTCCGCTTCCTAGTTGCTCCCAAGCTTGGAGAGCAAATCATTTTAAGGCATCCCTGGTTATAGTCGCAAGTGTATGATCGACTGTGGGCAACGGCGCACCACCCTGGGCAAAAACAGGAGCATGGTCCTCCATTGAGAATGTAACCTGATTCACGATACCCCTTCCCCTGCCCAAGTCCACCTATTACGACTCCAGGTAGACTACACTCAGTTGCCCAGCACTTCCCCGAATAAATCTCGCACTTAGGCCCGACAGCATAAGAGAAACCCTGCCCCGGATTTTGAGCCACCCAACTCACGGGAACTCGAACCTCCGTTGGGCATTGTATTGAGGAACCAAACCCCGGTCCATGACCAAGATAGTCTCATGGAGGATTTTCGAAACCGGACACTGACCTGAATACCCGTTCGAGAGCTTTTCTTAACGTCAGCCAAGTGTTGGGGAAAGCCTTGCGACTATGATGTAGTGATAAAAAAGCCATCCCGCAACATCTAGTTTCGACAAAGAGGTAGAAGTAGTGCATTCGCACATGCCCTCTACGCTACCCCAAGGTCCACCTTGGCGTGCCGCCCCACAGGGGCGAGATAAGGGGACACAACTGATAGCCAAGGCGAGAAATCTTAGCTCCCAAACAGGTGGCAAGTGCATTGGGCACCTTTAAATGAGACACAAAAAACTTAGCACTATTAAGGAGAGAGAATCTTCAGCCGACCCTAAGGTAACGGACAGATGGCCACTCGTTCTACCCCTTTTCGCACCCCTCTGGCTGTCAAGCACCAGGAAAATCATGAGACGACCCCGCTGACCGGCAAAAAACACATCTCCTCAGCCTTTGCTCCTGTACTGGAGGAAGTGCTGCCCACGGAAACCCACCTGGACTAGGTAACCTATCCATTACCCCCCCCCCCCCCCGGCACAGTTCCGGCCACTCCACCTCCAGAGGACGTGGAAACCAGGTATAGGACGTTCACTGTAAAGTGAGCACTTTTTCAAGCAGTTTTATATCTGACATAATAACCAATATATACATTTCATTATGGTCTCGGAATTTTGGTTTTAGGTATGGTGAATGTATACACTGTGTTTATTACGCACTTAGCAGGGTTTACATTAACAAGTGGTGGAAGGATATAAATTGGTTGAAAGAAAAAAGTAACTAGGGCTTCAAAAGTGCTCACTTTATCGTGAACGGCCTATATCAAAGATTAACAACAAGATATTCTAAATTCTTTTACTTCTACTTTACGTGTGTCCACTAACAGGAGGAAATCTACATTTAGCAAGGCACTTATAAGTGTAGGACCTCGGTTCCAGGAAATGCAATATGTATTCTCAACCTAAGAAATTCTTAAGCTAATATTTACAGATTTCTTCACAAGTATGCAAATTTGCATATTCGGGGCATTTACCGTATTTACTCGTGCATAGCATGCTCTTTTTTCCCAAAATAAAGGAAAAAATTGCTGGGGTGCATGCCATATACAAAAAGAAAAGGAATGGGGAAGAGGTAGCCATACATTGTCTGGGGATGTTGAGGGAAGTGGCGGTATTGTCTGTTGTCTCATATCTCGCTCTTACATCACTCCTCTCCCTTCCCTCTCAGTGACCCTTCAGTTGTATAGTTGTATGTAGGTCAAAACCTCACTCCTAACCCCCCCCCCCCCCCCCCGCCCAACTAATGGCATCCTGTCACACCACAAAACCAGAGCTGCCAAGTGTTTATGGCCCCCCACCTCCTTGTAAAAACACCCAGATGTTGCCGGTCCATAATTTTGCCATCCCTCTTTGCTTCCATCATGGCAGAGGTAGAGGGGTTCCGAGGCCAACTGAGAAGAAGATAAGGGAGAGCATAAATTGCATAGCAATAGGGACAAATGTTTGTATCGCGACATTGTTCCCAATCCCCTAGTGTATTAATTATCATTGGCAAGGACCGGGATTAGCTGTGTGGTTGAATATCAGAACTTGCCATATTGTTTGAGTAGTGTAACGTAGCTGGCTGTTCAAGACTACGTAAGCATATTGTGAGTCTTAAGTAATTTTTGTCCCTTTGTGTATCAGTAACTGTTGTAACTTGTGTTTAAGTAATTGTTGTTTTATTATTTTTATAATTCCATCTATCATTCAGCTACCAGTGAGACCCCCCAGACACCCCTTACCGCCAATTAAGGTGAAATGAGTATTCAGAGCCAGAGTAGGGAAGGATACAGAGTTTAGAGCTATTTAGTATCCAGGAGGAAAGGGAGTTGTTACACTGGTTGAGGCACCAGGTATTGCCACAACAACGGCCTTCCAGGGCCATCCCACCTTGTGGCGATAGCGCACATTCACCTGCACCCACCAGCGCCATGACCATTTCAGTGTTTTTTTGTTCCCACAGTTGCTGTCTTGCCCGCCCACGGCTTACACACGTGCTGGTGGTCGCTACGTCATGGAGCTGTTGGACATCATCACATGTCCATCATTACCCCGCAACACACACTAATTCCAGCTCACCTAGTAGATAATCTCAGAATCATGTTACCTCCCTTAACTTGTCTTTTATTGCCTCATAAGACCTTACTTTTAGTGCTGCGTACCGTCCCCTTTAAGTTCTGTACTTTTACCTTTATTATTATTATTGATTATCCCCACTTTAGACTGCCACGTCTGTTTTAACATTACATTATTTAGTTTACTTATAAGCAAGCTTTCCAACCAGATCATTATCTTTTGTGTAATTGTATTCTAAAGTAATTGTATTGAATCATACATTTTTAATTTTGATAGTCTCCAGACGAGATTTGCTAGCAGAAGGTTTGGAAATTATCATTTCAGCTGGCCAACACTGTATACCGATAGACGTAGTCCGGGTTTTCTGGACTCCCTGTGACTTTGGTTTACTCGCAGACAAGTCAGTCTGGGTAGCCACATCGACTGTCTGTGTACATGCATCCTTAACTGCTGGGCGAGTAGTAGCAACAATGTTGTAAGGTACAGAAGGCTTCAGCATGGAAACGTTTCCGTGCCTCTTGTCTGTGGCCCAGATCCGTTGAACAGCCTGCTCCTCCTGGTACACAGAGCACTCCTTCGATCAGACCGGATGGCCTTTACCACAGTTTACACACTTCAGCGACTTGCTGCACTCAGGAGTATCTGGACGCGGTGGGTCAGCACACTTCGGACAAGCTGGTGAATTTCGATATTTTGTAGAAGAATGACCAAACAGTTGACAGTTGTAGCAACGGAGAGGAGCAGGAATGAAATGCTTAACACGCACATTTAAGTACTCTACTTTGATAACAGAGGGAAGATCACGCACACCAAAAGTCAAAATGAGAGTACCGGTAGGTGACTTGACACCATCGGTTGTTTTCAGTACACGACGAGCATCTGTGACATACTGTGTTTGCAGCTCACTTAGGATCTCTTGTTCCAGGATGTGAATCAAGTGGGGACATGAGATAATGCCCTTGCTGGAATTCAGAGACACACAGGATTTGACCTCAATAGGGAACTTTGTAGCTGCTCCATTAAACATCTTCATCGCCAAGAGTTTCCTCAACTGGGCGGCATTCAATGTCTCCACCAGAAGCTCGTGCCTTTCGTTGATTCGCTTACAGTCGACAACAGGTCCACCCCAGCTGCTCGATCAATTACTTTTTGCAGTTCGAAAGGTGACACCTTGTAGTGAGTGCTTCTAAACCTGGGATGACCAAAAAACGTAGCGTTGGTAACTTAACCGTAGGAGACTTGCCGTTCTGTAGAATTACTATCCGAATCACAACCAGTATCATCGCGGTGTCATTTTAAGTGGCTGTTAAGAGTGCCACCCTTTTGGGGAGTGCTTTTGGAAGCCATGGTGTAGGCCACCCATACTAGGGCTCGTCGGCCTCAGCCTGTCATTCGGGGCAGGAGGGGAAGAAAAGAAGCCAGCAGTTAAAACACCTCACAGGCTATGCCGTTAGGGACTAACCTCCCACAGACATAAGTAGTACATAGGAACAGATACCCTTCACCACTATTAACTGCAAATTACTGCCCCAGTAGCACACAGAAGTGTACAGCAGGGCAAACCAGGAGCAATTCGTACATCCTGAGCAGGGCTGGTTTTATTCCCCTACCTGGGAAAACATTCCAGGCTCCCCACTATAGAGGACACCCTTGGGTGCCAGTTATGGGGACTTGTGGTTGATTACACCGGCCTCCTCCGTACAGGAGTAACAAGTCTTCCTGGCAGGTTTGGGCTCATGGGCTAGTTGGCCATAACA
This sequence comes from Dryococelus australis, assembly GCA_029891345.1. Classification (NCBI taxonomy): domain Eukaryota; kingdom Metazoa; phylum Arthropoda; class Insecta; order Phasmatodea; family Phasmatidae; genus Dryococelus; species Dryococelus australis. Next base: position 234,277,373 of record CM056996.1, on the reverse strand, counting down.
CCCCTCCTGCCAAGAAGACACCAATTGGTGCTCCTTGTGTGTACATGAAAAAGTGGAATTGCCTGCTGGGCCAGTGAGAAGGGTTTGCTAGACCATCACTAACAAAGGCACAATGTATGGTCACACAATTTGAAGGCAGCACTCATTTGTGAGAACAGATCCTCATTAGAAACAAGGACATCGCCCTGGCCTGAGACGATGCTGTAGAGAAGGAAGAAGCAATGGAATGGGACCTGGTGAAATGAAAAGATAAAGGATGATAAAAGAGAAGATGACTAAGAAAAAAGCATGAGATGATGGTCCAAACAAATTGCAGGTCCCGACCGCGTCCCGAATTGGTCGCCTGTTATGACAAGCACGGGGTGGTTGTGGTGGTATTCTAAGACCCTGCCACCACACGGAGGGGGGGGGGGGGGAGTATTTTTTAGATAAGGGTAGAGTGACATTCTAGCACTGCAAAAAGAGAGAGAGTCGGTCACTGCTAAAAGTAGAAAGGAAAAAAAAAATGAAAAACTAAGCTGGAAATGTTGAGTAGTAGGATGAGGTTTCCAGATATATTTTAATTTTTGGCTTTTTGCAAGCAAGTTATTTAATTAAAGTATTTTCCAAACATATCACCATCACTACACATCACATTAATGTAAAAGAATTATTTGTTCCATACTTACTAACAGGGCGCCACAAATTTTTCGTCCAATTTTATTTCAGAAATTTTTTCCCCTGCAACTTGTTGCAAAAGATATAGTACACACAATGCACAAGTGTGCGTTATACACGAGTAAATACGGTACTGCTCATCACACTGCCTAACTAGCCAGGATAGAATTTTTGTATTTCGCCTGTTTTTTTTACTATGTCACCTAACTTTCCCTACTAGTTTAATTGAATTGAGCTCTTGCACGCTCGTCTTTTTTGTCGGGTCTACTATCACTCCCTACTAAATGGCTCTAGTTAAAAAGTCCTAGCGAGGGGTGTAGTAGTCAATGCTGGCATCTGCCAGGTACTCACTCAGGTAATGCACATGCGGGTCGATGGCGCTCATAGAGGCGTTGTTTTGGTGGTCGTCCTCTCTTGTGTTGCATTGTAGTGGTAATGGTGGGCCATCTGTACAATGTAGGTGCTCTCCAAGATGTCTCCTTACAGCACCCTGGACCGTGACTTGTGCATCTCACACGCAATGGGGCCATTCGGGATGTGATGACTGCACGAAGCTACTCTGGGACAGCGGCCTGGATGCTGTGGCTATCTGTTGGTGTCGTGATTCTCGTAGCTACAGGTCGGATCATTCTTTCTGGAGCTGTGCAGATGAACGGTGTGCAGTACTCATGGGCACTTTCCGCTTCAGGTTGTGGAGGATCTGCTTCTGCAGAGCAGACACACTCTAGCATCCATGAGACCGTTTCTACACATCATACTACACAAGCGTTCTGCTTGGTTTCCTCTCCAGACATTTTTTCTCGCTCCGAAGTGTCAGTTGCCTGAATGACCGACGTACCAGCTATTGCAAAGGACTGCGGTGGGCTCCATCCAGTCTCTCGTCCATCTTCTTCTTTCTTGCAGTTGATTGGGAAAGATGGGATGGGTAGCAGGGCACAAGACCTCATGTCCCTATCCTTCAACAATTCCACACTAGCCTATTTGGATTTGGGTGCCCAACGCACTCACCATCTGGGTGGTGGGTTGGTGCGGTCCTTCTCCTTTGCGATTAGCTGAGTCCTCTTATCCTGCCCCTGTAGGGCAGCATGCCAAGGTAACAACTCCCGTTCCCTCATACATCAGCATGGGACACAGTGCATTTCCGGTCTCTTCGTTATTAGCTTCTGCTAATTCTACCTGTGGTTCCAGTAAACTCTCCTCCGAGTTATACATGAAGGTTTGAAGTTGAGTGTCACAGGGTGCTTACTTCGACTCCCCGAAGTCGGGTAACATGCTCCTCGACAAGGAGGCTTACAGAAGGGTGTATGGGGGGGGGGGGGGGGGTGGTCTGGCGTGATCCCAGCTCCCAAGTCTAAACTACATGAAGCTGTGGCCCCACCTTGGGCACCAGTTGACATGCTCACTTATTTTTTCTTTATTTGTATTTTGGATATTATTCTGGGCTTGTGACGGAGAAGGCACTTCCATCTGACACTAGACACAAAGAGTGCTGATAACCCTACTGAACTTTAATTACAATCCTTCGGGGACGTATTCACTTTTCACGGGGTTCCTTTCTGCCTGGTGGGTAATGGTTAGCCCACATTGAGGTAGTTATTGGGGTATCGCCTAGCAGAAGGGTTATGTCAGAGTGGAGAGAAATCAAATTCCAGGGTGAGTCGGATTGCAAACGTCTCCCACCCAGGGAGTGTAACTTTACTCACTGAGAAGGCTGCCAGTAAGAGGGACGCCAGCTGTCCCAAGTAACTAAAGAGTGATTAGGTTTTCGTGGGTGATAGTGAAATTGAAATGGAAGAGGATCGTGCTCTGGCAGATTTGTCTAACTCAGGTCCCTGCTCACTAAGGGATGTCCTAAAGAAACTGGTCTAGTCTGTTTTCGAGTTGGAACAAAGTTTAGTGGGGAAGCTATCCGGATTTTACGTGTGGTTTTGGGCGGTAAAGCAATCTTTATCACCTTCCCGGCAACCGTACTGATTGTGCACATACCAAGTGAGTTGGAGCCTTTTACCAATTTTGGGATAGACAGTGGTGCGATGGGTGCAGGTTTAGTGGTTGGAAGTAGCTCACATACTCGTAGTCGGACCACGGCCAACAGATACCCAGATGAGAGTCTAATCTTGATTTATGTTCACCCGTAACTATCGGCGAAATGGGACGTGGTGGTGGAACCGTGACTTTAGGTACTAGGGATGGGGGTGCGATGTCGCGAGGGGAGAGCACTAGCGAGATGACAGTTGACTGTAATAACTTGCGCTGCAAAGTTCAAAGCTCGCTGCTTTTTACGTCGATTTCTGCTAGGTAGGCCACCTCCTTTCCTAGTCATCTGAAGGTTTAAAAATATTCCACAGTGATCTAAATGAATTACAACCTCTCAACACAAGGCTATTGGTTGCACTCTTCCCCTTTTTCTGCCAACGGTCAGTCCTGCTAGGAATGTCTTTTCAAACACCCCCGTGACACTGACCAGTAGAATGGGCAGGCGAGAGTTGGAGTGACTCTGTGGACAAGCGTTGGCATACCAGATGCTTCCAAAAGTCTCAGTATGTCCTTTTGAACTAAAGCCATCTTCAGGCCCTGGATCCTGAGGGTTTGGCCCACTCACACCTATTCCGCAGGGAGACACACAAACAAGCCCACTTGAAAACACTTACAAAAATGAGAGGAGTAAACACAGAACACAGTCAACCAAATAACCTTTGACAAACTATTTATTATCATCAAGAAAAACACTGGGGAATACCGGTTCTAATATAATCTAAGTTCTTAATTTAAGTTACTTAATTACGTTATCTCAGGTGAAGGTAAAACTTGACACACTTTAACAATAACTGGTTATTCCTTGAAAGGTCACAGAGCGAGTTACTTCCTTAAGGGGTGGTTATGCAGAGGGGATGTCGCGACGACCTACTAACTTGGAGTCAAAGAAAAGTCTTTGGGTAAAGATTGCACGGTGAGGACATTAAGGTTACTTCTTATGTGCCTTTCTACACGCTGCTGAAGTACGAGCTGCTGGGCAAGCTGGTGTAGGTTGTTGGAGCTGGTAGAGCCTTTGCAAGCTGGGAGAGGAAGAGGTTTTGTCCAGTCCAGCCCAGACCCAGGAGAGATCCCCAACCTTGTCGGTCGGTGGGTTGACACACTCTGCTAGAGGCAATTTTGAGCTTCATTATATAGTCCAAAATCTTTGCTTTAGGGCTCTCCCGGGGGTGCGGGGGATGCTAGCCTTTCTCTGCAGGGGCTGATTATTTCAGAGTAGTGGCGGTGCCACATATTCCTTATCACCCTGGGTTGAGGTTGACGACAGATTTACTGCCTCTACTCGAGGCTCTGCTGCTGTGACATCACTGAATGCAGGGTTGCTGCGATTCTGTGGTGACTCTTACAACATTCTTATCGGCTATCGGCCGGTCCTTGGCTCGTCGGGTAAAACAATTTCTGTCGAGAGGGTAGTGACCGCATATTGAAGTTTGGGCGGGCAGTACAATATAAATAATTAATTGCATTAATTATCTTCCATGTTTGTAATCGTCCAGCTAGTGGATCAATCCTGTAGCCACTTGGAATCTTCTATGCCACTTATGACTTGTCCAAGGCTCTCAGCGCTCGCTGATGGGGCAAAGTCGGCCCATAGTGTGCGCAGTCATACTGAGCAGCAGTGTGGCATGCGTCAGTTTAAAATTCACAAGACAACGCATAGGCTTAGGTGAAAAAAAAGACAGTAAAAGCCAGATGTAACGTGGTTGTTGGGGGACATAAACTCATACCCACGTTATAGCTTTCCGCGCTATTCGGAGTGGCCAAGTAAAGTAGAAAAAAAGCCAGTGTTCTAATGGGGTGTGGCACCTATCTGTCAAACATGGGGCAAGTGTTGTTATTTACTGCCATCTCTCGTGAAACATTTAGCCCCTTGCTATCGGATATTTATTTTTTTTATCTGCATCAGCGGACTTGACAGCACACAAGGAAGAGAAACGCGCTGCAATGAAGGGACTCGCATGCATTCAAGCAAGAATAACTAAAACAGATCACATTTTCCAGGCAAAGGATGTACTTATTCCACCAAGGACGGTGTTCGCTGCGAGTTGTTTGTCCTGCAGGTTGGAGAAGGGAGTTCACCCCATCCCACCCCTCCCCCCGCCAACTCGCTACGCTTTTATGCCACCTGCTGGGCCTGGTTGGGAGGAAGTAAGAATGAGAAAGGAAGTTCACGTAAAAAGGTCGAATGCACGCCATAATTATAGTGATTACATAGCGCTATATTCCGTAGGAGATTAAAAATAGGCCTGTAAATGACTTAAGAGCACGAATTTCAAGGCGCTTCTCAAATTTTGGAATTATTTTTTTCGCAAACGGGAAGACGTACTGAAAAGCAGCTATGTATACATTACAATCAAAGTGTCCAGCTCATAATTATAATGATTATGTACAGCTATACCTTGTAGGAGTTTAATTATATGCATGTAAATGACTTAGAAGCACAAATTTCAAGGCACGTCTCAAATTTCGGAATAATTGTTTTTCTAAAATGGGAAGACATACCGAACACCCGCTATATACACATTACAAGCAAAGTGTCTACATCATAATTATAATGATAACGTGGAGCTATACCCCATAGGATATTAATAATATGCCTGTAAATGACATAGAAGCACAAATTTCAAGGCCCGCATCAAATTTGGGATTTTTTTTTTTTTTTGAAAATGGGAACACCTACTCTTATAGTTGCTATATACACATTATAATTAAAGTGTCTACAGCATTATTATAATGATTGCGTATCACGCTATACAACACATGCACATTTCATGTTAACTTGTAAGTGCCAGTAAATGCGTGACAGCAGGACACTTGCGAGTATGATATACGGTTTAGAATATGGCAGTGCCATCCCCCAATACTGATCCAACGCCCAGATAAGATGGACAGGTTGCCACAGTATCTTATTTTTTGTCTATTTACAACCAAATGGCAGAACACGTATAATAGGTTCACATAAAAAAGGACCACTACAGAAATCTTATGTCAAAGCTTGGCACCACGCCAACAAAATTGAACACGGAAAAACATACAATATTGGCTGTAAAGAATCAGTAAAATAAAAATAGACCTCTGCTGTGAAAGGAGGGAGAACGCGCAGACGCTCCCTCCGCCTCATCCATCAACTTCCCCGACTCACGACCACCCGCCGACAGACCACACACATATCTGACTGCATGCTTTCCACTTATTAATTTATTCAGGCCGGGGAACATAAATTGCCCCACGGTATAACCGAATCCATAGTATACCGGGCCACGGTATTCTGGGCTTCCACTGTACTTATTTACCAATGTGAAAATTATCTGTAAAATCCATTGTTATTTAGACCAGTAAAACTCTGTTAAGACGACTCTGAAGGAACTGAAAAAATAATGCTTATTAGCAAGGAAAACTTCTTAAAAGGGTCAAATTACACATCTGCAGCTAGACAAAGTGCACAATTATTCAACTTCTTAAGCAGGAAAACTTCTTAAGTGGGAACTTCTTAACAGGGTTTCACTGTATTTTAGTTTTTTTTAATTGAGTGTGGCAGAAGAAAAATTTTTTTTTTCTCTGAAGTGACAAAATAAATTTATACTAACTATTCGAATTTGAAACTATTCACACTGTATTACAAAATTGTAATATTTGATTTGATAATATTTAAAAGCGAAAATCCACTATTCGCACACCTCTAGTCACGTGTCAACAGTAATCGGCAAAAATTTACAAAACAACAAGAAAGCATCCATAGCTGTAATGCTGAATTTAGAAAAAGGAAGACATGAGCAATGTAATCTTACATGCCGTATAGTGGTTGCATTGGTGCAGACCATAACGTAGAATGAAATCTGCGAAGTTACCTGAATGAGCAGTTTCAGAGTCGGAAGACACTGAACGGGTGCGAGTATGCACTACTTCAGGCAACAGAACAGTTGACAAGTCAGTGCTACCCGTGTTGCTTCCATCAGAGCTCCAACCTTCAATTTCTCGTTGGACCAACGAGTCAAAGAATGCCATCATACGTGGATCCTCCTTGGTTGATCGATGACTGTAGTCATGTGACATGAACTGCACATTAAAAATGATAAATCAAATTAAAGAAATTACAGTACATGACTACAGATGTAAGCATACTTTTTACACCTAAGAGGAGTCATGTTATGCTAAAAAAAAGACTTCAAATATTTCATGTTTTTTGTGCTTGTCAGTTTGTAAATGGTATAGCAAAGCTGTAATTCTTACCACACTAGGCCCTTACACCCCAGTGTACTGAGTTGAATATTTTCCACAAATCACACACTGATGTATAATGCATAAATTAAATTGTCATGCACAATAAATTAACATTTAACGCTTATCACGTACCTGCTCACTTCGCAGAACCAAACTGATATATTCTTCATGTGAAAATACTTTCCTCTGTTTTCCTACAGTGTCTGTTTCAACAGTTAAACCTCCAGATGATTCAGGTAATGGAAATGGACTCCAAAGCTAAAAACAATATATCAAAAGCTTTAATAAATAGCATTAAGTAATATAGCTCCTAAAATTCCTTAAAATATCTAATTTGTCAGAATTAAGCTATACTTCAAGCACACAAAGAAATATCCACACATAAATGCTGTACACATACATGGACAGCCCACATATAAATTAGAACACAAACTTTGCACTCAATGTGTTGTGGGTTTAAGCTTGTGTACCCAATCACTTAACTATATCTATTATTTTATTCATACACAAACCCCTGCACAAAAGCATAGGCACATGTGCATACTGACACCGGCTAACAGCCAGCGGCACTAGAGCCCATGACGGCGCTCAAGTATCACGTGTCCCGCACGTGCGCAGAGAGGCCGATAATTTGAACTTTCCTATAAATGTTAATTTCAGGGTAAAATGTGTTACATTGTCTTTACAGTGTTTAATATGTCTTAAAATGTTTTAAAGTGCTTGCACTAATTTTAATTGTTTGGTTATGAATATTCAAAGCACCTGCGACGCCGAGATTAAGAACACTTAATATTCTGGCATGAACGCCATCACAAAGAGACATTAAAATAATATTGAAATTTGTAACAAAATTATAGAAATGTAAAACAATATCTAATTTAAATTGTGGCATTTTATTTTAAATAAAATATTTCACTCGGCGAGCATAGCACTTCCGCTTATGTGAACCCAGTAGGCGGCCATGGAAGGTCCGTGTGATGCTTGTATCTGGACAGTCTATCGAGGAGAGCTGGCGAGGTAAGACTGTCACAGGCGCACTACAATTTTTGTTCACTGATGTAGGTTTCCATAGTCAATGTAGTTTACCGGTTAATCTTTGCTTGCGTACGTTTTTACCAGACATTTTCCCCAGCATTATGCTTCCGCTTTACTAATTCATATGTCCTTGTGGCATTTTTAACTTAATCGAGAAGGAGGAGAGAGATGTCAGAGGTCACGTGACCCGCACATTTTGAATCAGACGCAATCTGCCTATTTTTATGGCATTTCAGTATAACATCTGCATAATTGTTACATGCTATTTTAACAGCTTTATTTTTATGTATTTATTTAAGGATAATTTTCTTGTTTGAATATTTTACGGCAACATCACGTATAACTACGTGGCCGACTGAAGTCAAGTCGTATACGCCATCGTTGCGTTTTAAGAGCTTATTTTTATAACATCGTCTGTGCAATCAGTTATTTCAGGGTTCTCTGTATTTTTCATTCAGGGTGTAATGAATTTTTCACGTAAATTGATAATTTTTGTACTTGACCACACTGTCACAGTAATATTTGATTTCACCACCATCAGGCATGTTACAAGCCTGTAACAACGCTAATCATAAAGAGAACCATTTGCCAACCAGAATAATATTTTATCTGAATTTATTTTGCCATTTCCACGCAGAAATATTGCAATTTCACCTGCACCACGTGGTCCGCTATGAACTTCATCCAGCGAAATCCACGCCACCTAAGCTTGTTTTCACATATGTGTGTGTTTATTGTGAATATTCATCTCATGTCCCATTTTACTTCATATGTCTTTCAAGGGTATATGTAATTGTGTAATTAGTATACGGTGCAATTATTCCCGTCCTAGCCGGCTCTGTGTATAGACCGTCACCACACTAACCACGTGCTGAAGGGTGAGCCCCGACGAGTTTGCGGTAGTGATGCCGAGTAGTCATGTGTGTTGATGTGTATTAAGGGTTTTCATTTGTAATTCACTGTGTCCTGTCTTCAGGGAAAAACCGTCAGTCCACCCTAGCAGCTGTCGGCCCTCTTCCCTTGTGAAGGCTGTGCTTTCACGCACCTCAGTGATATCATCTATTTAGGTGTGAGCTAGGTTAATTATGGGCTGGGGAATACCCAAGCGGAATTGGCTAGTCATGACAGAGATAACCATTTCATTGGTACGTTGATGTGTATAAACAATATCAATAAAACAAGTCTACAGTGAACTAAATTTTTTATTCAGTAGTGACAGTGTCCTAGCCACATATGTTTTATCAATTGTTTATTTCAGTGATTTTATTAAAATTTTAGTATTGCCAACGTGTTTGTAAGTATGCAAGGGTGAGATGGACACACACAACCCACAGCATCCCTGATAACCCTGAGTCTCAATAGAGCAGTGATTGGAAAGCACCGCTGGCACCCAAATTACCAGTTAGTATTTGTGTCATAGTTCGTCTCGTGTCCCACCCGACGGCGTCAATACCTTTGAGAGAGAAACACTGGAATTTATTTCTTTACTGTAAAGCATTTTAAAACACCAAGTGTATTGACGTTAAATCAAATGCACTTACAGGGTTGGTCAAAAGACCAACTCAGTATGAGCAGTTAATGAGGGCTTTAAACTCAATGCACGATTATGTAGGGATGTCACACAGTACACACAAAATCCAAATTACAACCCTAATGTCATCAAGGGCCACTTACAAGTCCCTGGCTAGCTCATAGGGGGATTCTTCACTTCAAGTTGAGTTTTCTCGTTAAAGATTGTGTGGGTGGTGAGTATCCTGGTTTGAGGGATGACTTGGGGGTTGAAAACCATACATTTAATTTTACTTTGAAAATTCTGCTCAACATAGTACGTGGTATGGGTGACGGAGGTGGTTTCCAAACAGAATGTGATGGCCAATATTGCGGGGACCATACCAACAAGACACCACTCTCGTGGGGCAGGACGCCGGTGTACAAAGTGGAACGTGTGGACTTGCGTGTAAGCATGAAGTCGGGAGTTACACACACTGTAATGGGTCGACGCTTTACCTGCTATTCATGAGGCAGTGGCCCCTTCCTCCTCTTCTCCTCCTGTCACGCTGGGGCGGCCGGCTGTGGAACAGCGACCGACTCTGGTTGCAGTGAATGAGGCCACTGGCTGCTCACAGACTCTTGTGGTATGTCAGGAGAAATGATAGTGTAAGATTCTGGGAGAGGAAGGGGGTCACACCCCAATACTTCCTTGTCAAGAAAGACTATCAACTCATACTCTGTCTTCTTCTCTAGTAGGTGGTGTAAAGAGAAAATCACCTTATGTCTCTGGAATTAAATTATTTATCTCATTCTCAACTTTCTTTATTACTGTTTGAGATATACCTTCTGCCCACACCTATGGGTTTCGCTCCATAAGGCTAAATTAAATAACTGTTGTGAAAATCCCATAGACAAAGCCAGGTATGATAGCGGCCCTATCATGTGCTCCTAAGAAGACAACTGGATCAGGTGTGATCTGCAGTATAGTTCTAGTCCGGCTATTCACTAGCCTGGACAGAACTATAGAGCTGGCACCCCATTTGGATAGTTGAACCCTTAAGTGTAGTGAGTTCCTAGTGAAGGATTTCCCGAAGATTAGTCATTGCAATACAGTTTTCATTACCTTGGCCAAACTCGGAATACAACTAGATTGTTGTGAGCTTGCCGTTTGGCAAGATACGTGTAGCCTGCGTTATCTTACATGCAACACAAGTTAACTGAATTCAAAATACAACACTGAAAAGGGACAAAAGATTTCCAAACTCTGAATAACCAGAACCATCAAATAAATTTGCAATATGTTTTACAATACAACGTATTAATGAAAAAGCATTATTACAAACACATGGGTTGCACTCTAAGAAAATAATATATATTATTTTTAACTTTGCTGAAGCAAAACATGAAAGGTCCGGTGAAGGAAACCTGGTAAATGACATGAACGTGTTTGGTGAAAGTTAAATAGAATATTTAAATAATTTTAAAAAATACATTTAAAATAGCCGCAGTCAAAATCCTAACCATAATTAGGCGGGGATGTCCAGAAGGGACCAGGGTGTGTATTCAGAGTGAGTGTTCCTCACACAATTGGTGAGGAGGTGGCCTGGTTAATGCCGTAAGGGGTTGTCCAGAAGGGACATGTCGTAGTGACATACAATACCTGATATGGATAAGGAGGAAGAGGTATTGAGGGAGTGATTAGGACTTGGTAGGAGCCTCCGGTGCCTGTTGACGACCCTGGAGCTGCTGGCAGAGACGACTGAAGAGGTTTAGGGCCTCTGGTTAGCTGCGGTTCTCCGGGAGGTGCTGGAGGCAGCCGAGGAGGTTGCAGACCTTCTGGGTGGTTCTCCAGGACTGTCGGAATCATCGTCATCCACTGGGCTACTCACTGTCACTGGCATGGTGAGAGACTCTGCCCTGGTGCTAGTACTGTCGGCTCTCGCAGCCAGACTGTGAAGGAATCACTCGAGGCCTAGGCTGGGATGCCTTATATAGTCATATTTCCAGTTTCAAGGTGCTGAGAGGGGTGTGGGGAGTTAATCCGGCCTCTCGGAGGTGGAGTTTGTGACTTCACATGCGTGAAACATGGATCCTTATCTGCGGTAGCACTCAGCACGAGATGTTGACACATCTTGCCCTTGTACTCTTGTGGAGGCAGTGACTTTGTAGCAAGCTGCTCGCAACCCACAGCGGCGCAAAATTCAAATGGTGCGCTGTGTGTTTAGCGGAAGCGACAAAGTAGTAGGAGCACTTCTTCAGGGAAGGGCTTTAACATGATGCCATCTAGCAGAAATTTGGTGCACGGTAAAAGCAACGAACACATGGTTATTTGGCGAGTTGAGTCTCTGTCAACTGAGGCTGGTTGACATGTCCTGCCTCCATTACAATTTGTACTTGGGCGTTACTAACCCCTTGGACAGTAGCCATCTGAGATGAGAAGTAGTAGTTTATTATCGGAGTGCTTTCTCTAAGCGCTAAATGCATCATGCGTCAACAGTAGCATTAATGTAAGAATCACAAGGTTTCAAATCACTTGTATGTTAAAAATTCCCTTTGGTGACAAGGATAAACCACAAAACAATACTACTGATCTTATTACAGCTACCACTTGATTAGGAGACCTCTAATTAACAGACATCTGATTTAACAGACAGCTTGCAAGAAAAAAATATGTACTTTGAGACCAACAGTTAAATATGTACGTACTTGTTGAGGTTATGTCTTATAGCAGTGAGCCTACTTTTTTAGTTGCTGTTTACTGCATACATGGATAGCTTTAAAAACAACATCCCTAAATAAGCATTGACCTATTATATCTGTTATAATTTTGATATCCAAAATCACTACACACATGTACAAAAAAAAGTACCAACAGTCATTCTTCTCCACACACAGATAGGCCACATATTTTGGCATGACATAAAAGACAATCTTTTTCCATAATTGTACCTTTAAAAATTACATGTGCTATATGATGGTATTAAAATATTAATAAAACTAAAACCATTTTGAATTTTGTGGTCAACATCAACACAACAGTAAACATTGTATGCCAGGCGCTATATTTTTAAACAATTGTGACTTCCAAGTGTGCAAATTAACGAGCTACAAAAAAAATGTTATTATACCTTTTAATGTATATTTTAAAGCAATTAATTTAAAAAAAAACATTTCTTTGCAAAAAAAATTAATGTTTTAATTTAATTTTACTTTGCAGAAAATTATTTGGTGATTATTTTACCATTAGCTTTGGTAGAGATTGTTCTGTCTCGGGTTAGCTCACAAAAACTAAGCGGCAGTACAATATATAATCCAAACGACTTTCAAATGCTTCAAGTTTGGAAGTAAATAATGTTTATACTGCAATAAGTAGGCCCAAAATGATGTAGGCTAGGAATCACTATTTTGATATATATATATATATTTTTTTTTTAATTGCAAGATTTTTACAGTTTTTTTGTAAAATGCTTTTTTGAAATGAAATTGGAATCGATTCTACAGTGAATTGTAATAGAGAAAAACGAGTTTTGTAATATTCCTAATCTTTTATTTTACCTGTATGTACACCTGTATGCAGACACACTGTTCTGTTGGATGGACCCAGGAAATGTTTACTACTGGATGAAAAAGGCTACCTGTCTAGTTTAGTGTCCCACCACTAGTAAATAGGATGTATATACATGCAGTGCAGGTGTCTACGGACACTGAAACCACTCTCAGGTTTTCACTGTGCTTAAAAAATAGGAGGGTGGATCCACTGCTAAAGGGAAATAAAAAAAAGTGTCTCAACCAGTAAATATAAAATAAACACAGTACACTCAGGTATGAAGCACAATAGACATGCTTAAAGGAAAACAAATTAGTGTCGTTCTGATGGTTATTCAGCTATTTATTTAGGATGCAGTTAAACACTATACATGTAACTCTTTCTTATGTTGCAACTTATGGTGGTTTTTCCAGCTTATTTTTAGGGATGGGTCGACACCACATTTTGCAAATACCAGCGATACTGATTCTCAGCTGCAGATGCTGCCGATTACAGTGATGCTGATACCAGTTTTGTTGAGCACAATCATAATTCCCAATTCTCAATATTTGGAAATACTTTTTTTTACTTAAATTTAAGTCTTCAGAGTTTTGAGAACACTTTTAGCACTTTGTATTAGGTGTCTACAGCATAGAAATGAAATACAACACTAATTTTAAAAATAAATAATAAGATAAGACAATTTCACCGTGCAAATAAGTGACTTAACAGTCACTCAAAAACTGTTACCAAATAATACAGCATTCATTACAAACTGAGTTTCTTAAAAACAACATTCAAAACTTCACGCAATCTGATGCGGACTTGTATTTTAGACCTGAGAAATTTCGTACTTAACCTCAAAATACCTGTTTGTTTAAACCAACAGCCTAAGGATGTCTTAAAAAAAAAAATTCTTGAAATTAATTTAATAATAAATAATTACTTGCAATTGAACAATTTTTTTTATTTATGATAATATTTTTGCTTAGTATTCCTTTGTCTGCCAAGCCATACACAATCCCTTGGTTAAAATGACAACTGATTTATTTGCAACAATTTTTGCCAATTATTACTTGCAAAGTCTTATTCAGACCTTTAACATTCTAACCAAAACTGCAGCCAACTGTTTCCAATAAGAACTTCATCCGTCAAATTACCGCCACGGTTATAACATTTAACTAGCCATTTACAATAACAACACCAAATAAAACTGAATACAGTGTCAGAGTATGCAATTCGTTTTCACTGCTACCAACGTATGAATGCAATAATGCATAAGAAGACAAAAGAATACAGGTTGCTTTCTCAATGTCACTGATCTTCGAATGCAGTAAAAATGTAAGAAAAAATAGAAAACAAAAAACTCTTGCGGGATGTAATCATTACTATTGATAGCACCAGTTATCAATTATCTGTGTTGTTTTGCACTCACGTAGTGTCCAAAAATGAATGATGCACACAATCTTTGGTGAATGCACCAACAGGAAATACTGTAAAACGTAAACAACTAGAACAAATCATTGGAAAAAAATTGTTACAAATATATTTTGGGTTTCGGACAGAATATCTGATTGAAAGATGCGGTAAATTAACGCTTTACGAGATTTATTATGCTGGTTTATTTAACATAGTGTTAAATAAATTGATACTACTAATCGGTAAATAATAATCTGCCAATAATGTTCAGATACCGCCGATGATGGTCCTGGTATCGGACGGTTTATCTGTATCGCCATTGACCCATCCCAACTTATTTTCAACAAGCAAAAGACATGTGATTCCTCTGCAATACCAGGTAATCAGCAATACATAACAAATGGACCTTCCCCCATATAGTCTACTAAATTGAGGGTTTACTGTACCTTAGGCATAGTTCATAAGTTTCACACTGCTTTCTCTACTAAATTTTTAATTTGCGGCTGCACAAAGGAAGAGTATGGTTAATGAACATATGCAATAAACATGCCCTCTGAACACGACACTGATGATTCCCAAATCTGGTCAGCTATCATAAAAATGCATTAAAAAATTTTATACACTGATGAGGCAGAAAAAGTTACATAAATGAGCCCCCGTGACCCTAACTGGGAGGCCAAATAGGTTGGCGGGGAGGGTAGCAGAGTGAGGCTCCACTAATATTGTCGGGCAGCTTGGTTTCTCTCCCATGGGGATAGACAGCTGAGGGCTGGTGTAGGTTGTTTACTTAGGGGGTAGCGAGATGCAAGGAAAGAAGCTGTCCTCCAGGCGTTCCTCCTGCTCCCTCGTCAGAGAGTGAACATCATGGACAGGAAAGATGTTAATGTTCATCCCGTAGAAAGTTGGGGCTTTGGATCTCGTCAACTCAGGTACTAAGCTGGGACAACTGCAATGAGAGGGTGTGGTCCCATTCCCCCATCAACTGGGTGGTCATAGTGACAGAATGGCCCTTGTGGCTAAGAGTGCTACATAAAAATAAAAAAGTGTACAAAGGCTGAGAAGCCCCAACTATATGTTCACCCTGTAGAATGAAGCAGGCAACAAACTCCTACCTAGAGTGTACTCCAGAAGTACCTGGGACAAGCCTTGTCAGGCCTGGCACCCCCTCCGTCAAGTTTATACGCCCTGGAGAGAATGGGTTAGTTGACTTAGTTGGCCCAGATGCTTCTTCGTGTGTCTTTCTAGTGGTTGGGGCTCTACTGTACTTGTGCAACAGGTTTTACATACCGGTCCCCAGTATAGGTGGCTGTCGAATTTGTTGTGTGACATATGTGCAGTTCCTGGTTAGGGGCTGCCTGCATTCCTACTCTACGTCAGAAACTGTTACCAATTAGCGATCCCCTGCCACTCCCTTCAAGAGTGACGCTTACCAGGTTTGGGAAAAGGCACACATTCACTACAGAGCAAGGAAAGACAGAAGTTAGCTGGAATGCATGTTTTATTCACTTGAGAATAGAACACGGTGACATGTACTACCTCCTACCTCTAAACACACTAGGTGTTCAACTGACTTTGCAAAAGAGCAAGAAAGGTGAAGGGGCCTGTTGGCTTCAGGAGCCTGGCTTAAAGAGCAGACGAGAGCTGACAAAGTAGATGTGAAAACAACTGAACCCTAATTGTGGCTTGTACTCCTGAAGGGACCCGCGAAACCTCATGTGGTGTACGTGTCAGGTGTAGTGACTCTTGATGGCAAGTGTCGGGGGTAACAAAGACTTTTCTGCTGCACTGGTAACGGTGTCGTCAGCTGAAGAACTGGTAGAAGATTGAAGGTCTTGCAGAATCCTCAGGAGGACTGTGGCTGTGTAGTAGAGAGCCTTAACACTAATAGTGCTAATGCTAACTATGTGAACAATTGGCATTTCTACTGTGTGCATGGAATTAAATTCCTCCAGTTAGAGGATTTCTTCATGCCTCACTGATTTCGATAACCTTCGGCCACCAACCTTCAGGTTCGGGCCAGGCAGTGCTGCTGCCATCTCTTGGCGGGTGGCGGCAATGAAGTTTGTTGTAGTTGCAGGCAGTATCTGCCGCTTGCTTAGGGGCAAATACTTGTATGCCTGCAGCTGCCTCTTAGCGAGTTTACAAGCAGCATGGGCGATTACTTGACTTCCTCGCATTACATGGGTACTGGCCTTGGAGGCAGCCAGTCGGGGTTCGACTCCCTCTGGGGCATATGACGCGCATGAGATGATTCGGAGTCAACAAGTAAAGCACCAATACAATGAACTTCATTAAAAAGGACATTTCTACGAATGAACAATTTAGTCCTGGCAAAATGCTATACTTTTACATGTAAATAATTTTCAGTAGTATGAATTTTTCACTTACAATTTACAGTCAATTTATAAAATCTTCCCATTAAAGAACACCTTTTGTGCTTCACAAATCATAACACTTCGTAGTTAACTATTTTTACAGAAATTAAATTAACTTTTTGCATCCACAAACACCATGGACAGATACGGTTTGAAAACAAAAACAATTGAACTAGTATTCTCATAGATGCTGCAATTCTTTGGTATGGCAGTTTGGTCACAAGTTTGTGTGTTGGCTGATGCGACAACTAGCACTTGGTGGCGGTTAAGTGAAGAACTGCACTAGCGGCAGCTGATGTGAATACAGTGCAACATAGTGCTGTAAAGAAAAAACTATGAAATTGGTGCGTTCTAGGAGTTACATCGTAACTGGGGATCCTGGCACAAACAGGCAAAGGACAGACATTAGGTTTAATCATTTAATTTCTGTATGTTCTACTGTGATTTGCCACCAGGTGCCGAGGTGACTACTTGAACCTGATCGCCCATGGGATGGGAACACTGCTACACTTCTGCATTGCTGTCAAAGAGATCCCGGTAATACTCCTAAATATTCCTCCTACCAACACTTTTCTCCAAGGGTGGAAAAGAAAGGAAAGTTAAAGTTTACGCAGAACAAGAAATCGAGAGTCAACAACACAGGGACTCCTAGCTCAGGTGATATACATCAAGCAGATGGGGGATGCCTAACTTGCATGGCAGCAACTGGTGAACTAGTCTACGAACCCCCTAATATCCACGAGGTATCTTCCTACCACCCACAAAATATCAGGTGTCCGCAGCCCGTGGGCTGCTTCGGACCAAACACAATCGCACTGCGGGCAGTTTTTGTATACAGCCAAAAGAGACCATGCCTGTAGGGAATGCTGGAGCAAAAGACCTGTAGAACCATCCATTCCTCGAGGAATATTCTCCCCACCTTACTACAGTGTCCAGGCCTCAAAATCCCTGAATGGGACTACATGTACTAAATAGTGGAACCTCTATGTATTGCACTTGGATGGATTGAAATCCTACATCCATGGAACATATTCTGTGGTCCCATTTTTAACTTATCTGCATTTCAAGACCACATTCATCGAAAGTCCATTAAGTATTGAAATTTTTTGTCAGTCCCATGAGAAACAATGGATAGAGAATCCACTGTAATTAGCAGTCCCAATTGTAGAGTACAGACGAAGTACCTGTAGTTGTAAGCCAAAAGGGAAATGGTTTGATGCCCCTACAAGCTATATCTGGGTAGGCGTCAACCTGTCTATAGGCTGTTCACAATAAAGTGAGCACTTTTTAAGGCCCTTACAAATTTTTCCTTTCATCCAATTTACATCTTCCTGTTGCTTTTTAATATAAACATTGCAATGCGACCAATAAACACTATGTATACATTTCACCACCATAAAAATGTAATGCCTGAGGATGCAATAAGATATATTTATTAACGGTTAATGCCTGTTGCGAGGGCCTTAAAAAGTGCTCACTTTATCGTGAACAGCCTATACAAACATGATTACATGTAAAACTTTTAAGATGTTAAAACTACTCACACTGTACACAGATACATTAGGAAACCCCTTTTTATACCCTTTGATTATACACTTTCCTGCATTTTACATCTACATTATTTGATCACCTTTACTGTTTTCACAGCATAAGTTTCCCTCTTTTTACACTTTCATGTATCTTACAACTTTTACTGGTCTCCCGAAAAGTGAAAGGAATGGGTGTCACTGTATAAACACAATAAATTTTTTTGCCATTACCTTTGAAATGCATTAATTTTAACAGGTAAATCTAACATAATAATTAAATCTTCACTACAGTCAACTCTTTGTTTCCAAGATTCCTGACCTAGCAGCCCTCTCACAATAACAATCGTTATTTGGGAACGATAAAAAAATTTAATTCAAAAGGTTTTTCCAACAACAACCCCTTCGAAATAACAACCCTTTTCCTGGGAAACGGGAAAGGTCTAAGAAGCGAGCGTTTACTGCATGTACATTAAGTACAAGGTGTTATGTTTCTATTTTAAAAATTATTCTTCAGTATGTAAAACTGCTAAGATACACATTTTGTTGGCTGCAAAGCTATTTGTGCATATCAGTACATGTGAACTACAGGTTCATTATATGAACAAACTGGCTGGCTACAATAACTACCAACTTCATTCTGTCCGAATTGTAACTTGCTGCCAGTGGATAAAAAAATCAGTTTTTAATATTTTCCAATTTCTCTGTAATTGTATTTGTAATTTAACAGTTATTTGCCATAACTGAAAATATTTGTAGGACAGTATGAAAACAGTGATAAACAATTATGTAAAAACTAGAGTTGTTGCTATACCATGTTTTCAGATACCGATACAGATACCCCGACACCATTGCTGATAACCCAATGCCACCCCCGATACCAATACCTTCACTATGAATTTTTAAAAAAGTATTACTGTTAATAATACATTAAATACATTTTTCCTAGACTCTTTTATGTAATAAAATATTGTCTTAATAAATGCACATTTTCCCTTTCCACAGTAAACACAACTACGGGCCCGGGAATAACTACCCTCTCGAAGTTAGAACCCTATTTTGGGGAACCATAAAATTTTTGCTTGAAAAAAGGCAAAAATTTGAAGGAAATATCCGAAAAAATAAGTTGTTGCATTTATCTTGGTCATTAATTATATTTCAATGTGCAGTAAAATACAGGTGTTGTAATTGTTGCCTTTAGGCCTAATGGCTATGCCAAAATATAAAGAACAAAAAAAAAAAAATGGTAAAGTTTGGTTTTAAACTGCAGCTGTGGTAGCCAGAACCTTCTCACTCCCTCGGCTATGAATAAACTTCTGGCAAATGTTGTCTCAATCCCACGCTACCTGGCCGGTGCTTTTGTGTCAAGCAGCCCCTTGCTAAACTGGGTCTGGCCTCAGGAAAGGTCGCTCACTCCCTTCATCTTCTTTGCCTCCCCCCCCCCCCCTTAACAGTCCACCCTCTACCAGCTGTTCCTCATCCCTCCCATTAGCCACGCCGCCCACACCACACGCTTTGCTTCCTTCCTCCTTCCATCCTCCAGCCACGCCCACACCGCTACACTCATTTTCCCTTTCCATCATCATGCCCCACACACACCGCACCAAGCTTCCTTCCTCCCTCCAACAGTCACAACAGGCAGCTCGGAATTTTCTTTGTCCTACTCTCCCAGACTTCACGCAATGCGTGGCACAGAACATCTTTTCACCTCTCTTCAGCAGGCATTAGAGGCAACGAAAACCAGTCAACAGACGTGAAAACTCTGGCACAGTCATACAAAATCCTATTCGTCTCTTTGGGGGTGAATACACAGTTCGAATTATATACGATTTTGAATTAATCTACTTAGAATTAATGAGGTTTTACCTTATATACACCAAAATACGGAAATTTTTCTCAAAAGAAAGTAATAACCTGACTTAATTGTCTACAACCGATACTGATGTATCAGCTCGATACCATACCCAATAACGATACATTGGGAAAAGGCAAAGTATCTGCCAATACTGATACTTAGTATCGGTACCGGAATAACTCTAATAAAAACATAATCTGCAAAATTTACACAAACAAATAAATAACCAAATAAAAAGTTAAGTCAGTACTAATAGACTAATAGATTAGGTACATACACACTACTTTTCTGCTAAAAACTAACTTACTTCTTAAATAGAGAAATTATCAAATGTTTTATTCTCATAAAAAAAAGGCAAAGTATAATTAACTACCTGTTGCAAAATGACCATGGCTTTTTTTACACTACTTCTATTGTTCAACATTACAGTAATTTCTGTAAAACTGATTTTTAACTGGTTGTCAATTTGTTTTGTTCAATGGAAAACATTTTCCCATAAAAATAAAACATTCTGACCTTGATCAATTTTTCTACTCCAGATGATGCAATGATGTAATTAGATGGGTTGAAACGAACTTGATTCACGATTGATCGATGGCCACGCAATATCATATGCGCTGAATCAACCCATTGACCTAAAAAACAATTGAATATGCTACAGTTATTTACTGACTTTAGTACACAATGCTCTCACACACACATGCAAAAGTGATTCATTAACAAAGACACAAGGGACATGAGTTACTCAAATACATGTGACTTGCAGTGTACATACCTAACATGGTGATTCATACAAAATTATTGAACAGAATAAATTCTCCTAATACTTTCTAAAGCTTTATACACTTGGGTTTTCTTTGTTATCATGTGTCATCACCTAGCAAATTAACAATTCTCAAAACAAAATTTTCTAAATCAGCCAAACTAACAGAAGGGACAAATTACAAGGCCATTCTGAAAACTTAATGAACACCCCTTTCTTGACCACTAACTTGATTTAATATTCTCTCAAACTTGTCTATTACTTTAAGTATCACTGTAAAAATGAATTTTCCCATGCAATAGCAAATGCCTTTTTGAAAATGCAACTTCACATATCCAAGACAGAATGGGACACATTATTAGCTTGACGCATGATATACTTCAACAGGTGTCACGTCACATTACCAAAGTGACTTTAGTGGGAACTAGGCTAGACGCACCCTGATGGTAGATGTGTCTAATCTCTGCACGGTACAGGAGCTCGGCCAGTGTACAGTACTGGTCGAGTGGCTTTCCAGCAGAGAACAATGTCTAGCTGTGCAAGAACTATTTTCCACTTTGGCGGGACCACTTGTTCAGGTAAACCTGGGGGACGTATGGCCGCCGGTTGCAGCTGTGCCACCTGAGGCTCGACTGGTTGCACACTAGTGGCTGCCCCTGAGGTGGATGTGGTAGTCAGCCTAGATGTGAGGGTTTTGGTTGTCGACGAGGTGTGTGGTTCTCATGGCATTCCCCAAAACCAAAGGTTGTTGAAACCCAATGCGGTGTCCTGGCCACCGAGGTAGGCCTGAACTACGGGGTGAAGTCCCTTCGCGATTTTAGTAGGCGGTTCATATGAAGCAGGCTCGTAGGTTGGAGAAACTGGTATGGAGAGCTTGTGAAGTTCTGCTGCCTGTTCCCGCGGACTGAGATGCTCGAACCCGGTAGGAAGGCCGTGAAGCTCCAGTGGATATTTAGTTGCAGCCTTTGCCTATTTCGCCCTCTTATGAACACCGCCACTACGGTTAAGGAGCATGAGGAAAGAGAATTCTACAATCTGACCACCTAGAATTGGGGCAGTTGACGTGTAGGTTGTTTAATTAGTGTGTGTAATGTGGCTGCCTGCCAATATCGTCAGCTCACTCTCAAACTCCAGCACCAGAGGTGCAGGGTTAGTCGAGATACGTCACAATGGCAACAGTCCCAACATAGGGGTGAGGTCGTGATAGGGTTGGTCTCCCAAGACCCGCGGAAATACTCCTCTCTGCACTGCTAGTGCACGATGAGAAGAGCAACGTCCAAGTTGACAAGCCAATCCTAAGAGGATAGAGTACCTAGTGTCGTGGCTCTACTGTTCACTAGACTTGGTGCAGAGAACGGGTGGCCTTCCAACTATGATGTGGTGAGTGTCCTAGAACAACTGGTCCCCCCAGGCCAAAGGAAATACTCCTCTCGGCACAATAGTGTGCGATGAGAAGAGCAAACCTCAGACTGGCAATCCAATCCCTAAAGAAACTGTATCCTAATGTCGTGGCTCTACCGTTGACTACACTGGTGCAGTGAATGGCTGGCCTTCCAATATTATATTGTTATTGGTGTTAGGTGTCTTGACGGAAAGAATAAAACCATCACCTGCTGTCCCACGCATGGGCTTTATGTTTAAGAGAAGAGATACTATGACTACGGGAGTGATATTCGTGAGTGAGTTAAATTATGTTTATTTCTTTTGACTGAAAAACAGTGATGGTGAATGTACTACTTTCTATCCACGTGAGCTTTTGGAAGTTAAACACCCTACATAAATACAGGTGATGGCAACCTGTTTCTAGGCTAACATGATAGTCAGTCAAGTGGTTGTGAAAACAAATCTGGCTTTAAACTA
Source organism: Dryococelus australis (assembly GCA_029891345.1). Classification (NCBI taxonomy): domain Eukaryota; kingdom Metazoa; phylum Arthropoda; class Insecta; order Phasmatodea; family Phasmatidae; genus Dryococelus; species Dryococelus australis. Next base: position 234,254,611 of record CM056996.1, on the reverse strand, counting down.
CGCTATGACTGTTGTCCAGAAGGGACAGGTCTCAGTATTAACTGCGACACAAAACGTGAAGTGAAGGATCTTTGGCACCTGAAGGTTGAAGTGAAGTCTTCAGGAGCGGATATGTCTTCAGCACCATTAGGACGTGATGAAGACCAAGGTAGGAGAGCTGATGGTTCCCGTGGCACCAGAGGTGCGGTGAAGGAACAAGACAGACATCAAGTGCTTGACGACTGGTCAAGAGCCTTGGTGCGGCCCTCTATTGATACTCCTCGGCGGCATGCCCCTTGCTTGCCTAGCATAAGGGGTTGTCCTGGAAAGGGGTTAGCAGCTGTGTGAAGAGCATGGCACAGATCCTCAGCGAGTGAAGTCAGTGGAAGGCGCTGGATCCAGGATCATGCCTCGGCGATCGTACTAGTAGTGGTATCTAGTGGCGTGTTGCTATACTAGGTTGAACTTGAATGCACATTAGGTCCGTACAAAGGACAGCAGGTGACCAAGGATTTATTCAACTCATTAAAACACTATACACCAATAACAATACAATCTAGGAAGGCCACCCATTCTCTGTACCTAGCGTAGTGAACGGTAGAACCACAACATAAGGATACTGCCTCCTTACAGGAATTTAAAGTCAGTCTGGAGTTTGTTCTTCTCACTGCGCTTCTGGTGCCGAGAGGAGTATTTCCATGGGCCTGGAATGATCAGTTCCTTTGGAGCACTCACCACAACAGAATTAGAATGTCAACCATTCTCTGCACGAAGTGTAGTGAATGGTTGAGTCACGACATTAGGACACATGTCTCGAGCGTAACCAAAAGTTTTCATTATCACCCATTACGAGATGCAATTAGTGCTCTTGTTAAGTTGCTATGGACACACTAGTGAATTACATAGTGATTCTGCTAGTGCGACAACCACCTCGGCCGCAGGCGCTGGAGTCGGGGGCCCCCGGGGAGCCTCCATCTTGACGGCATGTTTGCTGGAACCATCTTCTTGTTTGGGAAGCAGGGCCTAGGAGTTGGCTTGGCCTGGGGTAGTAGCAGGACATCTTCTCCTACACCTCTGGTTGATGGTGCCGGAGTCGGAGGATGGCTCGGGACCTCCGTCTTGTCGGCACGGTGGCTGTGTACCTACTCTCATTCGGGAAGCAGTACATGTGTGTAGGCCTCAGCATCAGGCGACACCGGGACCTCGGCAACTGTCTGAGCCAGACATAGGAAGTCGTCTTCTACCTCTCCAGGTGATGGTGCCGGAGTCAGAGGCCAGCTCTAGGCCTCTGTCTTAAAATGACACAGATGAGCAGCTCCTCTCCTCGTCCAAGAAGTGGAGCCAGGGATTTGGCCTCTACGTTAAGTAACGTTGGGACCTCTGCGACCATCTGGGGCAGTGGCAGGACGTCTTCTACTACCCCACTGGTTGATGGCGCCAGAGAAGGAGGCTGGCTCAGAACCTCCGTCTTGTTGGCACAGTGGCTGGGTACCTCTTCTCGTTCTGGAAGCAGCACCTGTGTGTCAGCCTTGGTATCAGGCGACACTGGGACCAGCAAATATCTAGGGCAGCGGCAGGGCATCTTCTCCTACACTCCGTTTGATGGTGCTGGAGTCAGAGGCTGGCTGCAGACCTCTGTCTCGACAGCACAGATGAGTGGCTCCTCCCCTCGTCCAGTGGAGCCTGGGAGTCTGCCTCGGCGTCGAGCAACGTCTGGACCTCGTTGGCAGTGGCCTTGGCACTGGGTGACACCAAGACCGGCTGCAATACTGCGCTGTCCACGTAGATTGCGGCTGATGGTAACAGCTGAACTACGAAATACCCCATGGCCCTGTCATGGCTGGCAGATCTAACTGATGCCTCCCTCTTGTAAGGTGGCTTTGCAGCAACGGCTGCAACGTCATCTGGCACTGTAGTCCCCTCGCTTGCTTGGCCCTCCAGGGCCGGGGTTGCTGGGGTGGCCAAACGAGGGGGCAGATCCTGTCGTCCCGTGATCTCGATGGCACTAGGTCTCAACAATTGGGCTCGGATGTGGTCGCTTATCGCACGGCTCACAATCCAACATGGCTTCATCAAAAGAGCTCTTTTGTAATGGGTGTCCATCTTCAGAGTCAGGCGGTGGCCATTCTGGTGAACTCAGTGGGAGTTGAGGGTAGTGTCCAGACAGATTCCGCTACCTTTGGTTTGGGGAACTCCACCTCAGTTGGAATGGAAAAACTGCCTCCCCGCCGGCTAGAGCTGGATTCGACCTCAGGCTCTCTGGGAGGTGGCGGTCAGGCTTCCGGAACAGCAGTTGGCACTGGGTCGTCCATATCGTCAGGAAACCCTGAGGTCACCGATGCAGTAATGTTGACCTCTGGGTTGAAGGTGTTTTTTTGGAAGGGTCGTATTTGTCGAGTGACATTGCGAATATGCCTTCAATGGTCTCCTACCCAGTATACATTGTCCTTGCATCCTACAATTTTGTATGGGCCCTCCCATTTCTCAGCCAAACCCGCACTAAATTGGCAGCTGGTTTCACTCAAGGGGTGGCTACGTAGGAGTACTGCTTCGCCCATTTTAAAGACTCAGATGCCAGTGCGTGGTGGCGGGTACTTTTTCTGGATGTAGACCTCTTACGACTCTCTGGCGACTCGGTTCAGGCTAAGTCGGCTAAACATACGTCTTCGGAATGAGGCATTTCCATGGGGGTGCTGTCCCACGGCCAAATCCCCTGGGCAGAGGAGAGAGTGGCCCAGGAGGAGTTGACTGCGGTTAGTGTTTATCGCTTCATTGGTGCATCTTCGTAGGGCAAAGAGAATATTCGTGATGACTTTATCCCAATGTTTGTGGTTTTCTCCCACACTGAGGCAGAGGCCTCTTCTTTAACTCCTGGTTCCTCTGCTCAGTGAGGTTGGCTTGCGGGTTGTGTGCAGGTGTCGTCCATGTTTTTACCCCCTATTCATTGCAGGCTATCAGCAATTTATGGCTGGAGAACAAAGTTCCATTGTCCGCGAGAATGAATTGTAGGTAGCCCCAGCGTGGAAAGATTTCTGTCTCGAATTTCCGAATGATGTGGTGGGTTTCCTGACTTGGTAAGGTGAATGTTTCCACCAATCTTGAAAATTGGTCGGTCACTACTAGAAGGTAGCAAATCCTTTGATACTGCGGGAGTATGACCCCATCAGGTCGGCTGCTATGTTGGTCCAGGGTGTGCGTGGTTGACAAGGTTTGGAGACGGGCTGTGGTAAGGGCATGCCTTACCCAGCAGCAGGTCTCACAGCTGTACATATACTGCTGGACCTCTCTGCTCATCCCGTCCCATATGTATCGCACTCCAGTGTTGGCTAGGGTTTCTCGAGCTCCAGGGTAACCTACCTCTGGATGGTCATGGTAGTGTGTGCATATGTCGGCCCGTAGGTCCTTGCGTATCTAAATTCTCCACTTCATCCCAGATCTGCCGCTTTGGAACCATACAATGTCGTCTCTCAATTCGAACTGCTGGGGTTGCTTCTGAAGGAGGTTCTGAATGTCCGTGTCTTGCTGTTGGTGAAGAGCTATTTGGTTTCGGCAGAGTTGCAGCTAGAGCTGCTTCATATGCTCCTTGGGGCTGTGGTCCAGGAGCCGGGGCGGTGTCATCCATTCCTATTCTTCATCTACTTTGGTGTCTTCCTCTCGATCCTGTTGGCGGAATAGGGCATCTGGAAGATTTATTGGACTTGCCTGAGCAGTGCTGTACTTCGAAGTCGAATGCGGTCAGGAACATGTCCTACTGTCCGAGCTTGACTTTGAGGTTAGGGGACTCACGTAGCCACTGGAGGGCTTTACTATTGGTCCGTAGAATGAAATGGTTACCTTCCAGACAGTACCAATATTTGCGAACCACACAGATAATAGCTAGGCACTCTTGTTCGTTTATGTGATAGCATTGCTCGGTGGCACTGAGCCTGATGCTGGCATATACTATCACCTGGTGTTGGCCTTCGTGGCCTTCTTGGTACAGGATGGCTCCTAGACCGTTCTAGCATGCATCAGTTTGCAGGATCAGCGGTCCCTCCCATTGAGGTCGGTGGAGTTGCTTGATGCCCTGAAAGCTTGCTTTCAAGGCTTGAAAGGCAACGCAGTGTTCAGGTGCCCACCACCACCACCGTGTTTCCTTCGCCAGCAGAGGGTGTAATGGGACCATGTGGTTTGTTCTGTAAGGCAAAAAATCTATGAGCCAGTTGAATAGGCCAAGGGATCAGTGCAGTTGCTTCTTGGTGGCCAGCTCTTCTGCTTCCTGACTAGCCTGTATCAAATTTTCCTGTGGGTAGTTTCCTTTGGGTGTGACTACATGGCCCAAGTAATCAATTGAAAATTTTCCGAAGTGGCTCTTCAAGAGTTTCCCTGTCATCTCATGCAGCTCTAGACATTCTAGGACCCATTTGATGTGCCCGAGGTTTTCCTCCCATGATTTTGAGTATATGATGATGTCATCAAGGTAGGAAAAACAGAATTGGGTGTGTTCTTAAGGCAGAAAGACACGACTCAAAACTGGAGGTTTTCTCCCTCCGGGGTGGTAAAGGCTGTGTATTTTCTGCTATCAGGGTGTACAGCGATCTGCCAGTACCCCGACTGCATGTCGAGGGTACTAAAGATCTTCGCTGCCCTGATGTTGTACAGGATGTGTACTAGGTTAATTGCTGGGGGAGTAATGGGATGAGTAGCATTGTTCAGAGCTTTGTAGTTTATACAAAACTGCAGTTGGCCATTCTTCTTGGGGACCACAATTGTGTGTTAGTTGTACTGGGAATCTGAAGGCTCCACAATTCCTTGTTGTTTCATTTCATCTAATTGCTCCATTATTAGTTGGTCTTATCTAGCAGACATCCTGTAGGGTCTGTTGTAGATGGGCCAGTCTGTGTTCAGCCCTCTCTCATGCTGAATTGATCTGGTTTCACGTAGGGTCCCTCCATGTCCGAAATCACCGGCATGTTCATAGAGGACTCTCTTCAGTTCCTTGTACTGTGCTTCGGGGAGCTGATGGTTGATTTCTTCGGTCTTGAGGATTGACGGAATGATAGCATCTGGAAAGTGTTCCCAGTGGATGGTCAGGCAGTTTTTGTCACCCAAACATATCTTTTGTTGGCCATAGTCCAATATGCATTGTTGCTGGCAAAGCCAGGGGTGCCCAAGTATTATGGCTTCTTGGATGTCTGGAGAGAGAACGAATTCTGCTGGTTTAGAGTGTTTGTACAACCAGATGGTGAAACTGGTTTGGCCGTCAACTTTTAGGATGTAATAGTGAAGCCCTTAATTCAGCTGTCAGGATGTCGCTGTGTACAAAATTGTCTGTGATGGCAGAGTAGAGAAGGGCGAGAACTTTTCTCCCACTGGGGCAGATTTCAATGTGAGGAGCTTCTGACAGTTCCACTTCTTCGGCCAGGAACTGTACTATGGGCTCTTGCTGTCCGGTGGGGTTGGCCCATTTCGCCTGCCGGTCACGGCGTTTCCCAGGAGTGTTTTCTTGTCTGTTGCCTGTAAGGTCTTATCTGCTGCCCAGGTTGCTTCCTCTTCCCCTGTTTGTCCCCATCCTGTAGGCTGTTGTCAGCAGTCTTTGTTAAAATGTAATTCTGGGCAGTACGACCATTTCAGAAGATTTTATGTGGGGATTGCGAGGGGAGGGGTTATATTTCACCTGTAGGTGTCTTCTCCGCCTCAGTCGGCTTGCTGATTTTTTGGCGGTCCAGGATCGCTTGCGCTTTGAAGTTCTCCTCAGTTTCCCTTATTCTCTCTACTAACTCATTTACCATGAGCGGCTTTGGTATCAGTAGCAGGTTTCCGAGCTTGGGTAGCAGCATGCGTGTCACGTGTCACGCACAGATCTCTTCACTTTCATCTGGGAAGATTCAGCTAAACATTTGCACCTTTAGAAGAACAAATATCTCTGCCTCTTCACCCGGGTTTTGTATACAGCTGTAGAAATTCATTGTGATGTTGGCTAGTACCTTTTCTCCAGTGAATTGGTTGGTAAGTCGGCTACTCAGCTATCCCTATTCAGAGATAAACTCACCGTACTTGTTCCACCAGTCAAGTGCTTTGCCCTTGAGTTTTGCCTCTGTTCGGCTGACCCATTGCTTCGGAGGGATGTCATTCTGTTTAAATTATTTCTCGCATTCTGCTATGAATACGACCGGGTCTTCATGTGGGTGTCCCACAAATTCAGTGATTTGGGGTTTCCCCTGTGCACCACATAATGCTAGTATGGGTCGCTGGACCTCGGTTGTGCGGTCGGCATTCAGCAGCATGCCGACATAATTTGCAGTGGTAAACCATGCCGAGTTGGGTTAACCTCTCGTCTGGCCACCCATTGCAGCTGTGGTGATATGGTTCCGTACATTGCAGACAGTGAACTATGTGGGTACCGTGTCCTGGGCATGTTACCCAGCTACAGAAAGCAATTTGCCTGGTGTGGCATTCCTCGCACCAGTATTCCAGCCCATTGGTGTATTTCATTTTGTCTCCCCAGCCTAGGGCAGAAATAATGAAATCTTCTTTGGCAGTGAGCGCATTCTATGCGATAGGTCCCAGTGCTAGAACAGTTAGGTTTGTGTCGTCGGTCGAGTGTGGCGTCAGCCATATTGGTTTCAGCTTGCTCGGGTTCGTACATGTCTGTATTCTACATGATTGCTAGGTTTCTTGAGCACCACAAGGTGTTTTAAGACTCCCCGAATCCTGGGCTATAGGATTCGACTCCTGGCTAGTTCTCTTAGTTCAGGGTTGTGCCTGCCTGGTTCTGCTTAAATAGCTTTCGTACTTAAGTTCCTAGGCCCCACATTGGGCACCAGAAAACCCCCTTTTTGACGCATAGCATCTTATGGGCAACGTAGGTACGTCACGGCCCCAAGTGTTTTTGGTGGATATGAGGGTAGATGCACCCCGGGTGATATTGGACCTCTAGTCGCTGCACGGAACTGGAGTCTGACTAGTATACACGACTAGCTGTGTGGCTTTTAGGCAGGGTACAAAATCTGGGACAGCTAGTACAATCTTTTGTTTAGGCGAAACCACTCTCACGGGAATACCTGGGTGACGGATGACCAGCAATGGCTGCTGGACCTGTGGTGGTTTGGACAGAGGAGCGCTAGAACTGACTCTGGAGCTTGGTGTGCAGGTGGACAAGTGTTTTTGAGTTCTGACTGTCGCTGGAGTAGGTTCAGTGATCGGGATCCCCCAAAACCATGGGTTAGTTATTCCAAGTAAAGTGTCTTGACCTATCAGGTATGCTATGAATACGGGGTGAGTTACTCCGTCGAGCTTGAAGGGCAGTATGAAGAGTTCGGGTGCTAGTGCAGGTGATGCTGGTCTCTCTAGGCGGTGAATGGATTGCGCACTCTCCCAAGAACTGAGGTTCGCGGGTTCGGTTGGGAGGTGGCTAAGCTCCGGTTGGTACTTAGGGATAGATGAGCCCTTTTTATCCTCTTACGGTTACCACTTCGATAGGAGAGGGACATGAAGAAAGAATCACCACAAATACCAGACTCATGGAGGTGGAGCAGGTAACGCTGGTCCTACTCAGGTGTACTTCCACGTACCACAATTGTAAGGCCAAAGCCGACCCCTATCTCAGTATTCGGCGCCAGAAGCACAGTGGAAAGAGCAAACCCCAGACCGACAGTCCAACCCTAAGAGAATGAGTACCTAGTGTCAGGGCTCTACCGTTCTGTACACCGGGGTGCATAAAAAGGTGGGTGTCCAAAGAAGGTGTGGGTGTCTACTGGTGAATTCAGTGGAGACAAATTCCCAGTCACCTGCTGTCCCTTGACAGGACTGATATCTACAAGATAGGGTTTTAGTACTATGGGAATTATACCCTTAAGTAGAATAAAAATTGTTTATTTTGGTACAGAAATAAACAAGGTGGTTTTGCACAATCTCCGATCAACGAGAGCTTAACGAAAGCTAGCTACGTTAGAAAGGTGAAGGTAACCTGTTTCTACTGACAGGGTAGGTAGGAAAATGCGGCTATGAAAATAACTCAACTTAAACCTAACGCTATGCTGGTTTGTTCTGAAGGGACCGGAATGTGTCTCAGTGCTCCACAACTTAAACTGGCAATGATCTTCGAGGCGAAGAGGGATTTATAGACTTAGACTTCAGCATCAGATGCGCGGTGAAGACCAAGCAGAGCCGATGGTTCCTTCGGCACCAGGAGTGCAGTGAAGGAACAAACAGACTGGTGTTCCAGTGGCCGTGCCCCAGTATTTTTACTCTTCCTGGCTTGTCCTTGATCTGGTGGAGTGGGCTGGCTGCGTTAGATTCTCTGGGCGTGTGACATCACCAGTCTGCTGAGGATCCAACCATTGCATGTGTCTGTGATTCATACTAGTACTGCCATCCGGCGGTGCGCTATAGTACTAGGTGACCTGGTGCCCTTGATGCATAATCTCGGTTGCTCGGCCTGTGAACATTACAAATATTCAGGCGTAGAGAGTGCGTAGAGAGTGGGTAAACAGCACGAGCTCTTGACGTCAAGTAGGTTGTACTGCCAATCAAACTCCATTGAAGTGTGTGGATAAGTGGTTCGCTCTGATGAGTAGAAGTCAATAATGTTAAAAGATATCACATGTTAATACATACATTTTCTTTTGTATGTCTCTATTGCAAAAGGCAATTTTTACGTTGCACAGTGTTAATGTATCATAAAAGGTACAAATTACACTGTGACCGGAATTGGTCACATGTGTGTGCCAGAATATTACTTCACATAGTTCCCACTGTAAAGCATGGGTATTGTGAACTGACTGGCAGTGAAGAATGCTCATCTGCAACTTGCTTGACATCATGATCAGCCTGTGCAGTAGGGCACGAGTTTTGCATCCGGACAGTTCCACTTCACTTTTACTCCCACCACAACATTATTGCACATAGAATTATCCAAAATTGGTTGCATTATATGTTTTGACATTCTGAATTATTTTTAAAGTGTTCCTGTATTAAAATTAATTACACAAATAGTACGTAGAACTTTTTCTGCATTCTCTTTAATCTGGCAGCTACTTTTTGAACATGGTGAAAGCAATATTTTGAGAATGTTGACATTTACGAAAAGCTAAATGGTATGCCCGAATAAATGAGAGCCACAGACTTTAAACACAAACCCATATGTAGCTTAATTACTTGCTATCTTATACCTCAATAAGCTTTGTAAGCTTTGTCCTATTCATAATCACAGCAGCTAAATATATGTACCTAAATGTAATACGTGAATTTAAAATATAATTTTTTAAACCAAATCTACTATAAAAAAAAAAGAGTCCAGGAATAAGGTTTTTCTGCTGGTTTGTGTTTGCAGTGAGTCTTCTTATGTGACACATGATGTTTGTATTCCTTGTGTGTAGTGTATCACATGAGGCTCATTTGACATGTGCAAAGCAATGGAGCATCTGTCTATAGTTTGAGTACATACAAATGATTTTGTGGTGCTGAATTACTTCTCTTGGTTGCAACTTAATTTGCCCTGAGAAATTACCATGTAATGTTATTAAACTGCTAACACATATTTTGGATTTTTTGTAATGGCTGCAACAGATTTTGACACTACTGAATGCAACTAATCAGAAGTTGAAGTGTGTAAATTTTCATTACTTCGGTATCATTTGTTATTGCAACACAAGTGTGAGAGTCCATGTGTTGTGACAACATGAATACTGAAGCTATTTTATATTTTTGTAGGAAAAACCACTTGCTTTACAAATCATAAAGAACATTTTGAAAAAGAATTTTGAAGATTTATTTAAGCATTAAAGGTTTTTTGATTTGATCATTGCATATTTTATGTAAAGTTAATGTTTTTATGCAATTTGGAATATTTACAATGTTTAGTAAATGAGTGCATGTGAAATAAATTTAATTTGTTTGGCCAGTACATTAATTTAACCAGGAGGTAGCTCACATTCTCGTTGTAAATGTGACAGGGTCTATGGTTGTAACAGAGTGTTGGAGCATATGACTAAGTGGGCTTGAAATAGCTACAAGAATCCCAGAACTGTTCAGACTTAATGGGCAGAGGCCTCCTGCCTTACTTTGGCCTGATGCCAGGAAGGGAGAAGAAAAGTAACAACAGCCCCAGTGTCACTTGGCACTCTAATGGGAACATGACTGTGAGGAAATTCCCTGATATCAGGTTTAAAGAACATCCCCAAAATGTGAAGGATGCTGACTTCGTCAAAACTGTGTTTTTATTATTTTTACCAGTGTACTAATAACTTCTGAATTTCCATAGTTTTCACCTCATTTTAATAATATAAACTAATAGAGTAGAACCTTGTTCATCCTAATCAAGACCAAAAAGTCATTTAGTTTAACTGAAATCAGGATACTTTAGAAACTACAGCAATAAAATACAATACAGTACTGCCATGCAAATTACATTTATATACATAGTGTACACATACCTTATGCTTCATACAATTTACATGAACGCATAATAAAACATTCCATACACATAAACATTGTGAATTTAATGTACAGTGCATAAGTGTCGGAAGAAATAACAAGAAATTTTTTGTGCAACTTCTTATGATGTATGCATAGCACATGTCATAAGTTTTTCAGTACAATATGTTTGGCTAATGTGCAAAAATTCCACACATGTTCAAAGGTGAGATAAGAATATTTCTCACTGTACATATTTATACAGAATAAAATATTACAGCATTGTACATACTGCATATTTTCAATCAGGATAAGCTGATCATGCAAGAAGTCAGATGCTTTTTGAACAAGTCTTCAAAACTTTATACACCTTCATTTACACGTATATAAATGAAAGTAAGTAAATTTCTTATTACAAAGAAAAACTATGCCAGCCTTGTTTTGCAGCCTGGAATAAAACTCTGCTCCAGTATTTTATATGGCATGCAATACACATATTAAAAAACACTAAATCACCATCATAAACACACAGGTTTCCACAATGTAGATATGACTACAATAGGCAATGTGCTGTCTCTACCTGTTACTAAAAACATTTTAATGCAAGCACTGACTCACTGTAAAGATGGCAACAAATTATGAAAAGTAGTGCCATGTCTTAACACATCGTTACAATCAGTGTTAAAGCCACTTGTAATTCAATTTCCTTTTGTTATATGCATACAAGACTTGGATTTCAGAGAGGATTACACCACTTGTCAAGCTAGTGATAGTAAAAAGAGAAGGGTATAGGGCAGTGACAAAATGTAAGGGCAGGAGAAAATGGAAGACTCCCAAGAAAAACTACAGACCAGTAGCATCATCCAGCACAATTCCCACATGCAAAAATTAGGAACTGAACCAAGTTTGTTTAGGTAGAAGACAAATGCTTTAGCAGCTATGCCAACCGTGGCCCCCACACATAATAGTAAAAATTGATATTATAAAACCACATTTACATTTCTAAAAATTCTGTTATATCACTTTACTATCGCAGCATTAATATTTAAAGTTCATTGTTTTTTCATTAGGTTGATGGTTTTCCTCTCTCCAAAATTTGTAATGCTAGTGTTTCCTGGCAATCATGAATAAAAATAATAATTCAAATTCCCCAAAATTTTACCTTACATAAAAAATTAAACATTGGTATTTCTATTCTCAATGAAGTGTCCTTTGTTGGATTCCAATCAAGTTTATGTTTCTGGAAAGACATTCTCCACAATATGTTTCTCTGACAAGAGTAACAAAATGAAACTGGGGAATCATCTATATAAAATAAAAACATGAAAGAAATTGAAGAAACATTTATTCAAGCATATCAAGTAATTATGCTAGCGTGCCTCTTCATGACACGAGCGCATGCCATAGCTCCTGCCACGCTGCTGCATTGGCCAAGCCCACAGCACTCGCCTTTACCAGAGCCAGTGCCAACTGAGGGAAAAGAGTCATAACGATGCCACCCCCTGGTCAGCCAATCAGAAACCAGGGAGCAAAGAGAGCCAACTCCAACCCCTATTTCAGTTGCCCAAAATGCTACAGAGGAGAGAGGGGACCAACATTATGGAAAGGGAGGAAATCACTTCCCCGCCCACCTCCCAGCTGCAGGTGGAAGCCACGACCTTCAAACATTAGGTCCTTACCCACAACCAGCTGACCCAGTGCTTCTGCCACCACTGTAACCAGCTAGCCCAAGGTATGCCCCACTGTAGTACCACGAGCAATTTTGGAGAGTCTACCAAGCAGTCATCAAGGAGAGGATGCCGAGGTGGTACTACAAGACACCTTGGCGACGAACCCCATTTTTCAGCTGGCCAGCCCAACACTTACAAGCACTAAGCACCTAGTGCAGATTGTTTATCAGGCACAGAACTTCTTGGCCGCTGAAGGTCTGGTGATCTGACTTGTCCCTACCACTAGCTGGTGTCGGTAGCCTTTAACGACTGTGTGCTGTTGCCTCAGACCTGGTGTTACAGTAACCGCAGTGAGTCGAGCCAAATGTTTGTTAGATGTGCTTAAAAAACGTGAAATATTCCATTTAAATTAGGTAACTTTTTACAAGATGTTCCGTAGGTGAAAATCCTACATCTGTAGATTTATCCGTTCGTGTTTTACATTATTAATGAGTGCGCATTACAGTTGGCATAAACTCATGACTATTTTTAAAAGAAAGGATATTCTTTCTTCTCCCCTTGACAAGGAACCATATTTCATAGGTATATCTAAATGTGCCTAACTTACTTAGAAAGCATGTGATAAAGTATGAATTGTGTTTAGTTGACACAAGATAATATGTAGCAAAGCTGCTCATTTCACAAAGTACTGGTACCTGCTATGTTCTGTAGCTTTAGTTCCGTGATGGAGTTTCAACATTTCTCATCGTTCTTCAGTTGTCTGAACATTAACGTTTTCACTGAAATTATGGTGCTAGGTAAACATTGTGCTATCACCAGTAGTTGCAAAACAAAAGTGGTTTACAAACAGTCTTGATCTACAATTGTTAGTGTGCACTAATTTTTTTGACTAAATTACCAGTATTATAGTAAGAATTTTGCGAAAGTACAAATATTAAACAAAATCAACAGATTGACAGTGAGGGCATGTGATGGTGAATGTACAGTGCAATGGATATGCGAGGAAGGAGAGAGCAGCATTACATCGAAAGCAATATTTCTGTCACAGGAAACAAGTTATGATTCTGATGACTTCACCAATGAATATATTCAGAGAACAATGTTAGAATTTTACGATAAGGGAGGAAATTATGTCAACAAAAATTACTGCTGCTATGCGCAATGGTTTCAACAGGTTCCATAGCAACATCGTTACAACAAATGATTTTTTATTTATTTATTTACTTATAAATTTAATGTTGGAAGGAAGTTTGCATTGGAAAGGAATTACATAAAATGCGTGGACAGGGAAGATAAGCTTGTGCTGCACAACAAAGTTGAATTATTTTTTTCTATGCTACATGGAAATGTAAGTAAATGAGAGTTATTACATTTATCTTTAATACATGTTGCTAGTCTGTAAATTTAATATTAGATCACGTTTACTACAAGTGTAAAATTTTAGGTGTTCAAATGCTGAAAGAGTTTTCTAGTAGATATGAACACCATAATAAATCACGTATATGGTTTATCAATTTGTCTTTCTACTAATTTCACATGTTTCTTTGTGCATAGAATTTAAATTTAGATTACTAAATTCAGATTTCACGGCACACGTACTATGATGCGATGGAAACTTGATCAGGGTGTCTACAAAACCAGCTACACAAAATTCCCTGACTTTTCCCTGTTTTCCAGGCCAAAATTTGTGGTTTTCCACGACATTTCTTGTAAACTACAAGATAATTTTTTATTCTTTGTTTTACAGTACTGATAATGATATGAGGGTGTATAGGTGTGTGCGTGTGCATGCCCACACACACACACGTGCGCTCACTGTATAATTTTCCCGTGGTGAATCTATGCCGAGGTAATTAATAAAACTGTGTTAAAAATATGTAACTATTCCAAGACGACATTATTACACATTTAATCAGTGCTAAAGAGACACACAGTTAAATAAAACTAAGAAGCAATAATCACAAACATAAACCAAGTGGTTTGAATCAAGGCACAATGCCCCAGCTCTAAAACGTTCCTCTCTTAGCTCATCTCTAGATACACCACTGTGTGGCAGCCAGTTCCAAATACCATACTGATGTTTATTGTTTATGATTAATAGAGACAAATTTATGAGTGTGTTAAATGGCAAATTAATTTTGTAACCATAATATGTACACCAAATAATGCCCAAAAAATTGATAACTAGCTAATTGCTGGCCGTTTTTATTTAGGGCAAAACAAAAACAAGTAATGAAAATAAGGCATGGAGTGCGCAAACATAAACACTGTTTTTTGTATTAATTTTTTTAAGTTCTGTCGTATTACACACAGGCCAAGTGTGAATTGGCATATTTCGTTATCAAAACAGTTACGGGAACTAATTTTGTATACAAAAACCAGTGAACCTATCACAACCATTGCTGAACAAGTGCCACTCGACGACTCCCAAATTTGAATCTACTAACTAAACCTCTAATTACTAAGATAAACAAAAACGTCAATCTGAACATGGCCTGAAACAAATATAAAACACTACAAATGGAAATACTTTTAGAACAAACTTTTAATCATAAAATCTACATAAAGCACTGCATTGCACAAAAAGTAAGAATTGCTGCACTTTTAGACTGAAGAGATACACGTCGCTTTCACTGCCCGAAAAATGCCATGAAAAATTATTCCTCTGTTTCATCGTTTACAAAATATACTCACACGTACATCAGAAAGAATACAAAGGAAGTCAGGAGTAAATTACTCATTGTGCTTCACAATACTTTACAATAACAATCAGTTCAAACGTGGATTAATCAATTAAAAAAATTGTTTACTTGTTTACAGTAGTAAGTGTTGCTCTCTAGTACATCACTAAATAAAAATTTACCTCTAGCACACCCTGACGGCAACCCAAGTACTACAATATTTAATGTGATTACCATCTTTAGCACACGTCCGAACGCGGAATGAACATTTCAAAAGAAAAATGCTGACGCACAAGTGGCGGACATTGTACGTTTTGGTTATCTAACAATTCTTAGTGTTTGAAGATTTTTCCCAACTTTTGGGTGGTATAGTTTATATTCCCTGACTTTTCCAAAAAAAGAAAAATTCCCTAACTATTCCCCATTTTCCCTGATTTCCAGATCTGTCAAAATCCTGTTGATAGATGTGGCAGCAGGGCTTGGTAATATTCGCCGATAGACTGAGACTGAGCAACTAAGATGTTTCGTGCCAGGTATACGTAGGCGCCTGCTGAGAGCATCCCCTTCCCATACAGAATAATTGTGTGGTGTTGCCCACTCAACTCCTTACCTGCTGTGGGTCCCAGAACACAGCATATCTAACCCAGACTATAGTGTGTTTGCATGTGTAAATAGAGTAGCAAAGCCATAGCATTAAGTTGCATTTTGTGATCTCAGTAGATAGCTGGCTAGAACCAGTGAACACGCTGCAAGAAGTCCCCTTTTGTCCAAAACCATTTCAACTTCACATCATTACACGTGCATTGGTTTTGCTTGTATTCAACATGTTTTGTGACTAATGTGTCTTCTAACCTTGTGTAAGTAATGTTGCAGACTAACTGCACAAGTGTTTATCATGTAAACAGTTTACAAGCTAAATTTAGAGCAAGTTAATACTATGCAACCAGGCTAGAATTACTACCTGGTTATTTCCTGTATTTGCCTGAAGTACCAAGTTTAGTATCTGTTGCCAGTGCCGCACTTATTATGTTACTTCAAGTGTTTTCACTCATGTACCTTTAATGTTCGTGTAGACCATACCTAAATGCTGTCCTTGTGAGTTATCAGCCATTATTCAGACATTAATAACTTGTGGCCAGTTGTCATACATATCACTACCAAGCAAAAACGTTGCTTGAGGATCCATGCTGACTCTGCTAAGTTAACTTTGCAACCAGTCAGAAGCACCTATCTGTTGGTCTTTTAAATTTTCACATGTGTGTGAAAATCAACATAATTAACAACTATCTTCTTAATGCTTGATTTTGTCATGTAACATATGTCAACGTAAAGCCACTAAAACTATGGCACTATATTTCAAAGCTCTTGTATGTCCTAAGAAATGTAAATTGTGCCTTCTTGCATTGTTTTGTGTGTTCATATGTAATTTGACTACAGGAAAATTTTGTAACTCAAGATTTCTATTTTGTAGCATTGTTTATATTCATTTTTCAGCCTACATGCCACGTAGACCAATTGAATAATCTTTAATCTCTCTTTGTTTTTCCTAAAATCAGTATGCTTGAGAGTGAACTATTTAAAACTATAACTACTTAAGAGCCACTAACAAGCTAAAAAGACTAATGTCTTTGGACGTCTGCCAGTAAAACGGCTAAACCCTTCAATAAATTTTTGTGAAATGTAAGTGTACCAGCCAAATTTGTGTGCACCATAGCAGCTACACCTTGATGTAAGTTGGAGTTCTAACCAATCACAAAATTTTAAGAAGTGTTGTTTACTGTAGTTTGCTTTAGTCACATCTGTGTATTTTCTGTAACCAAGAGTTTTCCACATTCACAAACACAGTAAATTTAGTAATCACCTTAAGGCTACGTTGTTTGTGTTTGGTATTTGTAGCCGTTAAGGATTTCTCTCTTTTCTAGCTTTGCACACAGACTGTGAATTAATTTTTACAACCTTATTTACCACTACATTATTTCAACCTATAAAATTTGGGATAACTGTATGTAACCACGCCCTCTGCCAATTTATGCAGCACAGCTCCATTCCCAAAGGTACAGTGTGGATCCTTCAGATTGTGACTGTTTACCTTCAGCCTCTTTTGTGATCATGTTCGACAATTCCTTTGCCCTTATACCTGACCCAGGAGTTGAGTTTGAGGGAAGTTTTTGCATGAGAGAGAGAGAACACAACGGTTTGGTTGCCATCAGGAGAGAGAGTTCAGCCTTCAGTAATGACAGTCAGCTAATGTAAGATGGATTTGGGGAGGGGGGGGGAGGTTTCGATATGCCATGGATGGGTATAAGTCATTTACTCTCTCTAGCCTCGTCGCAGTTGCGTCACCCCCCTCCCCCCTTCCCCACCAGCAAGAACTGTAATGCCACACACACCACAGAGTTCTGAAATGCAAGGGTAGCAGTCTGTCTGCTGCACCCGCAGGCGCGCAGCCCATGTCTCACAACCTAGGGCTCAGTGTGTGCCTGCTTACCTCCCAAAAAGCAGCTGGCCACAGAGGGGTAACCACTGCACATCTTGGCCACTATGTCAACATCCTTTGCTTTCTCCATGCTTTTTCCCATGCCCCTAATCACTTATCCTGGGCTGTCTACATTCAGCAGTTGACATGCCATTACTCTGCTTGAATGCATACCAAGACTTCACCTTCAACTCCTACTATAACATGTTTTCATCCAGCTCATTATAACGTTAATCTGCCCAAGAGCTCAGCAATCACTTTAACTACTGCAGAACATCACTTTGCCCGACAGCACACCGGTGTCAGGAATATTCAGTTTCAGCCAGCTTTTGGCTACACTCCTTGATACTCAAGTTTGAATACCCATTTTCCTCAGGGGTCTCCCGCAGCTCTTCCCGCAGTAGCGTTTACCATGAAACCTGGTTACCTATTCAGACATTGATGGCACCTAGGTCCGGCCCTTCAAGACCTTGGAAAGGATTACAGGTTGGGTATCGTTGTATTTGTTGGGTTACCAATAACAAAAACATACACACTGAGTTTTTTTTGACCGAAAAGGAATATAAAAAATGAGGGGTCCCCTACAATTCGGGAATCGTCCAATTCAAAACCTAGGCGATTTTAACAAAGTCTTTTCATGCTTAAATACAGTATGTCCTATGGTTGTACCTATTTTTGTAGTGCTGAGACTGTACCCGTCACCTTTGACAAGGGTCCCCTTATCTGATGAGACAGGGCCATTAGTGCAAATGGCTCAAGTCACAAATAGGTATATAACACCCACAAAAGTTTTACAGTGTAAGAAAAATGCTGCTGCCATACAACCAGGTTAGACACACCTATTTCATTGTGATTAGCTTTTCTTTAAAAGTAAATAAAATATATCATATTATTCATATAATAGCATTTCTTCTTGAAGGGTTTGTCATAAATTCATGAAAAAATACTTAAACCTAAATCATTTTTTCAGCACTTCACAGGGGTAGTCTTGAATTCAGGTTTAAATATTTTTCACTAAAAATATTTTTTAGGGAGGGGCATCTTAGAGTCAGGGTCATCTTCCTTTCAGGTAAATATGGTATTTCTTTCAGGTGTTGGCATGTAGTTGTCAGCCCAATCACTCCACTTGTATGTTTTGTTGTATAATCTGCAAGTGATTTTATTATATTTCATTTTTAAACATTTGTATTTTAAGACAGCTGCAAAAAAAATCTGTAACTAAGATTATTTTCTTTAAGACAATCAATAATTAATACTTCTAAATCATGTCCTCTGATTTTCTTGTAAAATTGCACTTGCCTCAATTTGGCTACAAAAGGGTGTCATATATTCACATTAATGATATCAGTTTAATTATAAGACTTGTGCCAACTGAAATCTGTAATTAAAAATAAATCCTGTTTTTCTTGCAAGAATTCACTGAAAATGGACTTTGCGCACTGTAAAAAAACATGTTTTGCTCTACAACTGAAAACTTTTTGGCAATAAGGAGACATCAGACACTTCTGGGTGATCATTATATTCTAAAGGATACCTGCCCATTGAATTAATATTTCAATTATAAATCACATTGATTTTACACCAGAGACAAACTAGGACTTCATGGAGAAAACGCACAAAATGCAATATTTGGATTCTTTTTGGGGATCAAAATTGGTCAGTTTCGATTTTAAAACGGTAACAATTTCATGAAGTAATTCTCAGGAACCATATCACCTAGTTACATAAAGAGTACTGTATAATGTGTGATTATGCAATGGAACTGTCAAAAGATGGTTTAAATACAATTTCAGAGTACAGGAATTAGAGATGGGTCAAAATTGGTCTAGATTCCAGTAATGACCCCTGCAAATTAGCAACCATTTCCCAGAAACCTTAAAAAGTCAAAGAATCTAGAGTTGACTATATTTGTAAATTAAGGCAAACACCATTTCAATGAGCATTTTGCAAAGTTAAATATATTGTTATAATTGTAACAAATAAGATTTTGTAATATTCTGCTGAAATAAAATATGAATGCATGTAACATACAAAATAATTTGCTTGATTCTACTCTACCTTTGTCATTTAATGATGGTTTTAGACACAATTACTGCTATACAAAGGACTAAATAGTATCTACAAGCCCATAATACGACCTATATTGTATGCTGAAAATATTTAAAAAAGGGTAGTATCTTATATGAAAATGGTAATGGATTGTTCACAATAGTAAAGGAAAAAATACACACACCCCTTTGTGATTATCTTGATTTACAGGATAAACAAAAATAAATTATTTTCTTGTAACTTTTGAAAGGTATAACTGACTAAATAGTTTAATATGTAGATATAAAAAACCATAGACATTGAACAATGTTCGTTGAAAATCAAATTTTTCCAGTGGAATTAAGATGTACATACAATACTTTTTATGATATTTTTTATTTGACTAAATTCACAGAAAGGAATTCTAAGTGGTCGTCATACAAACTACATGAAAGTCACACGGCAATGTTTATATTGCCATATGGTGGAAGGATGTGGAAGAGGCTAAGCGGAAAAAGTGCAGAGCTCTCAGAAATGCTCTATAACTACAAACAGCTTATACACCTGTTCAACCCATGTACAGACTGAGACTGTGTGCATTTGCACACTTGTATATGTACTCCCATGATGGTCTCTCGCAGTTATAAATAACTACTATTTTATTTACCAAGCCATAAAGATGCTCACAAGACTAGAAAAATGGGGTAATTGGCTCCTAGTGCATTTTGCAACACACTAACGCAACCCACTCAATTAAAAGGTGCTCCAAAAGAGCCACAGAGCATCACTCATGACATCAAAAATTAATCAGTATAATTGACCATCACACAAATTACATAACACACATTAAATAACTTATCACAAATATTTAGAAAGCAGAAGATTTCAAGCTCAATGAAAGAAAAAGCACCTTTTCCATCCAAGTTTGGAATTTTCCAGATGTAGAGATTGAAATCATCTGAGCCAGAGAGCACAAACTCGTCCTCTTCTCCAGCAAAGCAGCAACTTTTCATTGTGCATGAATTGTAGTAGCCAGGATGGTCGAACAGGCACACATAGTGGGGCGAATGAATTGCATACAGAACAGGTGGTAAGCGGCGACGAAGTGCTAGGATGTGTGTACCCTGCTGATTGAATCTGACGCTCATGCAGCTCTGGGATGCATTGCTGCCACCATACTGCAGTAGAATGCTGCACCACACACAATGGACTAAGTTCACCCTTCTAGGCAGCACGGCAAAATAAATTTAAATGACAAACACTTACTGCTGTGGTTTTCTAATGTCCCATAAGCCTACACCTTCCTTGGCATTGGCAGTGGTAATGATTCGTGGCTCGACTGGGTTGAACATCACTGCATGGAATGCCAGATTGTACTTTGCCAAACAAAAAGGATCTAGATTCAACAGATAAATACACATTAATTGAATACTGTCAGTTAACCACTTCTACAAAGAACCAGAGATCATATCGTTACGTTCAAATATAATATTTATGCACAAAAATTTCTATAAAGGTGTTAATACCACAACGAATGTGCAAAGATACATTCATGTAAATATGAGTAACAGACTTAATATGCAGACAAATATGTAAAGACAATACTTTGCCTCAATACAATAAATTTAAGGTCATTCCAGGTCAAATAATTGTTACAATCTCACCCTCTCAGATTTCTTTGAAATCAACTAAACATGTAGTATTAATTCACACTAAAACAATTTTTTCCACATTTTTCCAATGAATGGTTATCACTATTAAAAAATGTGTTTGTGTGGGAGAATAATATTGATTTATTCATAACTAGAATTGTAATCAAAATAAAATAATGGAATAGGGCTTGTTTTAAAGCTCTTGTCAAGTACTTTGATTAAAAATACAACATGGGGAATTTACAAAAAAATATATATTTTTTACAACAAATTAAATTTTTGTTAATGCAGAGTGAAGTGAGAGAAGAGATTTGGGGAGCTCTTAATATCGAGGTCTTAAGAGCCGATGATGATGAATTGAGGCGAGTACGGAGCAGCGCCAAAATGCAAGGGTGGAGGGAAACTGGAGATTTCTGAGAAAACCAACCAACAAGTGGTATCATTTGGCATGATTCTCACATGTGAAAATCCAGGAGCGACAACATGGTGTCCACCGAAATTCCATTTTAGAATTCCCTGACTTTTCTCTGTTTTCCAGGCAGAATCTTACCATTTTCCCTGACATATTTTCAGGACCGAAACCTTCCAATACCATATATTTCCACCTATGACAGAACAAATATGTTATCAGTGAAGCAGAATTAAAATACACTGCAACAGACCAAGCAAGTAGGGCAATACAACCCATCTTTTATTTCTCGCGATATATGTTACTGACTTTACACGAGTGCCCATTACACTCACTAAAATACTTTATTTTGTACGTATAGGCCTTATGTTACTTGGAAGCAATATATTATTGCCAGTTCACAAACATAAAAATTAAAACTTTAAAATGCATATGCCCATAATTCCTGTGAGTGGACACCTTGGACAAATCTGGGAATGACCCCACCTGGAATCAAGGTCGGTTCTCCTAGATGGAAGGCAAGTAGTCTGACCACTACACAACCTTGGCCCCCTAATTTTTTATGCTAAATTTTGAAGATTCTTACTAAAATTCTCAAAAAAAAAAAAAAATATGTCAAAGGTTGTATTCAACTTTATCTCTGTGTATTCTGAAAGACATAACTTGGGATTGACTAAATATGACTAAAATTTTTTGGCTATATGTTAAAATTTATTATTTGACAAAAAAATGCTTTCTAGGGTGTCCAGCGAGACTACAAATCACATTTCCTGTACATTTCTCACAGTTCCCTCGGCAATCTCATACACAAAAAAACATGCAAGAAACTATCAAATACAATCAAATTTGTGTGGTTTACCTGTGAACGTTTATATTTTACTATCTCGCAATATGACACAATGCAGCGCAACACTCCCATTCTTGACATACAAACTTTAATGCTGTTTCACTCAAGCAACACACAGCTGGCAATGACAGTCTGAGATGACAGTGCTACTGTATACTAGTAAATACTTTACCGGCAAGGAAACTGCAATTATAGACCATACCCAAAGAAAAATGGAAGTTAAAATGAAATACAAAAAGTAAGTATAATAATAAATGTAAACATTTTGTGAATAGAGGCTAGATAAACTGTTAAACTAATTGAAATTTACTTTCATTGTAGCAGCACAAGTAAATGTAAAAAGTGTCTGTCTGATATTACGGACTTGTGTTTATTACTTTTTCCAATTTTTACAAAACTAAATATTTGATACTTCTATTTCTCAGACTTTGTCTCAATTTTGTGCAACACATTTACCGCCAGTCACTACATGTCAGTGAAAGCCAACTACTTCACAATGGCTGCAGCTCATTGTGCTGCATCAAATTGCACTACTGCGAAACCAGAGTAACTACTAATAAACATAAACCTACTATTTTAAATTATATAGGATGAATCATCTAAAACTTGCACCGCAAATAACTTATTAAATGGAAGGTGCTATTGATATGCTGGTTTCACAAAAGTAAAGTTTAGACAAGGGCATAATTGCAGCCTAAACACATATTTAAAAAAATTATTAAAATGTGTATTTCTTGAACCAAGTTACATTTTTTCAAATGGAACAATACCTATTTGCATCAAAAAAATAAACATAATGAAATTAGAATTACAATAGATTTTTCCAGGATTCTAGTGCAAGTAGTTTACATGCTATCATAATACGACAATCTTAAATACCTACAGTTGTATGCTCCATTTAACTTGTAGCGCTGCTGGTATGTATTTCTTAATAATTTTTATAGTAATTTTTCTTTGGGACTTCAGATGAAATTATCTTTTTCTTTTGTTAGTTGAGTGTAATATTCTAAATTTCTCTTTGGCGCCATGTGGAGCGGGAACAGTTAATGAGTTATAATTTGTGGCTGTTTTTGAGTGGTTATCAGTAGTGCGTTTGCATTTTAGAGTTTCGAGAGTCACAGTGAAGTTGTGTTAGTTTGAGAAGTTTTTTCTACTTCTTTTTGTCGTTTCCCTTGAGTAAGCAAAATTTTTTCTAAACCTTCTACGCGACGTAGTAGGGTTTGGCCAATAGTAAGAGGTTGTAACCGAGGTTTCCTTAGCAGGAGTGGGAGTAAAACATGGTGCTAGGAAGGGATTTGAGACCCAGGAATTTCAATTATTAGTTTTTCAGCTACGAGAGGAGATAGCAACATGCGCCCTCCTATTCTCCTAGGGCCTGGAGAACTGTAGTAAATGAATACAAGACCGTGAGGAGAACACATTGAGGTGGAACAACTTCACAGACACCAGCATGCGCCTGTGGCCGGAACATCTTTTTTGTACTTTCGGATAACTGTATTTACTACGAAATTTCTTCCACTGGTATGGGAGGCCACTAGGATGTCAGGGAGGAAAGTATTTTTCCCTTCTGCCTTCTTAATATTTTCACATGACGTGAGTTTTGGAGGAACATTAACTAATTACTACTATGGCGCTGTTTCGAATTTATCTCTCATCGATACTGCTCTTGATTGTGAATTGTTTGAAGATTGTGAGTGTGTTGGTTTTAAAAGTTCAATAAAACTGAGTAAATATTCCAAACGGGAATTTAATTTTTTATATTTCAACATGGCGCCTGTGTTCCACGTATCAACTGACTGAGCTAGATCAAACTGTAGTGTGAGTCATTACACTCATGATGTTACGATGTTATATTTATGACGACTGCTGCGGGGTTATTAACTAGCCTTTGCCATGCTACAAACTGTTTAGTTAATAGGCTAAGATGTTTGTATCTTTACTTTTCTGTTTCAGTGTGTGTGGTTTTCTTCTGAATGTGCAAGAAAATATAATGTCACATCTTATACATTTATGTGATTTTTATGTACAATGTATTAACTCTCTCTTAAGAAATACAAAAGTAAATAAACAAATTCTATGAATGCTGAAGAAAAAGAAAACTGTCTACAGGTTGTGTTCAAAATAAGACTACCAGCTGCAATACAAGCTTCCAGTCTGTCATGTAAAGATTTTTGCACATGTTGTAACATTTCAGCAGAAATTTTTATAACAGGAAGCTGTAATATGTTGTTTTATATCATCTGGTGCAGTCTGTATGTCCTTGTCGACAGTGTTTTTTAGCATTCGCCACTGAAAAACATCTAAAGAGGTAGGACTAGTGAACACACAGGCCAACATACAGGTCCCCTTTATCCAATCTAATGATTTTGAAACAATTGGTGTGAAGACAAGCTGTAGTACATCGTATGCACTATGCACTGGGAAACCATCATGCTGATAGATTAGAATCCTCCTAGTCTGCAGTCTGCAGTGGAGGGTCTTCTAACATATGTGAAAGTTTGTGTGTTGGAGGTCGACATATTTTTGGGAACCCAGTGTTCTACGAAGGAAAAAAAAGCCTATGAGATAATGGTTTACTATTCTACACCATGCATTTAAACTCCATGGACGCTGGCGTTGCACACTACAAAGCCAATGGGGATTGTTTTCTAACCAATGGTGCTTGTTTCTAAGGTTGACTTGGTCACGATTTGTGAATGTTGCTTTATCACTAACCAAGTTATGTGACAAATCTGGTATATCATGCCTTAATGCCAATGTAAAAAAGTTACACGATTCTCAAAATCATTTCTATATAGCTCTCTATAGAGAGACATGATACAGATGGAACTTATGACGCTGCAGAATGGATACTACACTTGCCTGACTTATGCAACTCCCTCTTATGATTGCACAGGAGCTAACTAGCAGATTTGCAGCAACAGCAGCTAGAACATTAATTTCATACTCTTCTTCGGTCACTTGTTTGTTTCTGTTACATTTTTGAGGTGTTACACCTCCAGTTTCCCGTAATCGGTTAGAGAGATTGGAAAATAATTTGTTGAGTGTGTTAATGCCTAGTGGGATATCATTCAGCGTACACATTACAAGAAGAACCAACAATCTTCTTACATTTGCCATACACCATGAGAATGTAAGCTTTTTCAGCACCATCTTCTAGTAAGTCCTACATATTGGTAATATGAAGTTTCACAAAGTACTGACAAGGTCGTTTCAATACTATCAGTGTAAATGAAACAGAATCTATTCAAACATACGAACATCATAGCCTAGTAACTAAGCGCAGTCAAATGGAGCAGATAACTATAGGTACTTAAAATTTTTATATTACTATAAAATGGTTTATCATTCTGCAGCATGAAATTACCACCACCAGCAAGAAAATATAACCACCAGCAAAACTAGAAATTTGATTTTATTTAACTAAAAACATTAAGATATTATACAAATGTAAATGCTCCTATATACAAAAAATAGGACCTTAACCCTCAGTATGCATTATACAACTGTACTAAATTCCATAATAAAACACGAAAAAGGCACAAATCTGTGTGATCAACTGCAATGAAAGCAATCAGAATTTCGTTATGTAATTCGATAAATAACACAGCTTCTTCTCTCGCTGCACAGTACACTGGGAGAGCTGTAGCTGTCCTGAAATGTTGCTTTGGCTGATGGCTGCTGTACAGAAAACTGTAAGACTGGAAGTAATTTAAGGTAGTTTTTCTGATAATTTGATCAACGTAAATTTTGAACAGCTATGGGAATTTTGGGTTAACTTTGAATTTTAGTAATTAAAGCAAGAAAACCTGCACTGAATTAAATACTTTTGAAAGTCATACTTTAAAACCTGCTTTCCAGTAATTAAATTTCTTTCCTCCATAAACACAATCATTATAATTATAATTTCATGCTTCAAACTCAATGTTTACATTCCACCATTGAATACTTACATATTTAATTATGAGGCAATAAGTAATATCTAAAGTGAGCACTAGAGCCAATCCATGAACGTTCCATTCATTTCTAAATTTATTTTTACTATTATGTTATCCTGTTAAGACAACAATATCACTACTGTGAATGAAATTTGCAGCAGTTCAGAACATATGTTCATACACATCCAATGATAATACTGAGCCTTGCACCACACTCCTGGCGCTCCATGCAAATTCATTTTTAATTATATTTTGTACCTAGACTATACACAAATTATCAGCTTATTTCAAACCGATATTGCAAAGCACGCCCATTCCAGTCACTATGTCAAAGCCAACCATGAGCAAGTTGCGGCTGGCTAGTTTCTGGCTGAGGCAATGGCACAACTGGGGAATATTGTAGTGGGTAGAACATGAGGCCAGTAACGATGGTTAAAAAATATCCATTTAAAAGGTAATAGTAAATGTTGCAATGGAACTGCGGGTGGCGGAACCAGCATCAGCAGCCCCAGGAAGACACCTTGCTGGGCAGCGACAGCAACAAGTGAGAGCAAGTTCATCTTTGGAACCACAGTGGCAGAACCATCCTTGGTGGGTGCTGACACTAGTGTCTGGCACTGACTGCGTACTCAGCGGTGTCTGGTCATTTGTCTCGATGCTTCAACAGTCGCGTCTGGTAGCTGCGATTTTCCATCTTTGCAGTCCATGGCGATTATATTTGCGTATACAGAAAAAACACCACGTCTTCAATGCTGGTGAGAAAATATGCTGCTAGATGCAAGTAAAGGACAGCACACTTTCCAGGCTTTCAGCTGCTGGCTTGGTTCGTACAAAGGGGAAAGTGCGAAAATCACCAATGGTGCATGCTGCTACCATCACAACTTTCCATGCATGTGCTTAGGTAGCCTGTGTTCCAGCAACTGTATTCGATGGTAGAGTGACCGGGTGTGACACTTCGAATAAACATTCGCAGAGTGAAATGCATACACCGTCGTTTAATGTGTGGAGGCCAACTGAAAGTGGGGAGATGCTCCTGCCTTTATATGCATATGAAGAATGGTTGAAAACTTCAGGTTGATTCAGGCAATTTCGTGTCTAATTGCTCCAAGGATGAGATGCACTATTTACACAGCAGCTGCACATTCTTCAATGGGCAGGCCCAGTCAGGTTCTGACCTGTCGCGTACGTGACAATACAACTCATATATTTAAAGTTTGCAAAATAAAGAACATCCATACTCAACCTGCACATCAATAATTTCCACTTCACTTCTACAAATACCACTCAGCCATTTGTTCTGTTCGGATCCTGCCAGGTAAATTGGGGCATTCGGGTATTGCATCAACAAGATGCGCAACACATTTGCCACCTCATGGTAAGGAACTTTGCCTTTGTCCCATTCCAGTCCATGGTAGTACTTATCAGTCAACTGTTTGTTTTCTTGCTATTCTTAACCAACAAATTTCCAGGGTTATGTAGGTTAAAAGATGCGGATTCACTTCTTACCATCATCCTCACAAATCACTGTGATCTCCTTGAGCACAAAGCCATTTTGGCTCTAGAAACCATGGAATTTGCAATACATCTTAAAACTTACCATGTCTAAAGGAAATTAACAGTTATAGTTCAATATTATATATTACTATCTTATATGAATTTAAAATTACATATTATATATATTATTTACATATATTATATATTTATATACTACTAGCATCACAACGTCACTTCCCTCAGGTTTTATTGAATTATTAAAATACATACCTATATATTTGCGACTATCCGTGACTACATGTGACTACTTGCGGCTACATGTAACTACTTGCGACTACATGTGACTACTTGCCACTACCTGCGAATACTTACGCCAATTTGAGATTACCAGTGACTACTTACAATTACTTGTGACTACCCATGACTACATGTGACTACCCATTACTATCTGCAACTACCTGTAAGTACCTGCGACTACTCGCAAATTTATAATAGTAAGATGATATTAAGATCCACTGAGCCACTGCGGCCCCACTTGCAAGTACGCTAGTCACTGAGCCACTGCATCCCCAATTGGGATCGCTCTAACCACCGAACCACTGCGGCTCCACTTAGGATCGCTCTAGCCACTGGGCCACTCCATCCCAACTTTATACATTTCTATCTACTGAGCCCCTGCAGCCCTACTTGGGATCGCTCTAGCCACTGAGCCACTGCGTCCCCACTTGGGATCACCCTAGTCAATGGACCACTGCAGCCACACTTAAGATCCCTCTATCTATTGAGCCGTTGTGACCCGATTTGGGATCACTCTAGCCACTGGACCACTGTGGTCCCACTTAGGATCGTTCTAGCCACTGGGCCACTGCTGCCCCACTTGAGATCTTTCTATTCACCGAGTCACTGCTGCCCCACTTGGGATTGCTCTAGCTACTGGGCCATTGCAATTCCACTCACCATTACGCTACCCAGTGGGCCTCTGTGGCCCCACTTATATATGCCTACGTCCATCAGAAAGAACGTAGCTTTCTAATAATGACAGAATTATAAGAGTCAGCCGTATAATTTCCAAGATTACCCAAGACATACAAACAAATAAACAAACTCACATTGCCTCTTTTTAATATTAGTATAGATATATTTATATATTCTCTGGTGCACTCCCGGCAGTATTTTAGTCTTGCCTTGGCAATTGTACAATATATGAACCGGCCGTGAAGTATTGGGTAGAAAACATACATGTGTGCAGGATTATTTCTACGAGTTGTGAATTTGATTCTGCAGGCAGTTACATTTGAGGTAATATGTTCATCCTGTTTACTCATATATAGTTAACCACAAGCGGTGCCATATTCTTGAAAGTGATACGACTTAGTATCGTGGTCTGAGCATGTCCATAAAATGCATTTTCAAGTTGCATGAACAGCTCCACTGCTTCGATGCCCCCTTCCCTTGGCTCAAAATCAGCATATCATTCTACTTGCAACATTTCATTCACATTACAATCTTAAAATGAACTGATCAATTATAGCTACAGTCCATTCACTGTTATTTCCAACTTTCTTGAAGCCCTGTTGAAGTTCTACTTCCGGAATATTCCTCTGCCTCATACGAACAAACCTTAACAGAGTCTATAAAATTACACCAAAGGGACAACACACCACATTCGTGAACACTCAATATAATATAATTTAGCATATGAACTATTCTTTACCAAGCATTACTAACACACCTGTTTCCTCACTGTTTTTATTCATATTAATTATGAATAAAATGTAATAATTTATATTAAATGTATATAAAAGTTGAATTTAACAAAAAATGAGGTACGTTTATGTTGACAAAAGTATAACATGCTTGTGATACATAGTATACTTAGGAAATAACCAAACACATCATATATAAGAAGATTTTTAAAAGTTTTGATTCAAAAAGTGTGAGAAAATTACAAATTTATATAGAGATAATTTCAGCATTCCAATAGTGCAGTAGAACATCTCTCAAACTAAATTGTTGAGGGAAGGCCTATTTCAGTTGTGGGAAAATTACCGTTATAGGAAACTAGGATGGTATGGTACAAATTTGTATATTTTTAGTATAAACTCTTAAAATAGTTTATATATGTACGCAGCACGTAGTTTTAAATTATTACTTTTCTGTACTAATAAACCAAATACCTGTAGTGGAAATTATAAATTTCATTCTCACAGTTACAAAACCTTGCAACAAACTTCAGTATGCACTGTATATGAAAATATGTCATAAAATGTTAGCACTGGATGAATGACCTTCATGACCTGGCTGGTGGGGTTTCTTATCTCTTCATGTGCATGAGCAAGAAAGTGCTAAAGCTCAAGTAGGATTACAGCTGTAGTGTCATGTTACTCTTTTATTGACAGCAACTGATAACACATTTTACAGAAAGTACTGTCATTGCCGTTCACATTATTTCCCATACCACGACACGTTGGCACAGTACAGTATACAGGCTAGACAAGAGCGGTACTTCAGGTATTGCATATACATAGACAAAGTACACTAAATAAATTTACACCATATATTAGCACACTAAATTGTGAAAGTCACACCACTAACACATTGTAACAGCCATTAGTCACTTTCACTTGTGACATTATGCATAGCTGTAGGTGCACCATCATTAGGTTGTTTGTTTACGGTATTACAGTAGTGGGTGCAGATAAGATCTTAAACACATCTGTAATGAGTGTTTGCTTAGTTTGCTTGCACTTCTTAACTTTAATTGTTTTCCCAGGAGGTACAGGATCATTAACTGCTACTCAGTTATTTAGCTACATTGTATGAAACCCGGCCATCAAACGGCTCACATGAAAAATACATTCATCCTGTGTAATTTTTCCTACAGGTTCATGCTCATCTGAATCTTCGCCGTCGTAATTGTCTTCTTTGTTGTTGTTCATAACCATTCCCACATTCTCATTATCCATGTTAATGATGCACAACAAGAACATTCCAATAACAGAGAAACATCATACAATGTTGTTTCCCTGCAGACCTGTCAGTTCAAGGTTTGTTATAGTCTTTGTATATTTCATCAGGTCATTTGCCATTTCTTTTTCCTGTAAAACATTTAATCTTTGGAAGTCAGCAGGCTCAATTTTATCGTTTTCAGGGTAAATAATGTTTTGGCAAAGTTTTTGGCAAGCATTGTTTAGAGTATATTTAGGAAAGCTATCCCATGCCCTCACCAAAGCCTATATTACATCTTTCAAACTTAGTCCTTTATTTCCACAACAGATTTCCCACTATTTATGTCAGCCAGAAACAATTGCAAACACTCCTATGTATTACGGCACATAGTGAGCATATGATAACCTGGTCCTTAGGCTGAATGTGATGTACCGTTTGGTGGCAGATAAATAACTTTTAAATTATCTCTTGACAGGGTTTCTGCTGGTGGGTGGGCAGAACAATTATCCATCACAAGTATGATCTTGAAATGTGGGTCCAAGCTTATACTACTGCAGTGTTGCCTAGCTTGTTGTACGAAACTTTTAAACTACTCTGTGATTATTTTTGTTGACTCTCAGGCTTTCTTGCTTGTTGTATATTTCAAAGGCATTACTTTAGCATCCAACTTCCGTGGCCACATAATTTTACAGATCACCAGGAGTTGAGTCGAGAGATTTTGGCCGCTTTTAACAACGAGGTCTTGAGAGGGATGAAATGAAGTGAGAATGGAGCAGTGCCAGAAGGTAAGGGTGGGGAAAATGGGAGATCCCTGAGAAAATCCACCGACCAGTAGCATTGTACAACATGATTCCCACTTGCGAAAATCCAGGAGTGGTCCAGCCGGGGATTGAACCCGGTTCGCCTTGGTGGGAGGCAAGCAGTCTAATGACTCAGCCACCGCAGCTTCTAGATCTTCAGGAGCTCGATCTTGTGTGTTCAGCTGTGTTGGATCACCCTAACACTATTAACATTTCATTTAATTTCTTTGATTCCACTATGAGCAATTTTTATAATGCAAATATTTCTCAGCATAAATGATAAATGATTTTGCAAATAAATTATTTTGTATTAGTGGCAAACAAACATGATTTTAAAACATGCGTTCAGAAATTGTGTTCAGAATTAAAAACTGTAAATTTGTGTATTTTGTAAATAATGTGTTTTAAAACTATTTATTAGAATGTTTGAAATGTACTTGGCTGTAAAAAATGCCCTTTAAACTCTTAGTTATCTCACTAAAAATATTTACCTACACAATGTGTTTACTACTTTTCATTTTGAAGCGTCACCCTTTATTCTTTAGTGCACACTATGGGGGGAATTCAGAATGGTATAAGCACCGAGGTGCGGAATAAATAGCTGGGTCGAGAGTTCCCCACGTTGGAGAGTATTTACACTTTAGATTTCTATATTCTAAAGGTTACCAAAGATGAAAGGGGATTTAAATCCTATAGTAAACCTGACCTGGTAGGATATCTTGGTTCGGTTCACTTTTAGTAATGTGAAACCAGTTTCAATGGGAGCATCA
Source organism: Dryococelus australis (assembly GCA_029891345.1). Lineage (NCBI taxonomy): Eukaryota > Metazoa > Arthropoda > Insecta > Phasmatodea > Phasmatidae > Dryococelus > Dryococelus australis. Next base: position 234,222,523 of record CM056996.1, on the reverse strand, counting down.
GAGGAAAACAGGCAGGGTTCTTAGGAACCTGAGGGGCCATGCCGTTATATAGCGTGGGTCTGGTAGGTTTATGAGGGGGAACAAAATCTGGGACTAATGTTCATACCTTACGTCGTTTCAGTACCTGGTTTTGGAGGCGAAGGCGGATGATCTTTCCTGCTGCCGTGCTCACTCTACAAGTGGGCGATAGTGTAGCTGCAAGCTTTATGAGGCAGGGAGAGATGGGATTTGTTTCTGGGTATTCAGGTTCTGGTAAGTCTAATTGATGCCAAGGCCAATCAAGTCCTAGAATATCCTCTCCTCCCTGTTGTATGGCCTCGATAGCTGGATGCTCGTTGGGGGATGTTCATATTGGTGCGTAAAATAAAGGCACACTGGCTTGACCAAGTTGAGAAATGTCACTATTATTAAGGGTGGTTCTTACTGGTGTTAAAGAAAGTAGTTCTCTTAGAGGCCCGCAGGGCCTTTCTATATTGCTTACTTAAACTACCCTGCCGCGTGTAAGGTATTTAAAAGTCTGTTTCGACTTGTACAGATGAAACTGATGAAAGGCTACCTTGAGGGGTACTTCCAGAACACAGTAATTTACCCGGTGTACCCAACATCCGGCCTTTGCAAGCTGGGAGAAGAACTGAACATCCAACATGGTAGATTCTCTTAGCAAGTACGAGTAAGAGGAGAAACAGGTATTTATTCAGCGTGTACTTCCAGGACACAGTGGTAATATCCTTTGTTCCCAGCATCCGGCCTTGGCAAGCTGAGTCTGAACTGAGGTTGGTGCAAATTACTAAGCCCTGGGTGAGTAACCCACAAGAGATCAATCAGGCCTGAGTGCTGCTGGTCCTCCTCAGGCCTTTGCAAGCTGGGAGACAAACTGAACACCCAGTCTGGTCACATCTCTTTGAAGGATAGAGTTGCTAGTGCTTTGGGCGCAGCCAAGGGTAAATCTGTTGGCAGATCTTGTTTGCCTCTTTTAATGTATGGGTGTACTACCTAAGTGGTTACACACAGATAGTGGGTTTTCCTCAAGGAAAATAATTCCTTAGGTTTCTGAAATGAAAGTAGTTCAAAAGCAAAATTAAACACAAGGTTAAAGGGTGATACCAAATTATGTTAAATTATACAAATATATGGTAAAAATATACATATTTTACTACACACAAATAAATAAAACACAGTGATGCCATGCTAACTCCTAAATGAAATTAATTAAATAAGAGCTACCTATAATTAAAACAGGCAAAGGCGGCCTGTGCAAGAACTAGGTGTGATAATTAAGGAGATCTGAGATTAAATAACTAGCTAGCACATTTAACAACGCCTAGTCTAGCAAGGACATGTTGTGAAGGAATATAGTTAAGTTCAACTTACCTGAAGGGTATTTGAAGTGACCTGCATCGTCCAGTGAGTTACAAGAGGTTCGTAAGGGACATCGGCACGACTTGCTACCAAGAGAGTTGCTGGAGATTTACCAGGTGGGTGGTAGTGGCAGGGGGACATCTTTGGGAGCCTTTGGGTGGTGGTGAACTGCAGCAGCAGAATCTGCGGGGTGGCTGCTGGTGGTAGCTGTGAAGTGGAGTTTCTCAGGATCCATCTTCCAAAACGCATTCGCAAAGAGGCCTAGTGGTCAGTACCCTTGTGATAGATTCTCCGTCCTTTGCAAGCTCGGAGAGAAGGGTTGGTGACCACTTACCCTGGAAACTGTATAAGTGACGACCTTTCTGGAGACGTACTTCCGAAGCACGCTTGCAAAGTGGTCTAGTGGTCAGCACTCTTAAGAAAGTTCTCCAGCCTTCACAAGTTAGGAGAGAAGGGTTGGCAACCACTTGTCCTTACTGCTACCTTGGGCCTTTGCAAGCTGGAGGACGCAGCGATTGCCCAGAGCAAGGGTTGGCTCTTCCTTTCATATTAAACTAGAAGTCCAGCATCGCTTCACTCAGGTTTTATGGAGTTATTAAAAAAAATAACTATATATTTAGGACTACCTGTGAATACCCATAACTATGTGTGAATACCCGTGTCCACTTGTGTCTATCCACGACTACTTGCGACTACCCACGACTACCCACAACTACTTGTGACTACTCATGACTACTTGCAACTACCCACGACTACTTGTGACTACTCACAACTACTTGTGACTACTTGCGACTACCCACGACTACTTGCAACTACCCACGACTACCCAAGGCTTCTTGCGACTACTTGCAACTACCCGCAACTACTTGAGACTACCCACGACTACTTGTGACTACCCGTCCATTTGAAAGAATGTAACTTTTTAACAGTGAAAGAATTATAATGATCGGCCCTGTAGTTTTGGTAGAACATGCTTAGAAAGCAGCCAATTAGCTCATATTTTTATTGTAATGATTAACTGTTTTTTGGGTTTCATTCATCAATAATAGCCTTCACTGTTTGGTCTAGATTACATGTTCTCTAATACTGATAAATAAGACATAAAATTAGAGACCTAAAAATATATTTTTGTAAAGTAGAATCGTGTAGTTTTCATTATGCAGTAATTTTAATAATTGAAATACCCAAAAATGTTTTAAGCAAAAGCTTTAGCGCACCCTTTAATATTTAACATGGTGTACATTTTATTTTGGGGTGATCATTGGTTACGAATGGGGAGCAGTTACAGTGAGTGTGCATGGTGGCTCGCACATCTCCAATTCATCCATACATACCTTTGTATTCCCAGTTCTTCAACCATTTACTTTGGTTTCAAACATATATTATTATCTAACTAAAATAATATAATTTTCTACTTTCTACGTGTTTTTTAAATAAACAAATTGTCAATAAAAATTTTTTTGCTATATTTTAGATAGAAAATCGCTAATTTAAAGTTTATAACCCGTCCATATAATTTTATTTTATATTAATTATATAATGCCAGTTTTTGTTCGGGGGGCAAGATTACCCTTCGCAATCATGGGTCTTCCATTATCCACCACCTATGGACCTACTGTGTCATGAACTGGCTAAAGCCGGTAGCTGCCCAGTTTATGGATTATTTTAAAAACAAGCAAAGCACCTCACATACAAAAGTAGTAAAAGAATGTTTACACAGATTGTCTTTGGTTATTAAATGTTTGTCTTACTTATAATCATTGATTGGCTTCCAAAACCAGTGTTGACAATGACCCTAATCATTAAAAGTTAACTTCAATTTCATCAAAGTTAGGAGAATTAAAGCATTATACAACATTATAGTTTTTACAAATACCAGAACCACTCAGACGAGTTTCTGCATCTAAAATAGTTACCACATGGAGTCTTACTGCTGCAGGAAACAAAGCAGAGAAGGTAATCAGGGGAACATGCTTTGGGACTGGTAATAGATTTAAAAACATTCCTTTTCCTTCCATTTTCCATTATATACTATGCCTTTAACACCAATATGTAGGCAGAAGTTTCTTGCCAATACAGTATTTCAACTGGAGGTAAATCCTCCATATATGTTAGTGAGCTGCTTCTTGGGTTTGTAGTAATGTGTCTAAAACAAAGTTAGGTTTCAAAAATGATTTACTTGTCATAGATGTAAATCTGTAGTAACAAGCTTCATTCAGATTTGAATATTTCGTGAGTCTGTACATTTAAAGTATACTACTGCCATTTCTAAAGTAAGTAGGCCTACCTGACGTGATCACAAACTTTAGAAGTCGTATCATCTCCTTACTAAATATGAACCTTCTTTGGTTAAATTTGGTTGTCAGATTTAAAAGTTATTTGGGAGGGACATACATTCCAGATAGACAACTAGGTGATTGCGTAAGGATTGGAAAGTAGGCAAAAAGAGAAGTCGTGTCACAGCCTAGATAAATAATAGAAGTTTTCTGATGGTCTTGGACATACTAATTGGTTTTTGTATGTTGTAACTAATGACTCCATGATTTTATACAACCAGTTCAACACACAGTTGTGGAATCAGATACTGCTAGTAACACTTGCACTGGAAAAGAACTCAATTATTTTTCAAATGGAAATTTATGAGAAAAATCCTTTAGTTGTTTATTACAATGTACAAAAAGTATTTGTGTGTATAAGAACATCACAAAAATTCTGTTATTCACCTATGCTCTTACATGCTGTTACATGACCTTTTTTTGCCTACTTTCCAAGCCTTACGCAATCACCCAGTAATCTGTCTGGAATGTATATCCCTCCCCAATAACTTTTAAACACGACAACAAAATTTAATCAAAGGAGGTTCATATATACCATTTAGTAAGGGGATAAAACTAATTCTTTTGATCATGCCAGGTAGTTACTTTAAAAATGGCAACTATTTTTTTTCATTTAGGCCACAGTAATATACCTTTGAACCAATTATCTAACTTGAACTACATTTGGACCATTGCATTTCGAAAATAATATTATTAATCTGCCACTTTCAAAGATAGCACAGATTGAAAAAAATTTAGCTTTTCCATTAAATCTCCGGAACCATCTAACTGATTTAAACCAAATTTGGTACATTGACAGTGAATGATGTAAGCATTGAATTAACAAACCTATAATGTTATTGGTCTGCCATTTTGTAAGATCATACAAATTGAATAATTAAGCTCTTACATTACATCTCTGGAATCAACCCAGAGATTTAAACCAAATTTGGTACATTGACAGAGTATTATGTCAGCACTGAATTTGTAAACCAATAACGGCATTAATTCACCATTTTAGAAAGTAGCACAAATTGAAAAAATGAAGTTTTCTATTATACTTCAGGAAAAATCTAAACGAAATTCGGTATGTTAACAGTCAATAATGTAAGCAATGAATGAAAATGCTTATAATGTTATTCGTTTGCAATTTTGTAAGATTGTGCAAATTAAAAAAATTAAGCTCTTACATTATATCTTGGAAACTATTCCACATATTTAAACCAAATTTGGTACATTGACAGTGGATGATATAATTATTGAATTTATAAACCAATAATGTTATTGGACTTCCATTTTGTAAGATAGTGTAAAGTGAAAAAATTAAGCATTTCCACTATATCCTGGGAATCATTTAACCAATTCAAACCAAATTCGGTAAATTATCACTGCACAGTGTACACATTGAATATTAATATTGTTACTAACCGGCCATTTTGGAAGATAGAAACTTTATTTTTTATGTTTCGCTATGTTATATCTTAGTAACTACACAATTTATTAATGCCAAATTTGACATGAAAGTAACCCTATTATAGGCCATAATCACATATGGAATTTCAATGAATAAGGCATGTATTTTTTAAATGGTGGTTATATAAATGCTTTAGGTTTATTTGCAATATTCAACATACTGTTTATCCAATCTCGGCCAAAGATGCTATACTGAAATTATCTAACAAGCATCAAATGTGTCACTACATAGCCTATTTCATACACCATTTTGTAAGATAGCATCACATGAAAATAATTTTTATGTTATATTTTTGAAAACAATCAACCTACTACTATCAAATAAGGCACTCGAGTAATACTATGGTAGGTCATGTAAACTTATATTTTCAAGCGAGTCAGACTATTATTTTCATAATGGTGGGCTTATAAACAATTTATAATAATATCCTATATCTATGAAACCATGAAACAAATTTCAGCTAATCTTTGTATGCAGGCAATATCTACTACAATCATTAAATCTGTATACCCAGAACCTGTTTTGTCCCCCATTTTGTAAGATAGTGCCACACAAATAAGTTAGTTTTCTCATATCTCAGGAAACAATCAACCAATTCCATCCAAATTTGGCAAACAAATAAAACAGTGGTAGGCTATATACACTGTTACGCTATGTTTTAAAAGAGCCAAGCGCTTAGTTTCAAAACAACACAGCATGCTATATCTACGAAACAAAGTAACCAACTCAACCTAACTTGTATGCTGACAGAATATATGCAAGCATCAAATGGGCAAAAACAAACTTATTCTTTTGCCATTTTGGAAGATAGCCCCACATGAAATATTAAGTTTTTGTGTCCTATCTCTATTAACTGATACCCACCAAATTCAGGCGACAAGTTATGCTTTTGTAGTTCATCTAAATTTATACAACTTAAAGAGGTAGTCACATACTTTCAAAATAAAGCCATGTAAATATTTTAGGTTAAGAAGTCATATGTCCCAACACTTTCAACCGATTTAATATATAACAGTATCTATAGCAAACTTGGAATAAGCCAGCCAATAAACCCCCATTTTGTTCTCCAGTAATGAATATACCACCACATGAAAAAATTGAGCTTTTTTTTTTATCATGTTTGGGACCAATTGACAGATTCCCACAGAACTCTTCACGCTAGTATTGCTATGGATAACAAGTTTAATGTATGTCTGGCTTTATTTACAGTATGGCTGCAATGTAAATAATTTAGACAAGTTTCCCATATCTATTCAATAATCTAACATAATTCAGTATCTATTAGAAGCATCAGATATGTGTATACAGAGCCTGCTTTGAGATATTTTGTACGATAGTGCCACATGAGAAACTTCAGCTTAATGACATATCTAGGGAACCGGTCAAGCTATTTCCACCAAATTCTGCTAACAAGTAGTGTTACAGTAGGCCAGAAATACTTGCATGATTTAAGTGTAACACACACGTGTTTTCAAAACGATGTCCCTGTAAATATTTTAAGTGGATAACACTAGTCTATCAAAACTTTAGACTGTTTAGTATCAAAGCTGATATTCCGAATCTACCTCCGTGATGTAGTTGGTTGCATGTCCGCTTGGTGTACGAGGTGTTGTGTGTTTGAGACCCAGGTCAGGCATGTGTGTGTTTGTACCCGTCTCACTAGTATTGGAGTGTTTCTGATTGCTTCTCTAATGATATTGCTATCAACAAGACGTCAAGATAAACCTACCATTTAAAATATTAATAACCTCATCCAAATCATTTGCATCCATGTAAAGCAAAGTAAGCTCATTAGTTATATTGGTAACTACATGTTTCGTTTGGGGAAGACATCTGTTGACAATCAATTATGTACCACAAGCTAAACATTATGCAGAGGTATTTTTGGGAAAAGATGTATCTCGTAATGAATCATTAGAAAAAAGGTGACAAATTTATACTTGAAATGTATAGGCTCAGGAAATATTCAAATTTGAATGAAGTTCATTACTAAAAATTTACATCTATGACAAGTAAATCATTTTTGAACCCTAACTTTGTTTTAGAGTAATTACCACCATCAGAAGATTCTCACCAATATTTATTGAGAGTTTATCTCCAGTTGCAATACCGGATTGGCAAGAAACTTCCGCCTAAAGATTGGCGTTGGAGGCATGAATATATAACAGGAAACGGAAGAATAAAGAAAGTTTTAAAACCTATTACCAGTACCAAAGCCTTTGGCCCCGATGACCTCTTGTCTTGTTTCTTGCAGCTCTAAAACTCAATGTGGTAACTATTATAGATGCAGAAACTCTTGTCTGAGTTGTTCAGCAATGTATAAACACTGTAATGGTTTATCATGCTTTAATTCACCTAATTTTGATGAAGAAATTAATGATACTTTTCATGATTAGTGTCGGCACTGGTTTTGGAAGCTAACCAATGATAAGTCAGAAACATGTAATTAAAGACAATCTGTGTAAGGTGAGGTCGGGAGGGTGGGTGGGTGGTCCATGATGCTGTCGACTAAAATGTAAAGTTATTAAAACAAATTCCTTTACTTGTTTTTCAAATAAATCATAAACACGACAGCTACCGGCTTCAGCGAGTCCAGGACATGACGGGTCCTAGGTGGTGGATATTGAAAGGTCTATAATTGGGTAGGGGTTATTCTCCCCCCCAACTCACGAACCAAAACTGGCATTATGCAATTAAACCAAAATTAATTTATATGGACAAGTTATTATCTTCATGTTAGTGCTTATCAATCTAAAATATAGCTAAATGTTTTTAATGATAACTAGTTCACTTAAAAATATGTAAAAAGTAGAAAAATATTTAACATTTTCGTTAGTTATTGAAATTAGTTTGGAACAAATGTAAATAGTGTATAACATAATTCTGTTGTTTTTAAAAGAACAATTAGAGTCCTGTGTGCAAGAACTGGGAACAAAGATGCAGGAAGTCTTGAGTACAAGAGCCACCATGCACTCTCACTTTCACGCCTCCCCAATCGTAACCAATGAACTCCCCATTTCAAAATACACAATTTTAAAGTTTAAATTGTGTACTGAAACTTTTGTTTGAAACATTTTCGTGTATTTCAATCATTTATAAAACTACATAGTGAAAAGTACATGATTTGCCTCGAATAAATCATGTATTTTTTAGGTTTGTAATTTTATAATGTCTTAAATATCAATATTTGATGACACATTGTCTCAACCAAAGATAAAGAGCTATTACTAAACAATGAAATCCAAAAATAAGTAATGGATAAATCATTTTGTAACATACTTACAAGCAGTTCAATGAAGGTCTTCATTTTCACACTTTGTTCGGGTGGGAACAGGTGGAAGCACAAAGAGAAATGCAAACTTTTAATTTAGGAAATGTATATTTCATATGGGCTCTATCACCTGAGAAAATTTCCGCTTTCCCTGAATTAGTTGCGACAAAAAACCTTTGGTGCATAATTGAGTAACAGCAGGCCGGCAGGTGTGTGTGTGCACATGAGTAAACAAAGGGACCTTGATGGAAAGGTTTGGCAGTCATATGTCGGTGAGTGGTTTCTGGCTTTAGATCTTGGCCTCTTCGGAGTTCTACAGGTAGTGGTAAAGAGTATCACAACTGTCAGCAACCAAAAGAAATTCAACAAACTAATTTTCTACACACGCACTTAAAAATTTTTTGATCACTTAACCAAAACTTCTATAGTTCCCAAAAAAAAAAAAAAAAAGATATTTTGAGGGGGGAAGGGGGGTCGTTACTTCCAGGGTCATAATGATGAGAGTTGACACACATCCTGCAATCACACCCTGCACAATGATTTCTGATATGTATCTCTTGTTAAAACTACATTTACTCTAACGATACATGAAATTACGAAATGAATATGACTAATTCACATTACGGTAATTTTAAATGTTCACTTGGCTTAATTAAATTAAATTATGTAACTAAAGATCATGTTTTCGTCTTTTTGTTTCCCCTAAACAACCAGCGACCTACATATAAAAATTAATAGATGCATATTATTTTGTAAATAATTCCTAGAAATTTAGACACTACCATAAACAAAAAGTGTTGAAAATAGTTGAAAAATAAATACCTGGATTGACATGTTCACGGATATCATACAACAGTATCCTGCCATCATCGCATGCACTCGCAAACACATTGTCATTCAATGGGTCAATGGAGATACCATATACTGGTTGGTCATGGAGGAATACATCATGCACGTTGCCACTGAAAAAATTATAAAACACCTATTAATTTACCAATTCAAGTGCTCTGCATTTATAAGATAGTAAAAAGAAATAATACAATGTTTTACAATAAGTTAGAAATGTTATACTCTATACTGTCTATTACTTAAATTTACTTAGGAATGATGTACATGTAAACAGTCAAACGGCATGTACATTTCTGAAGTTAAAATAATTCCTAGCTAATATGTTATTGACAAACTTGTCGCAAGTATTCAAAAACTACAAATTACTCACAAATGTCATTTGATAAAAAATTTTTTGATTCAAATCACTTTAAAAAATTGAAACAGAAAAGACATACTGGTACCCACCAGATATTTTTTATAATGCTATATTTCCAAACAAAATCACTGGATGGATAAAGTAGAACCCCAACTTTTTTCGAAATGCCCAAGGTTCCTGAGAATTACTTTGATATATTGTAACTGATAATTTTCAATCCTTAATAAATCCAAAAATTGGGTTTAAAGTGTGTTTTTCCCCATTACGTCTGTATTCAATAGTTATTGATGTAAAACTAACATGATTAAAAATTAATTATTAATTTAATTCAATAAGCAGACACCTTCTGAATCAAATGATACCCCAGACATGTGTATATATGTCCTCCCCCTTGTCAAATTGTCAAAATGTTAAAACATTGTGCAGCATGTATGCTTCATTGAGCGCAAAGTCAATTTTCAGTGGCTTCTTGTGGAAAAATTGGAAGACCTGTTATTGAAATATTAATTTCTTTCAATAGATACCAAACTTCTGAATTAACAGGTATTCTGGAAGGGTATATATGATACCACCTTGGCACAAAAGAATGCATAAGCACAGAGCTCGAAAGCTGCACTAACTCACAGACAGCTGAAGTGCTATCTCGCAGAAAAAATCAGAGGATGTGGTTTTGAAATATTAATTACTCAATGTCGTAGAAAAATAAATCTTAGTGACCATATATTTCACCTCCGTTTCAAAAATTACCAATTTTTTAAATGAAATTGTGTAAAAAGCAGGCATCAGCCAAAACAACTGGTGGCAATTGGAATCCCCGTGAATGGCTTTAAGTTGGAGGGACAAGCTTCAGCTGCCCTCGTGTGATTTAGTTTCATTCGCAACACAGCTGGTGAATCATGTGGCACATGAGAGACGGTTGCCTAGCAACCAGAATGGCATTCTTGCATCCTCTCTTGTGACCAACAGTCTGAGGGTAAGGGAATCCAGGGCACAGATTAGGCTACTTTAATAACGTTGGCGAGACATTATTTTGTAATGTCGCATATTGCAGATTTAGGCTACTGCTTAAAATATTTTCTTTTTTTTACAGTTCCTTACATATTTTTTTATATTATTTTCAGGATTTTATTTTATTTTGTATGAAGATATTAGCAGTTCTGTCATTGTACTCTAGGATTCACCTACAAACTTTTCTATTATTTAAGATTCCACCTGAATCAGAGTTCCAGTGCCTGTGGAACATATTCATGTGTGAACCCTCAGTGCGTAAGTGTGTTATCTTTTCATAAACTTTGGCTTAATTTAGTGACAAAAAAACTTAATTTTATAATGAAAAAAACAACACTGTAAATAAAAAAATTAAAAAGTAGAAAAAAAAAGAACAGTTCAAAGTCTTCCACATTTCAAATTTTTGTTGTTGTTTTAATATTAAATATTACAGCAAAAGTTATTTGAAGTGTAGCAAGTCTGGCATTGAATCACTATACAATGGTGTTTCATAATTTAATTTAATACCGCACAATTCTTATATTTTTCATGATTTGTGTGTTTTATAATGTATTGTTGGAGAATTTTTTAAATTAAATAATTTTTTTTGGTCATATTACGATTTTTTTTATTCTGAAGCAACCAATTGCTAGTTTTAGCAATGGCATTTATGTAAATTGCCATCAGCACTTAGGAAATTGCCAGGTAATGTGGGACCAACAAGGCCAAACACCAAGTGTGGATATTTGGACAGGAATCAGGGGCTCTGTATTTTGAGCATAGCTGTCCTGAAACACGTATCACTTCTGCTGACAAGTGACAATGCAATGCCTTGTCCATCTGGGTGGGCTACTTGCCGTAGCTGCATCATGTCAGTATCAAAGAAGTAGGCAAGAGAGCAAGCAAGAAAGACAAAAGGCTTCCAGTTAGTTTACGCCATAATTGCATTAGCCAAATTTTTACTGCACACGTGTTCAACACTTATGTTGAGATAGGATTGTAGAGAGGAGGATTTTAACAGGAAAGTTTGCAGAAAAGCAGTCTTGAGCAATAAACACGCGAGTTCACAATATTTATTCACCCGAGAGTTGGCGGAACTGGGAGGAAGAGATGGCGATGAGCAGTAGCGGATGTGTTGGCTGTTAAGTTTTCTGCGGAAACATTCCAGCTCTGAGGAATCTGGCTTTTTTGTGGTTTTTTTTTATTAGTTTGTAGTATTAATGTTACTAAAATGATTCTAGAAATAATCGGAGTGCTCAGTCAGTAGACAGCCATCATCAGGAAAGCTTCCATGTGTTGAAGGTAAGGTTGGAACGATTGTTAGTCATAATTATGTAGGGCCACAAATAAATTTCATGATTTTTTAAGCATTTAGTTTGTGATACATAACCTCCAAAGTTTAAAACACTCTGTGTATCTTCTGCTTTGAATTAAAAGCTTTGTTACACCTTTATATTCGGTTTACAATTAAAATCAACTTTTATAAGATTGCATTTACCCTACTTCAGTCGTAAGAGTCTTTCCACTTATAACAATGATTTCAGGTCTCAGATGTTTATTTATTTTGCCAGTTCAATGTTAATGCAGCCAAGATTGATTAGTCATTTTGTATAATCATTTTTCTTACTCTTCTAGGTGCAGTGACAAGTTTGTTAGAGGTAAGGTTATGTAGTTTAACTATCCAGGAATGTAAGTAAATGTGATATCTTTTAATACTGCCTGTACTTATTTTTATTAATATTAATTTTACTCCCTATCACTTTTATTTGAAATACTTGCCTTTGGCTGGCTGACACCAGACGATTCTTTCCTTTTAGAAATGTATAATTTGTCGGCCTACCAAAATCAATCAAATCCCTCCTTTGTGTGTTTCAATATTTTGTGGAGTGGTCAGGTAATAGTTCCCAGAGTGGTTTGCTGTGATTGTCAGCTGAGAACGACACTTGTGGATATGTGATTAGGGTTATATTTGTCTGCGGATGCAGCTGAAAGTTTGGCATGCCTCTCGAACAGTTGCACAGTGGTGTGATTATGAAGGCCATGGTAAATAAATTGGTTAGGCAAATTTAGTGTGATTGTGTTTTTTGGGGTAGTTATAAATTAATTTATGATCATGTTATTTACTCTAGGTGTGTGTTTCTAATATTCAGACAAGTTTTTAATACATTACTGCTAAGGTACTTAGTTATGTTATTTATTAAGCTATACTATTAAGTTTCTTATTATGTTTATTAGTTGCTGCGTTTATTAGTATAAAATAATTGAGGTTATGTTTCCTAGAGCAAGCTGCACTCTAGAGCCCGACAAGAAAATAACTCAGACATTCAGGTTAGGATGGAATCGGTGGAAAGGATTGATGGTGATTCGGATAACAGTGATTCTGAAAGTGGTTGCCCTACCTCCCATTTAGAGTACACCCCTCAAACACAAACAAGTGATAATTCCAACTCGCAGGATACCATAGTTCATAATAGGGACAGCAATAGCGAGGCACATTCCCCGCATATTTCAGATAATACTGACCTATTCAAAAACATGGAGCACAATAGATTCTATATCATCCCCGGTTTTTTTCTATGGGAAAAGAACTGAGGCTGTTTTAGAATTCATTAAGAATTTTAGATGAGCTATGGTGGTTAACTAATAGGATGACAGGAAATGTCTAACATTTTTACAGAGCCTTTTAAGAGTTGCTGCTGCCCGTTGTTCGACAGCCTAGCAACACAGCTGGAAAGTATAAATAATTTTGAGGGATTAGCAGCAGCACTAACAGCTTTGCTAGAGTAGGTGAAATAGAAGATTTGGAATTGAGATTGCAAATTAGATTTTAAGGTGAAATAGAGCCAGCTGAGGAGTTTTGGTATGGCATTCTTAGCATGTGCAACAAACTGGATGCCATGCTGTCCGAGGTCAACAAAATCAGAAATATTTTGAAGGGTCTTAGGCCCGCAGTAATAAAAAGGGTTATGTTGGAAAAACTCTACTGTCCAACAACTTATGCAGAATATGACCAATATTGATGCTGGCCAGTATTACGTTCATAACAATCTTTTGATGCAGGCCAGTTCTGAAGATTTTGAGGGTGCTAGTGCCAAGGTAGCACAGGTAACCAAAACACAGGCTACCCCACGTGAGGTACATGTACTACAAAAATCAATTGAGCAGTTAGGCCAACAGATGCATTCAATGAGACAAATGAATTCCCTCAAATACCAAGTTATAACATCATGCTACCAATCAAGGTACTTTGGTAAGAAGAAAAATTCTTTTGACACCTCTAAACTCAGTAAGAGAGAGAGGATGCTTAGGATAGAAAACCTGAACTTTATAGACCTTACAGGACACCATATGAGAAAGGAATTTTTTATTTGGCTGTGGGAAGGTAGGACATATTAACAGAGACTGCAGAAACACTTTTGGCAAGGGCAACACTTCCAGAAACAAGAATGAGGAAAACACAAAGATGAAGCATGAAAAAGGGTATGGTTTGTCTAATGTAAATAGAGTATCCCTCTCATTGAGCTCAGGCATTACCAATACACCTTTAAATATTTTTTGGAAAAGTTGTAAACATCATAATTGATAGTAGGGCAGTAGTTTCACTTGTTGATAGGTTGGTACCCTAGAAATTTTGGCTTGAAGCAAGAGCACAGACAATTTTCAGGTGTAATAGGGAAAAATCAATCTTTGACAAACATGATTAAAAAGTTGTACACTCACACTGTAAGTATTGCATCTGCACCAATAAACAGTATTCTTTTAGGATGTGACTTCGTACAAAAAATACCAAGCACAAATCAATTTTACAAGGCCATCCAACATTGCAGTTGGTACACCCTAAAAATAGTCTCAAAATTAGCAACTCAATAGTTAAGGAGGCTGACCAAATAAGAAACGTCCTTCCACCAGAAGCAGAGAGAATAAGAACAATAGTACCATTGATGTGGAGCGAAACCCATTAGGTACGTATATAATTATATCGACGTCGCCCTCATTGTCCCGCTCGGGATCCAGCCCACTGTAGCTCTGCTCATGCAACAGCTATGCACGTCCAAGCCTGTAGTGTACAAGTCAAATAAATTGTTCATGCATGAACGGACCTGTGAACCGTCGTGTGACCCGAATGACCCACCGTACAAAGAGTAGACTCACCCATATGTGTTTGCTGTGCTATTTTCATGTGTGCCCAGGAAGCAGAGTCTAAATAATAAAAGGGAAAGCATTATATCCTCGAGCTCCCCATAAAGAAAGTGCAAAGCCATGTGGGTTACATATGTTTACTAATCACAGACTTGAGACGCTCTAAAATCATAAAATAATTTTGCAATGTTTGTGTCATACGTATTTTGTTTAAAAAGGGCCTATTTCAATCTCAGTTTTGCTAATACATAACGTAAACAATCTCGGCAATTCCGGCATTCACCATGCTACATGCCCAAATTCAAAATCTCCAACATAATATTACATTGGTCTTTTAATATTACATTGATCATTTGAGTGCTTAAGTAAGTGTTATATGTCTTCTTGTAATTTATAATGATTTTACAAATGCTTTGCCAGCCTGTCCAGGCTTATCCACGTAATTTTATTTTCTCCGACTCGCATAGCAACAAGAACACTGAACATTAATTAATTGAAAGCTTACATCAGAATTACTTTCATAATTCCTCCACATATTATTTTGTGGTTTTCAGAGCTTTCCTATGTATACTTGTTCAAGTGTATGTATTTTGTATTTCCTTCATGGTGCTGGCAGGAGATCTCCATTAAGTAACTGGATCTCTGAGCCACTATCTTCAGACTAGACCAACGGGCCAAGGAGAGTGCATGTGCTTCGCGTCGCAGGGGACTTCAACTTCTTTGTGTGGACATATTTTTGTAACAATAATAAGTTTATTTAATTCCAGAACATTTTTGGAACTTTTGCTCCCCCCGCGCTTGCACTGTCATCTCCATCAGACTCTCAGCTCAGGAGATTTAACTACTTTTAATTTTCAATCGCGCTTAGCAGTGCTTTTCACCGTGTCGGCCTATGGCAGGCCTGGTATGCCATGCCTGCTTCATTCGAGGGACACACTGTATTGTCGTGTAGTGTGATCTTGCTCAGTCATTATACATTTTTAGATAGACCTCGTCTTACTTTTACTATGTGTACTTAACGTATTTTCGGGATCTGGCCCACTCCCGAAACTTCTTTCATTAACATGTACTGCAAGGGGACCACCACATGGCTGTCGACCTGCTACTGCCCTGAGATAGTCTCCACGTGCTCACCCGTGTCATAGATGAGCTGGTACCCTTGGGAATTTTTAACACCTTTTCTATATTTATCACCATGCATCAAGATTTCTCTCTCAAATCCGGCATACTCTGCCCCTCACTAGCAAATCAAGCCACGGTAACATCATGACGATGGAGAAACACGAGTAGTGTTCGTGATTATTCAGGAGCATGTGAGGTTGGCTCCGCAAATACACCAACTAATTGATATTAAATACAGGGCCAAAATCTACCCAGTGAGGTTATGTGGAACAGTTGAAGGAAATTTATGGCAAAAATTTAGTATTAATACCTTGTAGTGTCTCATCAGTAGGCAGCCAACATAAATTATGGGTTACTAATACTGTTAACTACGAGGTGACTTTGCACAGAAATATGAAGCTTGGTTCCTTTTACCCATTGTCATGTGTACTAACGGGCAAGACTTTTCTGATGAAAGTAAGCTAGATTTCAACCCACATTTTCAGCCTGAAAACAAAATTGCATGATATGTTGTACCAATATCATACTTGTTTTCCTGGCAAACAGATCAAATTGGTAGAACTAAAGAAATAGTAACGCTTGGCACAGGTGATCATCCTCCTATTTCTTCAATCCCATATCGTGTTGAGATATTGTGGAAAAACATATAATAAATGGCTTTGTTAGGTCTTGTAAAATAAGTTGATGTTCTCCTGTTATACTGGTAAGGAAGAAAGATGACGTGTACCAACTCATTGTTGATCATCGGTACATGAACAAGGTACTTACGAATGATAAATATCAGTTACCCATAATTGGTGACTGAGTTCTCACGAGATCAATGCATTTTTCTCACCTTGACATGAACTCTAGGTATCATGAACTAAGGGCAGTAAACAAGGCTTAGGAGAAAACTGTTTTCATGACCCCTGAGGTAATGTATTGTTACCTAACCCAGCCCTTTGGATTAAAAACCCTTCTTCCATCTTTCAGCAGTATATGGACAAAACTTTGGCTGGACTAAAGTGGCGATCCTGTTTAGTATACTCTACTTACATAACATGTTGGTAGCTGGAAATTAGCATCTTTTTATACAAAATTTGTGAAATTTTTTTTTCAAATAGCAAAACCTTTTTCTCTATTGTTGAAGAAAAATGGGCCTTTGTGTGGAGTGAGGCCTAGGAAAAAGTTTTCCTAACTCTGAAACAAAACTTAATTTCCTCCCCTGTTTTGGTGCACTTCCAGGAAAACTATCCCATTTAAATTCAGACAGATGCCACCTAACAAGGTATTGGTGCAATTTTAATGCAAAAACCGAAGGATAAATTACATCCTGTAGACTATGCGAGCCATATGCTAACAACTATTGAAAGTAGGTAGCCCAATAACTCATTTGGAATGTATGGCCTTGCTATATGCATTAAACCAATTCAGGTCCTAAATTTATCTCAAACTCTTCACAGAGCTAACTGATAACCACAGTTTGTGCTACACAGATAAAATTAAAATGAACTGCCACAGTACTATTATGCTTACGTGTTGGACTTTGGAAATGATGGAATACCTTTGTTAAGTATTCCAGTAGGAAGAGCCATGCTCATGTAGACAGCTTGAGCAGAAATGCTGTTGTGAATGGTATTAATAAAAATGAGGAAAATGCATTAAAGTTGCCTGCATTATTCCTGTCAGGGCTTGTTCTAGCAAAAATACAAAAGCAACGACACAGAACTGGCTCCATTAATCAGGGATCTAAAAAATCCTAAAGCGCCTTCAAAATTAGGCTGGGATACGAAAAATCATATCCTTCAGGATAATATTTTGTATCGAGCCAACTCTAGCCCTGAAAGCTGAACAAAATTGTTGGTTATGCCTGATTCTTTGAGAGAGGAGATGCTTGGTGAGTGCGACAACAATAAACTAGTTGGCCGACATCTGGGTTTGGTATGAACCATAGCCAAATTAGACTGTGGTATTACTGGAAGGACATGAATAAACATGCACAAACCTACACGAGAACATGCATGGACTGCCAGACTAGGAAAGGGATACATCAAAAACAAGCACGTTTGTTACAATCCATCCCTGTAGGGGAACCTTTCAATCAAGTGGGGATTGACTTGCTTGATCCTTTTCCTAAGACTACAGGGGGAATTGGTATGTGATTACCTGTATAGATTATGGTAAACGCTGGGCTGAAACCAAGGCCATACCTACAGGAACTGTGTAGGAGGTTGTGCAGTTGTTAGTGGAAGATGTGACCTGTAGACACTCGACCCCTTGTAAGATCCTCGCAGACAGGGATAAAGTTTTAAGCTCTGCTGTGGTACAAGAGTTGTTGTGCATTGTGGACATACAAGGTACAATGACTTCTGGGTACCGACAACAAAGCTCTCTCCCCTCTTTCTGTCTCTCTCAGCCGCACACCTTCCTTCCTCACCTTGCACGCTGCCAAGAGGGGAAGCTGGTGTCTAACACGCCGGCCACAGAGCAAATGTGTGCCTGGCGAAAATATAAATTTTATCAACATTATGCATCACTCAAAATGGTTGCGCTTATCATCACTTGTATTTCAAATTAAATGGTTTCGCCTGAAAATATTACGTGAAACATTTTAACGAGGAATTATTATTTGCAATGATGTTTTCTTTTGTGATTAATGGTAATTTTTCCCTGTAAGGTTGGTGTTTAATTGTATCTGGCAAAAAATTTACATGATTATAATACGTAATATTTATTTAACTCGTAGGGCAGCATCTTCGCGAATAAAATTATATGCCCAAAAGCATATACTTGACTCCTTATCAAAAATTGTTTGAACATCGAGCAAATTGTACTAAAAGTGTAAAGTTCATTTTCAGTAAATCCTTGCGGGAGAATCAAAGGATTTATATTAATTTATTTAACAGAGATGCATTTTTGAACAAACCGATCAATTGTAAAGGTCTATTCGACACCTTTTGCCATCTAATAATTGGTAGGTACGCATCAAGCCAAGTGCAGTGTAATTCACGACCGGGAAAATAAAATCAAAGGACGTGGTTTTGAATGACTAAATATTAAAGACAGTGAAGAAATCCATAATAAGTGTCTCATTTGTTCATTTATGTCTCAAAATTACAAGTTTTCTTTGCAGTAATATATAATTAATTATTTTAAAGGACAAGACATTTTCCACGCACGCAAGTTGTTGACAACATGTAGCGGCGTAGAGGGATAATCCTCCCGCTGCCACCCCTCCACTGACAACCTCCGTGAACACATTGCCCGATTGATAACTTCTTTGCGCTCACTCAGCTAATAAGAATGTGCTCGTCACATTACAAATTTGATTTTCAGACGGTGTCATATTTTCATTTTCAGACGGTTTGAAAGTTTTAGGCCAGCTTGCATTCGGTGTCGTATTACAATAAATGATATACTGTATCTTGAGATATTATTTTCTTTATTTACTTTAATTTAGGAGAAATGTTTTTAATGTATTATTTACAGTAGTACTTTTTATAAAATTCAGTGCAAAGGGCATTGGTATCTGCATGGGTATTAGGGTATCGACAATGGTATTGGGGTACAGATATCGGTATCGGAAAACATAGTATTGGAACAACTCTAGTTTAAACCAGAAGGTGGAAGAGGACAGCAAGTGACTGAAGGTAAGATGTAAGCAAATCCAGCAGCAGGTGGTGAAGAACCTTCAGAGACAACAACAGCAGAGTCAGAGATATGAGCAGCATCAGGGGAAGGTTGAATATCGGCCTGAGCAGGAGGTCCTAATCTTCACTCCCACTTGGAAGAAGAGTTTTACCTCAAAACTCTTCCACCATTGGAATGGTCTGATGGTAGCCATGGTAAAGCTAAACAACAATTTGTACACTATCTATCGACCAAAAAGTAATTGGGCACAAATGACGATAGGTAATTCAGTACGTTAGTTGACTTGAGTGGCCGCCATACACTGCAGGCCGGTGTAGAACCAGCTGACAAGGAGATGGCACGAGGTACAGAGCTATCGGACTTCGATAAGGACATGTTTGTGGGCTACCATCTCAGTGGGCTATCTAGCCGGGCGATTGCACGGAAGGTAAACAGGCCTAAATCAACGGTCGCATTCGTCCTGCATAAGTGGAAGGTCGATGGGCATTGTGCCAATGCTGCACATTCTGGACGAACTCCAATTTTCACTGACAGAAATCGCAGAACCCTGAAACGTGAAATTGTCAAAAATAGGGCACAACCCATGGCTACCATCCAACAGGAGCTTCATGCAGCAACAGGAGTAACTGTTTCCATTCGAACATTGCATACAGAGGCCAATCAACTTAGATATTTCACAAGAGCAGCTGCACATAAGCCCCAGATAACGACAAGCAATAAAGCTTGGCAACTCAGGTGGTGTTTGGACCGTCACAACTGGACACTGGAGCAGTGGAAATCGGTTCTGTGGAGTGATGAGTCAAGGTTTACATTATTCCGGTTTGATGGACGCGTATGGGTGTCTCATCTACCTGGGAACGGATTCTGCTAGAGTGTGTAGTTCCATCTAGGAAATTTGGTGGTGGTGGAGTGATGGTGTGGGGCTGTTTCACGGCCTTCGGCGAAGGACCGCTGGTGTTTGTCCATGGTAGCATGAACACAGAGGCCTATTCTAACTCTGGATAGTGAAATGCTCCCAACATTGTGACATTTTTATGGAATGGACCCGTGTTACTTCCAGGATGACAATGCCAGGTGCCATGTTTCAAGGGGCTACTCTATGTAGTGGTACGCCGACAACAATGTTCGCCCATTGGACTGGCCCGCCCAGAGCACCGACCTCAACCCTATAGAACATTTTTGAGACAAATTGGATAGCCGGGTGAGGGCTCGTCAGGTATGGCCAAAATCCATTGCTTAACTCATGGAATGGTTGCAAGAGGAATGTGACAAATCCACACGGATGTCCTGCAAACTCTCGTAGAGAGCATGCCAGACAGGGTGGCTGCTGTTATAGCCGCAAGAGGTGGCCCTACGAGATTCTAATGGGGTGACAACTACCGAGCAAACATTGTGGGCAGGTGCCCAATTACTTTTTGGTCGATATTGTATAAAATTAAAAAGATGAATGAAAAGAAACCCTTGACAGAGGTTGTGAACGTCAAAAGGTTCACGTCCCATTTAGCATAAAATTTCCCCAGCTGTTATTGAAAAATAAAAATAAATAATATGTTACTTAATAAAGAAAAAAATAAATAAAACACTTCTACAGTGTTGTACTTTGAACATTCTTTTGTGTTTGTAGTTTTGTGCCCTAATGTGTAACCTGATACTCCACAACAGATTTTCTAGTTGAATTGAGTTTTCTGCACTTCTAATGATTGGTTCAGCCGAAACATTGTGGAAAGCTGGAGCTAGAGAACGAAACTATAGTCCGTTCATGACTAGAACAGACTTTCTCGGAATCTTTCCTATTCCCATTTTTAAGCAACAGATATGAAAATACGTTAAAACATTCAAACTAGATTCTCTCTCCGTGCTGCCAATCTAACTGTACCCGCGCCAATCACTGTTTGTAGTAACACTGCATGCAGCTGACGACTAAGGTGATGTTCAAAAGTCTGTTCCAGTCGTGAACAAACTATATATGCTGAGATGATAAGGATGTTGCTACTGTGATTAGCATGTATTGATGTGATGGCGTGGGCTTACGTGCCTGGGGTGGCCATGGGTGTCGTTGCCGGAGCCCACTTTCAACCTTTGGACCAGGTGACTGTAAACACGTCATCTTTTCCAATACACTTCCAGGTCGCATGGCCCTTAAAATTACAAGATGTCAAAAATCTAAACCTGCAATTAGTATGTCCCACTACGAGCTCTAAAGAGCAGTGTACTTTATTAAAAGATACAAATAGTCAAAGGATATTAGCTCATGTATACTGACCCAGATAGGACTGGTGTACTATATATAGTACACTTTGGAAGTAATGTCAATTTAATTTTTTTTTTAAAGGTTAAAAAAAATACGGCTGAGATCTAACTTCCAGGGTTTATTTAATACTATGTTTTGTCTATACTGTAATTTTTTTGACCTTATACTAAGAATATATTAGTTGTTGGAAGCAACTGATCTTACTACATCTGTGACAAAATAACCTGTCTTCAAGACAGAAAAATAGTAATATTTTTATTTGTTTTCAATGTAACTGTTTCAAAATCATAGTATGCTTTGCTTAAATGTTGTTTTAATGCAACATCAATAGACGAATCCCTTATCTGGTTTTGTTTTTTCTCCATGGCAGATAAAATATTAGTGTACTAAATGTAGTACACTAGTCAAACCAATACATATATGTAAAGAATTTCCACACAGTATTATTGCCGTAACTGTTGTTTGTAAGAAGTCAAAATTATATTTTACAATCTGTATTATTTATCATGTATTGTATATACACTGCATTGTCAACAACAAATACTAACGAATGCCCAACAGTTTTCTTTGCAAGTGTTTGATGTTTGGAACTAATGTGATGTAAGAATATTTATTTGTAGTACCTAAAACGTGAAACAGATAGCACCACCAGTGTTTTGTGTCTCAAGATGTGTAATCAATATCACAGTGACCACCAGGTTTAGTCCATAGATGTCGCCACTAGTATTTTATTAGCTCACTGTAATAAAATTGCTGTAATGTAGGATTCAATGCTCATTGAATATAAATTTACTTTTAAAAATGCGTAACAGAGGATTGCTTGTTTGGTTGCTACAGATATGGAAGATAATCCATTCTTCACGTTTGCAAGGTAACGCTGTTACTTCAGTTCCTTCCTCTTCTTATGCTTGCTAATCCAAATGATAGAAATGATTTTGTTCAATAACTGTATAACTTACAAGTTTCTATCTATTTTATAAAAGTTTGCTTATAAAAAATGTGAAATTTCACAAAACTAAAATTACGCATCCTATTATGTCAATGTGAATATATTTCGTAACAAATTCATAATTTCCTAAGAAAGAAATTACAGTGTGTATCAATGACCTGTCAACCTAACCTGTTTGTTTCAGAGGATTTTCTCTAAATGAAGCTTTGGAGATACTTGCAGCATCTGATGAAGATGGGGAATATTAACGTTTGTGACAATGATCCTATTGATAAAAGTGATAGGTTTGCAAAGGTTCGTCCATTTTTTCCAGAGCTCAAACATTTTTTTTTACAAAATGCACCACATTCTGAAAATCATTGTTGGTGAAACAATGGTGCCATATTTTGGGAAACATGGATGCAAACAGTTTATAACAGGAAAACCTATACACTATGGGTACAAGTTGTGGACAGCAGCTACGAAGACTTGTTACATTGTTTGGATGGATCCTTACCAAGGTGCCAAACTCAATGCAACTCCAGAATACAAACAGATGGGCTTGGGAGCTAGTGTTGTCCTTCAGTATGTGGATGTATTGAGAACATTGGGACAGTATAATTTTCACATATTCAGCGACAACTTTTTTACTTCAATTCCATTACTTTCAGAACTTCGTACGAGAAACATTCGTGGGACTGGCATCACTATAAGAGAAAACAGACTTGGAAACTGCTCTCTTACACATTCTAACAACCTAAAGAAAACACCTCGAGGAACATCGGAAACGAAAGTGGAAAGAAGTGAAGGTACTGTCATAACAAAATGGAATAACAGAGTTGTGAATATTGCGTCAAATTCTGCTCCAGCCACCCCTCTCCACAAGGTAAGCAGATACTACCAAAAAGAAATAAAGAATCAGTGTCAGTCAACATTCACAACACACACATTTACAATCAAAATATGGGTGGTGTTGACAGAGCTGATCAAAATATAAGTCTGTACAGAATTTCTATAAGAGGTAAAAAGCGGTATTTCAGCCTAATCACTCACTGCATTGATGCAGCTGAGCAAAATGCCTGGCAGCTTCACAGACACAACAATGGTGAACTTGATCATTTGGCTTTCCGGAGGAGATTGGCTATTTCCATTCTTCAAAAAAAAATTACAAACCAACGAAGTCACAAGGAAGGCCTTCTAGGACAGAGCATGAAGATTACCATTTCATGCAAAATGTTCAAAGGACCTGATACTTACCACACTTATTGGACTGATGTACTAAAATTAGTACAGCTAGTATGATGGTGAGACTGGTGCCCTATATATAGTATGGCATATTATACTAGCTTTCAGTGACAAATTAATACATTTGGTGCAAAAAGATTACTACTGTTGTACATATATTCAATAAAAATTACTTAATTACAATTTTTTTTTTCTAGTCCTATTTGGGTTCAGGAAATTTCAATCAGGCAACTGGAAAGGATTTAATTGATGATACGTGGGTAAGAACCAAGAGAGGAATTAATGGTGGTGTAACGTTGCTACATCCCATCAGGTAGTAGTAGAGGTATTATTCCAAAATGAAAACAAAGTTACCCTAAATTTGGAAGAAATTTGGAAACGGATACAGGCCACTCATTTAACTCCTGCTGAGTAAAACGATCAGATTTAAATAATAGATACAGCTGTACAAGGTGTTTTAGGTAAGATTCAGACTATCTTCAGAAATTTCTCAGAATTCTTTGCTTAATTATGAGATTTTGTGTAAATGATCACTATTCTGGCATTATTCAAGAGATTTCCAAATAACAGTAAGTATAAATTTTTTTGGCAGCCTTTATAACCAAACAGTCCCAGACTCTCCGAATCAAAATTCTCGATCACTGGAGATCTACAGGCTTCCTGCCGTTTTACACTTCCCCTCAAAATTAGAGGCTGAATTGGAACAGTTGGAACAAATTATTTTTAGGGACAGGTTTTGATTGGCAATTCCAGCACAAGATGTGTAAATGTATCAGCACCTACCAATTATAAAATTTATCATTTTTATCAACTCTACGTAAAAATTACGATCCACAAAGATGCTAGTTGAGAACTTTATGATTTAGTGGCTATACCGTTTAAATGGAAAAACAATATTTGTGCCCAACATCATGAAACCACACACCTGGCTGTATATGGAAACAAGACCACTACAGTAAGAAATAGGGCCTAACAAGACCGTAGGCTCTTTCAAAAACACCTGTGTTTCATTCCCAGACATTCAGGAGATGCCGTGACTGGATCTGTGTCCTAAGGCAGTTTTCAATGGAGCAAAAGGCAGAGCACTTAGGGATGGTTTCACAATGTCTGGTTATGTTCCGATTAAATGGAAAAACAATATTTGTGCCCAACATCATGAAACCACACACCTGGCTGTATATGGAAACAAGACCACTACAGTAAGAAATAGGGCCTAACAAGACCGTAGGTTCTTTCAAAATCACCTGTGTTTCAATCCCAGACATTCAGGAGATGCCGTGACTGGATCTGTGTCCTAAGGCAGTTTTCAATGGAGCAAAAGGCAGAGCACTTAGGGATGGTTTCACAATGTCTGGTTATGTACCGTTTAAATGGAAAAACAATATTTGTGCCCAACATCATGAAACCACACACCTGGCTGTATATGGAAACAAGACCACTACAGTAAGAAATAGGGCCTAACAAGACCGTAGGCTCTTTCAAAAACACCTGTGTTTCATTCCCAGACATTCAGGAGATGCCGTGACTGGATCTGTGTCCTAAGGCAGTTTTCAATGGAGCAAAAGGCAGAGCACTTAGGGATGGTTTCACAATGTCTGGTTATGTTCCGTTTAAATGGAAAAACAATATTTGTGCCCAACATCATGAAACCACACACCTGGCTGTATATGGAAACAAGACCACTACAGTAAGAGACAGGGCCTAACAAGACCGTAGGCTCTTTCAAAAACACCTGTGTTTCATTCCCAGACATTCAGGAGATGCCGTGACTGGATCTGTGTCCTAAGGCAGTTTTCAATGGAGCAAAAGGCAGAGCACTTAGGGATGGTTTCACAATGTCTGGTTATGTACCGTTTAAATGGAAAAACAATATTTGTGCCCAACATCATGAAACCACACACCTGGCTGTATATGGAAACAAGACCACTACAGTAAGAGACAGGGCCCAACAAGACCGTAGGCTCTTTCAAAAACACCTGTGTTTCAATCCCAGACATTCAGGAGATGCCGTGACTGGATCTGTGTCCTAAGGCAGTTTTCAATGGAGCAAAAGGCAGAGCACTTAGGGATGGTTTCACAATGTCTGGTTATGTTCCGTTTAAATGGAAAAACAATATTTGTGCCCAACATCATGAAACCACACACCTGGCTGTATATGGAAACAAGACCACTACAGTAAGAAATAGGGCCTAACAAGACCGTAGGCTCTTTCAAAAACACCTGTGTTTCATTCCCAGACATTCAGGAGATGCCGTGACTGGATCTGTGTCCTAAGGCAGTTTTCAATGGAGCAAAAGGCAGAGCACTTAGGGATGGTTTCACAATGTCTGGTTATGTTCCGTTTAAATGGAAAAACAATATTTGTGCCCAACATCATGAAACCACACACCTGGCTGTATATGGAAACAAGACCACTACAGTAAGAGACAGGGCCTAACAAGACCGTAGGCTCTTTCAAAAACACCTGTGTTTCATTCCCAGACATTCAGGAGATGCCGTGACTGGATCTGTGTCCTAAGGCAGTTTTCAATGGAGCAAAAGGCAGAGCACTTAGGGATGGTTTCACAATGTCTGGTTATGTTCCGTTTAAATGGAAAAAACAATATTTGTGCCCAACATCATGAAACCACACACCTGGCTGTATATGGAAACAAGACCACTACAGTAAGAGACAGGGCCTAACAAGACCGTAGGCTCTTTCAAAAACACCTGTGTTTCAATCCCAGACATTCAGGAGATGCCGTGACTGGATCTGTGTCCTAAGGCAGTTTTCAATGGAGCAAAAGGCAGAGCACTTAGGGATGGTTTCACAATGTCTGGTTATGTTCCGATTAAATGTTAAGTGTTGGTTAGCTGTTTTTCCTGTTTCCAAATACAGGTTAATTAATGGGTTATTAGAACATAACCAATAGTTAGCTAAACAGAAGGTGAGGTTTTGATACTGAGATGATCAAAACATTTTACACGTATGGCTGTTTGTGTACTGAGACGACAAAATATGTGAGCAGTGATAAAACATGAAGTGTATATTATAAATCCAAAGAATCAACTGATTAAATTTAGAAAATAATTTCTTACACTCTATTTTTCACAATATAATTTATTTCTACATAAACATATCGTACATGGAGAATTAATTTTTCTTATGATGGGCGAAGACCTCGTTATCAATATTAGCATCAGAGTTTGATGGGAATATCAAGAAAGCTCGCAGAATTATATCTGGAAAATAATGCACATGACTCAGTAATATTATCCTTGCATATTTTGTATTTTATATCCACAAAGTGTACTCAGTTAAGAAAACTAAATGAAAGAGAGGCACAATTGACAATCAGTTACTTTCAATATTTTTTACAAAGGATCTCTCGTGTAACAGTCAATATCTGCCACTTGTTTTGGTAACATGATTATGGTACACTGCACACTTCATATAACTATATCATGGTTATTGTAAACTGTATACTAATTTTAGTAACATGGTTCTTCATAGACTACTTTTATTATTTTACATTCTTTTTCGATGCTACGTGCAACTCCCTTTGTAAATTATTTCATGTAAGAACGAACCTAACCTTTAATACTTGCCTTTAATATTAAACTACAATTTTGAAATGGGAGGGGGGCTCTGTAATTTATTAATTTACTTAGGTGTAAACAGTGCTAACAAATACGGTTTGAAGCATATTCATTAATATAACAAGATTGTTTAATTAATAAGTATAAACACTCGCCTGTGTGCAACATGTAAAAATAGATAAGTCGCAAATATTTGGTTTGTATGTAAGAACGAAACATCTACAAATAGAGAATGAAAAGCAAAACTCGTATTACCCAAAATATTAAACACATTGTAGTTTACACAAAATAAAACAACACTTACCAAAAATAAGTTTCACAAATTCATCAGTGGCAGTAACATTGGTTTTTAGAGGTAATCCACTTCCCGTCTTCAAAACTTGCATATGTTCATCACTGTATATTTTTCGACCTGAACATTCTATGTTGTCATACTTTGACTTGAGTGTTTTAACATTCTATGGGAACACGCCAGAGACAGAATTGAACTCCACAGTAATTTTCTTCCATGCCTCTTCTTTTTGTTTCCAAGTAATGTCAGTTATTTTTTTTTTTACAGCTGCATAGTTTCCCACAAGAGAAAATTGAGTTTAATTTTCAGAATAAAAAAATTTTCTGACCTTGAACGCTTGTTTATTTCCATGTTTACCTTTCATGAACTTAACCAACACACTGTAATAAACTAATAAATTTTCCACCTATCATAAGCTGATACATCACTGCATTGTTGTGCCATATTTACCTTAACTGATGTTTATAGTTAAACACACAGGAAAATTATGTTGAGTAACAGTACATTACTAATCATCATTTAATCGTTCTGTTTAAGTTGAGTGTATGTTTTGGTAACCAATACTTTAAACAGACATTGTGAAACCAGCCCTAGGGTGATGTATGTGCCTTTAGTTGCCAGCCTGGCTCTTAACTAATACTCAGGTTGAACCCCCGAGAGATATTTTCTTACAAATGCTATGGGAAATTTACAACTGATTGGTACATTGTGCAAAAATGAAACTCGACTATTAAGGTAATGAGAGCCATACAGGTGATATCGATTTAATAGTACCTTATGATCGTAGGCTGTATTTAAATTGTGAGGTATTAATTAATGAAATGTACCCTTGCGACTTGATTACAAAATCCAAATTGGAAGCCATATGTGTGATAACAGCTGCATGGTGAAAAATTAAAAAGCTGCATTTTCCACCTCATCTCTCTCCATCACTAACTTTATTTCCATCACTGAATGACTGCTTGGCTGAAGACTGGCCTTCAGCTATTCCACATCTAACTGTTTCACTGGATACAAATTGGGAAACCTACTTCCAAATTTCAATTGGAAAACCACTTTGGCTTTGAAAGTTTCTGTATACAAAATTTGTAGAGCATTGCTTTCAGTATTGTTTTAGTGGTGCCGACAGTCATAATTTTAAAAAAAATGAGTACCTGCTAGGTTTAGGAACTTCACAGAGTGCAAGAGCTGAAAATTCTAACAACATAACTGGATGGGAAATTGGCTCGGTTACAATTGAGAGAATGTTAACTGGTGTTTTTTTGGTGTATATGTTTCTGAAATTTAGCAGGCGACATAAGACAAAACCAGATTGACAGAAAGAAACTGATTCTTCTGTTGAGGGAACTTCTGGTCCTGTGGTGGGACCTTTAGTTGAACATATCCACATCTCTGGCACGGTAGCAGCAACTCTGCGGGATGCAGAAGGCAATAAAATACGGTTGTGTTTGTCCCTTCATGACACTTTGTTTTGTCTTGACAGTGGTGGTATTCTGTTGACCAATCTAGGATTATAAAATATATCATGGATTATTATAAAGTTATAACTCCTGTAACCTTCAATGAAAAAATTTGTTTTGTTTCTGCTATAATGCATTGTAAATATATCAGGGTAAATAACATAAGTATTGAGATATTATATATATATATATGAGAACGAAATTTTCTTTTATTCTTCAAGACCCAATGTACAAATAGGTTTATTCAGATTAGTCATACCTTTAGTGGTGTCAAACAAAAAAAAGAGGCAATCAAATGTTTCACAGCTGTATTGCTGGCGTACGTAATACATGTTATAAGCAATGATCATACCTGATTTGACCTAGTTGATAGGGTAAAAATCATTGTCAATGCACTGAAAATAATTTACTTTCCTTGAAGTATGTAACAATAGTAAATAGTAACAGTATTTGATTTACTACTTTGCATGCATTATATATATTTATATACAGTGATTCACAGCTGCCGTAACACACCTTTTTCTCAGAAACAACACGACACCGGGAGTAGGTGAAAAAAAGTGTGATGATTATACCCTAAATGGGAAACAACATTTACTATGACACTTTTATTCTGACTTGTATAATTTAAGCACAATTAAATTAAATGAACTAAGCATATGGTTTGTGACATGCGTAGTTTATGCACAGTGAAAATTGATCGCAAGTACAGTGAATTTACTATAATTGAAAGGAATTCCACAAAACATGTTATTTTTCTGGCGTACATACGTAGTGTACACACAATCAAAAGGACATCCGGTGTACTGTAAATACCAGTGTGGTGTGAGAGAACTACCATGAACTGGGAACTGGAACACTCATTCACACACAGCACTCTTCATACGTGTTCCAAATGTTGACCCACCCTGTATTAGGCACGACTCTGCTCTCAGTCTTACATTCGCGGATGCTCTGCGGACTTCAGAACTGATGAGATATCCACATGCTGCTCTGATTTTGTCATTCATGCAATGTAAAACTAATGACTGAATGAATGAATGTTCGATTGTCAGTTAATGTGCATGCAAAACCTGCAGTTCATGTTTGTGGTAGATGGCATATCTACTTGCTGCTTAGTGCTGAGTTATTCTCTGTGTTTGTCCGGAAAGAGTCTATAACAGTTTGGTGAATCAAATTATCATTAGTTATGCATAAACTACGCACATCAGATAGAAAATGTTCACAATTATGGTATTGCCGGTTGGAGTGCGAGACTCTTTTCAATACTAGCAGTGATCTGAGTGCCTTACCGAATAGAGTTGTGCAGTATGTTATTAGACTGTTTCCGAGAAAAAACGGACAATAATGCAGCAGTATGCAGCAAACAGATAAGCCAGCTACCACTTAAAGGAACTGGAGGCTTTGCATAAAAGTTAAATGACAATCAAAGGTTGTACATTCAATCATTCGTTTTACATTGCAACCATTAATCATGTGTGTTGGTTTCGGAATGGAATGCTGTTTACAAACAAAGAAGCATTTAACATGCTGATGATACTAGAATAATGTAATCAGAACTGCAGAGATGCTGCACGTTTGTAAGCAGAGAGATACTAACAGCACAACCATCACTCGTACAATGTATTCTAGTATCTTGCAAATGGCGTGCTCATAATGCACTGGTGCAACTGACCTGCAGCAAACATCATTGCATCAGATGACCTGTGAAAGACAAGAGGGCTGTTGATGTACTTGCTGCCATGGTAGTTAATCCTCATGTTTCTACACAGACGATTGCCCACTACTCAGGATTGTCTCCAAGTAGAGTGTGGAGAATCCTCAATTATAATCTATTACATCCATGCCATATACAACTGCACCAAGAACTTGGGAATAGTGACATTCCCAAACTCATTGATTTCTACATCTGGTAACTGAGCAAGGACCATCCTTCCGTCGGAGAATTTTGTGGACTGAAGAGGCCACATTCAAGACTTTTCATGATTCCCAGGAAAAGGGTTGTTATTTCTAAGGGGTTGTTATTAAAGAACTTTTTCAATTAAATTTGTTTCATGGTTCCCCAAAATAGAGTTGTTATTTCAGGGGTCTTAGAAACAAGAGTTACTGTATTGATTATAATATTTTTATAATCTCTATGTTCTCATAAAAGTGATTACTGGGACAGCGATGAATGATATGTTTGCTTAACATATAAATTCTTGTTTTAATTTTTTTAGTACACATTTTTCTTAATGCAATACTAATAACAGTGCAAAAATGTCAACTAATTTTAAGGCTAAAACCTAGCCAAACATTGTTATTGAAAATAACTATGAAGGTCACCAAACTTTGTAGATGTTAATTATTTAATTTGGTTTGAATTTAAAATTTATTGCTTGGCCCTGTGGCTTTATATAGCATGACTTTCCACAGGGTCATAGGCTTTCTTTTGATAATTACATAGTTTTGTCTACCAACAAGCAGATAATTACAGTAGAACCTTCCTAAAACCACACCTTACAGCCTCCAGAAATACAGTTGTTATGGAGGGAAGCTAGTTATAAATAGTTTGGGAAATTTTGGACCAATTTTGACCCACTTCCAAACCCTGTACATCAAAATTACTCTTTCACCGGCATCTTGTGAGAAAATTGTCTTGTGAGAAAATTGGAGGATTTGTTACTGAAATATGAACTTATTTCAAATGACACATGTCTTCGGAATAACTGATATTCTAGAAAGGCATATACAAAACCTCTGTCACCAAATAATGTGTATGCACTGAACACCTAAACTCAGGACAGGTGCCCAATTTAAGTTTGAGTTATTAATTATTCAGGTCATATAGAAACCAATTTTAACAACTACAGTTATTTGCCTCTGTCTCAAGAATAAGAAATTTTTATAATTAAATATTAATATTCATTTCAAAATCTGATATAGGGGTCAACAAGGTTTGATCGTCATGAAGTAACATAATTCTGCACATGCTGGTTGGGTCAGAGGAGGGGAGGGCGGCCGGCTTGCCTCCCCCCATCAGCTGACTGCATACATGTTCAACAAGCTCGCCAGGTACCTATAGACCACACCCATGGGTTGCTTGCATGTTCAGTATTTATTATTTGCAGTATATAACTGCATACACTCTTGCAGATTGCAGACGACAATTTGATACATCTGCAAATATTGTTACTATCATAATACCATGGACAAATGTGATTATTGCAATACTTCACCAAAATCAAATACCCACATTACTTCAAAACACTTTTCCTCCTCATTTTACTATAACTATATATATGTTATAAAAATGTAGTTTTCTATATTTATGTTGTTCACAATAACGCCAGCTAACACCCAGTGGTGCTAGAGCCCATGACGGCGCTCACCATGCACGTGTCACGTGTCCCACACGTGCACAAAGAGGCCAATAATTTTGAACTTTCGTATAAATGTTATTTTAGTGTAAAATGTGTTCTATTGTATTTACAGTGTTTAATATGTCTTAAAATGTGTTCAAGTGTTTGTACTAATTTGAAATTATTTGGTTATAAAACTCAAAGTGCCCGTAGCACCGAGATTAAGAACACTTAATATTCCGGCATGAATGCTGTCATAAAGTGACACTAAAATAATATTGATATTCATAAGAAAATTATAGATATGTAAAAAAATACTTAATTTAATTTGTGCTATTTTATTTTCACTAATTAAATATTTTATATGGCATGCATAGCACTTCTGCTTATGTGAACCCCTTAGGCAGCCATGGTAGGTCCATGCGACGCAAGACACTGTCACATACGCACTACAACTTTTGTTCACTGATTTAGGTTTCCATAGTCAATTTAGTTTACTGGTTAAACTTTGTTTGCGTACGTTTTTGCCAGACATTTTCCCCAGTATTATACTTCCGCTTTATCAATTTCTTGCGCCCTTGTGGCATTTTTAACTTAATCCAGGAGGAGGAGGAAGATGTCAGAGAGGTCACGTGACCCGAGCAACTTGAATTAGGTGCCATCCACCTATGTTTATGGCGCTTCATTGTAACTTCTGCATTATTGCTACACACAATATGGGCTTTGTTTTATGTATGTGTTTGAGGGTAATTTTTCACGTGTGAATATTTTATGGCAACATTACGTATAACCGCATAGCTGACTGACGCCAAGTCTTTGTATATGCCATCGTTGCATTTGAGAGCTTATTTATGTAACATCGGATGTGCAATAATTTATTTCAGGGTTCTATGTCAATTTTATTCAGGGATCAGTGTTTTTTTTTTCAAATAAATTGATGCTTTTTGTACTTGACCACGCGGTCACAGCAATGTTTGATTTTACCGCCATCAGGCATGTTACACGCCTGTAACCACTGTAATCATACAGAGAATAATTTTCTTAGCAAGAATAATCTTTTGTTTGAATTTTGTTTGCAGTTTCCACCCAGAAATATTGCAATTCCATCTGCACCACATGGTCCGCTATGAACGTCATCCAGCAGCATCCGCACTATCTAAGCTTGTTTTCACACGTATTTATTGTAAATATTCATCTCGTGTCCCATTTTGTTTCATGTATCATTCAAGGTTTTATGTAATTTGGTAATTAGTGTACGGTGCAATTATTCCCGTCTTAGCCAGCTTTGTATATAGGTCGTCACCATACTAACCACATGCTGGAGGGCGAGCCCCGACGAGTTTGCGTTAGTGATACCAAGTAACTACACATGTTAATATGTAATAAGGGTTTCATTTGTAATTCACAGTGTCCTGTCTTCAGGGAAAAACCGTCAGTCCACCCTAGCGGCTGTCGGCCCTCTTCCCTTGTGAAGGCTGTGCTTTCATGCACCTCGGTAAGAACATCCATCTAGGCGTGCGCTAGAGTAATTACGGGCTGGGAAGCACCCAAGCGGAATTGGCTAGTCATGACCAAAATAATCATAATTTCATTGGCACATTGATGTGCATGCATAATAACAATAAAAACAAGTCTGCAGAGAACTTAACTCTTTTATTCAGTAGTAATAATGTCCCAGCCACATATGTTTTATTAAGTGTTTATTTCCAGTGATGTTTAGTAAAAAGTTTAGTATTGCCTGTGTTTGTAAGTACGCACAGGTGAGACGGACACACGGAACCCACAGCATCCCTGAGAACCCTGAGTTTCAATAGTGCGGTGATGAAGTGCTGGCGCCCAAAGTTACCAGTAAGTATTTGTGTCATCGTTCGTCTTGTGTCTCATCCAACTGCGTCAACAATAACGGTGATTAGGTGGTGCTTTTCGAATTATTGACTAAACATGGCATACTTGTGTAGTGAATGTAAACATTACATTAAATCTCATGACAATGTTGAAATTGACACGATGCGGAAGGATATGCAAACGAAAGAAAGATTAAAACTACAAAGGGCTTTCAAACGTGATCACTTTAACGTAAACATTCTATATATATGTGACATGCTGACTATTTCCACTAATTTCAACAACATTGCAAGTCCATAGAAAAGGTGCGAGTCATTAAGAATGACTCACAAAATCAAGCAAAAATTATTACCAAATCAGAGTTTAAAAAAAACCAAGCCTAATAACTGGTCAACAGCAATAAAAAACCAAGTTAAATCCATGTGGTAGTAACGCAATAAAAGTGAGATGGCAAGAGAGTAAGAGCCCAATGGCAGGGCAAACACACGACAGTACTTATGCACTACATCCAGTACAGTACTAACCAAGAGAAAATCAACATGCAGTAACGAGAAAAAAAATAATTTTTCAGCAGATTCCCCTCAAATATTCAACTTTTTTCACCCAAATATTTACGGTTTCTAAAAAACAAGTCAAAGAAAGATGGACGCTATAAATGGGGTCTGTATAGAGAGTATCTACTGTATTATGCAAATGCCAGTGGTCGCCAATATTTACGGCAAAAACCTTGTAGGATTGCAATATGTTATAATATATATATTTGGGAATTATTTAATTTTTCTGTATATTTGTGTAAAGGATAGTAATTCATTTAATATTTAAACGAATGTGGCAATAATAATTTGTTTATATTTTTGTGTATGTTTGCTTATCCAAATTTATTATTTTATTTAAGTAATTGAATCAGTAGTACATCATCATAGGATAACAGTGCAACTTTTCAAAGGGTTAGCAAGCAAGGAACGTAGCCGCCGGGTTGCACCATGATGAAACGAGTGTACCGTAGTCAAATTGGGCAACGTGACCGCCCGCGTTCATGTAATTCTTTGATTTTGAGAGTCATGCCAGAGTTCGCTGGATATTTTTAGACATTACCGCATTTTGTGAAGCCACGATTGGACCACATGTACAAGATGAAACATTCTTTACATATAAATAGGGTGAACGTGACTTTCTCGTGGTTACAGTTTCTTAGTTGTCGTACTTCATTCATCAGTGGTCAGCCGAATAGCTCTAGACAAGTGATCATTTCACTCACACCGACAAGCACCCGCGACTTCAACTTTCTGTTTTAATTTCAGACATTTTTCTAGTCTATTAAATTTATTTTCCGTCGGTGCGAGGAGTCAATAGGGTTCTGGGAGAGAAAAATAGTGATTCTCTCCCGTCTTCATAATTATTGAGTATTGCTGCAAGTTATATTTGTTTCTTTGCCGATAATTTTGAAGAGACTGCAATAAACTTTCAGTAAACAGTATAGATCATCTTTTATTAATATTTGTTTTTAATCAACAAACTTTACAACTTTTTATTTATTCAGAATCTTAAAATTTCACTGAGTTAGTTTCGAGCTAGTGTATGCTGTGATCTTCAACAAGTATCATACAGTAAACACTACAAACTGAGCATGCTGACTCTGCTAATGAATATGTGCATTAGGTGGTATGTAGTGGTACATTACATCAAGGAACTGATGTGTGACTGCGGACTAGTGAAGTGCAAAACTAGCTAACGTAAAGAAAACCCAAGATCAAGAGTCCAATGTGCTATAAGAGATTTTTTAAAAAGTAGGTGGAGTTCCAATTCTTTGCACCTACAATAAATAATGAGATATGAGAAGATACATACAAAAGAAAAAATACACATGGTGATGCATCAGGTTGATAAAAGATAAATAATCAATCACCATTTTGACTATTAAATACTTTTGTAATTTTATCAAATTGACATGTTTTGAAATGTATATGTTACTTTTATAAACCTAATATTTTGGTACTTTTATTAATAAATTCTTATCAACTTGATTTACTATAAGTCTGATTTCCCTACAAAAAGATATTTTGCTAAATTGATTATTTTTTTTAAATGTTTTAACTTGGGGGTTTTTCATTTTTATAAAATTAACTTTGTAGCTCTATTTTATTTAATATTATCTGAGCTGTAATACTTTTACATGCCCTGGAGAACATTTAAGAACTTGCAAATAGACGTTAGCTTAATCTGTGAGCAATAAAAATGTCCATTATTGAACCCAAGAGTAAGGACTGGAATTCAATTCCCAGTCTCTTATCTTGTGCACAAAGGATTAAATATTTTGCCACGTGAGTAAACATTAGAAAAGCCCCATTTATAGTGAGGAACACACACTTAGGAGGTACTTCTGTACCACGCATAATGTCACTGTTTTTGTAATGAGACAGGCAAAGAATGGCTTTTGTTCATTTATAGCTAAATCTTTTCTGAAGACCACCTAATGCAAACAAAGCTTAAAGGAGTCTACAAAATTATACCAAAGGGACATTGCTCTGCATTCCTGCACACTCAGTATACTAACATTTTGCATAAGAACTATTTCTTCCTACGCATTACCAACACGCTTATTTTCTCATGTAAATTAAATATAATATATAAATAAAACATAAGTAAAGTTCAATTTAACTAAAAATAAGGTACTTTTATGTTAACAGGAATATAAAATGTTTGTGATATACAATTTATTTGGGAAAAAAGGTAAATATGTCCTACATGGGGTGATTTTTCACAGGTTCAAATCAAAAAGTGTGAAGAAACAGAGAACAGATTATAGCTATCAACCTTACACAGCAGTACAGACAAAGATCAAACTACAAACTTGTATTCACGTCACAATATCAATTTTTCCAAATCGTGGCAGAATTAAAAATGATGACATAATTACGAGTTCCTTTGCATTGTACACACAGCAGCATAAGGTTAATAGGTAGTCGAGTATAAAGGTACTTTTGGAATTTCCTTTTTTTTTCTTACAAGTGTAAACTAGATAGACCAACCACAATTCCAATATGGTGGAGGCCGGTTCCTTTCAAAGCTTGCCTTAACCTCTTTTTACGAAATCTTCGTTTTCACGTTATAATTTCTGATTCACAGTAATTACTAACAAAGTACAATTAAAGAAAATTTACATCCTATAAGTTTAATATTTTTGTACTTAGTTTTCGTTAATTGTTATCTGCTAGTTGCAAAAAATCAGGAACATAATTATAATATATAAATAAATTTCTGCCTTTTTGCAAATAGGAAATATCGCAAAGTAAAAATTATATACAAAAATACACAACTCATAAATTGTATATTTTTTATAATTAAACATTTGTCATACCAATACCTCAAACTGAAATTATGACACCAAACATTTCATTACTTTATTTCAATGAAGTTTATTCCATAGACGAAATGTAAGCAATGCTTACCCTATACATATTGGATATGTCTGACCCTTCATGGTTTTCGCCGTAACTTTAAACACGTTGTATTCGCCGTAACTTTAAACACGTATCATTCAGAGTTTTCCGTTTCTGATTTGAGAAACAGAGTTTTCATAACTCCCATACTGTACATGCATAATGCTGCTATCTAGTATGTATTTCCACAAACTGGAGCGACTAGCAATGAATCAAACTCACAAACAACAACACGACACATGCTCAACTGCGTTCCTTTGGCAAGGTAAGCAGTCATTATGATTGCGTCCTCTAGTCCTTACTTTCCCCTTCGAAAGTGAATGAAAGTGTTTAGGAAAATTGCAGTTTTCCTATAATTTGTAATATTTCATCAAATAATATTCAGTTTAATTACTATTACATTCATTTCTTTTCCGTTTCTATAACTAAAGTTAGGTATTATAAAATGGTAAATACATGTGGAGGGTAAGCAAAGTTGAAAGTTGCGTTTGTTAGTAGAAATTGCTAACCCTGTAAAAAATGCCACTGTTTTATATCAGTATGAAATACGTACTGCTCAACTTGCTGACATTTATTACTTACAAGTTCTCATTCCTCACATAGAAAAATTTTGAATTGCACAGTTTTTGGAATATGGCATGTCAAAATTACTGTTTTAGAGTTTTTGGAACTTACAAATAAAATAAATGGAAACATCTGCAGAAAATTGAAGAAGGATGACTACAAAGACATGTCTTGGAAAATTTTCAGATATGCTTAGCAAAATGTATCTTACGAAAAATCACACGAAGGCAACAAATTAAAAATATGCAAAAATGTTCTTATTTTAAGCAATTTTAATAATTGCAAAAACATTTTATGGCATAATTTTAGTGATTTCTTTAAATCGCTCATGGTATTGTATTTCAATATAAGTTATTGTATTTTGGCGAGTTGGTTTTTTGCCATCTTTCTGAATGAAAGATAGGCTTATGCAATCATCTGGTTGTCTGTCTGGAATGTATGTATCCCCCCCCCCCCCTCCCAATTAACTTTTAAACCTGACAACCAAATTTAACCAAACTAACCCCCAAATAAAATTTAGCAAGGACATCAGACTTATATTTTTCGATCATGTTGGGTACTTATTAGACAATTTTTTCTATATCATATCTCAGGAACCAATTATCCAATTTAAATAAAATTTGGACCATTGGCAGTGCATTATACAAGCGTTGCATTTAGAAATCAATAATATCATTTATCCACAATTTCAGACAATATCATACACTTTACCATTATATGTCGGGAACCATAAAAATTGACATTGCATCTTGTAAGCATTGAATTAAGAAACCTATAATGGTATTGGTCCACCATTTTGTAAGATCATGTCAACTGAAAAATAAAGGTCTTGCATTATATTTTCGGAACCATTGCATAGATTTAAACTAAATTTGAAAAATTAGCAGTGCCTGATGTAAGCACAGAATTTAGAAACCAATAAAGTTATTGGTCTGCAATTTTGGACGATAGCACTAATTGAAAATATTAAGCTGAAGAATAATTTAACATATTTAGAATCATTCTGGAACATCAACAGTGCATGATGTATGCACTGAATAGTGATCATGTTCATTTTGGAAGATAGTGTGATATGAAAAATACAGTTTTTATGTTATCTCTCAGTAACTACACAACTGAATCCCGCCAAATTTGACATATAAGCAATACTATTGTAGACCATTATCATTTACACAATTTAAATGGATAAGGATTAATGTTTAAAGTGGTGATTATATAAATATTTTAGGTTTATTTGCAACATCTACTATACCGTTTTTCCAATTTTGACAAAACTTGCCAAAGCAAAAATATGTCTTACAAGCATCAAATGTGTCAATACATAGCCTCTTTTGTATGCCATTTTGTAAGATGGAGAAACAAGAAAATAAAGTTTTAATGTTATAGCTCGGAAATCAACAGATTCCTACCAAATATGGCACTCAAGTAATACAACGGTTGGTCGAGTAAACTGACATGTTTTAGTGGGTCAGACTATTATTTTCAAAGTGGTAAGTATATAAACAATTTATAATATGTACTATGCTATATAGGCTGTTCACGGTAAAATGAGCACTTTTGAAAGCCCTGCTTAAGATCTATTTGTAGACACATTGTGTATTCTTCCGACTTATGAAAAATTAACGTTGCCATGGGCCACATCACTTCATTCATGCGTCAGTCAAGTGAAACTATGAAAAAATTAGTAAGAGAAAATTTCAAAAATCTGCTCATCTTTACACTTTGATGCATTAGAAATAAAACAGAAAGCAAAAGAAATTATATTAAAGTTATTATAAATGTTTACCTAACACTTTTCAATCGACGTTAAAATCTGGAACTACCTTCCCTCCATCGTTACCAACTTTACTGGGCACACGTCATTCAGTGTGCCTGTTATAATATATGCATGCAGCAGGGGCAGTAATTTTTTTCTAAGGTTCATTTCTAAAGTGCTCACTTTATTGTGAACAGCCTTTATCTACAAAACCTGGCAACAAATTTCAAGTTAACGTTGAATGTTGGCAGTATCTTTTACAATCATAAAATCTTTTTACCCAGAGCCTGTTTTGTCCCTCATTTTGTAAGATAGTGCTATTTGAATAAGTTTTCTCATATCTCAGGAAAAAAACAACCAAATTCCTTTCAAATTTGGCAAATAAGTAATACAATGGTAGGCTATATAAACTGATAGGCTATGTTTTAAGAGGGCCAAGCGCTCATTTTCAAAATAGTACCCACATAAACATTTTAGCACAGCATGCTACATATACGAAACAATGCAACCAATTTCGACCTAACTTTGTATGCGGACAGAATATATGCAAGCATCAAATGGGCCAAAACATAAACTTATTCTTTCGTAATTTTGGAAGATAGTACCACATTAAAAATTAAGTTTTCGTGTGCTCTCTCGGGAAACTATTAACTGATACCCACCAAATTCAGGCAACAAGTTATGCTTTCGTAGTCCATCTAAATTTATATGACTTAAAGAAGTAGTCACATACTTCCAAAATAAAGCCCCGTAGATATTTTAGAATAGTAAACCATCGACCCAACCAATTTCTACCGACTTAATAAGTAATGGTATCTATGACAAACATAGAATGTTACAGTATATTTCCATTTTGTTCTCCAGTAATGAATATCCCACCAAATGACAAAATATAACTTTTTTGTTGTACGTCCGGAGCCAATTAACTGATTTCCACCAAACTTTTCAATCTAGTAGTGCTACAGTATGCCATGTTTAAAGTGTGTGTTCCTTCATATACAGAATGGCTGAAATATGAATAATTTAGGTAAGTTCACCATATCTATCAAATAATTTGAGATATTTTGTACAATAGCACCACATGACAAATTAAAGCTTTTATGCCATATCTCAGGAACCGGTCAAGCCATTTCCAACAAATTCTGCACACAAGTAGTGTTATGGTAGGCCGCAAATACTTGCATGATTTAAGCGACACACATGTGTTTTAAAAAATGATGTCCCTATAAATATTTTAAGTGGATAATCCTAGTCTACCAAAACTTTAGACTGACTACTATTAAAGTTGATGTTCTGAATCCTATCTCCATTAAGTAGTTGGTGGCATGGCTACTTAGTGTATGAGGTGTTCTGTGTTCAAGTCCCAGGTAAGGCACATGAGTATTTGCAACTGTCTCACTAATACTGCATTTGTTTCTGGTTGCATCTTTAAAAATATTGCTATCAACGAAACATCAAGATACACCTACCATCTAACATATTAATAACCTCATCCAAATTATTTGCATCAGTGTAAAGGAAAACGCCTTCAAGTTGAAGAGTATTTTGTACAATTATGAAATCCTAAATATGTTGGTAACCAGCAGTTATAATTTTCTTTAAGTTGGTCATCAGTCACAGAAGACCTTGTCTACCAGGAAAACTATACAACCAATTTGAAACCTCACTTTGGACATTTGTACATCAGCTTGTAAAAGTGGCATTTAAAGTTAACAGGATTTATACTTAACATGTAATGTGCAGTAAAGATAAACTGTGGACGGTAGGATAAAAATTGATTTCCTTATATGTAGGTATGTCACAACATAAGATGTTTGTTACTTATTATAATTTAGTACCTATGGCACATTAACAAAGTAAAAGAACACACAAGTATGGAAAAAGAAGTTACTTTTTCTTAATCTGTCTATGACCACCCACACAATGGAAAAGCATTACTTACGTTTCAACATCATGTGCAATGACTTGATCATCATTTCCTGCAGAGAAAACCCGTCTATTTGCACTATCGAAGCTGAGGCAGAATATGTTGCTTATGTGCTGGGTCCGCATGGCATGGGGAGGTTTGGCTCCATGTATGGCTTGTTCCACATCCCACACGAGAACCCTTCGATCATCACCTCCTGAATAACACACAAAACTAAATTTAGCACATACCACAGGACAATAACTATGGTTTGTGTAGTTTATTTATTTTACTTGGAATAATGATTTTTTCGTGTAGTTATTTGTTTTGGATTTTGTTATAAACCAGCATAATAGGTGATGACATATAAAGTACCTATGTACATACTTACAAATTTTAAATAAACAGTATTTTTTAATGTTAATACAGAGTTGTAACTGATAACATTAATTTCACTTTCCTTAACCAAAATATAAAATCTCCCTCTTTTCCACAAGCTGCTGGTAACATAAAAATTATTAAATATTTATACATTAATTTTGATATGATCACTCGTAATGAAAATTACATCCTTCTTGCACCTTATAGGAATGTACATTACATAATTTAATTTTAATAATGCTTACAAAAAAAAGGAAAAAAATAATTTGACACTAAGTTGTCATCTCAAGCTAGCTAACAACATGAAATGAAAGTCTTCCTGTAACTTTATATATCATAATACTTTTATATTGTGATTAAACATGATGCACATGATTACATTTGAAGGTATAAATGTGGCAAAAATAAAACAGTGCATTGTAAACTGGGTCGTGATATACAACCAATAACTGTTCATTTAATAATCTGAAGTTCACAACTGCAGTAACTTTAAGCTATCCTGAGAAAAGTAAAAAAAAATATAGTACAATTATACTTTGACTCACGGTGTGCAAATAAAAATTTACGGTGCATATCTAATCTAAAGACATGCAAAATATTCTTGTATATTATTCATATTCACATTACTACTTCAAAAATTGGCACAGTAAATCATGTGACCATACCACAACTATTATATATAATTTGGTTCAACAGATAATTAATTATATTTCCAATTTAAGGACTTTTCTGACATGAGGAAAAATATTTGCATTTTTATACTCTGACTTTCCTGACTTCCCTCTATCATAGTTTCATTTTCTAGACATTCCATGATGGATTTATATTTCCCTGATATTTCAGGTCAGTGACAATCCTGTAATAAAGGATACTATAATTACTACTATGAAAGTGTGGAGTCAGTCAATTAAAATGAACTGACAGTCTGAACACTAGAATGAAATGTCATTTAATAATTTGCTCACAGCTTATATGCAGTTAATTAAGCGCTTCTGAATTCTACGCATGTCTTAGTTTCGTATTCTGCACACTGTGTGTCCTGCTAACCACATGTGAAAACTAACCCCCATGGTAGCAGCAGAC
Source organism: Dryococelus australis (assembly GCA_029891345.1). Lineage (NCBI taxonomy): Eukaryota > Metazoa > Arthropoda > Insecta > Phasmatodea > Phasmatidae > Dryococelus > Dryococelus australis. Next base: position 234,178,947 of record CM056996.1, on the reverse strand, counting down.
CCAGTAACTAGTGTGTGTATGGATCTACCACAATACACACTGACACTGTTACAAACATAGATACGGTACGTTACTGTTGTGGCAATTCTCGTTATAATATGTGTTGTTAAAATTTAAGAAACTTCAGAGATCACCTCGCAATACCACAGACAAATGGGTGGGGGGAAGGAAGGCACTCCAATTCACCATTTGTTCACGACACCAAAAAGTAATAGGAGTGGACAGAACAGTTAATCAGACATAAGAAACCTGATGAATACAGGTCTCACATGCAGGAAACATGATGATGCAAAGAATGATAAAACAAGGTCGCTGTAGTCTACGGTGCTGTGTTGCAGCCAGCTGAGTTGAAGGATTTGTATTACTGCTCAGCTGTTGTATACAATTACAGCAATTGAAATATCTTAGCTGCTACATAAAAATCACATACCAGTACTTGGAAAGACATGTAGGCCTACATCGACTTATTCTTGTTTCCATTAAATTTTATCTTGATTATGAAGCATGCAAGTTACTGCCAAATTAAACTCTGCATTAACTGTTGCAAATTAAAAATTACAAAACTAATATTTGCCAGCAATTATATATTGCATATTCTACCGAGCATTTAACTAACGGAAATCAAACAACAAAGTTAAACGTACAGATGATATACCTTCCCAAAATAAAATAACTAAAAATCACTAGTGAATGTAACATTTAAAAAAAAGGACAGAAAATATATTTCACTGTGCAGCACTTTCTGCTCTGCAAAATTGATTGGGCTGATTCGGAATTAGAACACAAGTTCTTGACTTTGGGTGTACGAACATGACTGAGAAGGCAATTCAAATTTCTTAAGATAGTCTCAGCAGGTGCTGATTATACTGAATGCAAATAATTCAAAAAGCTCTTAGTCGTTTACTGTTGTTAATGGTTCTGGATAACTATTTCACGTGCAGCACGAAAATGTTGGTAAAATGTTTGGATGTCAGTATCTGAAGTAGAGTCAGCAATGCTGATGTGAGTATCCAGAGCTTGCCTAGCACTACACAGTTTCGACTAAGAAAGAAAGCAGCTCCAACATTTTCTCATCGCCATTACTGTAAATCATCTCGTCAGTATTAATTTTATTACATGAAGTTACTGATACAAATTTTTTAAAAAGTTTACTTCAAAAGTGCAAAATTTAGTGAACCAGATATTATAATTTTGTATGTTCCACATACTATATGCCACACAAGAAATATTAATATATCTATTTTAGCAAAATAAAGTACCTATTATCTGAATATAGACATGCCTATGACTTACAGCTAATTTCTCAGAGATACTGGAATTTAATCAATGTCCCTCCACAAAATTTTTGGTTTGACACATATGCCATGTTTCACATAAAAAGGACTCTTTGAATGTATACTTTCAAAAATATAAACTATTTTCAAGTAATTTTATGTTAAAATATTTAACAAAATGATATCATTCTACACTTGACTGCATGAAGCTTGTCGATTCTATACACATTCATTTGTAAAATGACATTAAAAAATTATAAGTACTACTTACTCTGACCGTAATTTTTACAATAAGTAAGTAATTGTGCTATCAACTGCCAAAAGCTTAAATGTCATAAATGAACTATGGTATCTACAGAACATGAGAGAAGTGTCATTTTATACCTCATGAATGGTACTTTTATTTTATATACAGCATGACAGCATTGTGAATAATAAATAAACCAGGGATCCGCGGACCAAGGCACCTTCGGTGAAGCAGGTAATTGTACGAAATTAGTACTTATGGTAGAGTGTTGTATATGAACTCTGGCATGTACTCACTTGTGCCTGTCGGCGCTCACTCGCACATCCCGACTTGCAGTTGAATTGGAAATAATGTTAAAATTATGGTATACTAGCTTTTACCCGTGGCTTCACGTGCGTGTTTATAGGGATATATAATGAAGTTTTTTAATACTAAGCCTCATCGCATTACATAATCGAGGAGAATCTAAATTTCGCATAAGCATGACAGCAATGCCTAATTTTAATTGGAGCTTATGTGAGGGCACTGACAACTGTACAGAATTCAGGAGCTCTACAGAATATGTAGTACTCTGTTCTGTGTCCTTGACTGTGTCTACTGACAAATACTCCGTTATTTCTCCTTGTACATCTTTCAAAATGTTGTAATTAATTTTGTTAATGATGTAATGTAGCCCATGTCATTTCCCAGCCTACCAACTAACTCTATGCAAAAAATACGACGATTTGTCACTGTGTTGTGACGTCGTAATGTAATTCCGTCTGTGTACTTTTTCAAATTACAATAAAATTTTTCCTGAATTTTCTGAAAAAAAAAAAAAAGTAGCCTAGGTCACTCTCCGGCCCTCCTACTATCTCTGTGCAAAAAATCACGTAGATCCTCCACATGATATATTTCTATCCACTGAGCCACTGTGGCCTCCCTTTGAATTGCTATATCTACTGAGCCAATGCGGCCCCACTTGATATACTTCTATCCACTAAGTCACTGCGGCCCCACATGGAATCTCTCTACCCACTGAGCCACTAAGGCCCCACTTGTAATCGCTATATCCACTGAGCCACTAAGACCCCATTTGATATAGTTCTATCCACTGAGCCACTACAGGCCCCACTTGGAATTGCTCTAATCACTCAGCCACTGTGGCCCCACTTAACTAACTCAACATTGAAGCAAGGTATAAAAAGTATAGGCCCTCCAGCTATATCTGTGCAAAAAATCATATTGATCCATTGCTCCGTTTTGACGTGAAAGGACAACCACAATTTCCCATTTATAATATTAGTAAGGATTAAAATGGACTGGCATGAACCTACGATAGCTTATTGGAAAGCTGGGGAGGTGCATATGCTATTATTGGACGAATTTTGAAATTATTGTACGAAATACTGAAATTATGGTACATCATAACCATAATTATATTACAAAAAAATAAGTCCAAGTGACTTTATGGTACCCACTTACGGTAAGGAAAGTTACCCAAAGGGCCTAATCTATTTTAGAGGGGATACAGGGGTTATAAAGAAAGGAAAATACCAAATTCCAACCAAATACAATAAAAATTAGCCATATAGCACCTACAGAAGGCAAAAAAGGATGGGTGGGCGGTGGAAAAATTTTGAGAGAGAGGGGGGGGGGGGTGAAGGTTCAAATGGCCTAACTTCCTATTGGGGGAGGGGTGGTTACAGAAAAGCCAACCTTCCCCAAAATCCCATGAAAATCAGTTGAAAAATCAGTTGAAAAATGCATTTTCCAGGCCGAAAAGGTGCACAAAAACCTATTCCCCGTTTGGGGAAGTTAGCCAAAGGACCTAACCTGTTTGGGGGGGGGGGGGGGGTGATAGAAAGGTTAAAAAGAAAGAAAGTACCAAATGGTAAAATACAATAAATTTGCCATGTAGCAAATTTCGGAAGTGTGAAAGGGGGTAAAGAGAGAAATTTTGAGGGGGGGTAAACCGTGGGGCCTAAGTTCCCATTGGGGGAGGGTGGGGTATAGAAAGACAACCATCCCTTTAATCCCACAAAAATCCGGGGAAAAACGTGCCTTCCAGGTTGAAAAATTAACCCCTCCAGTCTGTGGACCTCCTCCCCAGGTGGGTGTAGAGAAAGAGGGGTTCGACAGAGGAAGGTCCAAAGGTGTGCAGAAATTTGGTTCAAGCTCTCTACACTATAATTATGGTACATAAGAACCCAACTTTTATAGTACACACGAACCTTAAGCTTAGGGCACAAAAACCCTTCCCAAAGAAATACAACACACTACCAAAGTTCAAGAAAATCTGTCGAAAAATGTGCCTTCCAGAGCATGAGGGGCATAACCCCTACCCCCATGAAAAGAGGGAGAGGGGAAGAAACCATAACTGGAAGCCATCCCCCAGGGGCAATATCGATTCCCCCCTAGCCACCACCCCTCCTTCCGCAATTTGAGCATAAAGCATTTGACGCAGCAAACTTTCGTTCTTGATTAATAGTATATGATATAATTCACTGATTTTTAAATAAATGTTCTACATTTATACAAAACCTCCTAAAATCTGTTTCAAACTTCACATAATAAGTTTTCCTAGTAACTCTGTCTAAATTTTGAAGTGGTATCTGCATGGTAACCAACAAATTTCGTTAATGGCAGAAATACAGAATCAACTACACCTACAGTCAAACCTTACATACTTTCATATCGAAAGGTAGATAAACATCTTTTATTTGGCTAGTACACCAGATGTTTTTTCAGACTGTGGGGTTAGTTGGTGGAAAGCCCACTGTACACTTAATGTTGTACCTGAACACAATTCATGTACAATGTCATTGTACATAATGTATGAATGAAAATGACATGCCATGTGGAAGTGTAGGTGCATGTCAGCAGAGTTCCATGTTTTGCCCTCCCCATGTTGCACACACAAATGTCATTATTATCAGTGAGAGTCTTTTCCACATGTGTGGTTGATAGAAATACATGTGTTGGTACAATTACATGCCACAGTACATCGGCAGTGATGATGGTTGAACAAAAAGCATTTATTGTGGAACATGGTTTCTGCCATAAATGCACAGAAGTGCAAGAAGTCGGCTTAAACATTTCCTGAAGCAGGTGTCATCCATTGTAATGCATTACGTAATCTCATGGTCAAGTTTTGGGAAATTGGAATGTTCTTAATGATTATCACCCTGATAAAGCCAATAGTGGTAGATAGAGATAATGGATGGATGCTATACAGAACATGTGCTGAGGAATCCACAGAATTCCACAAGATGCTATTAAAAACTAATGTGACAATGGCAAAGAGTACAGCACACAATATTTTTAAAATGAAACTGCATTTTATCATTCTGAAAAATGTAGACTACAAGGTCCCTGGTTTTTAGTGCAAGTGATTTGAGGAGTTCTTGACTTAAAAAGAAGGTGAGGACATTCTGCATGTGACTTTTTCTTTACAAACGAAACTAGTTCCACCTAACCAGGTACATGGACAGCAAAATCCCTCACCTGCGGAATACCGAAAGTCTCCATAATTTTAAGGAAGTGCCCCTTTACAATTATGTCAGAGTTTGGTGTCCATTTATTCTAGCACAATTTACTGGACCCATTTCCTTCACTAAAACTTACTCACACTGACCCACTGACCAGATAGCCAAATTCCTATCAGAAAACAAAATCAACGAAGGAAAGTTCCAGCAAGACTTTGCAACTATTCACACTGATTGTACATCACAACAGCTTCTGGAGGACTTCTCTGCAAACTGTGCATCTCCCAGGAATCGTGGCCTGTAGCAGACTGTTCCCCAGCATGGAAATATCTCTAGGTTGAACTTGTTAATGATGTGCCGTGTTTCCTGGCTAGCGATCGGAAAGACCTCGACTCAACGAGAAAACATGTCCGTAATGACGAGCAGGTAACGGTTCCCTCGAGTACTCCTGGGATATGGATCCATTAAGTTGGTGGCGACTTGGTTCCATGGCGCATAAGGTTTGCGTGGTTTGGCCGTGCTTCGCCTGACAGGGTAGCTTATGTGTTGACAACGCTAAGGGCATTGGTTGCTATGTCGACGAACGTCATGACTCACCCCATTCCAGACGTATCTTATGCTCATGTTGGGTAAGGTCTCTTGGGTTAATGGATGTCCTGCGCCAGGGTCATGTTAATGACGGCATACATCATTTCGTAGAGCTCGGGGAATCTATATTTTCAAAGGGTGCGTTAGGCTGGCGGTTCCTGGACCATATGACACGGTAACACATTTCATATCGGTGAGGATATTGTTGTAGCAGTGTCTGGATTTCGGGATTGAGATGTTGGTGCCTTTCATCTGACAAAGGGTCAGTTGCAGCTGTTCCTCTGACGGGGTATGAAACGTTTCTGGAGAAAAATTAAATTCCATGTCTTCGTCTGGCTTTGCCTCTTCCTGCTGACTGGGCTGACGAGATAGGGCGTCAAATAGGTTGTTCTGCTTGCCAGGACAGTGTTTGACCTCAAAGTCAAATTCAGACAATAATAAATCCCAATGTCTCAGCTTAGCCTTATTATGCTTTGCTTCCCTAAGCCATTTCAGGGCTTTGCTGTCTGTACGAAGGATAAAACGATTTCCTTCCAGATTGCACCTGAATTTCTGAATAGCCCATATAACGGTGAGAGACTCCTACTCGTTGATATGGTACTTCTGTTAGGTAGGATTTAACCTCGTGCTGGCATATGTGATGACCAAAGGTTGTTGATTGATGTCTTCTTGATACAATGTGGCTCAGAGTCCTGTTTGGCATGCTTCAGTCTGTAGTATCAGAGGGCTGTCTCCTTGTGAGTGGTGAAGTAGGCTGAAGTTCTGAAACCTTCTCTTGAAGGTGTTAAACGCAGTCTGACATTCCGATGTCCATTTGCAATGGGCGTCCTTCCTGAGGAGTGAATGTAAAGGGGCCATAACTAGGGATGGGATCCTCGATACAGCAATACCTCAATACTTTATAGTATTGAGTATCGTATGATAATATCTAAAGTATTGAATTTTAACACCCATTTTCTTGTGCCATAGTAATGGTACGAGCATACCATAACTTTCAAAGAGTTGCAAGCACTGGTAGGCATAAACGAGCAAATTGAGTAGTTATTGTACATCCCACACATACCATAATTATCTGATGCAGATGCATTATTAAATATTCACAAAAATAAATACCATAATTATCTGATACACCTATCGTGGCCTAGCCCACGTATTCCATGGGCTAGGCCATGATGAGTGTACCAGATAATTACAATATTTATTAACGTTACAATAATTTCCTTGAAGTCATAAAATAAAATTTAAAAACTGCAAAATCGCAAAATAAGTGTGTACTGAGTTATCATTTTCCTCAGTTTGATTACAGTTTTTACTGTGGAAACATGATTCTATAGAATCGATGGAGACTGTGTTGGTTTATCATTGGTTAAGGACGTTTGGGTTACAGGCCGTCCACCATTTGCTTCCAGTTTAATGTGGGTTTTTATATAGTTTTAGTGTGTGTCAACGACACTATTAAAATAAGCAATTTTCTTGACCAAGTTGTTTTGTATTCATTACAATTTTAATTTGGTATCGAGTATAGTCAGAATGTTTTTATATAGAAATTGGTATCAAGTAGCGACAAAATAAGGTCTCAACCCATCCCTAGTCTTAACTTCTGCGATGTTTGGGACATAATTGCGAAGCCAATTGCAGAGCCCTAGGAACCTACGAAGTTGCTTCTTAGGACGGGATATTTATCTTCCTGTACAGTTCGTAGTGAATGCTCTTGTAGGTAGTTCCCTTCCATGGAAAAGATGTGTCCCAGGTATTCAATGGCGGTCTGGCCAAAATGGCTCTTAGATAGCTTTACCGTTAGCCCATGAAGTTCTAGACTCTCTAAGATTCAAAGATGGGCGAGATGCTCTTCCCAGGTTTCTGAGTAGACAATGATGTTGTCAAGGTAGGTGAAACAAACTGACCCAAGTATCCTGTTGGAACTTCAGTTATCAACCGCTGGAAGGTAGTCAGGGCGTTCTTCAGTCCGAACGGCATTACTTGGAACTGTAGCATTTCTCCTTCCGGTGGCATCGCCGATGTCTCTCAGTGTGTGAGCCAGATCGAGAGCAGGTGGCAGAGTAGGCAGGTTGATATCATTCAGGCCATTATAGTTTAAGAAGAAGCGTAGCTGCCCATCCTTCTTGGGTACAAGTACAACATGCGAGTTGTACAATGATGTAAAAGGCTCGACGACCCCGAGTCTATCTGCTCCATATAATGTGTTGTCGCCTCACGGAGACTCTGTATGGCCTATTATAGATAGCAGTTGTAACACTGAGAAGAATCTCATGCTGAATGGTACGGATCTGCCTTAAGTTCCTGTTAGTGCCAAAAGCTCAGGCATGCTCATCTAATATCTCCTTCAATCGGTCAAACTGTTCAGGGATTACATTGTGCTGGATTTCTGCGGCTTCCATAAGCTGTATATCTCGAAGTTCTGTTGGGTACTCCAAATGAAGTGTGACTCGGCGGTCATCACCCAGGTAAACCTTCTATTTCCAGTAATCCATAATACATTGTTGGCGACTGAGCCAAGGATGCCCTAAGAAAACGTAGCCTTTGATGTCCAGTGTGACAATGAAGTTCACTTCCATCTTCAAGTTTTGCAAGTCGATCGTCAGGGTGATTCTTCCTTCAGTCAGCTTGAAGGATGCTATCAGACCTTGCCATCCTGACAGCTGTTCCTGGTATCAGTTTGTGGTGTTGATGTGGTCGTACAAGCTCACATCTTAGGAAATTCCCTGATGCAGCTGAGTCCAGTAAAGCCAAGGCGGATTTATCGTTAATCGTCACCTCAATGTATGAGGCATACAGTGTCTGCTATTTGATTCAGGAGCTTTATTGCGGGTTGTTTTTTGCCTGATGGACATGCTACCTTCTTTCCGCTGGCATTGCTGTTTCTCTTCAGAGACTTGTCAGGTTGTGCCACTTTTGTTGAGCCTCCCGCGGTATTGGCGCCACATCCCGTGTCTCGGTGTAAATTGGTTGCTGGTTTGTGGTTTTGCATGGGCAGTACCGGTTGAAGTGGCTCCTGAGGCAAAACCAACACTTTGGCATGGTGACTGTTGTGGAGAAGATGGTGTTGGTTTGCTCCGTTGTTCCCCAGTTGTCCTTTCCTCAGACTGTTTTACCATTTTCGGCTGGTCTAACAAAGCTTGGGCTTGGAAGTTATGTTCAGCTTCTCGAGCTCTGTCAATCAGCTCATCCATTGTTGACGGCTTTGATAAGAAAAGGATGTTGTGGATGTGAGGTAACAATAGTCTGGTAATCTGTCGGATGCAATCATCTTCATTTCTGTGTGGGAACATTCATCGATACATCTGCTGAGCTATTGCCAGTGTAGGTGGCAGTTCCAGCTTCTTTGAGTACTCTATAATGCATTCAGGGTAAGCCACCGGTTCAGAGCGAACAGATGGCTGGGCACTCGAACTTCTTTTCTCTCTTGCAGTCCGCAAAGAGATTGCACCTATTCTTTGGGTGAAAGGCTAACTAACTGTTTAACTACAGAGGGCTGATATTCACGCACGACCCAATGCAGAGAATGCCACCTTAATCTTCTCCTTCAGTCCCCCCCCTTTTGGCACAAGGCATCAGGAGGTTGGAAATTACCCCACCAAGTTGCTTTACACGTGCAGGTACTCACTTGGTTAAAATTACATCCTTCACCACTAGGGTGCGTGGCCTGGTAACCGTCCACCAATTTGGGGGTTATGGGTCCCCCAACAGAGGCTGATACGGGGAGAAGTAACTGCCAAACGAAGTTTGTCGCATTACAGACCGTGAACCTTTTGACCGCTCTTTCGTTCCCCACAACCCAGGATTGTTGGAAAGGAATGGTTGGAAGTAGTGTGTGTTCTGTGAACCAAAATATGTGTGTTGTACATTCAGAAAACTTCCTGTGAATACCTGCAAGTACGTGGCATGAGTAACTACAAGGTACTACGTCTATAAGGAAGTGGACTTCAAGTAAAAGGTTCACACACATTTTATTTACGGGGGAAAAAAATGTGGTGATAGCGCTCTAGCTTTAGGTCAGTGTCACAAGCATCAATCCTTGTAAGCTATCTTTTGGCTGGCCGGCAAAGGTGTCCGACTTAAAAGTGGTGCGTAGAAATTACTGGTTAACTTTATGCAGTGTTATACACATATTGTGGAAATGTCACAGAATCGCTGGCACTTCGCTTGGGCAACTAAGCGTGAGAATGATAGGACAGCAGTATCTACAAAGATTAGAATAGGATCCACTGCAATCACAAGTGAAGACAGGGGGTGTAGATTTGCAGGGTATATAGCGGATATCTCCTAACTGACGCCAGCCTAACCTACTGCAAACTCTGCTGATGTGTACTGCCGACAAAAGGGTACGCTCCGAGCAACGCATGCTGGAACGACAATAGAAAACTAACGTGGCATCTGGTGTGGACCTAAGCAATGCGTGCTAGGCGCAACAAAGATTAAGCTAAAATTATTCTGGGAATAAATTCTGAACAACAAGTGCTGGAAAAGACTTGCAATTTAATTGTAACCAAGCATCGCGTGCTGGAAACAAACTGACCACAAGATGTGGGCCATCTCGCCTTTAATACTCATGGTGGGTGGTGTCTATCGCTGATTGGCTGATACACTAGGGTGAGGGGTACTCACTGAGTGGGGCATGCAAATGCACGACTTGCCTCTATGGCTTCACCAGCCGGCTGCAGGGGAACGCAAAACAAAAGACAAGTTACATTACTAATAGTGTGATCTAGCAGGGAGTAAATGAACACGCTTGGCCTCCTAGCATAATTACGGAGGACTGAAGAATAATAAAAGCTGCAAGGTAGACAGTACAATCTCACTTTTACTGTAATAATTTTAAGCTTCAAACTATGTGCAAAATACCTGCGGGATGGAGCTGAATTCAATTAAAACTATTATCTTAAAAGTTTCATGCAAAAATACAAATACCATGAAATTATGGTTTTAACATAATTATTAACAAGAAAGGGAATTAGGGTCTCGTCATTGATTAGTTATTTCAATTCTACATTCTTTTGATCACAATCACATAAAATTTGTTATTACCAGTAGGTAAAAGTTACAAGCACAATCTTTTCCTTTTTAGCAATTTTCTTTCCACTATTTGAAAAGTTGAAAGTTCTTAAAAATATTTTCTTGATTTTCAACTCAGTCAAATTCTGTGTGACTAAAAGTTAAAAAATAATGAACTGAATGGAGAGATTTAGGCAGCTCTTAAACACAAAGTATTGAGAGCTGATGAGGGTGAAATGTGGTGAGAATGGAGCAGCGCCAGAATGCAAGAGTGGGAGAAATGGGAGATCCCTATAAAACCCACCAACCAGTGGCATCATCTGGCAAGATTCCCATGGGAACAATTCAGCCGGGAATCAAAACCGGTTCACTTTCGTAGAAGAACAGTTTGACTGTGACACCGCCACAGCCCCTTGCACAGCATGGGGACACTGCTGGTCATGTCATCTCAGGTTCACTTCAACCACAGAGCACTACTCTGGGGTGATGCATCATGTGTACAAAGGTTCCAGTTTTTTTATACAATACCATGCAAGCAGATCTTCGTGTGAACAGCAGAGCTACCATATACAGGACAGTAGGATGTGGTACATCCGGAGTAAGAAAACCTGAAGTGAACTCAGTTAATGATGCTGGTTGTGTAGACGCACTTACCTTGGCTTACCTGTAAGGTAGGCTGAGGAAAATAAATTTTGAAGACTCCCAGAACAATATAAAATAATTTTAAAAATCCGCCAAATTATTATTACCTTACAATGCAATGACTAAATAAAATATCCTCAAAATAATTAATATCAAATCTAAAAAACTTTAAGAAATCAGATTATGCATAAAAATTGGCAAATAATTTAAAAAGAGCATGTAACTCATTGTAAAGCCAGATATGCCTGTACCATGAAATGAAACAGGTAAGTGACAATCTTGTTCTTTAATATGTACAGCTTGTTGCAAATATTATGTTGAAATAATTTTTCTAAATGCTATCTAATATAACTTAAAGTGGAAAAGGATCACAAAGTGTGACTTTTACTATTTGATTCTTTTTTTGTTAACTTTCAGCTGTTTTATGTAAATTGGTAGCAATTAGCTGTTCGGATGTTGTTTTCATTTTTATTTAAATGTGTTACCTATTTTAAGTTTGCTAAGCTATGACAATGTTGTTTGGAGGGTGAAAAATTTTGCTTTTTGTGTGGCACTTATATCACTAACTGTTTTAGGTTTACACACTGCAATTTCCTGTATGTTCACATAACTCCTGTTTACGACACTTATATGAGTCAACAGTTTCTGTAAACTCCAATTATTTTACTTATTATGGACAATTATGGGTTTTCCCAAAAAAAAAATTTAAGGAATTTTAGAAAATGATACGTAATGACAGTTTTAATTGCACTGAATCATAATTTAATAAGAATATTGTTTAATCACAGTGCATATTATGAACTGTGGAAGTGGGAAGGCCAAACTACATAAAGGAAATTTTGAGTTAAAAGTCACAAAAAATTAGAAAAATAACACCACAAAAAGTTACAAAATGCATGTGTAAAGTCAATGTCCAGAAATGGCTCGAGAAAAATGAATTCATGCAAAATCTACACAATTCTGCTTCCTAGAATTTCCAGCTAGCAAGTGCAGATGATGCACAAGACTTACCTGCTTCATATGATTCTACAAACTATGTCTGAAGCAGGTAGAAATGTATGAAGCAGGTAAAGCTGTGTGCCGTCCATGCCTGCTATCAGTTGTGCTGCAGGAAGCAAAGGGGTCTACATTTCGCATGAATTCACTTTTCTGAAGCTATAGCTGTAGTCTGTAAAACTTCCCAACACATACAAACCTCAAATAAATTGAATAAAAACTTACATACACTTCTACACACAAGAGAAAATGTACTCACCTCATGACAGAAATGGTACAAATATCCATGGCATTATACAGAGAAAGTGACATTCCACCAAAACAGTCATCACATTTATACAGGATGTAAACCATTATTATCAACTTACAACTAACTTCTTTCTAACCATTTGCCTTGACAAAAAGACTAACATTACACTGCAGAGTATTCCATTTCTTGCTACCAAGCATGCTACATGGGGCCACTGAAATGCAATATTCACTTTCAATGGCAAATTCAATTACAGTTAAAGTTGAATTGAGATATTTGGACAGCTCTTAACAAGGTCTTGAGAGCTGATGAGGATAAAATGAGGTGAGAATGGAGCCACTCCAGAATGCAGGGGCGGAGAAAATGGGAGATCCCCGAGATAACCCACCGAGCAGCAGCATCATCATCTGGGAGTGACCAAGCCAGGCATTGAACCCTGTTCACCTTGATGGGAGGCGAGCAGTTTAACCGCTCAGCCACCACAGCCCTACAATTAAAGTTGGGTCCCAAAATTCAGACACTTATATTAAAACTCAAATCTGAAGCTTTTCACCTCCCCACGCAGTGCAAATTCTGTACCACATCATCCAGATACGGCAAAGTGAGCACTTTTGAAATCACCTTTGAAAAATATTGCTGCTAATACCTATGTATTCACTACAACAGTCACTGGCATGCAAACTGCCAGTTAAGTTAGCAGCGAATACACAGAAATTGTTCTAACACTTAACATATTGAGAGTGTAAGATGTACATTTATTTTTACTGAATTCAATGTTTTGTATCTTATACACGTAAGAGAATTAATTTACATATTATTAACACATTTACTTTCCGAAAAATTTTGTGGTTTCCATTTGGATTATGTATACATAAGGTTTGATGGCCCATGACAATGTTAGTTTTATAAGGGTAGAACCACCTGTTTTTTTTTTTTTTCAAAAATATTTCAGCACATGGAAGATTTCAATACCCTTAGGCATACCTGCAGTATTCTTTTGCTTATTGACAGTGTGTATGTGAAAATACATTTTCTTGCTTGACTCGCCAATGAGAACTAGGTTACTCCAATTTTGTATGTCTGTGATTCGTGGGCACACCTAAAACGTGTGCGAGTTAAAATCATCCCACTATGATACTGGTTCTGAACTAATGTGTTTTGGAGTACAACTGGTTGTAGAACAGGCAAGTCCAATAAGTTCACGAGTACACACGCCATGGTAGGCATTCCTCAAATTGTGCAACTATACTAAAGTAAAAACATATTGAAATAGATACATGAATTTGCATCTTTCATCATATTTCCCTGATCTTCATAAGCCCTCTCAGTAATAACTTTTTCGAGCTCCTGTTTGCGCAGAGGTTACATGGCACAATGCATGTTATTACTATGTACACCACAAAAAGTTTATAATAATTATAACAACTTTTCTGTAAATTGGAAACAAAGAAATTTAAACTGGTGTTTTCAGGCAGATTCATTTTGTGTTGGAACACATTGTAATTTTTATTAACTTTTTTTTATTGCAGTAAATTAAAGTTTAAACTTTGTGTGATGAAATATTTTCTTTATGTTCGAGGACATCTGCTATTCATTTGTTGTGAACAAACTAGTGTTAAAGTGTACGATAGTGCCAAAGAACAGTTTCACAATGACTGAATTGTGATTACACTGTAGATGACAGTAAGTGTCTTTGGTGGTTTGAGTACTGGTATAATGTTCACTCATGCCTTCTCAATTCAACTGTGTGCATATTTGTAAATTATGAATAGTGTGTATTTAGTGCTCAGGGTTTGTGGATCCTCTATGCAAAGGGCATCTCCTGAATGCTTACTAATTTGGTGTCATCAATCAATCTACACCACTTGTTTGGGATATTTATTAAATCAGTGTTGTCATATCAGGATGAAGTCTGACTTGCATATGAAGGTTGTCAAACACATTGAGGAAAGTAAATATACTAAATGCCTGACAGAGAAAATGCCATACCATAAAGGTATGAATGCAGTATCTATAAATGTGAAAGGTACATGCACATATGTCCACCATGCATTTGATTAAGTTTTCTTGTCAATAAAAAGAACCACACAGACAACCAGCACGTAATGCCATCATTCAAGACGTCATGGCTGCGTGAAATGTTTCAGTTGTTATTGCATTTGGAGAACTAACAAGGTGTTATAACGCCTTTTAAGATGCAGTCGTACCGCAATTCTGTCAACGGATGAGTTCACAAAATATTTCACCATAGGTCTCCATGATACTGGTTGTCCCTTGCACTATATTGTGGAAGAAACACAAAATGCCACCACTATTAGTAACATTTGGAAACAATGGGTCCAGGAGGTGATTGCACATTGTCATAGTGGGACCAGAGCTGGAAGACAGACATTGGAACATGCAGATTGTCCCATCGACTCCATGCAATAGCACACCCACAATCCACAACTGACAACATTTTGCAAAGTGTGCGGGCAGTTTGGATGCTCCGATATCAACACAGACAGAGTCATACCAATTGGATGAGGCAAGTTTGTTGTCCAGCTATCCACTGCGAGCCAATACCATCACTTAGAATAGTATCTCGCCAGAGCTGCATTGGGTGCACAATGGAACAGTGTAATCTTTGGTGACAAATCTCATTTCTATATCAAAATGATAATTATTGTGTAAGAGTTGGCAGCGACATGTCTACTAGGCAGATTCCTCTGCCATTGTGGAGCACCACATAACCTGTCAAAGTGGGGCCATGGATTGGGGTGCTATCAGCACTTATACACATTACAACACAATAATGACAAGTCACTAAGTTGATGAGTTGTCATGGCCTGTGGCAATACTATTTCTGCACGGCATACCAAACATATTTTCAACGGCATAATGCCGAGCAACATACTGCTCAGATCAATCTCAATGCTTTGCAAGGTGTGCAGGTCACATGACCAACATACAATTACCAATAGGATCGCAACTTGCATCACCTTGAGCGAGAAAAAAGAGGACCCGCTCTATCTCCTCATTTCGTACAAGATGTGCCTTGCACACAAACTTGTACAAGAAATCCTCGTGCAAGGTTGGTATCTTGGGCATGTTTGGCACTCATTTTGCATTGTGTGATCCCTGCTTTAAACAAGAAGTCCATATTAACATGTCCTATGTTTCATGGTTCCTGAGGTAAGGCCTTTTAACATTTTATCAAAATTATTAATAGCTGTAATTTGTAAATCCCTGTTCGTGTCACTGCAGTCTTGCCTGTGTACAATCAGTTGTTCACTCTTACGAGAGGTGCTCGAAACACCCACCTTGCATTTGAATGCATGCCTGTACACATTGCATCAGCAACTATCCAACATGTTGAAACACTCCGGTGTACCACGGATCTACTGGCGACCTTGTTCCAAATGCTGGCAAAGCATTACAATGTCCATACGAGATGTTGCATAAAAGATGGCATAGAGAGCCCCTACAAATAAAAATTCACTGCATTCATATTACGGAATATTAAGGCTAGGCGATTGGTCCTGCACGACCCATCCACCTGTGCAGGAACTGCTCACTCAGATAGGCTCTGACCACACTATGAAATGCAGTGGCATCTCATGAACCAAATGTGGTTTATCAGATCCAATGGAAGAAAGCACACCTAACTGTTGTTGCACAATGTTACAGTACAATAGGCCAGTCAATCATCTCAGTAACACGTAAGGCCCAACTAAGATGTTGCCAAATATTCGTGCACCTACACAGTGGTGTGTGGATTTTCCGCAGCCCAGTGATGGGAGTTGTGGAAAGTGGCCACACCATCCCTCCTGAAGGTCATCTTGTCAATAAACAAAACGTGCCATGAAGTGGTGATCAGGACTACATGTGTTACAACCATGCACATAACTCACTCATGGTGGGAAGTCAGTTTTAGCTTGTGCTTGCTGAATGTGATGCAGGCAAAGCAGTTGTTAGTGTAAAATTTTCCAAACTTTTCAATGTCCCACATTTTCTGCTGCCATTATCCTTCGTGTGCTGTCACCAGGTTGCTCATCATTGTGAGTGAGAATTTTCTCCTCCAAAGAGCTACAGTTTGGGGTTACACAAAGTCGACCAGCAATGCCAATCCATTTAGTAAATGAACCACTATCTCTCAGCCACTTGTCTATTCTCTGAAACATTATTGCATTTGACAGATGACAATTCAGAATGTATTCTGTCTACAGACATTAAAACTATCACAGCATTACTCTCTGCAAGTTCGTAGGTACATTAGATGTATTTCCACCATTTTGCAATGGAATAAGCCTCCATCATCACAGTGCTTTGTGAAGCAACACACCTGACTGGCTTCAAATAGTATCATCCATAGTGTTCGGTGTCAGATGTGCTTCGGATCACAACAGTAATAAAATGGGCCCAGCTAGAAACAAATACTCCACATTTGTATCTACCACACACTGTACACAAACAGAAGTGTACTGCATACTAACAGTGATCACAGTGACATGGGACCCATAACTCAGGAGACCCATATAACATATGTTCATATGGACTTTTCAGTTTGTACTGTCCGTACATTTTTACTTTCCACATACAGTAAACACACAAACATCGTACAATTTTTATAAGGAATTTGCATGATCCTACATTAATATTGAATGCAATGTGTACAATTTTTATATTGGAAAGTACACTTTAGTTGGGCTGATTCACATTGCTATAGGCTATTCATGGTAAAATGAGCACTTTCGAGGTCCTAGTTATTTTTTTCTGTCAGCCATTTCGTATCCTTTAAATACCTTTTCAAATAAATATTGACATAAGTAATAAACACAGTGTATATGTTGCACCGCATGCGGAAGTTTACATCTAAGGCTAAAATAAAATATATTTATTGACTATTAATCAAAATGAGAGGGCTTTCAAAGTGCTCACTTTACCGTGAACGGCCTATACTAACAAAGTTACCAATTCAGGGTCTTTGTGATAGGTTTACAGCCGAGTAAGTATTAGGACCTATAAGATTGAGAAATGAATGTGAAAAATTGTTGGGATAAGCAATCATGATTAAGAGGGAAAACTTTAACACATATACACAGAAAGGATAGGTACTACCATTTTTTTTTTTTTTTTTTTTTTCCACGTTAACTTTTCAAAAAAAAATTTTACCCTAACAATGTTCCTAACATTCACCACTCTTCCCACTTCCCAGTAGCCTAAACTAACAAATATTCCTTTTCTTTATAAAATGTTGATGTCGGGTGGAGAAGGGGGGTGGGGGGTAGGAAAGGGTAGATAAGGTGATTCAGGTTGTTCTGTAGCCTACATATTTAATGTAAAAAAAATTTAGGCCACTGATATTCATAATGTGTACTAATGTTGCTTTGTTTCCCAATACAGATATTAATTTCAAGTAGGCTTAAAGGGTAAATGCATTCCAAGCAATTCTGTCGTGTGGAAGGCTATTAACTTCAACTTCTCAAAAACTTAAATTTTTTTTATTTAACTTAGGATTACCCAAAAAAATATTTTTGATCCTCATAGCCTCTCATATGCTGTTTATTTTGTTACCAAAATACAGGTAGAGAATTAAATTTTTAGAAAATGCTTCCTGGGAAGTGATTAAAAAATAAGATGAAATGTATTTTCAATAATTTTGTCTTGCTTAGCTACAGTTTCTAAACTTTAGAATTACTGGCTGATACTTCAATCAAAGCAGTCAAAGAGATTATAAAAACATGTAGAAATTCCACCTAAAACCACACCTCTATAAAATGGGCTACGAACTGCTAAAAATGTTTGCCAGTTGTCCACCACTATAAATGACATAAGTGTACTTGCCCATAACACCGATTAAAACAGTTTGAACCACTCACCCAAAATCAGAGCATTGGCCAGACACTCATTTAAAATATGGTTCAGGCTGCCTGCTGCTCTTTTAAATTCAATAAAGAAGCACTAACACTTTTCTAATAGACACAGAAATGCCAATAAAAATGGTTCCGAACTACTTTTATCACAAATAAAAAAAATGGGCTAGTTTTAATACCGACACAAAACTTATCAAATTTGTGCAAAAAAAAGGCACCCCACACAGAGCAGATTAATGGAACTGCCGAAACCATGCGTTAAATGTACAGTTTTGTACATTCCAGTCGTACACAAAAAATGTTTAGAGAATACAAAACCTCTCTGTTACCATGGGCTACAAACTCTTGAATTTAGGACATGCCATACACATGTTTCAAACCGTCCACTCAACCTCATCACCACACAAGCTTTGTGCTTTAATGAACACAACCACAAACAACCTTCTGCAGATAGTACAAACATTAAAATTAGGGCAAAGCACATTAAATACATATATAATTACAATTTTCACATAAACTATCATTCATGCGCCCCAATAAAAAAAATATATATATATTCAACTGCATCTTATGTAATAGCCTTTCTACGACATGCACTGAAACAATAATTTCGTCAACACATTATCTCTTCCTGTCAAAATAACTCCCTGAACACTTTGTGTGTAACTCAACAGCATAATAAAATATAACTAGTAAGTACTACTCATAAATTTCTAGGCAGTACACTGAATTTTTGTTAAAAGGTGGTGTAGCCCCGCCCCTGTGTTTTTACAGGTGCATTCCTTTCATGGAATTCACAGTTCACAGTTTTGGACTCTTGCTAAGGAGCATCAATTTTTTTTATTGAAGAATTAAATGCAAAGTGACATGGCATTTCTGCCAAGTTTAACCACATGCACAGAACTGACATACACCGAACGCACCGAGAGACAACCAATCGGGCATATGGGGGTACGATCACCTTACAACGAAGCCTCAAGTGACATTAAAAATCATGGGACAGATTTATTTTTCTCACCAGATACTAGAAGTTCTCCTTTATTAGAAAACTCGATTGCGTTTACACAGCCGTAATGGGCAAACAGATCTTTCCTGTACAAATTCCTAGCAACATTCAGTCTCTCTCTAAGCAACTGTTTTCTGATACCAAAGTGTGGGTCATATTCACGTTTCAAACAATATCTAAGCGGATTGGAAACTGCAAGCTTGGCCATAGCCAACAAAAAACAATTTTCAAACTATACACTTCAATATCTGATAAAATAATCGTTCATCCCACTGTATCCGCGTTGCACCCTACTAAAATAACTATACTGATGACTGTATCACGCAGAATAATCAGACAACGTATGCTTCCCAATCAGCTGATAGATATGTTGATTGGCCATGTTATTCTCTGACCAAATCTGACGTATGGAAGGTCATGGATAAGCAACACAAAAAGGCGTGCATTCAAACAATCTTTAAGTACAAAGAATTAATTAAACTATTTAAAACTAAACAAAGCTAGTATAATGTGTGAACAGTGGAAAAACATAGGATAAAAATATTTTGTGTGTAGGTTAAATCAAAGCGGGTATTGTAACTAAAGTAAAATATAATACTCATTCAGTTATAACACTCGAACTACATAGTCTAGGCTGACTTTGGAAGTAAATAAATTATAACATGCATACACTCGCAATTAGGCTACCACCCCGTGGCGAGCGCTCTCACCTCTCCTTCACCCAACTAATTCTTTATCTACTACCTTCCTGAACTTACCAACCCCTCTCACAGATACCAATTCCTCCCTAAACACATTTCACTCCCTCACAGACCTCACAAGCATGGACTGCCTACCCCGTTCCATTCTCCTCCACATCCTCTGAAGCTTCTCACTGTAAAAATTAATAAATATTTCTCACACTCTCGAGGTCAACGAGATCTCGTTGATCCTATTGCATATAGTAAGTAATAACAGGCATCGCGTTCGCCACATTCAGTCTCGCTAACAAACTTCCAACCCATACTTCAGCTTTATTCTACTCAGGCTGGGAAGCTGAAAGCTTAAGTTTGGTAACTAACAACTTTCGCCGTCAGGTTACGCTGGTGTCACATGTGTAACAGAATTTTCTGTTTTGTATATAGAGCCCGTATGCTACGATATAATTTTATGTACAAGCTCTTGCGGAATCTTCTACTATATCTGTTACCCCATTCCTGCATGCAAGCAGTTAATGAGAGTTCCTTGGAAAAACCTATTGCCACCTGCCACGTTCCACTCGATAGCCTGTTTGCCCACATTACCCACCCAAAATCGCAACTATCACCCCACTCTACGAGAGCGTGCCAATGCACTGGTGTGGCAGTGCGACGAGTGATGTATACGCTACAAATGTCAACAAGTGTAGTGCGGACCAGAGCAGCCAAATGCCATGCTTAGCACAGTGATACACAACTGCATAAAAAGGGTATGTTTTTTCAAAGAACATGAAGACAAATGCTAGACTAAAAGAGGGACACTAAGGATGTTCTTCCTGGGAAAAGCCCTTGATTATTTGTTATTTCAGTAGAGTATTTATCTATACAAGTGCTACCTATATTATCATTCCACATGTTTCGCCCCCATTTCTTTTCATGCAAGTGTAAAGTGTCTGTTTTAAGTTTAGAATGAAATGATCCAAATTACGTAATATCATATTGAGAGTTGCAAGGGTCACATGTTTAGTTCATGCAAGAATGGGTCAGAAAGTAGTCCCACACGGCGCACCTGCCTGCCAACGCTGGCCAGCACTTTGCTTGGGAGAGTTAGTCACCGTATAGCACCTCGGGGGAATGGTTGTGTCGCAGTCTTCCAACACTTACTAGACGAAAGTAAGGAAGTTTTTGCGAAGCATGATGCATTGCGGTGAACAACTGTATCCGAACACGAAATTCCCCTGAAGCAGTGACGTTTACTCCATGTACAAAAGGTAAGCAATGTTAACCCTATACATATTGGATATGTTCGAGCCTTTATAGTTTTCGCCATAACATTAAACACATTTAATTCTGAGTTTACTGTTTCCGATTCGAGAAACAGGGTTTTTGTAACTTCTGTACTGTACACGCATAGTGCTGCAATCTACTATTTATTTCCATAAACGGGAGCGACTAGCTATGAATCGAACTCGTAAGCAACAACACGCTGCATGCTCGACCGTGTTCCTTCGGCAGGGTAAGCAGTCGTTATGTGTGTGTCCTCCAGTCCTACATTTTCTATTGGAAAATGGATGAAAGTGTTTGGGAAAACTGGTGTTTTCCTATAATTTGTAAATCTCTCAAAATAATATTCAGTTTAATTATGATTACATTAATTTCTATCCATTTTTATAACTATTGTTAAGTATTATAAAATGGCAAATACACGTGGAGGGTAAGCAAAGTTTTAAGTTGTGTTTGTAAGTAGAAATTGCTAACCCTGTAAAAAAATTGCATGATACACCACTGCCCTGATGCAAGAAGGCCGCCGCTTGAAGTCGACTGTTTGATCGTACCAGCATCTATTTTTGGTTTATTCTTATAATACTTATAGCACTTCATTTTATTTCGCATGTTAAGATTTTTTTTATTAACCTTTAAACTTTAGATATTTTACTTATAATTTAAATAATAGTTTGAAATAAATAAAAGAAAAGCTGTCTTGTTGTTTGCTTGTAGTGTGACAACAGCTGCTTCCTCCAAGCCCATTTGCCCGCCGTCGCTGGCGACCGCTGCAGGAATCATCACTCGACTGGGTTCTGATGCGCCCCTGTGCAGTATTGCGCTGCATTGCAACTGAAATATGCTACTCCTTGAGTGAACATCGTAATTTAAGCGCTCATGAAGAGAGCACAAGTGCAGCGCTTTGGTATTGCCACTGTAATCCCTTGTGCCCAAAAATCTGTCAGCAGAAGGTTTTGTGAGAAAACTATGGAACATTACCTTTCCCGCTCCCAACCTTAAGACACACCATTTTGCTCCACTATCGTGCGTTAAATGGCTGCCCGAATGTGTGTCAGTATCCTAACAGCTCCCCGAACATTCGACCAAAGTCAAATGTTGCCCAACTTAGGGGCGATGTCCTTCCGCTAATTCCTACTTCTAAAACCCTGCAGAATTATTTTTCCGAAATTTCCCGCATTTTCAAAATTTTCAAAATTCAATATCCAGTATGTCCCATTTTCTCTAGCCCACACCGACTCTTGAGAGGCATGAATAATAACAACAGTGTACAACCGGAGCCATGGGATGCCACCACAACGCCCCAGTATGCCGGAAAGCCGAAACATGTGGTCAAGGAGGAAAAGTGCATGGAAACTGGAAAAGCTCCGCCATCACAGAAATCACAAGGAAATCACCATGAGGGTAGCAGACAGCCGCCATCTTGGGAGCACCACTGTGACATCAACCATGCACCCACTAGGTGCCCAGCAGGACAAAGCATCTCAGGAATTCATCATCCTCCACCCACATCGTGCATGCCGAGCAGGACGAGGAAAATAAGGTCAGTGGGAAAGAGTAACGAAAATCTCCTCCTACTCACACTACCAGCTGTGCCAGCGATCAGCTGTGAGTCATGCCGATCGTTGACCCAAGCCTTGCGCTGCACTTGACCTGCCGTGCCTAGATGTCATTTGTGCAGCGCACCTGCGATACGCACTTCTGCGACCCATTTTCCACGATACACACTTTCATGCCACGATTCCATGATATATTGGACTGTTAGTAGACATCAAGGCTGGCCGGAACAACAGCAACATGCCTATGCTATTGTGTCCGCAGTGCCTACAACCACGACCTCAGGACTGGATCACGAGGTACGAGCGAGGTACGGAGAACTGTCAGTGCGAGTATAAGCCCAGCCCAGCACACATCTGCATTACGATCAACCGCAAGTGTAACAGTGACAATGCGAACGTTTCGGATCAACAAACCAGAAAATGTTTCTTAGAGAACTCTCGAACGAGTTGGTGTAATAGTAACTTCAGGACTGTAAACAGTGTACATCAACAATCCATTCTCGCTTTGTTGACGGGCCCAAAAGTGAATTACAAGAACATTTCGTGCGTCAAATTTTCGCCAACAAATTCGACCAACAGTAATCGGACCCCAATGAGTGCCAATAGAAACGTTAGCACCAACATCGCAATGTGAAAAGGACACGTAGTCAGCACTGGCACAAGTTTTGGCAGCTGCTACACATCTGTCAAACCCAGGGCGTGAGCTGTCATGGCTCACCGCATCACACCTTTCCATCCTGCCCACTTCAGTGGCAGTAAACACAGTGCCACGTGGCCAGCTGGCCCAATCAATACTGGCCGCTGAGCCTGTGCTGTGGGAATGCACACCTGAGCACAACAGTGGACCAATTCATGCTACGCTTTATGCCTTCACAACAGACTGCAGGATTCCGGTGCAAACGGCACGCCCACCCCATCCCTGCGGATACTGCATCACCACTTGAATCGCTGGCATATTGGGTGCCGTAATCGGCAGAGAAAAGTTCGGCAGACCATCACACAGGACACAGTAAATCAGGTTAGTGAGAGTGTGATGACGCAACGAATTGCAAGGTGTTCATTCCCCGTGGACCAAGTGTTAATATGTAAACAGACATCAATCACTCCATCATTCACCGCATGCGAAACCGAATCATGTCACACCAGCACTGCCTCTGGTGTAGATAATGACAGGGAGGTAGAACTGACACATCAGACAGTGATGGAGAACGCATAGCATTCTGAAACCACGTATAAATACAAATGTAAACATTCTTCAAGTAGTAATAGCAAGCCAAGGACAGACAAATGCATGTACATGTTAGTTAGCCGCATTGTAGCGGCAATTTGTGAACTCAGTGTACAGTTATTCATTTGTAAACAGTGCAAATGTAGCACCACGAGACAGCAGCTAAAATGTCCGCGAGTTAAGTTTAAGGTAGTTCGGCCATAGAGGCCGGATATGTAAACACCGTTTTCTTTTTTGTTGTTTTGTTCGTAAGTGTAGGCCTACGTGAGGAGGGATCCTAAGTTTAAGAGTGTCGATTCATTTTCAAGGGTAATCATTGTCCGTTTTTTTTTATTGTCGCAAGTGTTTTGTTTTGTCGTATTGCATGTATAGAAGAAGGTCGTAACTTGTAAACATTGACTTTGTAACCCGGAAAAGATGTACAGTTCATCAAATCACATTCACGCCTGTTTGTCTAGTCTGGCAGTAAGCACATCATTTCCACATGAGTTTGTTAACATTCGGCACATTCGTCATTCAGTCACGCGGCAGAATGCGGGTGGCGAGTCACACCCCCCACCCCCCTTCGTGAACTCTGGAGGGGCTCCACGTAAAAACGTCAATCATCATGTTGTGCAGGGCGGGGAAACATCATTCCGCTCTCCACCCCTATTCAACATCAGTTCAGGGTTCGAGCTCCACTACGATCATCATTCCGAATAAAACAGCACAGTGTGCGGAATCGTCATGCTCCACCTAGACAGTAGTGCGTCCATTGCAAGAGTCATCGCCTATAGCATCGCAAGTTTGAAAGTAGTAGTGTATATAGCGATGCGAGTATAAAGGTATGTTCATTGTACGTTATCATTTCGCAAGTAAGTAGGAGGTTTATGGCGCATATAGCACCACAAGTTTGAAGGGAGATCACTTTATTATCATCGCAAGTATGGAGAGAGGTAATTTTATCACCACCGCTAGTAAGAAGGGGCGTCATTTTCATAGTTTATAGAGCGATTGAGGAGGAGATAGTTTATAGGGCAAGTGAGGAGGAGATAGTTTATTATAGCAAGTAAGTAAGCAGGAGTTATTGGTGTAAATAGCAAGCACGAGGAAACAGGATAGCAAGGAAGCAGGAGAATTATACTTCCAGATGCTATGATAATGGAGGCACCTATAGCCCCCTGGTGAGGTTTTAAGCAAGAGGAGAGAACCTGGAGATCGTAATAAGCTCGATCTGCCAGGGAAACACTACCGGATCGCAACCTGTGTCAGCAATGGTTAAATAAGCAGGAGGAGAGAAGACACAAGTGGCGAAGAGGTCAGCGAGTGTAACGGGTTGGCCAGTTCACTACTTCTCAAATGTCTGAGGAGGCTGAGACATCCGTCACAGGACTGGACCACCTACGGTAACACCACAGCGAACCACAGGATGCAGACCCGCCAATATCAGAACATCAGGAGACTGCTACATCCTCGTCGCAGGGATCATAGGAGGTGCTCCTGCTGCGAGTAACTGGATGGCTGCAATAGGTCTCAAAAGAGTGGGGATTGACGACAGCTTCTTCCCCCAAGCCCGTTTGCGTGCTGTCGCTGGCGACCACAGCAGGAATCAGCTCTCGATCGAGCGTTGATACGCCCCAGTGCAGTTGTGTGCAGCAACGCAACCGGAATATGCTTATCCACAAGTGAAGTGAACATGGTCATTTAAGTGCTCGTGAAGAGAGCGCAAGTGCAGTGCAAGGTGCAGAGCAACCACGTTCGCTATGCACATGTGTTTGTAGAAGTAGATCCTGCAAACTCAGGATAAACATAATTAAGCAATAATTACAGAATGCTCATGGACGCAACGCAAAGCAACATGTAAAAGAACAGCCCAATTAAGTTGTAGGTGACCCCACAGACCTAAGTGTGTAGGCACAGGCCATTGGCATTTGTTTTTTTTTTCTCGATTTGCACAAGTAAACAGTTTAAACAAGAATGAAATCATAAAATAAACAACTAATATTTCAAGCTTTTGTCTGCCTTTCTAATATTTAGTGGAGAACAAGTATATGCGATTGTTTTCTTTAGTTTTTGTTTACATTCTTTTACATAGTTTGTTTACTAACGACTTTTAATTACATACATATTTAGCCCTATTACCTACTAATTCAAAATATTTTACCTGGCAGTGGCTTCTAGAAATATTTTCCATGTTTTCAGGAACAGACGCCATTTAAACATGCTAGCAGATATTGAAACAGAGCAGATTAAATTGCAGCAATTTCTAGACATAAATGGATGTAATCATTATAAGTCAGGTGTTGAAGATGTCATCGCTTATGATTACTGAAACTGACGGTTTCACTATTCTTGTAAGAGAATCAATGCCGATGTTGTACCTGCGGGTGACTGGAAGTGTTTTCACTGTCATGTTGAGGGAAAGCTGGACGAAGCAAGACAGCTTGCTGTTGTGCTTCAATAATAATAATAAGTGGAACGGAAAGAGGGAGAACTAGAAAGAATGAAAAATGAAATCAAACAATGAAAAACAAATCACTCAAAAACTATTAGCAGCTGACACAAGGGAGAAAGTGAGTTACTCCGAGACATCTGTTCATCCTCTGAATTTCCAGCCTCCCAAGGGTCTGGTAGTGATTACAGGGTCTTTAAAAGTAAGTGTAGGAAAAAAAAAAAACAAAAAAAAACAGAGCTCCATTCTCACCACTTGTCATTTCACAGGTCCCCGAGACAACACTACCTTGTAGAAACAGCTTTGCTGTCCTCGCAGACCTGCCAGAAGAATTTGAAACTGATGTCATCCCCTCCCAGTCCCAACAACCCAGCAAGGCCTAAGAGGAAAGTACTGATCCTTGGAAGCAGTCATGCAAGAGGCCTGGGAGAGTGCGTCAAAGAATAACTGGGTGAATGTTATGACATTATAACATTTTGTAAACCTAGTGCAGGTCTTGACAGTGTGTCAGAAAATGTAAGCTTAAGTAAAGATTTTAACAAGTCAGATCAGGTTGTTTTTGTTAGGGGAATAAGCAACAGCATTGAGAGGGACAAAAACTATTCAGTTGGAGGAGACATCAGCAACATTTCCAGGGCCACAGGTCACACCAATGTGTTGGTCTGTGAGGTACTGCAACAACATGACAAGCCTTTCTTACAAATTAAGTGACGGTGGTGAATCGGATGAATAGAGGTTGATGTAGTTTTGAGGAGTGGTAAAATATTAATTTTGAAAAATGTGTTCGAAAGTTGGTGTTACTCAGGGCACCAGGCATTATTCAGCGAATAATGACGTGAAGTTGTTGGAGAGGTGACTCTTCTTCTCAGGGTAGTTCAGCCGATGACCAAGGCGACAATCCTTCCACTGCGTACATCATGTACTCCTCATGATAAATTAATGAATTATCCGCATGCTATGCGATGACCTATTGGGGCCGACCACATGCCCATAATTGACATTGGCTATGTTGCAAAACATATTAACAGTTGATTACACTTAAATAACACACTAGCAGAACATTGACACTTTTGGCAGGAAGTTGAGGGCCTGCGCCCTGAAATGCCCGAAGGCAACCCAAATAAAGACACACATGACCTCATTCGATATAGCTTTTACTGCAAGTGAAATTACATGTTCCTCTAGAAAGCAGCTTACAAATGCTCACCGGGTTTTACCTGCCAGTCTAGATGAAGCTGCGAAAAATGGTGCGAAGGCCGTACAATGAATTACTGGCAAATTAAGCTTCCCCAGGCAATGCAATCACTGGGAATGGAGGGAGGGGAAGTTCGGGGTGGTTAAAACGAAATAGTTTTCTAAAATTAAAAAAAATTACAGTGAAAGTGGTTGGTGAAACAAAAGTGTTGACTGTCCAAATGCACTAACTGCGAGACATGGTGTTACACATCCATCCTCCGGAAACTTTCAGTGATGACTAACTTGCTGTAACATGGTGTGCGTGGCAGCTTGGCAGCAGGGGGACCATGTTGGAATTACTTGCTGACATGTGCACTTAATGAAACACTTTACCGTATCACTTACCTTACTTGCTTTTAACATGATATGAAACTTTTCTGTGCCACTGACAAACAAGGGGTGAAATGATGTGAGGGTGAAAAAATGTGAAAATGTACATAGCAGAAAAATACAAATAACACTCTCAATGCTTTAAAACATTACTGGGCTGTTTCATAGAGTGTCTCTGGTGTTTGCATGTCGTTGCATGATACAAACCTTGCCTTCAAGCCCTTTTTAGAAATACCTATGCTCAGGTACTACTTGGCATATTCATGTGCTCTGTGGCACACATGGCTGATTGGCCACACTCGGCACTCGTTGCACTACACTGACTTGCCCCTGCCCTGCACTCGCTGCTTGGCATGAACGCTTCCCCACACTACACTTCACTCCACTTGTAGAATGTGGAAGTGTGCTGCGCTGCCAGAACTTAGTGCGGCGGGCAAAGAGACTTGGGAGAGACTATTTGCAGCCATACTCCTTCACTACAGCAGAGGCAATTCTGTCTGCCCTACTGCCTTTGGCATAAGATGTAGGAGCACTTGCGTTGCTCCAAACATCTCGAAGATGATGGCTGCTGTTGCTACTCCTTGCTTCTATGATTCTTGCTGCTCTGCTGCTTGTGGGCATAGTGCCCCTGCAAGTTGTACTCTCTGGTGGCAGACGTCTCCGTCGTCGTGAATGACAAAGGTAATATGAGTCGACTGACTCATTACCATCATTATCACTGCTGCTACTGCTGCTCCTACACATGCCTCTTTGTTGCTCCAGGCAATGCTGCCACCGGGAGCGATAAGGACAGGTGGCATCTGGTGGCAGGGAGGATGATCACAGTGATGTGACCCGCCAGCCGGCCCTGGTCCACTTGCTTGTTCTGTACTCTCGGCAGTCCCTCTACTCGATGAAAGCTCCACGACTCCGGGCGTCATAGCATCAGCTGGCGGACCCATTTATAGAACTGCTGGTGCTGGTTGCAGTGCTGGGGTCCAATGGTGATGCTGGTAGGTTCTGTGCCATTGAGCCCTGTGGGGCTAGGCATTGGATGAACCAGACCTTGGCGCCGATACGCCTGGCAAAGTCGGACTCTTAGCACCCACTGCAGTCTGTTTGGTGAGGGTGCAGAGGTAGCTTCCTCTCCTGCACTCTGATCATGACACTGGACAGCGACGTTGCCATCATGAGTCGTCAATGTTGAAGTACCTCTTACTTGAATTCTAGTGAAATTAGTGCAATCTAAAGCCAAAGCTTTTTCCTGTGTTTGGCTCCCCAGTGTACATGGTGACTGATAATGCTACTTACTTTGTGTCATCTGAAATGAAGAACCTTGCTTTCTCTTGAGGGAGAGGGTTAGTGCAAACAATGCCTTATTACCCCAAGGTAAACCTTGTAGAGTATTATAATAGAAATCTGAAGGTGGTCTTGAGGGCCTTCCAAACAGGATCTCATAGAGATTTGGATGTTGATTTGTACCAACACCAACTTGCTTTCAATAATGTGGTAAGTAGTGCCACCATGAAATTCTCGTCTTAATTGTTTTTCGGATGTGCTTTATTACATACATTGATTCATACATGGGGGCTCCATGATCTACTATGGCACAAAATTGGTAACAAGGATCTGGAAGAGGTCTGGGAAGAGGCAACCTGGAACTTTAGGAAATATCACTCCAAATTACCATCTCGTTCTGCATACTATAGTGGTACTGTGTTGATGAAAACCGGAGATAAAGTATATCTGGAAACGAACTATCTGAGCAGTAAAGCTTCCCAGTTCAGTGTGAAGTTGGCACCCAGGTTTTCTGGACCCTTCTTAATAAAGTATTGTTAAGGACTTGAATAGTTCTGGGAAGGTAGATAAATTGCACGTGTCGCAACTTAAATTGAGTACTCCTTAAGTTGACGATTCTGTACTCAAAGCACTAGACTGAATGCATTTTCTGCTACAGTTAAAATGTTATTAAAAGTATCATTCAGACCCTTGCAGCACCCTTGACCAAAGGAAGTAGCAAGGCTGGAATTACCCCAACCCCAAAAAGATCTGAGCATCAAAAACAATGGTACAAAAATGCCGGCATTTAAAGTTTCTTGAGTAGGGCAGGAATATCATCTGTATGTAAATGAAAAAAAAAAAAAAAAGTTGCATGGAAAACTTTATTTTATTAAATTCAAAATCTTTTATTTTGTGTCTACAGACATTACCATTTCCTATAACATTATAATTTCCCTTAAACATCATCACAACAAATTGAATATATTTGTAGAAATATTTACAAAAACTTCTAGGAAATTACTCACAAAAGAATTTTCTGCCACAACACAGGAAATTTGTAAAACTATCTGATTACTAGAAGTGCAAGCAACTTTTACTAAAACCATAGTAAAATTTCGGTGTTTTTGACTTAATATTTGAGTTCTGTCTACCAAGGCATCCAAAGGCCATGCCACATTAATGCCTTTTTGTTACCAGTGATTTTTCAAACATGGAGTGTATATAGATCTTTTTTTTTCTCTGACTAACTGACCAATCAAGGCCATGCAAACCGCTACTTGGCATTTAGGTTATTTATGTTGGCTAAACAAGTATCGGGCAGCAACCCGTTTTGAAATACCATTTTATCTTGCAATTATATTTAACAGATAATATCATAAGTAACTTTTCCATTTCCTTTACATTATAAAATATGGCAACCATAAAACCAATTTAAAAAGTATTAAAAACTCCTGGCTGAGTGTACTAGCCTGACATGCTAATACTTTACCAAAATTTAATTTTATCCCCTCATCCAATTACCAAAACAACTGCCTATAAATGGCGGGCCTTAATTTTCGAAGAGATAATATGACTTTAAAAACCTCAGGTTTCTACACCAAGATGACTGCGCAGGAAACATGTTGAAAAACTTTAGGTCGTCATTTCAGATTTAAATCAGTGTTATAGTTGTAAGCTTTTTTTTTTTGTACTTAGAAAACTTTCGCCCTTTTGGGCACCTAGCCTTGCATCAAAGCGATGCCATGACCTACTGGCTTGAAGAGCCGAACATTATGAAGAAATATTAATTTTACTGTTACATAATTTATGGTGATGGATGCTTCCTCGAGGCTGATCGTCTGACTTCGAACAAGCATTTGCACACAGCATTTATACAGAAATCTCTCAATTGAATCTTAGAGGGGTGATACAAATAAACCCTCAATCGAAATACATTACTTTTCAATATTAAATAAAACAACCAATGGGAACACACCTGCCCAAAAAAGACTACATCGTTTTCACTTGTGGTGGGATGTTAACAGTTCAATAACCGGTAAAGGGATCTTCATTAGAGCCTTCAATCACAGCTGTTTTCTTCAATAATTTCCAAATAAGGGAGACACTGTGTCAAACTGGAGGGCCACAAACGTCCGTTCAAACTGCATGCGAGCATAATGTTCAGGTGACGTCACAGCCGCTAGCTGGCTGGGAAGAGCATCCCAGCGATCCAGGTACTCAATATTCGGGTGTCTAAAATACACACCTTGGTTGTACTGGTGCCATGTTTGCTACCTATTGCGTCGATGCAGGGCGTGCATCCATTATTACCAAGTGCCATGAAAGAGAGTTTCCCAGCCGCGCCAGACTATGTCACAAACAACGAGAGGCAAACAGGTTTCCAGATATGTAGATTATAAATAAATTCACAATTATCAATATACATTTTTGTCCATATTTCACTTCGGTATTTGTCCATGCGTGCAAGAAAATGAACGTTGAGCGTAGCTCATGCCGACTGGTGATTGGAGGACGGATAGGAGACAACAAATTCACTTAGGTTTTAATGCATTTGTCTCGTCATCTTGTTACAGAAATTGTCTTTCGATATGTTGTAATTTTGTGTTATCGTATCATCTTGAGGTTTGTATGTAACCGTTTTCAAGGCTACTGGTACTTGGAAGTCCTAGGACTGTTGTTCTCCATTCATGCATATTTCATTATGGGTTTTCACTTTCATTTAGGTTGAAGGTGTATTCATGCCCATTTTTCATCTAGGTTTTCATTGTCATATAGCAGTTAAGATATGATTATACTTATTTCGGTTCTGTTCTTTTTCCAATAGGTATAACAGATTATGACAGGAAAAGATTACTAATGTTGTTCAGGAAAAGGCAAATTTGAAAAGGGAAAATTTACGGACTCGCACTCAGGGTTGTTGCTGGGTTTTTTCTGCCCAGAAGGAGTTTGGGTTTCTCGAGTGTCCCTGTTGTTGGACCCATTGATGCTGGCAGTCTTGTATTTGATTTGTTTCCAGTCTGAAGCTAGTGATGGACTTGGGAAAGAAGATGATATCGTTTTATGTGGAGCCTTCCTGGCGGAGTCAGGAGCATCCCCAAACTTGGCCATCTTGGAGAAATTTCTGGAGTTTCTGAGTTTTCACCGGCAGCTCTCCTTTGGGGGGGGGGGAGGTTGGGGGTAGGATTAGAGAGGTGGTCTCATTTTAAGTATTTTCTGCCAGCACCACTCCACTTTACTCCCATCCCCCCTTTTTCCTCTCGCACTCACAATGACCGCTCCATTTCACCTGGGCTCAACTACCTACCTACAGATACTCTTTTTCTAGTCTATTACAATATATATAATATTAGTTTAGATCTGTACATGATCCAGACATGCCCCAGGGCTATAGAGATGTTTGTACAATTGGTACCACTGAATTCGCACTAGTGGTGCTCTCTGTTGGTGTCACTTGCAAGTCTGTATGAAAAAGATAGAGTCCACAATTCTATTACCTCCGCTATCTGCCTGTGACGTGGTTTGCGCTGTACGCTGCCCTTAACATGCTATTTCGGTGTATGATTTTCCTTGCACTCTTTTATAGAAAATATATCTGCACACTTTTCTAATGCGTTAGTACTCAGGAGAAACGCGACTCCCCTTTTTATCTACTTTTTTTTTTGTACTTATTTTCAAAAAATTTTACGTAGAGTTGGTTGTATCTTTGGTTGTTAGGCGATCTTTGTGTGAATAATTTCCCATTTTGATATTTGTTACCATACTCCTTTGTCGCAGCCCTGTGTTTCTGTGACTGATTGTCGTATTTATTATAGTAAGTCTTGCCCTGACTACAGTTTCTGTGGTGTGGAAGTTGTCTGTATTCTTTAACTATTTCTATGAGTTGTGTCGTGTTGTGTGATGTATTTCTTAGAAATCAACCACCTTGTGTTTGCTGCTGCCTATAGTATTTCCTTGTGTCTGATTTCTGTACCCTTTCAGTAGTGTATCTCTTTGTGCGTTTCTGTATTTGTACCTATTTTGTTCTGCATTTTCCCTAGCCTTTCCTGTCTGCAGTGTTAAGTTTGCTACCTCATATTTTAATTTAGCGATCTCTGAGTGAAATTTTTCCCCTTCCAGGACGTGTGTTGCTTTAGTGAGTGTTTGATTGTATCTATGTATGCCTATTTTACTCTTTTGATATTGTTAGTAATGCTGATCTAGTGTATCATTCGTAATTTTGTCTGCTATGGAGGGCAGTAGGGATTTCCACAAGATGTTGATGAATTCGCCATCTGTGAATTGTGGATTGTATTTCCTCCTATAATACTGTAGGTCCTCAATATGGTTCTGACAACTTTCCCCTGATTGTTGTTTTTTTTTTTTTTGTATACAGTAACTGTCTGTATTTCTAAATCTAATCTGTGGGAGTAAAAGTAGCTTTTAATTTTGTTTCAATAATATGCCATGTCATATCTCCTAATGTAGCCTGTACTCTGTTTACATAAGCTCGTTTTGCTGTGCCTTTAAAATAGAATTTGAACCATCTGCAATTTTCCCTGTCATTCCATCCATTTATGTCACTCGCTGCTTGATATTATTCTAAAATTCCATTACGTTCTTGTAATTTTTGCCCACGAATGTCGGGATTTTTTCTGCTTGGCTTATTACTAACTGCACTGGCTGTGGGTTTTCTATATTGCATGGGTGTTCCTATTGTATTTGTGAATTTGTGTATATTAGTACCTGTGATTCTGTTTTCGTATATGTTTTCTATTTGCAAGCTTGTCTTTAATTTTGCTGATGATCTAGATGTAAGATATCCGCTGGTGTTGTTTTCGACTGGGTATGGTTGTGTATCTCCCCTAATATCTGAATATACAGTGTCTGGGCTTGTGTTAAATGAGTAATCTAAGTTTCGTTCCTGTTTTAACTTTGCCTGTTTTAGCTCTCTTTGCTTTATGACCTGTTCCGCATCTGTCAAATCTAGTGTCAAGGCTTTCACAATTCTATTTATTGTAGAAAGTCCTGATTTGATATGGATGATTATGAATATTTAATAATATATGTATGTTGTGATGTGTATATTGTGTCGTACTTATACTAGAATTTCTAGTCTACAAGCCATTTACTATTGCTACACAAGTTGCAAAACACACACTATGCCTAGCAATTATATTGGAGACATTTGCATTTAGTTAAATTTCGGAGCTGAAAAGCAGTTCCGTTATTCGCGCGTGTATGAATATTTATAAGCCGTAAGCATACTACAAAGCAGAATCTAAGTAAGAATAAAATGCATGGACGAATTGCAAGTCGTATTCTGCTGCGCAAACAATGTTACGGCTGGTGAGCGATGTGTCGACTCGTGTTATTGCTGTACTCATTAGTAGGGGTATGGTTGTGTGACTCCATACGAGGCACCCTTCGGGATTTATCCCTGGGGTGTAGTAGCCTAGTGAGGAAGGTCCTTGGCATGAGAGGTGGTGTGGCAGTACCATGATATAGTATCCGAGCCAAGTTGCACCTCACATAAACCATTCAGGGTGCGTGATGCATCTCTTATAGTCTCTCTCCACTCAAGGCTTCATGTGTCACCCCTGATTCAGGGAATTGGGCTCCGCTGCCCGTACCCTATGGGTTATTAGTTTACTTGCGACTGGTGAGGGGTATAT
This sequence comes from Dryococelus australis, assembly GCA_029891345.1. Taxonomy (NCBI): domain Eukaryota; kingdom Metazoa; phylum Arthropoda; class Insecta; order Phasmatodea; family Phasmatidae; genus Dryococelus; species Dryococelus australis. The sequence goes on along the minus strand of CM056996.1, from coordinate 234,143,956 downwards.
GTCATGATGACTTGGGCCAATAGTTGGTACCTAGGCCCGGCCAATTGGCAGGGTTTTCGTCCACTTGGCAGTCAGGTCATTGGGGCCCAATACCTGGACTTGAATGTGTGTGGAATTCCAAAGGCACAGAATGGAATGTGGGCAATGCAACTCCCTCGAACTGGGAATGTGACATGTAAGGACCTGTTAGGTGAAGGAGAGCGATGACTTAGATGCAGTGATAAACTTTGGAGATATATATGACTGCTGATGATATACATACTCCAATGTCAGAGCAAGGGTCCAGTGAACTGTGATAACGGGGAATGGCATTGACTGCTCCTTGGAGAATTGGGCACCGGGTTAGTAGCCATTCTGGGTCATCGCAAGGCACCACCTTACTGGAGGTGGCTCCCAGTGAGTGGGGCGAGCGAGCGACCAGATCTTAATTGGGTGTAAGGCTTATGCATGGTGAGGCATGTTTTCAACCATCTAGTGTAGAAGGGACTGCCTCTGTTCGCCCCATGCCTTTGGCGGCATGGTTAGTCATGAATAACCCACAAGTGCCATGAAAATTAAGTATGAGCACGGGACGATCGGTAGGCCCCACTATAGGTTTTCTCTGGTGACCAATCATTGTGGTTGGACTCGTGCTGACAGTGTTTAACTCCATATGCTGGAGGAAGTCTGGAGAGATTCCCACCCTTGTGGAGCAGCAACTTTCCTTGGTTGTGCCCTGGATAGGCACTAGGGGTATGGGTAGAACCCCGGCCAGACCATATGCTTGGTGTCTGAGTGCGAAGGTCTCAGAACCTCTATGGTAGAGGGGGCAGGGATATGCAGATGTGCTAGGTTTGGGCTTAGGATCTGGCCAACGGTCGCATTAATCCTGGCCTCCTTGCAGTGAGAGGGTGTGATTCTTCTTTCCGCCTATTGGGAGGCTGCAGTGTAGTAAGGTCATAAGTATAAGAGCACTGCGGTAAAATAGAAAAGCACAATGCCCGAGAGGTCTTACTGTATTAATGTATAAACTATTACATAGAATTCTGTTTTGCAATTGAACCTGTTACCTGACTGATTTACCATATTTTTTCTTCCGCTCACTATACTTTAAGGTAATATAATAAAATAATATACTGATTCCTCTCTACAAGTTCATACTGTTGAACTGACTTGGCTTGGAAAAGAGGTGAAACCGTGAAGGCATCTAATTAATTACTGTTGGGAAACATAGCCAGATGTATAAAAACACTCTTCAAATACCTTTAACTACTCGCCTTTTAATATAATTCAAACTTTACATAAAGGCAATACATTTGGCATGTTCTCACAAGAACCGTTACTGATACTGAATAGATGATTCGATAATAATTATATTACTTTTAGTGATAATGAACAATAATAGTATCGACTCAAATACTATACTTGAGGCCTAACTTCCTAATCCGTACCTATCCTGCAACCAGAAAATGAGCATCTTACCACTGAGTAACAGGTGAACTCGGCACATTCACAGAGGCTCCCTTCGAACTCGGTGTCATGGCGCCCTTGGATCAGCATCACTCAACATCGTGAACTCTTAAGTATAAACATATTTAATGGCGGCAGAGTGGAAGCGGCATGTATCTCCCACCAGCTTTTATAGTACTGGCCTGGTTTCCTCCTCTTTGTGTCACCACCACTTCCTCATGCCTTCACTACTGTGTCTTCCTCTTGCTGCTACTGCAGCCCCCGAGTAAGCTTAACGTGCCTTAGACCATTAGGACAGGGGCATGGCAATGCATAATTAAATAACATTGTGAGCATAATATTGCTGTCTGCAAAAGCTATTATTAAAATTATTCATAGTTAAAGATTTACTAAAGAGGCTTTATAAACACATTAAAAAAGGCACAACTACAAGTGACCTGAAAGTAAATATAGTAATAATAATATCACCCTTGTGATTGTGAATCAAAACAAACCACAAGTCACATTAAATTAACCATGTTCTGATACCACTTGTAACGATATGCGGCCATGGTCAAAAGATAAACAAACCTATTCATTCTATCATAAATGCAGTCAGTCCTTGATACTTAAAAACATAAAGAATCCACAACATATTCGCCTGGAAAGTAGTTTCAGACCATAAACAAAACCCACGTACTGAAGAGCCAATAATTCCCAAAGTGGCGAATACACAAAGAAGCAATATAAACATACAATTTATTATTCTGGGTGGTCGCACATGTCACAAAATATAATAATTAAAATAGGTCAAAACATCAATTACCGCCAGAAGTAATCAGTATAGGTCCAGAGCAAACTTTGAATATATCAAATAAGAACACTCATTTTGTGATTGTGCAATAATTTAATTCTTTGTATATATTTTTTCATTATTTTACAGTTTTTATATGATTTCATCAAAACATTATATCACATATGTTATCCATTGAATGAGAACATAATTAATTCCAGTTAACTGCAATACAGCAAAGATATAAGGCCTTCCTTTTAGGCCAACAAAACATTATATAGTGGTCTGCTCTTAACACCCAAAAAAAATACAAAAAAGTTATGCCTTAAACATCCAAGGGAAAGTGTTGTAAAATCATTATCATTATTTAGTCATTGAGTTAAATGAGATTATAGCCTTAGAATGCACCCAATACGTAATAACTAAATGATAGACTAAATGAAATATTAAATGTTTTAAATTTCATTCTTCCACAAACATAATAATCTCAGCAAAAAGTAATATCACATGTGCATGACACTAAAGAAATTAAATATATTCTTTAGCAGAAAACTATGCATCAAGTCCACGAAAGAAATGTAACTGTCTTTGTATATTTAGCTGTGGGATGAGTCCTAGGAGTCCCAACAGCTAACAGGTGATACAAACATTAATAGTTAGGCCATCACGTAGAAGTCTGTGAAGCAATTTTGTACAAGACGCTGAGGAATCACGGGCAAGATGAGGAGCAATTCCATCCAAGACATAGAACCCTACTTAATAAAAAAAGGAACTGAAATAGTGAGTAAAAATTTAATAGGGCATGAGAAGAAGCAATAATTAATAGAACAAGTACTCACCCACAGAGGGTCGTTGAAAATATCCTACATACTGATTTGCCGGTAAAGCAGCCAAATCAAAATACACTAATAAAAAATTATAAATAAATACGCACAAGCCACCAAAAAATATATCCTGGCTCCAACGATGTGATGCTGAACAGTGTTAAAACACTAAACAGGCAACTAAGTCCCAAAAGTAGCCACCGTGGCCAGCACCACCAAGGAAACCGACATGATGCAGACGAGCCTAGGACAAAAGTGTGGGCAAGGAAAGCCACAAAGCACGCTATGGTGGAATAAACAATGTTGCAACGATAAGAAAAAATACAGGTACAGAAGGTTCTGGAGTTCTCGCTATGTGTCGCAGATAATCAACTAGAGCCGAAAGCAAAACACGCGTTAGCGGAACTGGCCAACTTACACGTGACCAAAGAAATTTTCTATGCAAAGTCACATGGAAAGCACGTGATCATACGAGGACTTTGTGAACACAGCCACGCCAGAACCTGGAGTGTGAAGGGGTGTAGCGACAGAGGTCGAGACAAAGAATCTGCCAACGACGCAGCATACATCCATTGAAACACGAAATATAGTGAAGGAAAAGAGGCTTGAAAGCATCTTACAACTTTTAAGATTGCAATTTTTAGGCTACGAATTAAAAACAGAATTGAAATAAACTTACAAGAAAATCATCCAAAAGCAGCAATATGTAATTAAAATTATTTATATGACCAAATAAATTAAACGTCGAACTCTATAAAATTTGTAAAATGAAAACTGACAGGAATTAATTCTTGGGCACTATATTTCCATTACAAATTACATGTCTCTTAAATGCTTTAAACTTGGAATAAAAAAATTGTACTAAACAGAACAACTTCAAACCCTAATTATATGACTCAAATAATTAAAATGAGCATAAAGTAATTGATTACTGCAATAATTAAAATAATAAATATAACCAGCCAATTGATAAAAACACTGGCAATTGTGGTAATGATTATAAGTAAAATAACATTCTCAAAAAATATAAATATTAAGGTAATTATCAAATAAATAAATATTGACAAAATTCGTAATACAAGTAACTGACCAAAATATTGAAAATAAAGTTTTCAAAATTGATTAAAAATAGCTCATCAGTGAAATGCCAAAGAATTATTAGTGATGCAAATAAGAATAGAAGTGTCGCATATAAAATTACAGTGTCATACCATAAAATGGCACAGTACACCTAAAAACTTTTGAACTCCTTAAGGAGTCTTGGGACGTGGAAAATTCACTATTGGCACTATCAGATTGGGATCTACCATCAACCAATCTTCGCAAATTATGTAACCTAAAAATGAAACCCTTTTAGGCCCTAAGGTCTTCTTCTTCTAGGGATTTACAGTCAAGCCAACATTTCTCACTTTTGCAAGTACCAAGCATAAATCTTCTAATGTAGAATGAAAATCATTACTATAAACTATGATGTCACTATGTACACAAAAACATTGATGGAAACTATTATTAATATCTAATACTGAAACCAACCATAGTGTTTCCTAAGTGCTGCAATGTGCAATCAATGATGGGGACGGGTTAGGGGGCTTTGTGAATATCTTTTATTAACTAATGGATGGTTGATAACTGAACAATACTTATCACAATTCCATTTTCGGACTAGGAAACCCGGAAAACAATAGTCCGAGGGGGAAAGGACTATTACATCTGCTGCTAATAATTTTTCGATTATCTCCCTAAATGCCTGCAATTTCGGAAGGGGGCATTTGAAGTGAAAATCTCGCACAGGAATATCGCCAATCAGGGAAAATCGATAAGACAACACATTACACTTTCCTATATGAGGGGAAATAACATCACTAAATTCATCTTTGATTTTTTATAAATCAAGCTCAAAAGTCTTCCAAGCCACATTTTCATTACAGGAAATAGACAGTAGCTGGAAATTCTTTAGTTGACAAGCCCACTCATTTATTGGCGGCACAACCGAAATACAAGTATCCTTGATCAAAATTCGCAATAGCCCTAGAGTGGCCTAAAAATTCTAAACCAAGTATTTTATTGTGAGAAAGCTGCGGAGTAACCCAAATTAACTGACTTCATGAAAATCTGCCAAATTTAAAATTGTAATTTAAAAGCTGAATTTGACTGAATTATATCCCCAGTGGCAATGTACAAGTGCATTTCAGAATTACAAAAAGATGACCATTATGAACTACTTTTAATTCTAACAATTTCTCCAAAAAGGACTGACTAATCATGCACAACATGGCACCTGTGTCTACCAAGGCTGGATAATATTTACCACCCATGGTGATTTAAACTAAACAGCAGTTATGTTCAGGCGTAGGTTTGCAGGATTTAATACCAATGGAACCACACTCTCTACCAGTCAGACTCAGTTTCCCCATTTCGGGCAACTGTTACGGAGATGGCCTACATCACCATATCTAAAACATTGTCTTTCACCCGTAGGGCAATGAGGATGTTTACAATATTTGTACTCATGGCCATGTTCAAAACAATTGACACAATGTAAAGAAATACATTGCATAGATACACCATGAACTGGCGAAACTGCATCCCGTGTTGCCTCAAGTCCATGAAAAATGGAGCTGGGGAAGAGGGGAACTTCCATCAATACTCAATGGTGGTGGCTAATTTACCCTGCAACTCAACTGCAAAATGGTGCAACTCCAAAACATTTAAAGGTTTAGTCACCATGAAACATAAATATTTTACATGAGGGGCTAAATTATAAATAATTGTACTTATTAAATCATACTCTGAATATCCTACACAAAGCACCTAATTTGAAGCACAAATAGACTCCACAAAATGGGGAACTGATTCATTGGGTTCCCGAAATGTACTGTAAATGTACTGTTGCTCATATTGACATTTCAAGGTGGCGGGGAACAAACCCTGAATAACAGAATTTAAACAATTTTGAAAATTACCATGTGAGGGTAAACCCATCTCCTGCAATATTTGTAATACAAATCCCTCACATTTCACGACAATATCATGGAAGATCACCTCGTTGGAAAATAGGCCCAAATTTACAACCTTGACTATTGAAATGAAAAATAACAAATACCATACGGGTCTAACGACAAGACGGCAGGAACATGGTCAAGGGAAGACAGAAATGACCTGCCTAATTTAACGACAGGAGCAGTGGTAATTACCGGCACCACTGGCGTGGAAACAGCCGCAATGTGCCCTTGTTACATGTGCAGGTGGTCGACTGCAGTGCGCTGCAAGGTCGCCACGGAAGCCGATTGATCTGCTTCAATGTCACATAAGAACTGCAACAGGTCTTCCTTCGATAGTTGGTATATAAAACCAACACTGGTGGCCGTGGCGGTGTGGACATGTAACAGAAAGACAAAGTATTAGCAGAGTCGGGATAAAAATTACCCCTTGTCCAGAAAATGCAATATACAAGGAGGTAATTGACAATTAATAACACAACAATCCGATTTCACAACTTTCATAACAATTAAAGTAGCTACAGCTAGATTCAATGGTTCACAAATGGAATAACTTGATAACATTGCATTTACATTTTACATCCAAGGATTAAGAGTTAGCCAAATCATTGTGTTCCGTTCATATCAGTCACAAAACAAGGTCAAAGAAAATACCACCACTGAGCTAAACATTAACGAACCATGGCTCACTTCTTCAACAAATATACATTAAATTTTTTAACCTTTAGGGATAACTCTAACAAGCTATAACATTGACTAGATAATGGTAAGAAATATTACATATATTTTAATAACTTGGACCATATATATATATATATAAACAGCTGATCAGATTAAAACAGCTTCAAATTATTGGCGAAAATTCTCCCTCTTTCAACCAAGAAGTGGGGTAAAACATTCTGATTACACAATTTCTTAAAACAGTCCCCAATAAAATATTATTGCAATTACCCCGTATTCCACCGGCACTCATAAAAGAGAATTTCAAATATCAGTGACTTGGCACTTTTAATGAAAAGGTACAAAGCTCTCATTACTTTTAAAAAAGGTGAACCAACCACTCATACAAAATTGAGTCACCTTACATGATCCAAGTATTCACAATTTGTGATTAAAATCATATCTCTAATGGGTACATTTATACTCAAGTAGAATATCAGCCTGAAGAAATATAAACATCATTTCACATAGCAAGGTGAATCGTTACGATAATTTTTGGAAAAATTTAAGAAGGCTTTCAGATTAAAAGATTCATCAACACGTGGAAAATGACAAATAACAACTCAAAGCCAATTTAGACTTTACATAGCAAACGAAGCTGTCTTTGACGAGCGGGTTCCACTTAACCCTCACATTCACATCGACGAAGAATCGTGGCACTGCACGTATAGTCCAGTGAAATAAGGATCAGTCTGCCGAAAAATTCTGATCAAACTAGATCTTTGCACACGCCTTCATTTTGGCATTATATAAAACATACAAAAAGTCTCTTAAGCCATCACACTGTCTTTGTGTACTTTAGCAACATCAAATGTTAAACAAATTTAGTTTTTCATGGATATATCCCTTCCTATTGGTCGGGCAGTAATTAATATCACTATAAAAATGTACATTAAACAATCCTCCATAAAAAAAATGTTATTTTATTTTTTACATACGAGCAACCATTGTCATGTAATACAGCTTACAAATCATCAACTGCCTAAAGAATACAGCAATAACAGCGATGCATTAATTTCCACACCACCTTTGAGGTAAAATACAGGGCGCATTTTTTTTACATGGTTTCCCCGGTAGGCCTAATCCATGTTTGATCAACTTATGATTCTTTCTCATCATTATATTCAACCTCTGGTACTTCTTTCTCTTCATCTATTTCAATAACACCCTTCTTCTCTGATAATTTCGATGTCAAATAATCTATGGGGTTTATTTCATCGCATCCTATTGTATTTATATTGATCTCATCAGAATCTTCAGAAGAAACAGGATCATTAGTGGGATTGAAGTATGATTGCCCACGACAATGACAGCGAATTATGGAGCATGGCAATCCGACTTTTCTACACCCATAGTTTGTGCCACAATCTTCCATGCGATTACAAAAAAGTGTGTTGAGGAGTACATATGGTGCAGGTGCTAGTAATGTCATTATGGGCTCTCAAAGATTATTATTAATTACCCCATTCCCACTGTTCAGGATTTAACTCATTGCCTAACCAAGTTTGTACCTAATAGTATACACGATACAGATGTTGAGCAGCCTCAGCTGTGGGTGGGAGTGATGGAAATTTGACTGGTGTATTGAGTCTTGTCGATTTACCGAAGGTCAAGTATCGATAGTTGTCAATGGAAACTTCAGAGATTGGAGCTCCATACATCGCCAAAAGTAAACGTGTTCCATTATCTACAATTACATTCGGTGAACAATTGTCCTGCTTTAATGCTTCCTCTAAATGCTGCAAATCTCGACGTGTTTCAAACAACTTCATAGCTTTTATTTTTCCTTTATTAAATAGAGCAGATTTATCACATTCAGTTATTGCATGTAAAAATAAAAACTGCTCCTGACAGTAGGTATAATTTCCGATGCTACCAGATGAATATATCTTTGTCTCTAATTTGCCTTTGCCTGGTTTGAGAAAATTAATTTGTTTATCTGGAAGATTATGTGCTATTAGAAGAACCAAAGCATCTACATCTCCTCCAACAACAGTTGTGATGTTTGTAATGGATGTTTCGAGTGCTGTTTCAATTATTAAAATGTCAGGATCATCTCGAGTTTGGTTTGTAGTGACGTTGATGCTTTAAAATTTATCCATCAGCATTGAAATCAGTCGATTTTAGTGGAGCGGTTGGAAAGAAATTTGTCTTGGCTGATTGTTCATTAGCTTCTTCACCACAAAACAAACACAGTGTTTCAAATGCCAAAGAACTCAATCGCATTTTACGAGGAAAACTCTACGATGTAACAGGGTCTTCTTCATCTCGGTGTCTCTTAATGCCATGATGCTACTCTTTCGAATATAGTCTTTACGACAATGAACACGAGTAGTCACTGTGTTCACATTCTTTAAATGTTCAATGTCCCCACCTTGCTAAAGCATTCAAAGCTGGTGTGATAGCTTAGGGGACTCTGTATATGTCTTATATAATGCCAAAATAAAGGTTTGCACAAAAATCTAGCTTGATTAGGATTTTTCGGCAGATGCCCCCTTATTTCGCATTGTTTCACTCGACTAGTAGTACATTTGGACGCTAACTTTATTGTGCTCGGGAGAATTTCTGTACCATGGCCTGAGTAGAAATTCAAAATTCGACCAAAGCGACTGCACAGTGAATCTTCTAAAAAAGTATTAATTTGTAAGCAGAGAAAAAATTACACAGTTAGACTAAGCCACTACTAAATCAAATCAAATATCGTAGCATAATCAGGTCACAGCTAGGATGAGAAAACTCCAACATTACCCGAAACTTGGGAGAGGTACCCAAAAACTCCAGGTTGGTAGTAGCGGACGAAATAACATGCCCTTTCATAGCTGCTATTTATGGAACTGGAATTTACCGAACCACTTTGCAAATAAATTTTGGAGCAAGGAAAATCAAATTTTAATGAATAATCACTATTCTAAAATAAAAATCCACACTCGTTCACACGTAGCTGCCCAGTGCTTCGTAAATCAGGGTTGTTAAACAGGACGAATTTCATCATAACACATTGTACAACTCTGCATTATTAGAAACATAATATCGGTGTACTGAGGAAAAGAGACATTTCTAAATTTTAACAACAAGCAAATATAAAGTGGAAACCAGCTTATACAACCATTAAAATCTTTCAGCAAAATAAAAAGTTATTTTCAAAGCTAAATGGTCCTTTTGTTCCACGCCTGTCCATTTGCCATTACTCACCCGAAAACTACATCGGAGAATCGAAGGCCTCAAGTGGAAAAGCAGCGTCATACAACATGGGTAAATAAAATCACTATTTCTTGGCATCAGATCGGTTGACTCGCCGTATGAAAATCTCTCGGACAATGTGTCGTAATCATAGTTTTCAATGAAGCAGCAAGACCACTTTGATCAGGTGGAGAGATAGAGTGGTGAAGAAGGAGAGGAGGGAATACATGGGCTTATATAAACCAGGGTAGCGGAGGGAAATTATGGTATCAAGATGGGCGATTAAAGGATAGCTAGGGAGGGGAATGAGTTGGCCGAAGAGCTCGCCGTATAGCCAGCAGGAATGCATTTTTGTAGATCGGCGATAGACCAACTCTGATGAACAGTGAGTGGATTGGCACAGAGATCGAGTCCCAGACAGATTATTTGAAACGTTGTTAATTGTCTTTACTAACCATCGAACTCTGATGTTTTCTAACCTTTAACATCTTCTACACTTAATAGAAAATTTCAAATACTCTCTCCTGGTCTCGACGTCTGTGCTAATCCAATCACCGTTCATCAGAGCTCCCATCGGCTCTCCAAGGCTCGATGCCCGGCAATATAACTCCTGAGTTCTCCGGTAATCCTGCAGGATGTAGGTGGGATAATGGGTATAGGTGAAAGTGTGTGTGCAGGTACATTACCACCTTCACACTTACTGGGTTGTAAAGCACCGGCTGATAGGTCAAGACGACAGTTATTGTCTAGTTATGCCATATAATTTTCAAAACTCATAGATATTATGTAATTTCGAAAACCTTTGATTACCTATGCATTATCAAAATTAGTAAATTAAAAGAATTTTAATAAGTAATTTCTATGTCAGGAATTTAAGAAAGGCTTCTCATACCTTTCATGCTTCTGTCTCTGTGTAGAGAAAATTTTCATTCTCCTCTATATTTTTTGCCAAAGTCCCAACTTCCTTCTCAAGTTCCCTCTTCTCTGAAAAAAACACTTATCAGTTCTGTCATAAGACTTTCATGTTTCAATTCAGCGTTACAGAATTTTCCTTGCGACCGTTTCACTTCATCTTCATCTGTGCCAATGTTAGACATGGCATCGTTCAAAGCTTCTTCGCTTGAGAAGTACTCGGCCAGATCAAGCAAAACGCGCGACAGTGAACGTTGAAATAAGTCAAGCAATTCGTACATCTCAGTCCGAGACATTTGCGACGTGTCTATATTTAACCGTTCATTCAAGGTTTCTAATAGTTCTGTATGAACAACTTGTGGTATGTCTCTCAACAACGTCCATTCAATAGTAGTCATCAGTCCGTCTCTCATTTGCTAAGTCTTCTACCGAGATTTACTAGTTCCTTTGCCTGCAGCTCGAAACTATTCAAGTATTAATTATGTTTCTCATTCCACTCTATTAAAGTAGTGGTTACCTCTGTATCACGATGTTTTATTTTTCCTTTAGAATGGAAATAAATGATAAGAATGTCTCTCGTTCTCTCTTGCGAGCAAACAGTTCAGATTCAAGTAACCAAATATTATTTCATATTGTCTGATCATTTAGCTGGGTGATATTGTCATCTCATGCTTGTATTTCATGCAATGCCTTTTCATGTTTGTAAGCTATCTCACAGCAATATCCTTTTCAGATATTTCAAGTTGGGTTTCCAGAAGTTTGTTTTCTATAAAACATTCTTTTAATTTATTTCCCCATGAGTTTTCTGATTCTTCATTCCACATCTTGGACGCTGCCTTTAATTCGTCATTTTCTGCTTCGAATGCTTCAAGCTGTAACTTGTATTTTATTTGTATGGTAACTATATCCTGCTTCTCTTTGAAGTTTACTTTGGACTTCCTGTAAGTAAAATGCATACATGTATCTAAAGTTTTGTTTTGCTTACATGCCAAAAAGAATATAAAAATTAAAAACAAATACTATAAAGATTTGTTTAGAAATGTTTCTATTGCACGAAAACCACATAAATATTCCATTAATCAACTCAGCAAGAAAAGTTTACTATCTTATTCGTGTAACTAATATAACTTTCCCATTGCAATAAGTATTTCTCAGCCCCTAGATTTTCTGACCTAAGACTGATTTGTTCATGTATGAAGTTAAAATTAATTAATTCATCCCAATTTGTTAGTATATATTCTCACAAAGTGTATGTATAATGCGCCAGTAAGTTGAGTGCAATTATGTGTATTTGGAGTAGAATTATATGAAATGCATGCAAATAATTTCAACAGTATCAAAAATGATTGAAAATTGTGAAATGAATCTCACAAAAACATTTTCCACTTCTAATGTCAACCCGGGAGTACGCTTGTGCAAATGTTCATCTTACCTCCTTACCATGATTACATTTTGGTTCAGCATTTTGCACAGAAAACATGATTATTAAAAATAGTAAGGTACTACTGATGAAAACTTTTATTCATTTAATATACGACACTGTCATACTCAGTCTTTCTATTGTGTATGCTGAACTAGGTATGTGAAATGAGTAGTATAGATATGCCGGTTAGAGTGCAGCCCACGACCATCAGAAAACCATCATAAAATATTACCGTTTGTTTTCCTGATCCAAAACACCAGCAGCCGATTCGAGCGCAGCCTCAAAAAAGTGACTGCAAAATTTGCGTTAGAGTGTAACCACAAAAAGTGATTGCAAAAAGTTTCATTAGGGAGCAGCCCCCCAACCATCAGAAAACCAACAGCAAATTGAATGCACGAGCCATCAGGAAAACATCAGCTGCCGATTCGAGCGCAACAGCAAAAAGTGACTGTAAAAAGTTGCGTTAGAGTGCAGCCGCAAAAAGTGATTGCAAAAAGTTGCATTTGGGTGGAACCGCAAAAAGCGACTACAAAAATTTGCAAAGAGCGGCTCAAGAAAATTGAACACTTAAAAAATAAAATATTGTATATAATAAAGATGGACCAGTTGCTAAATGTATTGAACGGAACCCTACAATTTAAGAAACTTTCCGAACTTACAATTGGACAGCCTATCCCATAGACCATGCTGAAATATCTGATACATGGTATGGATACAACGTGGTAATTACTTCTGGAAATTTTAAAGTAACCTTGCAAGACAGATATCTTCAGATTTTCAGCGAAACATTTTTAAATGATTTTAATCGTGGAGGTATAAATTTTGCATATGATGGAATGGAGGATTGGTGTGCTAAACAAAGGTATTCTATTCGGTTTTTAAAGAGTAAATAATCGTCGTATTAGACATCAGTTGATTTTTAATTGTGCTCATATCTCTATAAAGTTTTAATGGTTATCCAATCATTAAACCACAATTATCGCTCTGACTTCGGCAATGTGCTACAACATAGTCTAATTAGAAATTTAGACACACATCTCCAAATTCGACACTTTAAAGTAACTGAAACATTGAGTTCTTTCATTACACTTTCTATAGAAATATTATTCATCTTTATCACATGAAACTTTAATGTATAGAATATGACTACTTCCAACCGAAAAAATATCTATGGCTTCATCTCTAATACCACTGTTCTTTCAGACAAATCATAGTTAATTAGCTTACCTTTTTCATCCCTAATTGCAACTATTATTTCATTAACTTGATTTGTTTGCACTGAGAAAAATAATGGATAAGCTGGTTCGTAATAGATTCTGTTGCCAAATCCAAATGTTATTCTTGATTTAAAAGTAGCAATTATGCTAGTTTCTCTATGGTTATTTTCATCATGTTTTAATATCATACCATTTACTATATTACAGTGTATATTTATTGTTTCAAATGGAGCAAATTTTGGAATTGTATCGCCATAATGATCCACATTTACTTTCAGAGTTTTATTTTCTATGAAACCAAAAAGTTTTCCTATTGAACCCCGTTTTCCAAACTGTAATTTAAGCGTACATTTTACATTCACTCTGTTTGTTATTTTATCCAGCTCGAAAGATATATCATTTTCTTTCCCACCCATTGAATCTACACTAACTGAAAAAATTGCTTTTATAGTTTTTTCAAGACATTTTAAGCTATATTGACCAACTGGAATATCAATTGTTGATTCAATATCATTTTGGCCCACAAAATATAACTTATTTCTCCCAGAGATAATGTTATGCATTAGATAAGTAGTATAGAACTGAACTAAAGCCAATGAGTGTCCCTCTATCTCTAAAGGGTAGTGTAGTCTATTCTTCATCACTGATTTGTTATCTGTTAGTTTGAATACTTTACTCACATATTGCATTATTAAAAAAAATCTATTAATAAATGAGCAAGAAACATGTAGACTGGGATATTAAAATACGAATACCAGACAAGACTGTATCGGCAAAACGTCACGGAGAATTATTACCTAATAATATTAGGTGTTTGATTGTGGGTCCTAGTAACTGTGGGAAAACTACACTTATGATAGATAATTTTATATATGCTCAGGGATGGTTGGATTTTGGTACTCTTTATGTATGTTCAAAAAGTCTGGACCAACCAAAATATATCAATTTAAAGAAAGATATAGATGTAACCTCAAAATTATTTAATGAACCAATAGCATACTTCTTTCCATCAAATGAAGAAATGGTTGACGTAAATGAATGTCATATAAAGTATGTAGTGGTTTTCGATGATATCGTACTTGAAAATCAAAATATGATAAGAGATTACTTTACTCGCGGTAGACATAAAGATATTGATTGTTTCTATTTAGCTCAGACATACTCAAAAGTACATAAGCAGCTTATAAGAGACAATGCTAATTTTCTTTGCATATTCAGACAAGACGATTCAATGATAACATAAAAAGTTTACTAGTGGAAAAGGACGGCTGGCTCACCGGGTCAGGTTGCCTGGGCGAGGTGAACTGCACAACTGCAGAATTCTGCCAAAGTCGTTGGATGGCCAACTTACGGAGCTGCGCTACTTTTAAAGATTCTTCAAAGTCAACTTCTAAATCTTATAACATCGCTACCAGGGCCTCTCTCGTCAAGCCATACACAAACAAATATATGTACCCCCGCAGAGTCGCGCATATTAATTTTATTGAACTTTAAAATAAAATTTACAAATGACAAACAAATATCGCCTTTAAATAATTTATTACGATTTCCCAAGAATATTTTACATGAGATCACGTAAATGTTCAAATTACTGATCAATAATATTATTAGAAATAAAGCACATGTGATATAAAATATTTCTATGAAAAATAACTATGCCACACAGGAAAACCTTACTATACTGATTCAAAAGGGTACATGACTAAAACGATTCTTGAATGAAAGTAACTTAGCAAAATGTTACTCAAAACCGCCTTGACAAACAGTGAAAATTGACAATCAAAGGTAGAAATTCGATTAAAACCCCGATAAAGACTGTTTAATAATTTGTGCGCACAATCTAGCTATAATAACTAAAACCTTAACAAAGTAATTGCAATATACGTGCCTAGATGTCATTCAAAATAATGCAAACAGTTTAATGACTCAAGCAGTTATTCTATCGTAACGTGCAAACCTTTGAACATACAATTGAGCTATAATAATTAAATCCTTAGCAAAGTAATTACAATTGACGTGCCTTGCCATCATGAAAAATAATGAAAACAGTTTAATGACTCTCGCAGGTATTGTATTGTGCCAAAACATTTTTTTCCTTTTAAGTGGCTATCAGTGGTAACGCGTATAATTTTCGGCAACAGCCGATACCCTATTCTATATAATAAGTAGACGATCTCTGTCTGTCTGTCTGTCTGTCCGTCTTTAATACCTCTTAGTCCCTTGAAACTCAACAGAAGTTCTTAAAATGTTGCAGACCGAATCCTCAGGGGAAAATACAGGTAAAGTTCGAATTTCAGGAAGATCAGATTATGCGATCATTACCTTTTACCCTAACAACTCATTTTTAATTACTTTTTCCTAATGAAAAGTTTTGTATTAATGCATAGAGAATATTGCATATAGATATGAAGGTAATGGAATATCATTTTTGTATACTTACAATGTATCCCTTCAATGTTCAGTTAATTAGGTGGAACCACGGTGGCTCAGTGGATAGAACTATATCAAGTGGGTGCTTAGTGGCTAAGTGGATAGAGTGATTCCAAGTGGGGCTTTAGTGCCTCAGTGGATAGAGATATTCCAAGTGGGGCCTTAGTGGCTCAGTGGGTAGAACTAGGTTAAGTTGGGCCGCAGTGGCCAAGTGAATAGAGAAATATTAAATGGGCCCGCGGTCGCTTCAATGTTACCTACATATATCTGTGAAATATTTGTTTTAAGGCTGTTCACGATAAGTCTTTGTATGACAACCAAATTTTTTAACATGGTAACTGTTCTAGCCCCGTGACAATACCAAATAATAGGTCACGGGCTGGATCCTCTAGTTACCATATAAAGAGCAATAATAAGTTGAATTCATAAGTCAGCTATCTGCTTCCCTTTTAAAGTCGTTTACAAATCTACCGCTAGTTTGACACATCACTTGAGCAGTCTAATTTTCCACCAATTGGAAACCACGGCAAAATATTGCTGTATGCCACAAAATACATTTCCTTCGTAAGTGAAGTGTAACAGCACTTCGGAAAATGTGACCAAATATTCAAAGTAAATATACGCCTGCAATTTAATTATTTCGCCCGTGAGTTCGAATGCCTTGACATATTTCTAGGCGCAAACATGTAAACATTTCCAAATTCAGATACTAGCCTAATTGTGCCTGTTAGTGACACTACCTTCACAAATATTGCAATTCAAAGCCGCGACCAAACTAGGCCCGTCAGAGAGCAATGCATTATAAAAAAATACAGATAAAAATACAGAATTGAATTACCATTAAAAAATATTTTTCCACCAGATCGCACCGAAAAAATGACGTTGGCCTTACAAAGCGCCTAGCTGTTATCGGACGCAAAATATTATGAAATCCTGCCAACGCTGCGATGAAGCGTTGACAGGAAATCGCTCACGAAACTTACCGGCCGGGACAGCCGATTAGGGCAGCTGCATCAAAATTCTAATTTCGCATTTGCAGCTGACAAACACGTGCGACAAATATCATAACACATTTCTATTAAAATCCTTAATAATATCACAGAGCAGCAAAATAGAGAACAGGAAACATTACAGAGTCGTGCTCCCACTACCTAAAAACTGAAATCGAACTACTTCATTACACCAAAATACTAAAGCCCCTTCACTAGTGTACTGTCCACAACCCACAGTGTCTTCCAATCTTCCACACAAAATTACACTGAAAGATTACACTACAAAACTTTCTTGGAAGTGAAAATATTACTCGTGCGCTGTGCTGATATTACAATTAGCTATATGACGTCTATTTCCATTATGATTGCTCCGACGGAAGAGAGCACGATAACAACACTTCAAGTTGCTAAAGTATAATGTCGGGAAGGTCACAACTCAATAGCCCAACTGATCAAATGACATCCGAAACAATTACAGTGAGACGTACCGGGGTGTTGATAAGGGGGCAGAGGAAGCGAAAGGAGGAAGGAATCGGATTCTGAGCGGCACGAAGAGAACGTTTATGGCGCAACGGGTGGCAAATCGTCGTGTGCTAACCGCGATGGCGTCGCAGCACCGTCGCAAAGTGGAAATACGAAGAAAGCAATGCTTTTCAAACGAATGATTTACTTTCTCTTGAGTTTCCGTGTATTGTAGCAGAAAACTTAATAATTTGCTATGGTGCCATTCAATTATGCGAGGACTGTTTGTACTTATTACGTAAATTGTAGTTGTAGTATTTGCAATGTTTTGCTGGAACCAACTTTGAATGTGTAACTGCATGGTTTTCAAGAAGAAATCGTAAATAATGGAATAAGAAATCTAACATATATTTCATTTTGCTGTCTCTGGATTTTATATATATATATATATATATATATATATATATATATATATATATATATATATATATATATATATATATATATACATATATATATATATATATTAATGTGTATATATATACATATATTCATTTATACAAACATGATGTCCCATTTATCTTGACCATCCGCAATAACTCTCTACCAGGGCTCAAAATGAAAAAGTTTTTCATAAAAAATATGTATAATTTCAAATGAGAAATAATAATACTGCTGGGGAGTCAGTTTTATAGCGTTAGTTATTAGTGAGATACGAATACTAACATCATTTTTTTTTAAGGGCACCAATGTATCGATTCGTCAAATGTTCAATGGAGCTCGTCAAGACAAAATGTACAAGTCTAAAGAATAGATCATTCAAAACCTCCACAGACAATGGGACCCATAAGGGTTCATGAAGATCCGTTTGTGATGCCTTGCAGCACGATTGCGCAGCGTGGTACAGTACAGTATGGCGTTGGCGCTCTGAAATTGATACAGAGGTGATGTAAACACTGCATGTAGACAGAGTTGCACTCCCCATTCCACAGACGTTGCGCGTGGAGGAAACAAAGGAACACACAAGACGTGACGACTACTCAGTCAGTCATCGGCGTGCAGTCGAATACAGTGAACTGCAAGGTGAGAGTTGCCGTAACGGAAACGTAATCCAACAACGAGAAGGTCGAAATGCTGCTTATTTATGGAGAATGTTAGTTAGCAGATTAATGTGTTCGTATTATTTTACAGTACATGTTCAAGTGTGTTGTACTGAAACACACACAAACACGCAGTTATGTTATTACCATTATCAATAGCTAGGTTTGCTCGCTCGTCGTTCATTCTATTGAAGGTCGGCGTAATGCCACCCAGGCGGAGCAACTTTACAGAGAGTAATACCCTGACATGACCCCACCGTCCAGACGGATGTTTTCCTGTCTCGTTGTGGAACTTTGTGAAACGGGCAACTCGAACCCACAGCAAAGCCACCGTCGTGGAACTCGCATAGACGAAGCTGCTGAAGTTACTCTTCTCCTTGCTGTAGCAGTTAATCCACATGTCAGTTCACGCCAACATAAAGACGGAATTTGCATTCTGCAAACGAGTGCACATCGCATTCTTAAGCGTCATATGTTCTATCTCTATCGTGTACACTTACACCAAGAATTGCACGCGATTGTTTTCCAGAATCGTGTAGAGTTCTGTCAGTGGGCACAGCATCAACCTATCGCCATCCCCAACTGCTTTTCAGATGTTCCTTTTACCGATGGATCGTCGTTCTCCAACTCAGGCGAAGTAAATACGAGGAACATGCGTTATTGAGCCGTCGATAACCCACGATGGCTTCGACATGTGGACCATCAGTGTCAATGGAGAGTTACGAGACGTGTGGGATCCTTTGTAATAAGGTTATACGGCCATATTTCGTGAATTGTAACCGAAATGGCAGGGAGTATGTCAGTATAAGGAAAACGATGAGTTTTGCCCAACGGGATGTGGGATAGGAGCTAGATACTGGCCGGTCGCCATGCAGAAATTTTTCTTTTTTCCCTAAAAATTTCCCTTTTATCCCAAAAAATGTATATTTTTCCTTAAAATTGTCTCGTTTTTACCAGAGCAGGAGACCAGGATTTGTGACCCTGGGTCAGGAGATCAGGACCCATGACCATTGACCCAAAAAAAAACAAAAATAAAATCTGAATAATTTTAAAAAATCCAAAATATCCTAAAAAATGTATTATTTAAAATGATTAAAACTTATAAAAATGTATTATTAGAATTTTTTCGTAACACTTTTCCTTTTACCTGTATAGTTACCCTTTTTCCTTAAAAGTTTCCCTTTTTCTCTGAAAATTCTCCCTTTCCCTTTTAATCTAACTCTTATTTCCATTAAAAAATGCCAAAACTCGAGAAAAAAATTCATAAAAGTAAGCAAGCATAACATGTTACTTACTACTGCCGCCATATTGGATGCAGATAACCTTGACCTTGGTCCCAAGACCTTGAATGACCTGAAAACCAAAACTCTAGAAAAAATCCATAAAGTCAGCAAGCATATTACATAACAGACTGCTACCACCATATTAGATACAAATAATCTTGAACTTGACCCCATAACCTTGAACGAACTTTAGAACAAAAACCGGAAAAAAATCCACATGAGTCAGCATTCTGGAGGCCAAGCAAGCTGTCGACACTTATATTTATAACTATATTTAAAAAAAACTAATTTTCCGCCATATTTTAAGAGAGATGTTTCCAACAAGCAGTATACTTATATGCATTAATTTATTAAATATAATTATTTTTCACTAAAAACTTTATGGTCGATAAAAGGATACAACGCACAAGAATAAAGAAAAAAACTATTATTTTATTATAATAATTTATTATTATTTTGTAATAACAATTTCATAAGAAAGCAGTTCATAACATCATTTGATATAACCCCGATCGTTAAGTCTCTAATGATTGAACATACCTTAACCATGCACGAGAAATCCCCGCGTTTATGAAAGTCAAACAAATATGTAAGTCTATCAACAAGTTCATATGGGTCTTCGGTAAACATGTAGTGAGTGTTCTTGTCGTCTTCGCATCACATCTCATTGGTGAAATGTGTACGAACATCGAGGGAATCATCATCGTCTTCACTGTCAACCCTGTCACCATAGTAATTATTTATCTTTGCTGTCTTCGTGATCTTCTTCACTTCCTGTTTCATCGATATTTAGAGCTGTTGGTCGTTCATTTCGAAGTTCGTCGACTTCACGCGCACGCCTTGCAAGTTTAGATTCCGCACAAATCGACTCAATAATTCCATCTTTAGCTTTAACTGTCTCGTCGTAATCGTCTGCGGAAACAGTACCCATCGAGGTGGCAGGAGGTATTGCCGACAACACTTGCTGGCTTCCAGTAGACGAACACTTGCAGATCGCGATGTGTTCCTTCATTGCATCGCCTTACATTAACTGCACGTGGTCATTGTCGTAATGCTTCTTCACGCGAAAAGGCCTCTTCGTGCAGACCGATCTCTCATGCCGATGAGCATCGCAACTTTTACTGAAGGACCTGGCGCGGTAACAGCTACGAAGACATGACGAAGTCATCGATTGCAGCAAGGGGTCGATGGCAATATTACTGTAGGAACGATCCTCGAAGAAGTCGAGGACACTGCTGGTACCACTCCCGAAGAAGTCGATGGCCCTGCCATAGATACAATTACTTCTGGAGTACCCGAAGACATCGCAGATGCAGAATAAAACTTAGATGAGAAGACGCAGAAGCTAACAGAGACGATCCACCATGCACAGGATCTGCTGTAAAACTAATCCTCTCAGCTCACTTCCATACTGCTTATTATATACGAGTATGCAGGCCATATTACGTCAAATTAACGTTGAATTAATCGTATGACACCATTAATACATCGTGCGGACACCAACCAGCCAATGAAAGAGTTGTCCCGTGATTTTAGCTAAAGGAAACAACAATACACGTGATACTTGGAATTTATTTTTTACAGGTTTCAATCAAAAAACGTAAAGAAACCGCGGATAGACTATGATACGAGTTTTTCACAGTAATTTTTATGTATACACTTTCCACGATAAAATGAGCACTTTTGAAAGCCCTGCTTAAGATCTCCTTGTATGCACGTTGTGAAATCTTCCACTCTATGTAAAACTAACATTTCCTTGAGCATCGTCACTTTATTCAGGGGTCGATCAAGAGAAAGTGTAAAATTATCGTAAAAGTAAATATTTTACTAATATACTTAATTTTATACTTAGATGCATTAAAAAAAAACAGAAAACGAAATAAATAATTTTAAGTTAATGCAAATGGTTATCTAACACTTTTTAGTCGACGTTGAGATATGGAAATACTTTACCCGCCATCGTTACCAAATTTACAGTGCGCGTTTCACTCGGTTCTCCCATTATAAATGTGCTGGCAGGGGCGATGACATTTTTCTGAGGTTGATTTCAGAACTGCTCACTTTATCGTGAACAGCCTTTATGAAACTTCCGGTAGAGCCTACTTAACACAGCATACGAACAACGCAGCATAATTGTGCCTATAATATTACACCCTGAAATAATAGGGTCGCCATTGACTGCCCTGTAGGTGCTAGCTGACAAGTAGTGCCTTATCGATAAATGCGACCAGCAGGCAACCGATGCCCATACAGTATACTGTAGATCGCTCGTACCGCCCTCGTCCTTCTAGGACTCGAACAAGTGGATGGAGAGATTTGGGCGGCTCTTGAGATCGAGTTATTGAGAGCCGATGAGGATGAAGTGAGGTAAGTATGGAGCGGTGCCGGAATGCAAGGACGGGAAGGAAGGGGAGATTTCCGAGAAAACGCGTGGACCAGCGGCATTATCCGGCGCGAGTCCCACATGTAAAACTCTAGAGGCGAGTAGTCTGGCCACTCAACCACCGCAGCCCCACTCGGACAAGCGAGATACTTCCAGCTAAGCAACTCCCGCTCTTATGTGGCGTCTTCTTGTGAAACATTTAACAAACTTTGCGAGTAGCCTTTTATATAATTTATATATAAACGTGTCAGCTTCTCTATTATTACTATAAGTTTTTTCGAAGCAAAAATTGCTAAAGGAGATGTTTTTATATACTGTTCACGGTTAAATGAGCCCTTTGACAGTCGTGCTTAAGATCTACTTGTAAACGCGTTGTTTATTCTTCCACCGTATGTAAAACTAAACTTTCCATGGGCCTAATTATTTCATTCATGCGTCGGTCAAATGGAACTGTGCAGTTATTAGAAAGATTAATATATTACAAATCTCCTCATTTATAAAATTCGGTGCATTAAGAAAACAGAAAGTGAAATAAATAATTTTAAGCTGTCACAAGTGGTTACCAAAAACTTAATATGACGGTGAGATATGGAACTAGGCCTACTTTCCCTCTATCGTTACCAACTTTTCTAGGCACATATCACTCAGAGTGCCCGTTAAAATATATGAAGTTAGGAGCAGTAACTTTTTCCTAAGGTTGATTTCAAAACTGCTCACCTTACCGTGAACAGCTTTTACTATCATTTCAGGTAGGAGAAATCCTGTAAAGCATATTTATGGGGTAGTAGGAGGACAGCATAATTTAATCTGCATCACAACGCCAACGCTAGGAAATGATACATAGCTGCCGCAAAGAGAGTGTAGGAGGCAATGATGCATGTAAAGTGCTTGCCTGAGTGATCCTTAAAGGGCTCTATGCTTTTAGGTCTTGGACAAGCTAGATGCCTACAGCCAGGCGCATACCTACTTAGTGAGAAAAAAGTCGTTGCAGAGTGTTTTGGAAGATGTGATTTTAGCAGGTAGTACACTATAAATTCGAATCAGTGGAAAACCACTAATTCGCAGTGAGAATAGCTCCACTTAGAATCAGTAAAAAAAAAAGACAAAAACACTTATTGTTTCTGTGGGAAAATTACGCTGATTGAATTATTGGTGTGAAAAATTCCACTGATTCTAAGTGGAGCCATTTTCACTGCGAATCAGTGGTTTTACATTCATTCGAATTTAGAGTGTATAGGTAGTAAAATATATGTATAGGTAATCTTTAGGAGATCCAGTGAACTGAAAACTGGGTTGTGCCGGACTGTAATACAGGAAAAAATACTAATCGAGGAAATACGTGTATTGTATTGGCGAGTGTCCTGTTTTGTACCGCAGGATTTACGCCAGTAAAAGTATAGTTTTTACGCTAAAATACCAAACATATGTTAAATATTACAAAAATCCACGTCGGCAGCTCATCGCTAATGTAAAGAGGTAATCAGGGCATTTGAGAAAAGAATTAGTTTCGTCCTAACAGTAAGTATACCGAATACTGTAGAAATCACTTAGCCTTAAGAAATATTGTACGAAAATTTGTAATTTGTTTCTTAGCCCGAAACGGGATAGTTGTATATTCGATTCTGTTTACTTTTCGCGTAATTGTGTTGTCAATTAAGCGACACAACATTTGCAATAACGACGTTAATTCTTTGAGTGATGGACGTGTGCGCCACTTTTGTATAGTCTCTTCGCGCGCGAGATCTTCACGCATTTTATATCAAACCTTTGAAAAATCACCCAATGTGTGAAGTATTGAATTGTTTCCTAAATATGTCACGTGAAATAAGCTTTTTTATACTTGTGTTGACATAAAAGTATTGCATATTTTTTGGTTAAATTGAAAATTTACTTACATGTAATCTATAATTAATATGAGAAAAAACCGAGAATATATGTGTTGGTAATGCCTAGTAAGAAATAGCTCTTATGGGAAATATTATTAAAGGGATCGTCCAAGAATTCCGTGCGTCGCGTCAATGGTGTGATTTTAAGTACTAAACCTATCAATACAGATTTGCATTGAAGTTGCAAAGATCTCGTCACGTTAACTTTGCGATGTCGTCTTCTTCAGTTACAGATCACGCAGCTGTGTGTTAACTCTGAAGGGCGACAAGGATAAATTTTGAGCCCAAGGTGAGCGGAATTCCAACTTACCGTTAAGAGGACGTAGTGTCATCCTATCATATTCAATGGACAGAATTTTTCTTTACATTTCTCTGTATTCATTTATATTCCTAGCAACTCCCATCTGGATTATTTGCTGCATTTTTGCGACTACTGAAAAATACGTTGCAGTTTTAAAGATCTGGTTTGTGTGTAGTTAAAATATAAGAGAATGGGATTTGAAAAAAAATTCTGGAATTAAAGAAAATGTGCGAAATGGCGACAGATTAGGTGACTGGCGAGGTTATTTTTGGCAAGTAGACCACAATGATTAAAATGTTGTTAGAACTGCTCGTACGTAAGTTTAATCGCATACACACAAACTCGCACACACCAAAGATAAGGTACTTATTTTTCCAGATCCCAGATACAGTATATTTGGTAGCACCGGATTTCAACTGACTAAAGACAAGACTCTATTGGCTTTAATTTGAACACAGATGGGATTTTATATAAACGTTTGATCAAGAGTTACTGCAAAGTTAGCATTACGGGCACCATTTAGTTGCGAGTGTGAATCTGCCGAGAAGGCTGGGTCAGCTGTCACGGGCTGGCGTCGGTGCAGTTAGGCGCTCGTGAGCAGTCCCGAGTCCCCGGGGAGAGACCGCGCTCTCTGGCTCTTCTCTTGTAGCTCATCCTCCTCGTAATCATGCCACCTGCCGCTTGGGCCTGCGACAACCTGCAGTCAAATTGCATTTAATGCAATCTGTATGATGCGTGGAACACACTGATTCAGAATTAGTATAAACAGTACTGGCACTCTGAATTTGGTTAAAAATGGGGGGTCAGACTTGTCGTAAATATATTTTTGTTCATTTAAGTGAAGCTGTTAACATTCATTGAATAAAAAGTTTAAACCATAAAATGTAGAGGAGAAGTACTTTTTGTTCCTTTCGTATCTTGTAATACAAATGCAGTATGCCACGCTTAGACTCTAATTCAACACTTTGAACCTGTCTATAACACTCTCATGTCGGAATTTGAGTGTTATATTTTTTAAACCATAATGATTTGACAACTAACAACTGCATTAAGGGGGCACTTTTCGTAACCTCTCTCAGATAACCCAATCCCATAAAAATGATAAATATCACCTTAAGTCGCCTATAACCTGTTTACAGTAAACTGAGTACTTCTGACAGCCCTACCTACTGCCCGGTGCTGACGAGAAGGCGAGGCTCTGGCAGGGTGGATGGGCCCGGTGGGCTGCATGGTCGCCCCATAGCCCGTACTACCCGTACTAAAACTATCAGTTCGCTGGGAGATTTTCCTTTCACACGACACGCACACAAACTTAAACTATAACGTTGTGGTATACGCATCTAATATATTTTTTTAACAGTAACCTAAAAATTCACCACTAATGCATCCGTCTACCTGCCGTGCGAAATGTTTTGCACCGTGTTTGAAGTAAACATTTTTAAAGCAAGCCATTTAGTTTAGGTATTCGCAATATGTTATCGTATTAAAATAAAAATAAAAACATTTCAGAGTAAACACAATCTTCAAAACATCTTTCATATTACAGACACTAATTATAAGACTTTCAACATTGCCAAAAACAACATTTTAAAACTGTTTCAACTGAAAACGTTTTACTTGAATACCTGCGAAACGACCATAGTGACATGCAAACAATTTAGATAGCACAAGTCTGGGGCGAAAACAGTTTTAAGATCGGGAATGCATAACTTTAAAATACTCTGAAAAGACATACTGTTAACTCTTATCTCAAACAGTGGATTTTGTTGTTCGATAATAATTTATTTACTTTCGAAGGGGTAGAACCAGTTCGGATTCGGAAGAGGAAAATTCGCCGTCAGATGAGTCACTCAAGCTACTGCAGTCATGGCCTAGGCATACCACAAAACTGTCTGTTGCGTCTTCCACACGACAGTTTTTTGCCATTCAAATTTGTATGGTAAAACATATAAATATAAAATTCTCCCATATTGTTCTGTTAAGTTCGGTGAAACAATTTGACACGTTTCCGCCCCACTACCTCTCTTTCATGACGCGCTTTCATCAGGCTAATGCACAAAAAATAATGGATCTGATTTCAGCACTTTAACGCTTTTAAGAGCACCTGGGACATAAATTAAACATCAGACAATTTGACTGAAGTCTAAAGCGGGTTTTTAAAAGGAGTACATGGAAATAATACAACAAAGAAAAAGTTCTATGGAAGCGATCTCGAGAATATTATATCTATTTTTGTCGTCGTAAATTTTTGCGTTATAATTAGGAACAAGATTTATGCTTAATAAGCATGCAGACACAAATATAATCTCAAAGTTGAGTGCAGAAAGGTTTAGGTGGCCTTTAATAACGTGGTCTTGAGAGCCGATGAGGGTGAAGCGAGGTAAGAATGGAGCAGCGCCGGAATGGAAGAGCGGGGGAAACGTGAGATCCCAGGCAAAACCCGCCGACCACCGGCATCGCCCTACACGATTCCCACGTTCCAAAACCGGGAGTGACCCACACAGCCGGGTATCGAACCCGGTTTGCTTTGGTGGGAGGCGAGCGCCCTAGCCGCTACGCCACCGTGGCTCCTATTCGAGTTATAGAATTACAGCAACCACACTTTGGATAGTAAAATTTGATACGTGAAAATTACTATATTTTGCCACCGTGGGCTACCAATAATCTTGATATAATTATGTTAGCAATTGAAAAGGTACACTGTAAAATCGTTTTGAGGTAAAGTTCTCTTACATGTAAGGGAAGCTCTACATGAAAGCCAAAATTACCTGTTAAGTGTAGAGTAGATTTACGTAACAAGTTAAGTACTATTCTCTAATCGTACGGGAAAAGTATCTGACAAAAGTGTGGGGGGGGGGGGGGTAGAATCCCATACAAGTAAGGGAAAATTAACTATATTGTATAATAGAATTATATTTAAAATTATTCCGGAACACTATAACTGTTAATTTATTTTATTTTTTTACCTATATCCTCTGACGAATAGTAACCGAAACCTCAACACTAAAATCCTCGACACTTGGTGGGATGGCGCGAATCATAGTCCTCTATCACGATAGACCGATGCGCCATCCATTACACCGAGACGGCAATGTGACAGCACCAGAGAATATTAACGTGTTAAGGGATTGTTTCTTTCGCCCGTCCCTCCACTTAACTGTTGAGAATGCTGAATAGAAGCACGCGTCGTAAGGCAATTTTCCCATCAATGTGTGGGATTTTCCACTACCATGTACGTGAATTTTACTCCAGAGTGCGGTAATTTCACCTCACCTGTAAGGTAACCTATGATTCCTCCACAAGTTTGAGAAATATTGCCTTACGCTTGTCAGGTAATTTTCCCAAGAGTACATGGAAACGTACAAGAGAAACGGAAATCCAATTGGGAATAACCACTCCCAGTACAACTTACCGAAGCCGAATTTGCGATTTCCAAAAGTTGAGCAAGACGAGCAAATGCAAGACAAAACACGATCAGAAAAATACGGGGGAAAAAAATAAATATGAAAAAGTGAGCAAACAGGGCTTCACAGTCCGAAGAAACTAATTATTGGCTGTACGCTTGAAAATAACTCTTTGTAAGTACTTAGAAGAAAATCCATACTGCCACGAGTAAAATTATTTAAACTTCAAATGTCGAACGTGACAGCAATCACAAGATCAGGGATCACAAATTTATCGAACATCATGAAACGATCAGTAAATGTCAAGACGATTATTTTCTAAATTCTTGTGTATCAATTAACGACGTTTACACTTTTCGTTTCTTAGCGTACCGAAGGAAAAAAGTAAAATAATTTTTGTCGCTCTGTATATGTCTAAGTGCTTATCTTTTGTCTCACGAGAAAAGAAAAAGTATAAGAAACACTGTAGATAAACGTGTTTTGTAACTTCCAGAACGATGCGTTTGAAGCAAGCTACGTTCTCTCGGAAGGCAAACGCTGCTGCATAGAGACGTGCGTTGTTAGTTAACGGCAGAAAGCGTTAGCCTGGTTGATGATTCACATCACGAAATAAGGCACGAGACTAAGAAGGAATTTATAAGTTGTTGACAAATTCCGCAATTCTAAAGGCAGTAATATGTAAGCCTAATTATGTGAGTGAATTATTCAACATTCATTTAACCCGAAGCACAGCTATAACGTGCGTGTGTGTGTATTATATATATATATATATATACTTTACAGAGGAAATGAGTAGCAGTTTGAATTAGTTTGCATGATAAGACGAGTGTTTCTACCTTTATTTAGTTGACTTGTTAGGTGATTTAGCCAATTAAACGTATCTCCGATTACGAGCGAACATGAAGTACTATCCGTGTTTCACTTGTGCAAAACGAGAAATAACTGAGAAAATTAAAACTGTTTTCTAATAAACTGACATATCGTTAGCCTATATAAATTAATTTCATCGTAAATATCCTCGTTATGGAACGTTCATTCAGTCGTAGTTCGCGCTGCCGTTGACGAAGTAGCCTACCAGTAACAATTACTTGCATTCTGATTAAAAACTAAAATCCACACTGCATTAATATTTATATATGTGAAATAACATACCTGCAGGTTATATCTAGCCACAACACGCTATATCTCCAATATTTAATATGCTGCCGAGATTTGTTCGTTTACACTGATGCCACAAATGATGACTAATATTTCTGCTATGGCAACAGACATGAAATTCCTTTATTAAAATAACAATTGCCAATATGCGTGCTAAACAGGCCTTCTTGCTCTGTGCTAAACAGTTGAAAAAAACTATCTGAAAGCTGTGAGAATTATTATATGAATAGAATTATGTTTATCAAAGCTGCTTGATAAAAATATTTGTTTGAAATTTGTCAACACAGCAATTTGAACCCTATTATTTATTTGTTAATTCCTCTCAATACAATTAGAATTAAATTTTGGTACAAATTAAAAGCGCGTGATAATTGCCCGTAGGCGTCGAACCGCATAGAGAATACGGATTGAAATACGCATGCAGGCTGCACAATTACCATCTTGAGTTACCACATTGACCTGCTTTCCTGCCCACAGAAATGTCAATACCATGTTAGAATAATGGAGTGGAGAGATCTTGGCGGCTCTTAGCAGCGAGGTCTTGAGAGAGGAACGTGGTGAGTAGGGAGCAGTATTGGATTGGTAATAGAGGGGGGGGGGGGCAACGGGAGATCCCCGCGAAAACCCGCCTACCAGCGGCATTTTCAGGCACGGTCCCCACGTACGAAACTTCGGGAGCTACCAAGCCGGGAATCGAACCTAATTTTAATTGGGAGGCGATTAGTACGACCACTACACCATCGCGTTTGTTAAAATGAGGGATTTAATAGGATAGGACTTGCACACTACTTCATGGTATCTTCATAAATAAAAAAAAAATATTTAGAAGTTATTCCAGGTGTAACATGCTTTTTTTTAATTGAATCACATGCCACAAACATGTAATAAAGTTATTCACATTAAATTTTATATTTTTAATTAATTAAATCTTTTTTCCACATATTGCCTATGGAATATAATATTTATTTCATAATCTGCAGGTTGTGTTGACAATGAGAAAAAACTTTATATGTGAAATGTTATTGAACTGAGTTTTGGTACGCTATTTGTTAAGTAAACAAATCTTATTCAAATATTTATATTTTTAGAAAACACCGAATGGAAACGTATTTCATCGTTTCTTATTATAAAGATATTTTTTTAAAATTTTTTTATTAAACGCAAGATACGTTGCGTATGCTCTGGTTTCCTAACCTGTTTCTTTCTTTCTTTTTTCCATGGAAAAAGACATTTGAATAGCCGGAGCTTGTAGCTGTATTTTTCTATGTAACTTCACTAGTTTCACAGTACTAGTTACCCACGAATTATACGGGAATACTATTTTTCCGAATTTCATACTTATTACAGCACAAATAAAAAATGTTAGAGCACAAGGGTTTAGTTCCTTCGGGATCAACGGGATCTGGGATAGGAACCAAGCACCGACCGGCCGCCATGTTGGAATTCCCCTCAAAATTTACCTTTTCCCTATCAAAATCGACTAGATTTCCCTAAAATATTGCATTTTTTTCTTAAAAATTTCTCTTTTTCCCAAAAATTTTCCCTTTTTTCCCAGAGCAGGAGAGATGGACTCGTGACCCCGGGTCAGGGCAAGCGGACCAGCAAGGACCAGTGGATGCGGCCGTGGTGGCCATATTGGTTTTACAGACATAGGGTATAACCAAACGATACAATTGATCCAGGATCAGAGTAAGACCTATCAATCAGCCATCTTAGTTCCGTCAGCTATCTTGTCCGCCATATTTATTGCAGGTGACCTTTGATCTTTAACCCCAAAAATAAAAAAAAAAATCCAAATAATTCTCAAAAATCCAACAAATTATAAATAGTTTTCATTAAAAATTATTAACATCATTAAAAACTTTGTATGAAATTATTTTCTAAAATGTTTTTTAAAAAACTTACAATTCAGGGGACCCCGGCGCCACGCACAGCAGACAACCTCGCCTCACTCCCCTCATCAATACACATTTTATTGTATGCCACCATGTTGGTTTTTTCGATTGTCATTTGTTTTAGAGTTGGTCTCTCACATGCGTTAGACTGCCATATTGGATTTCAAATATTTTTAGTACCTAGGGGCAGCTATATTTGATTATGTTTTTAAAGTATAGGTTGCGCTGTCAGCACTCTCCATTTGGATTCTATTTTCGATACATAGATGACGTTAATTTCTTGATTATGCCGCCTGTTATCGGCCTGTACCGGGTGGTGGCATTGACCATTCCTACAAAGTACGTAAACGGTAATATTTTGTTTTTATTTTATTCTTAAATGAGAGTATTTTAAATTAAAAGAATTTTTATATAAAGCGAAGAAGACATTATAAAATAAATAAAACACAGCATATGTTTTTACACAATATTTATTGTATGCATGATAAAATACACAGGTTTATTAATCTTCTTTGGTGTTCACCGTATGATGTCCGCCTCGGCGACTCAGGAACTGGAGCGGGCAGAAAAACCCCACCACTTGACCTCATTGAATTTCCTAAAGCGTGCAAAACCTGAAACTATTACGAAATTGCCGCCTTATCAGTCTTCTCAGTTTGCTCTCGAAGATTGACAAACGCGTTTCATTGCAGCGCCTAAAAATTCACATTCGCGAAGCCAATATTTTTACTAATGAGCAGTTTGGCTTTAGGAAAAATAATTTCACTGTTCATCAGCTTGTTAGATTGTCTTAATATATTACCAATACATTTAACTGGCGTCATTACACTGTCTTAGTAATCTTGGATGTTGGAAAGGAATTTGACGGGGTTTTCTACGTTGAGCGACTTTATGAATTATACTAGAAAAAATTTCGTTGATTGTTATATTGAATTACTAGCATCCTATATAGATAGACGTTTCTTCGGTGTATCAATCGAAGGAGCGACCTCAGATAAGAAAAGAATTAGTGCTGGAGTTCCCCAAGCAAGCATATTTGGTCCAGTTTTATATAATATTTTTATCTACGATATTCAGCAACCCCCTAACTAGCTTATTAATTTATGAGTTTATACTAATAACACTGCCATCTATACGCGTTCCCGCAATGCTGAACTTGCCACCCAGCGCGCCCAGGAACAGCTCAATCTGCTAGAAAATAATTTTCGCCTGGTGCGAATTAAAATGAAGACTTGATATAAAAACCGGGCTAAGTGCCAAAATGTTACTTTTGAGATATTTATATTTGTTTTTTGGTAAATCATAAAAAATGCACATTGGGTGTTCTAGTAATTATTTGTTGGGTTACCAGTGCCAAAGAAATAGGCTAGAGGAAAACCAAAATATACAGTACCTTCAATATCACACAAATATTATTAAACCACACAAAATTGTAGAAGGTGCTAACAACCAACATATGAAACACAAATAATGGGCTACGTGACAAGCCACAGAAGCAATGTAATGTTCACCAGGAATGCTATTATACGTTAGAAGTTAGTAATAATTGCATAAGATACGTATGTCTTGTTTCCTTTCAGGCAAACAAAAAATATGTTGCCTTGTCCTATCGATTTAACAGTTCTTCGTAGAAAGGTTTGTTCTCACTTTTCAGGTAAGGGAGCATCTGTGCGAGGTCACTATTCTCTTCTTCAGAGATCCTGGAGTAGCAATTTAGTTGGGGTAGCATATATTTTATTGCCTCGTTCGTCACATTCTTCTTCAAAATGTGAAAAGATGACCAGCTTGTTCGATAAGTTTTCGTTTCTCTATAAGAGCAAAATCTCCGTCACAACTTAAAAATGAGTGTCCTGAGACTAAGTACTTGTGGTTCACTTAATCAACATATCCCTTACATAGCAAATAGCACCACAAGAATAAAAGCATGCGGTTTATATTCTGGGCTATGCAGTTGTCACTCTACACAGTTAACGTTTTCTTCCTTGTCACACCGGATGTGATTGCCTTGAGAATACATGACGCCACTTTGTTACCATCACGCCCACTTAACCCTTCATGCCAAATAAACATGTTGTTGTCTTCAACGTGTACACACAGTTATAACACGATAAATGACGCAATTAATACATTTGGGAAGGTGTTAATGCTGGAAGAGACAGAACTTGCTTAAGATCAACTGAAATTGTGGTACAGTCACTTGATGGAAGCTGTGATCTGGCGTGATCCTCCTTCATTGTCTTCATGGGCGTTTCAGCTTTGCGGTGATGAACTTCTGTACTGCTTGTTTGTTTTTGTTAGTTTTTATTTCCATATGCAATCGATCATATGTGCCTCATATGTCAGTTCGTGGATGGTGGAATGCTAACATAGGGAACTTGCTCTTGAATATTTCACAATAGTGAAGGTACGTTACAAAAGAAATTGGGTCCTTTTCTTTGAAGGCGAGGTACAGTTTATTGATGCTCAAATCTGGGCTGAAATATTCCTTCTGACTTTTCATTCTGGAGTAATGACTCTGCACCCGAGGAAAGCTTTTTATGTGTTCGATAACGACTGCTTTCTCTTCTACTGAAAATTTCCTGTGTGTTGTTTTGTTACCTCGTTTCTCGGTGTACACTGTTTCACCATTCTTTTTTGCTTTAACTAAGGTCTCAATTCTTCTCTTAGTCACACTAAACACTTCCATGAGCATTTGTTTACACACTTGCACAATATTTCCTTTGCCGTTAGGTAAAGTGTAGGAAATAGTGGCTTGTCGCCGGCTTACCTCTTAACCATATTTCTTGCCATGCCTCCTTCGCTGTACTGGAATGATGACAAGAAGACACATTAATACGAATTTTGTTTTTCATTGTCCACCATAGCATAGAAGTTCACGAAAAGCTTTAGTTTGTGTTCATGAGCGATATTGTTGCATTCATACTTGCACTTGCAGGTAATCTAAAACAGAACATACAAGAATGATTACCGTACCTTCTATTTTAGTAGGGAAAATTTAGTGCGATAGATGCAAACTAGTAAATTTCCAATGACATTACTGTAGTAAAAATGATACCCGACTAATGTGAGCGGACTTTTAAAAAACTCTAACTGTTCTACTGTGAGTTGTGCCATTAAATGTGCTATCGTTTATCAACTGCTGTAAAACTAAACCAAAAATTATGTGTAGGAATATTGATGGTTAAAATCCATTAAAAAATGACTATATTTCGAACCAGCATAGATGCGCGTAATAAGTAGTTCGTTATGATACAGCTTACCCGTTCTGCAGGCTGTGCTTTAGCTGGCAATTCTTTTTGCTGGCTATTTACGTACATTTCACCAGAACATCTCCTTTTTTTTAATTTCAGAATGAACTGTTCATTTCCCTTTACGTATTTTACTACACGAAAAATGACCTTCCATAATGCTGGATATTAATGTTCGATTCCTTCAATAACAACAAACAACACCTAACTAACTGAAACAACGACGGAGCGATTTAAACACTCATCTCTGACGCGCTGGTACCTATCCCGGTTTTAATGTACACGCCGGCGGACATGACCATCCGCACGATCTCGTGGTGAACAGTTGCACTACTACAAAAGCAGGTAGAACTTAGCCCGTTATTTGTGTTATAGGGGCTGGCACATAGAACACATTTTAGCAAAAAAAAATGGTCTATATTTTGGCACTTACACCGGTTTTTATATCGTCTCCAAATATATGTGTGAAAATGCGAGGCGGTAGTCTCCACTCACCGAAATATTCGTCCCACTCTGCAACATGTCACTCTCTTCGGAAGGATATTCCATTTAAAGATGAAGTGAAATACTTCGGTCGTACTATGGATAGAAGGCTTACATGATGACGCCATGTGGAGGCGAAGAGCAATCTGGCTTATGCACACATGTCAGCCTTGTATCCTCTCATATCTCGTGACTCTTGTTTGTCACAGAATATTGAGATTCGATTATGTAAGTCCATAATTTGCCCCATTTTCACTTATGCAGCACCATCTTGGGTGTAATGTACACAAACCTATTTTAATTCTATGCTAGTGGTGCAAAATAAATGCCCCCGATTGGCCGCAAATGCACCGAGAAATGTCCTTGTTTGATGCTTGCATGCAAAATTAAAGTAAGAAATCCTGCAAGAAGTCATTCGTAAACCAACTGAACAATTTTATGAATCTAAAGAGGGGCATTCAAATCCTCTCATAACTGCCCTTGGGGAATATGGTTCAGATGAGACTAATTGATACAGATACAAGTGATCCAAGTCACTTCGAGCGCACAGGTCCCCTTAGCCCTGTTTGGAACACACAGACAGGCCAAACACATTAGCATCTGCGCAGCTTCTTATAGGAGATATTAACTATTAGTTTAGTTAATTTAGCAAATTGTTATATCCTTGACATACAGCTTTAGATTAACTTGAGAAGTCCTGAAGTGACAAATCAGGAGTAATTTTCATTAAATAAAAGGTCATTACTTATTACACACCTCCCATCAGACAGCTGTAATATGCGATCTGTTAAATGAACAACAGCAGATTCCAAGGTGACAGACGACAGGTTATCTGCCGCTGGTGGTGGGATTCACCAGCGAAGTTCAGTTCACTTATAGCGATACTACAGGTGGAAAAGGACTCTTTTACAGCCCATGGCTACAGAGGTAGCACAGCAATAATCATACACGTGTCCCCGTTGACTTAGATTTAGTTTTAGTCTATTTGTGTGAAATGTAACTCTCTTTTCCTTTCAGGCTATTACCATCTTTTTATGAATTAGTAAAAGCCAGTTAGTGTGGACACTGCTGACACTAACGGGAAGCTCATTCTTTTTTCTTTAAGATTTTCTGGATCTACTGGGGATTCGCATGGGAGAGGCTTAGTTGCGCCACTCCCCTCACTAGAGTGATGTGTAAGCACCCCCCTGGTTAAGCAAGCGCCAAACAAAATGAAAGAAGTAGATCTCCTGCCCCCTCTCTCCCAGTATTTATTTACCCAGTTGCATGGTTCCTACCTATCTGTATCCTGTGGCATATTTTATAAATGCATGCAACAATTTTTAATTATTTCCTGTCGAAAGGGTTTCTACGGTGTATATGCCGGTTATTCCCTTTATCTTCTTAGCTATAGTAGTTTAGCTATAAGTACACGTAGGGAGGTTGTCATGGCCAAAATGAGGCTATGGTAGCCCAATCGCTTGCTGCCGCGATGCATATCTTCTTGCATGATTTCCTTCCCTTGTGGAAATACGGGTCCTAGTCCTGAGACACACTTTACTCGCGTCCCTGCTGGGGGCTCACACCGAACACTTAGTTTTAGAGTATATTAGAAGAAAAACGAAACCCCTCCTACGAGCAGTAGTCTTGGTGTGCGAAATTCGCTCCGTACACGCTCACAGTACTGTTCTACACTGAAAGGAGTTTTCTCAAATGTAATTGCTGTTGCGATAGTGTGATGTTCCGCGAGTTATTTTTCCATGCGCCACTGCTGCGAGAACAGGATGTACTTTAGTTAGAAGAGGAGCCGTAAGTCCGGCAACACCAGCCCTGAGTTTTCTCCTTTGGGGCTCAGGGAAACAGTAAACCTCTCAGCCAGGGATCAATTTAATTGTGCATCAAGCAACTGGTATCCCTTAACTGTGTTTCAGGTAGAGGTAAGCAGTCAGGGAGGCCAGTTTTATTTTTTTCTGGCGAGCCCCCAAATCTCGCTATGCCAGTGTGAGCACAACCATCACAGTCCTGTGTGTCCTCCGGCATGCATGTTAGTAGTTAAGACAGTTGGATAATGGGATGCATCTCAGGGCAAGCCCTTTGCGTCTTAGGTCGGGTTAATTATGTTAAAATGGACGCATGCATTGCGGATATAGCAGGGCTGTCTGGTGCCATGGCCACGATTGTAGCCATGGACACACCCCAAAAGAAGAAGTGTCTAGACGGAAGAGCATAGCTAACTAGCCAAAGCTGAGAGGGCCGTGGAATATCTATGCGACAGTCGCGGAGGATACAATTAAATTTCCTTGGAGTGTATTGGGGTTAGAGAAAGTACGGTAAGTTGTTAGTTAGCGAAGATAGAGTTTGTGAGGTAAATGTATGGTGAAATGATATGTGTCAAGTCGCTGCTGGATTTTGACCAGGGTCGTACCGCAGTAGCATGAAACTGGTGGTGGGGGACAGAACTGTGCCACCCGCCTGTCCAATGCCAGTCATCCCTCTGTAACAAAGGAAATAGTATTAGAGTATTATTGATGGCGTAAGAAGGAAAAAGAGAAACTTTATTTAGAGGTTATGTGTTGATCACTTTGCTCGTGACCTCGCTTGCAGCTGTATGTGTTGTTGTAAGTGCAGAAAATTGCTGATTATCTGGCCAGAGCGTATTTCCACCTATTAGGCTGCGAATGACTGCTTTGGAATCGGCATTGACGAAGGACCACCATACATATAAAAAGCTGTCGGATGGGAGAAATATTGTAGCACATGTATGTGTGTTATGCATGGTTCCCATATACGCTGATCACAACGAACAGAGGCAGAGCGGAAAACTAGAACAGCCAATTATAAGCCATCCTCGAATTTCACACGAAACCGAGGACGGCTTCTGATTGGCGTGCATGTGAAACAGGCATAACAGTGTATTTGCAATGCAATTACTGGGTCATCTCCGAGCCAGGGGCTCTACGAAGCTTGCTTTTTCCTTATTCTGTGATTGCATAGTGCTTCGCTAATTTTTGATTATTTATTTTGTTAGTGAGCGAAGCATGCATATTGATTAATTGCAGTAATACAGCTTTCCAGGGGTTAATTCCATTCTCTTGCATGGCTGAGGGCCTGAATTCTGTTTTTAAATACATTTATGGTCGCCTGTGAGGCAATATTTTCTTTGGTTGCTTGTATTTCTGTGTCTCGTCGGGGTCGTAATCGCCGAGAGTAGTAATTTTCATGTTGAGATGTAATTTGGTGATGGTGTGTATTTAGTTAGGTTCATTCTAGAGAAATTCCTCTTGTAGTGTAGAACCTCCATTAGGTGCTAGGCCTCTGTCGGGGGAAGTCCCCCTCTCTTTCTCCAGGGCTGACTCCAGGCAGCCAGCCAAGATGAACGAAGAGAAGAACACGAAGAGCGAAAAGCAGAACAAGAATAGGAAAGTAAACACGCCAACCCCCGCCCCTCCGCGACCACGCCAGACCGAGATTCTGGCGCAGGAGAGCTCCACATCGCAGCAAAATGCACAGCAGGAGCAGTCTACCAGGCCGATGAAGCCAGCCCTCCAGCCTATAACCGTCTACCACACTCAGTCATGCACATATACCACAGTGCTTTCTGTTCAGAGAACACCTCAAGTTGCTCAATATCTCCATCTCTAGTAGTGATCCTGTATTCGTTATTTAAATTATTAGTCATCTGGACATATACTACACAATGGCAAGACGAAAAGCTCTCATGGGTTTTGCCTTAATTCCATTGCCCAAGTCTGCCGATGGCTGCTAGAGGGCATGGATGCAGATTACCCTCTATTAGGGTATTTGACCTTTGACCTTGACCTCTGATTTTCGTCTCTGACCTTTGACCTTTAACTAAAAAATAATTATAAAAAAATTAAAAAATCAAAATTGTCCGAAACAATTACAAAAAAAATAATTCCTGAAACAATTCCAAAAAACCCCAAAAAATTAATGTTTTTAATATTGTTGAAAAATTATTTTAATAACTTTACTTTCCAGAGCTCACCCTTTACACATACCCATTCCACCATCTTCGAAGGTGCAACCGACGACCATCTTGGTAGGCAGTCACTATCTTAATAAGAGACTACTATCATGGTAGACAACTATCATCTTGGTAAGTGACCACCATCTTTGTAGAAGACCGCCATCTTAGTAGGCGACCACCATTTTGGTAGGTGACCACCATCTTGGTAGCCGACCACCATCTTGTTAAGTGACCAGCATCTTGGTAGACAACCCATCCGCCATATGGCATGCAGTTGACCTTGACCCCATAAACTCGAATAATATTGAAAACAAAAATTCGAGAATAATGCATAAATGTTGAGAAACATATTGAATCACACACTACTAATACCACCATATTGAATGCAGGTAAATTTGACCTTGATGCCATGACCGTGACTTATGTTGAATGACCTTCAAAACAAAAACTCAAGAAAAATACATAAAGTAAACAAGCCTATTACAACACAAAATACTGCCATATTAGATGCACACGACCTTGAACTTGACCCCACGACCTTGATTTACATGGAAAATTATAACTCGAAAAAAATACATAAAAGTCGACAAGCATATTATGTTACAGACAACACTGCCATATTAGAAGCTGATGACCTTGGTTGTATGACCTTGAATGACCTTGTAAACAATAACTAAAAAAATACAGTAAAGTCAGCAAGTATATTACTTTACAGACTATTGCCATATTGGGTGCATATAGCCTTAACCTTGACCCCATGACTTTGAATGACCTTCAAATCGGAACCTCTTAAAATTGCATGAAAGTCGACAAGCTTATTACATTACAGACTACTACCTCCATATTGTATTCAGGTAAACATGTCCTTGACCCCATGACCCTGAATGACCATGAATGCCCTTGAAAACCAAAGTTCGAGAAAAAGACAAAATTCAACAAGTCTATTATTTCACAGACTTCTACCGCCATATGAGATGCAAACGATCTTAACCTTGACCTCATGGCCTTTAATGTACTTGAAAACCAAAACTATAAAAAGTACATTAAATTCAACAAGCATATTATGTTATAGACTACTACCAACATATTAGATGCAGATGACCTTGAACTTAACCCCATGACGTTTAATATCCTTGAAAACAAAAGCACGAGAAAAAATACATAAAAGTCTACATGAACATTGCATTGCAAACTACTACCACCCTTTTAGATGTATATGACCTTGACTCCAAACCTTGAATGACCTTGAAAACAAAAACTCTAGAAAAAGTACATAAAATTAAACAATCACATTATGTTTCAGACTACTACCACCAGATTATATGCAGATGGCATTGAACCCATGACCTTGAAATACCTTGAAAACAAAAACGTGAGAAAAATGTATAAAATTCAGCAAATGTATTACATTACTAACTACCATCACGCTGGATGAAGGTGATCTTAACCTTGACCCCATGACCTTGAAAGACCTTGAAAATTAAATCTCGATAAAAAATTCATAAAAGGCTACAAGCATATTACATTGCAGACTAATACCACTATATCGGATTCAAGTAAACTTGACCGTGATCCCATTGAACTTGAATGTCATTGAATGATCTTTAAAACATAAACTGGAGAAAAAGACATACAAATCAGCAAGCATATTACATTACAGACTATTACCCCCATATTGGATGCAATACGATTACTAAAAATTTAAAAATAAAACAAATACCACACAATAAGTTTAAATGAGATTTCTTATGGATTAAACAAAATCTAAACATTGCCGATTACTTGCATATTACCAGTGTTACAAATCCATTTACGAAAACACCAAAGTTGATCACCAATCTCAAAATTAACCTTCTTAAGTGAAAATAAAACAGGCGAACCATACAAACTAATAACAGCAGTCTGATTGCCAACACTTTCATGGATGTAGATGAGGAAGTTGATAAATGTTGTGTTAAAGTGCTAAGTATAAAAGAGAGCTATATTCTGCTATCATTTTTATTTTGTTTTGTTCTTCATGGTATAATCGCTAAACCTGGTAGTGAAATGTTATAATTGTGTCTCTTCAGAAAACTTTTTTATGCTAAAGATCCTACTGCCAAAGACTTAAGTGAGAGTGACTTATGTGATATAATTTGTTGAAAGACTGTACCTTTTCGTGAAAGTGTTGCCAATCAGACTGCTGTTATTAGTTTGTATGGTTCGCCTGTTTTATTTTCATGTAAGAAGTTTGAGTTTGATATCGGTGAACAACTTTGGTGTTTTCGTAAATTGGTGAGTACCACAGGTGATATGAACGTAATGGGCCATGTTGAAGATTCCTTTAGTCCATAATTAATAGCATTTAGCAGTATTTTGTGGTATTTTTGTTATTAATTATTTTTTGTAAACACATTATTCCATTACATTCATTGTAATTATTTATTAAATTTAACTTGACATCCACAATTTGTTTTAAAAATTTATTATGATATTATAAAGAATACACTGACATCATACTGACACATTCAACAATCCTTGTAAGAATTGTAGTGATTGATAATGAGCTTCCTTAGGTGTAACATTCAACATACTATATACGCACATACATACATGCATATACAGTTATGCTTACATACATAAAAAAATGTTTTGTTAGGGGGTAAAGGGGGAATTAACACAATCTATCTGTCAACACCTGCACCAGTATGGTGCAAGTTTGATACAAATACAGACTTTGATGATATAATGTATATTTAAAGAATATTAAAATTATATAATTCATGAGTGTTGCAGTTGTTATTCAATTAAGTAATAATTTTGTTTTGTATCTAGTGTGTCACGAATTTATTATATAATGGTTTTTTAATTTAAATATAGGCCTATTCGTTTAATGCGGCTATTTCCACGTTAAAACATCACGTATATAAGATATGAATTTAATCGATTATATATAATATAGAATTATACTTAATCATATATAGGCTAGGAATATAAATAATTTTATATAAAATATAAATATACATTTTTACATATAAGATAGCAATATGCATAAACATATATAGCATACTAATTATATATATGATAGGAATATACAGAATTAAACATAAGATAGGAATATACAAAATTAAATATAAGATAGGAATATACATAATTAGGAATCTACATAATTGTATATAAGTGTGTTTTCTTCTGAGGTGAATGAGTATTTAGGTTTTCTCAGAGTTCACCCATTCCATAAAGGTCTTAAGATTTCTGAGAATGTACAATTTTGTAAAAAAAAATTGCGAATCTGTTTTGGT
The DNA here is from genome assembly GCA_029891345.1 of Dryococelus australis. Classification (NCBI taxonomy): domain Eukaryota; kingdom Metazoa; phylum Arthropoda; class Insecta; order Phasmatodea; family Phasmatidae; genus Dryococelus; species Dryococelus australis. The sequence goes on along the minus strand of CM056996.1, from coordinate 234,102,187 downwards.
TTTAAGCAGCATATTTTTTATCCAGATGATGATAATGGTTAAGGTTAACAATTACCATTATAAACACTTTTTCTGAAATTTACACACTATTACATATTTCCAGGTTGGTCGAGCGATCTAAGATGGTGCATTTAATCTCTGGTTCATTGTAAGGGGAGCATGGGTTCGAATCAGACACCTGACAAATAATATATATACATATATATATATATATATATATATATATATATTGAGACAGTCAGTATGGTCAACATGAACTTTTGTTCTGTCGTGTCAACAGTATATAAACATGCACCATTCAACAAGGTTTTCACATCTCCCATGTTTATAGGGTTTGCAAAGCAATCTTACTGTTACAGACACAACACAACATAATTCTGGAGACTGTTGTAGCAGGTAGAATGTGAGGTTATATATATATATATATATATATATATATATATATATATATATATATATATATATATACAGATGCACAAGCTCTCTCCGTCTAATTCGCAGTTCGGTTGTCGTTCGAGTAAGAGCTCATGACCTCTGACTGACTTCGAGTGACTTGAGACATAGCTGCATCATTTTAGACCTATAAAAGCAGCATGTGTCGTCGCTACAAATATTCCAAAATGTATTTCTCTCGTCATGAGGGATCAGTGAAAAAGATGGCATGTTGTTCTAGCTGTCAACATTTTATTAGCTATTGTGGCATATGAAAAGCTTAAAATACTTGCAGCACTCGACAAAGAAACTGAACACGCATATCTACCTAAAGAATTCCCTCTGATATATGCACTACATGAAAAATCATGTTTATACTAACATCTAACTGCTTATCTGCAACAGAACGAAGATATGCTTGGATGTCTCCCATGAATAGAGAGTTTTCAAGGACATGGTACTGTTATGGATACATCTCATTCCAGGAGTGAGTGTAATGCATGTCGGAAGAGTGTTGAACTTGTGAGAGAAAAAATTGTGTATATAACAATGAAATATGGAGAAATGTGAAGAAGAATAATGTCGTGAACCATGTTGCTTTTACATATTCATACTCAGCAGACGTATTCTGAAACTGTCGAGATGGACAACATTAACGATGTTTTTGTGTAGTGTAACCAGTATATAAGCATGCATCCTGTAAGAATGTTTTTACTTGTTCGGTAGTTGTGATACAAGGTAGATCATCACGAGTAGAAACATCTAGGGATAGTGTAAACTGTTATAATATAAAAAAGGAAACAGTTGGTGAGAATATGTCAACATCGTCAATGCTAACACGAAAGCCTTCGGACTCTGGTAGTGGAAGCTACACAAGAATATCGAGGATCTGCCAATACTGTGGCAAGACATTCAAGAATTTGCTCTAATGCCAGACGACATGAAGCTAGCAACTGTATATTCAGCATTTTATACGAGATGTATCCATGTGTTAATTGTGGTGTGATGCATGCGAATTGGAGTTCCTTGACTGCAAACAACAGGATTTGTTCTATAAAAATCGACTAAATAATAATCATTATTGTTTAATGAAGAATATGTTTGATTGTGTAACAATTATTATATATTTTTGATAATTTCGTATAAAAAAAAGTTAAATTGAGTATAAGATTTCTGTTTTTATTCGATCCCCTCTTTATATATTAAGCTGATCAGGAGAAACGAATAGGTATAATATGAGTTAAATGTGTTTTGAAGATGTTATTCATTTTGTCATAAAAAATACAATTTTTTTTCTGATGGTCGTGTATAATGTTTAGATATATACAAATATGTTAAGTATAGCTATCGTCATGGATTTCTGTGAAAATTTAAATGGTAATTGGAAAATAAATACGAAAATCTGGTTGCGATTATTTAAGTAATGAGTAATCTGTGATTCAAGGAAGGAAAACCTCCCTTTATTATTGTCAGATGGGGTACGTTATCCACCATCAGTAGCAACCACTTTGACAATAGAATGGGATTTTGAAATCGTATATGTTTGGAAATGAAGTATACCTCTGTTGGTGTGAAATCTAGTACTGAGCATATTTATATATGCACAACTTATTCGAATATCCTAATATTAGATCGAAAAAAAAAGCAATGATGTTTTCGTTATAAATATTTCAGTAATAATGAAGCTATAACTTTGAATATGCATTAAAATATATGTAAAGGTGTTGTTATAATATGTGGGAAGATATGGTTGAAATGTCTTGGAAAGTAAGTTGGGTGTTATGATAGTAATACAGCTTGAAAGGCTCTCATATTGTGGTCGTGTCTGTTTTTGTATGATTTGTTCATCTGAGTTGCGTAATATAATATAGTTGTCAAGTATTTATTTTTGCTGATTATGTTTGATTCTAAGGCTTTTGAAAATTAATGTTATGGTATGTGTAAATGAGCTGTGTGTTGCGATATGGTTTGGGAGTACTGACGGATATAATGTTTTATGCTGGAGTATTTGATTTTTTGGATTGGTAATATGACCTATTAAGATGAGATTTCGTTAAGGCTTGATTGCTGTCCAGGGTATAGTGTGTGGGTGATGGTATTATTTGGCTGTGTGTTTGCTAATGCATTATATAATATCTAGTCAGAGTAATTAGTTGGACTATTTCATACGAATGCTTATAAGATTGCTTTGTTGTCATGGATGGTTTGAAAGGAAGTGTTTGATATATCCATTATGATGTAATCGAATGGATTTTATGTAGTGTTCAGGTGTTTTGGGACATTATATGTTAGAATATTTTGACTGGATAAATGAGTAGAAATAAATTTTTGACGTGTTATTCTTAGCAGCGAGTATAATACGTGATCAAAAATTATTAGTTAGTTAAAACATTTTTACATTGGCAGTTGGAAATTTGGGGTATGTAGTTGGGTAATATGACATCAATTTATGCTTGGGTGGTAGGGTCTGATGGTTGACATATTTAATTAATAATATGGTGTTATGGATGAGAAGCCTGTTTTTAGCAAGTGAAGCCTTGTCATAACAGGCTTTAGAAGGAGAAATTAAAATAATTTAATAACAGTTAATAATAATTATTCATAATGATATGAGGTAATGAAAAAAAATGCAAATTTATATACTGATGCATAGTCTTATCGTTCCTAGTTTACTCAGCGTGTTAGTTTTAAGGGATATTCTAAAATTTCCAGCAATGGCATTATGCACTCGCTCCTCGATTAACAATTAGAACATATGTTTTACTCCATGTCATATTGTAAGCCTCTCTGTGTCCTGCATCACTAACTATATGAAAGCTTTCTCCCGTCTGCGATTCAATAACTTGCTAGAGATGTGCGTGTTTCTCTTGTATTCTACATAACATTCGACAGGACATCGCCTTATTTGATAATACATTATACATATAGGTTAAATTAGGGTAGGAACAAAATGATTTACTTTTATCACAATACGATAAAGATAATGGGGTATCGAAGCCAATTTGAGAAAGCATGGTTTGAATATATGTGATGAGTATTAATTTTTAAGAATATATTATGTAACACCTTAAAACAATAATATTGATACAGGTTTTTTTTATCATTATACTACAATTGAGTATGTGTTTTTTTTGTGTGTTTGCATGTGTAACATTTGTGCATGCGTGAACTCTCTCCAAAGCGAAAATGTCTCCCCGAGCGAGTTTCGAGGCACAGGATTACTTGCTATGCGAATGAAATATAATTGCCCTCAACGAGTGTCTTCAACCGAAACATAAATAGTATTTGCATAACCGAATAACTTGGGCAGGATGTGTAATTATTTACGTTAGTTACACAATAGGTAAATCTTCATGGTAATTATTCATTTCTTATTATGCGAATAAAATTTAAGTAACCTTGATGGGCGATGAAGCAAGGACAGAGCGAGTTCTCATTACTCGTGAGGAAAGCGTACAGTTGCCTTACACCGTACTATAGTGTAGTCCCTAGTCTATCAACTGAGACGGGCTGTCTCATTGCCATGGAAAATTTCTGCCAGCCCCAGTGGGACTCGCATTACCATGCATGGAATACGTCATCGTTCCTGTCTGGCTGCCTGCCTGCTGTTACGACGCGAATATTGAACGGCGATAGTTTCAAGCTTAAAATCACACTAAAGACAATAAGCTATAATGAAGATTTGTTCCTTGCCTTAATATCAGGAACTGGTGTGTGCCTAGGCGAACAACAACGTGACGTGATCTTGGTCAATAATTTGTGCCTTGAGGTATGCAGTAGCCCTATCACGCACGCAGCCGACCAGCATGGGAACACTCGTCATACTAACAGCTGAGCCGCTGGTTCGCCTCCGTCCCGCTACGTAGTGCTGCGGTCGTGTGGCCATCATGGTAGGCGCGCGAGTTTATATGTAAAGACAGCTGCACGTGTGTTTCGTTCTGGAACCGCCCATGGTTCCTCTTAGCTAGAATAAAAAAATTATTCGTTGTGCCCCCTTTGTGGTGGAGACTCATCCCCAAAAATGTATAGCATAAATACCGCAGGAGGCAACAGCTCTTGGCGAGTCGGCTGCTGGGGACTAAACTAAAGATAAGAACGCTGTGTGATTGTAGCCGAGGCTCTTCAGGCCAAAATCTTAGAAAATGGATGTTTGCATGTCCTTGCTGGTAACTAATTATTATAAAAAATACTACCTTTACTGGCACGATTGGATGTTCAGAATTTAAAAGTAGCCTTAAGACTCTTTGTAAAATCCAAAATAAATGTTGACAGTCTTGGTCAGTTAATAAGATGTAAAGTCAAGTAAATTATGATAATCAAAGTAATTTTCAATAACGTAACACGTAAATGTAACGTAAAGTCACAAGGTTTTCAAAATGTTTAATATTTACTTTGAGATGTCATATTATTTAAAGGCTATTTTAAAAATGCAAAGTTTTGAGGCTTCCGAGAAATGAAGACTAAAGTTTTAAAGACTTGCACGTGTCAGTTTACTTTTATGTCAAAGTTCCTGAAGAGAAAATGTACACTTGCGTAAAAGTTACGTTGCTTCCTGAATGTTCCTAGCGAGAAAATTTTAAGTCTGTTTATAAAGTTGATGGTTTGCCAGCCTTTAAAGCATGAAGTTAAATTACCAGATAATTGTGAGATTTGCAGAACTACAAATGAATTGAGACTTTAAAAAATATGTTATTGGTTAGGTCCTGAATGTGACCAAATGCTCAAGAAAGTCCTCAGTAGTGTTTTTTTTTTGTCTGTGCATCTATTTCTGCAAACAAATTATTTCTATCTGTTGAACAATTCTGTTCGTTTGGTTTTAATAAAGTGTGTGTCCCTGCAGCGCAGGGCATAGCAAGAGCTTCAAGCTGCGCACTATGCTCTTTTGTTGCAGAGGTGTCGCCAACATTAAATTGGTAACTTCGTTGTTTTTTTTTATGAAAGTAGATGAGCTGTTTAGAAAATATTGAAGGAGTTTATAGGTTAAGTATTAGGATAATACTTGTCAAAATAACAGTTTATTCAACTGTTTTGTCAGGAAAAATAACCGAAGAAAAGTCTACATGTTAGATACAGAATCTGAGTAAGGCTGCTCTGAGTCAGCTCCTAAAGGAAGCTGGAGAGGAGGTTCTAGACACCAATGGTATTGCGGAATGGTGAATTAAGGCCCGTGCTCTCAGGAGGTGATTAGATGGGAGCATAGGTATTGCTGAAGGCCCCATATAACAATGAAATAAAAATACGTAAAGATAAAAATTTAAAAATGAGGTAAAATTAAATTAATAAACCCGACCGCTATGTTGGATTTCCATGACTGTAACTTTGACCCTCGAATGAGCTAAGAGTCGAAAAACGAGAAAAATATCAAATATTGTTGCAATTAATATTGTTAAATTAATCTAAAAAATCGGGTAATATTTCATTATTAACCTCGAACACTCTCTTGTATATCTGAGAACTTCAACCACTAGCCCAAACATATTTTAACCCAACAATTAAGAAACTATTTAAAAAATTGGGAGACATTAAAAAAACAACATAAAAAGTAGAAGTCCAAAAATTTCATTACATATATTATTTTTAAAAATTACATTTAAAGCTTCCAGGGTTCGATTATTGTAAAGATGGGGAAGCACACAGTCTCCTGGCATGACGACCAACATATGACTGGCCTCCATCATCAACACCACCAATTATTATAAGTTATTTAATCAACAGTTTTCACCCCACGTTTAAATGTCATGTACAGTAAGAGCAAACTGATGGAGAAATCACCCTTACACAGAAAACGGAATGTCACTCTTAATATTTCCTAGACAGGTATAGCTTTCGTAAATGGATACTTCTTCTAGTTATTCTATATCCAAGTAAATCTAAAAGCAACTCAATATCATTGGGATTATTTAACTGTAAAATTTTTGAACTGTCCATTCCATTCTTGGGCTTTCAGATTTTTTTAAAACAAAGTACTTACTACCTCTATGCAAAGATCTACTGCAGGTGGGTTTGCCACCATCGTTCTCGTTTCCCGTGTTTATTTTTTTTTCGCAGATTCTAAGTAGGTATAAATATATGTTACCGCAGCTATTTCTGACATTTTCTACTAACACTCGTCGCCATCCACACAAACGCTGTGGAAAGCCAACATACATCGTCACGTTTGGGCCTGCTGCTGTTTCGGCGTTTGGGTGCGCTGTCTTGCTCGTGGAGCGCTTGGCAGTGAGATTCGTGTTGTCGTTCGTCATTCAGCTGGACAGCGAGGATGCGCCTTAACTCCCCGCCTACCTGGGCTGGAACGGCGTTGTTCAGTGTTTGAAATACACGTTTTTCAACGAAACTGTAAGACGTACGTCAACGAGCTGGTCTTTAAAAAGAGGACACTTCAGACGAGGTCTCTTTAGAGTTCTCTCAAGACGTCACGCACTTCAGAAACACAATTTCACATCACTTGGAAATGGCTAAAGACGGGTTCTTCAAAGCGATGCACGTCAAAATACACGCATCAGTTATGTACCAAAGTTCCCAAGAGACCTGCGTTGAACCTTGCCACAGACACCAATAAAATAACAGGGTTGCTGCTGAAAGTCTTACAGGCGTAGATGCAGCACGACGAGAACACTCGGGGCCGCGGTGGTGCAGTGGTCAGACTACTCGCCACCTATACAGGCGAGTCGGGATCGATTCTCGGCCTGACCCACTCCCGGATTTTCGCATGTGTGAATCGTGCCGGACGACGCCGATGGTCGGCGGGTTTTCTCGGGGAAATCAACCCCCCCCCCCCCCCTCCACGCAAACACTGACGCTGCTCCATATAATACCTACCTTCATCATCGGCTTTCCATACCTCGATGTTAAGATTACATGTGCCCGAGACTTTTCTGCTGATTTTCTTCACATAGATATGGGCGACAATAACACGCACGAGAGCGCTCTGTCGCTACTACTCGCGAGGTCCAAACCTAAGTGAAAAGTATAATTTGGAGAAGTCTGACATAACGTATTTCAATTGGGACAAAAACTGGCACGCGGCACAGGCGCTAGGTGCCGGTCACCATGCTGTGACGTCACCCAACTGACGTGCTGGATCTGCATGACCTTGAAATTAATGCATGATTTTGACTTTGACCCAATGCCCATGACCTTGGATGACATCGAACCCAAAAAATCCAAAGAAATTCAGAAAACTTATAAAGTAAAAAAATTTATGAAGAAATTTAAAAAATAAAAATACTTTCAAATTATTGTAAAATTTATTTAAAGATATACATGTAGAAGGTCCGGGGTTCGATGAAAGGTGGATTCACTAATCTCCCGACACTATCGTCCCTCGCCAGGTCGGCTGGTGTCCATCTCGTCAGCCATGTTAGCTGTCGATGACCTTGATCTATAGCCTTGAACTCAATTCCCGTGACCTTGCATGACCTTAAACAATAACATTCCCAATAATTCTGACACTTTCCTAAACACCTTGACCCAAGACCTAAGACACAACCACGGCACAAGACACAAGATCCTTGACCCAACTCCCTTGGCCCAATACCCTTAACCCTTGACCCAAGAATCAAGATTAAAGAACCAAGACCCTTGACCTTAAGACCCAATAATCTTGACCCTTGACCCAAAACCATTGCCCCTCGACGCAAGACACAAGAACCTTGATCCCAGACCGAAGACCCTTGACACAAGACCCTTAATCCAACACTCTTGACTTAAGTTACTAAATCCTAGACCATTTACCCAAGACCATTCTAACTCCAGACCCTTGACCCTTGACACAAAATTCTTGACCCAAGACCCAAGACACTCGACCCTTGACTCCAGGACCCGTGGCGCTTGTCCCTTGGCCCTTAATCTTAAACCGAAAAAAATAAATTAAAATTCCCAAAATTCTTAAAAATACGAAAAAATTCGAAAAAAATTATAAAAATTAATGAAATCGATTATTATTTATGAAAAAAGTAGGTTACCATACCTCATTGCTTATGTCGTTCTGCTTGCTTTCAAAATTAATCGCATAAATGTTTTAACCATGGATACAGCTATACTTTTATGTAGGTATATGTATGCTTATTAGAATTCCTTAAAATATATTTATATGTTCCCAATCCAAGCCCTTCATACGAGTAGCAACTACCTGCCAATGTCGTGTTATAATCAAGGAATGGATCAACATCTAAAAACACTTTTATAGACATGCTTGGCTTTAAGTGAAATACCAATAGTGCTAGTCCCTTGAGACGTGGAATCTGCGAGGGTGATAAACAGTATTATCTCCTATGGTCTTCTTGAACATCAATCCCTCAATCGTCCAATCATTCCATTCTTTCGCAATCTTTCACAATCCTCCTCAGAAATTTTTCCATCAATTTTTCTTTCAGTGTTCCAATCTTCTCATCAATCTTTCGTCCAGTCATTCCATCAATCTTTTGCAAGCTTTCTATCAATCTTTCGCAATATTCCCATCAATCTTTAGCCATTTCTCCGTCAATCTTTCTCAATCCTTCCACCAATCTTCCCAGCTTTCCCTCAATCTTTCGCAATCTTTCCATCAATCTTTAGCAAATTTTCACCAATCTCCCATCAATCATTCGTTCAAGCATTCCAACAATCATACACAATATTTCACAATCCTCCTCCTCAGCAATCTTTCCATCAATATTTTGCAATCCTCCTCGAAATCTTTCCATCAGTCTTTAGTAATCTTTTCATCAATCTTTCGCGATCTTTCCTTCAATCTTTCGCAATATTTCCATCAATCTTACAAACTTTTTTTGTCCAATCTTTAAATATTTTCATCAATCTGGCAACATTTCTCATAATAATTCCATCAAGCTCACACTCTTTCCTTGAATATTCCAATATTCTCATCAATGTTTTGTCCAATCTTTCGATAAATCATCAATTCATAATCAGTCCATATGTGTGTCATCTGTTCCCAACCATACGCATTAAAAAAAAAACATTCATTCACTAACTGTCTCCACACATTTTTACTTGAGAACTTCATTTATGTTTTGTTGGCAGTCCACTATCTATGTACTTTTCTGCTCAAATACTTTATTAATTTTCTGTGAGTAGATCTGTACTATAGCAAACTAGTTTTCATAGAATCACTTTAAAGTTATGAGGTATGAAATTATACAGCACAAAATTATTAAAACACTTTTATTATTTAAATGATTTATTATTTTTGTAAGTACAATTTCAGAAGAAAGTAGCTCATCACATCATTCGATATAACCCCTCCCCTTTAGTTCGCTACTGATTGAAGATATCTCAACAATGTGTGAGAGATCCCAGTGTTGTCGCAGTTCAATGAAATGTCTGAGTTTAACAAGTTCATTTGTGTCTTCGGGAAATGGGTTGCCACTATTCACAACATATTTTGCCTTCTTCATGTCGCTCGTTGCAGCAAATGTATTCGAGGACTTTGCCAATGCATCGAGAAAATCGCCATCGTCTTCAGCGCTAGAACAGACTTCATGTTTATTTTCATTAATGCTGTCTTCATTATCGTCTTCACCTCCTGTTTTATCCTCAATATCAAGTTTACTTTTCTTTGTAGGAGTCGCACAGTAATCATCACTATTTAGAGACGACAAATATTTATTACGAAGTTCATCGACTTCAATCGAACATTTTACACATGTGCATTCCACACATACTGGCCCTACCAAACCTCGTAGGTCTCTCATTACGTCATTAGCATTAACTGTATCGTCATAATCGTCTGTCGAATCAGTATCCATTGATTCAGCACGGGGTATTGATGAAATTACTTTATTGCTCTCAAAAGACGAATCCATGCAGTTCTTGATGTGATTCCTCAATATATCACCTTGCATAAACGGCTTCTGTCCATTGTCGTAATACTTCATCGCGCGGAAAGGTCTCTTCGTACAAGCGGTTCTCTCATGTTGTCGAGCATGACAGATTTGCTGAAGATCTTTCCACAGTAGCAACACTGTTTTACATGTAATTTTCCAGCAGTGACCGAAGGTATAGCCATAGAGGCAAGCTCTACAGTAGGCTTGGCACAACCATTGGCTTGAATAATCTTCATGAAAAAATTCAAAATCCTTTCCATAGTGGCAACATGTGTATCTACTTGGCCTAGCTGTTGCTTTGTATAAATGTATATATATAGATACACTTACTAGCACATTTCAGCAGTGAGATTATTAAAGCAATTTTATGCCTCCATTCAACCATACATTTTATCTTGTTCCTTGAACACATTACCATGCAGTTAAATCTTCGGTAGTTTCTTCCAGACAAGTTTTTCGCTCAGCATGAAATCCTGGTCAAACTTAAAGCAGACAACTGACTCCTGCCAGACCGACCCTTCACAATCAGCACCACAATTAGCGCCACAATCAGCACTACAATCACCAACACAATCAGCACCACAATGACCACCAAGCACTACAATTAGCACCACGTTCAACACCACAATCAGCACCACAACAGACCCATAAGTACCGCACTCAGCCCATCACTTATCACCGCAATCAGTACAGCACATAGCACCACACTTAGCACGGCACACACCATAATTGACCAAGAATGGCACATAAATGACCCATGGGTAATTATGGCTTATATTATTGTCGTGCGTCGTGCTAATGTGCGGTGCTAAGTGCAATGCTTAGTGCTAAGTGGGTGCTAAGTACGTTACTAAGTGCAGTGCTTATTGTAGTGCTGATTATGGTGCAGATTGTGTATTTGATTGTGGTACTGAATGTATTGCATGGAGCTGTTTGTGGTGGTGGTTGTGGTGTTGATCATGGTGCTTATAGTAAAGTTTTTGTGGGGCTGATTGCAAAAAGTCGGTCTGGCAGGAGTCAGTTATCTGCTTTTATTGTGACCATGATTTCAAGCTGAGCGAAAATTTTGCTTGGAACAAACGGCCGAAGATTTAACTGCATGAAGAAAATGGAAGCCAATGTATGCTTACTACCTTTATTCATGAATAAATATAGATTTAATTAATTCTTTAAAATTTGTTTTTTTTTCATATTTTTTTAAGAATATTTGAATTTTTTTAAATTTAAATTTAAAGGGGCAAGGGTCGAGGCTCATGGAGTAAAGGGTAGAGTATCTTGGGTTTTGGATAAAGCACCTTAGGCTCTTGGGTTAAGGATCTTGGGTCATGGGTCTTGAGTCTTGGATCAAGGGTTAAGGTCCTTGTGTCATGGGTATTGAGTCCTGGATCAAGGGTCAAGGGTCGAAGGAATTGGGTCGAGGGTCTTGTGTCAATGGTCTTGTGTCAATGGTCTTTGGTCTTAGGTCAAGAGTCAAGATTATTTGGTCTTAGGTCAAGGGTCTTGGTTGTTGGGTATTGGTTCAAAGGGTCTTGAGTATTGGGTCTTGAGTTTTGATTCTTGAGTCTTGGGGTTTGAGTATTGGGTTTTGATTATTGAGTCTTGAATATTGGGCTTTGAGTCTTTAGTATCGGGCTTTGACTCTTTAGTATTGGGTTTTGACTCTTGGGTTTTGAGTCTTGGATATTGAGTCAATGGTCTTGGGTCTTCAGTCATGAGTCAAGTGTCATGGTTTTTTTTTGGAAATTTATTAGAATTTTTTGGAAATTTTTGTGTTCGAAGGCATTCAAGGTCATGGGAATGGGGTCTAGGTCATGGATGAAGGTCAAGGGCATCGACGTCTAACATGGCTGACGAGATGGACATTGGCCCACCTGGCGAGGGACAGTCGTATCGGGAGCTTAAATGATCCACCTGGCATCGAACCCCGGACCTCCTACATGTACATATTTAAATAATTTTTTAAATTAATTTTTAAATTTTTTAAATTTATTATTTTTTAATAGTTTTTTGGTATTATAAAATTTTTCTACAATTTATTCGAGTATTTTGGATTCAAGGTCATCCAAGGTCACGGGCATGTGGTCAACGTCAAAGTAATGGGTAATGGTCAAGGTCACATAGACCCAACATTCCGGTTGGGTGACGTCACAACATGGTGGCCGGCCGGCGTCTGGCACATGTGCTGAGTGCCAATTTTGTCCCATTTAATATAAACTTGCTGTTATAGACGGCTTCACCCGCGTGAAAAAATCAAACCTTAATTATAATGACCAACTGATCTATCTCAATGGTTGGTGCCATATTTTATATGTTCCCTAAGAAACGGTTCGTTGTTCCACGATGAAAAGTATCGTATGTGCTCATCCATAATATAGTAATCTACCCCTGTACCAAAATTCATCCAAATCCGTTGAGCCGTTACGACGTGATTGAGTAACAAACAAACATACAAACTTTCGCATTTATGATGTTATTAGGCTCATGCCCGTCTTCTCCAAATTATACTACTTACACATGCATTGTTTCCGCTGTTACGGTTTCCTGTGCAAATGAGATCTGTAACAGTGGGATTTTATTACACGCGATGAAAGGAAACTGCGGAAATAAGCTCTAAAAATGCGATTTTTGAGCATTTACAAGTTTTTTCTCTTAGAGTAAACTTAATATTATAAAAAAATATATAAGTGTATGTACCTAGATTATTTTTATTTTTATTTTTTATTTTATTTTTATTTTTTGCAATATACACAGGACCTTATTTTGCTGAGAAACGTGGAAATGTGCAAACAACGAATGTGCGGAAAATATATCTGTACTATTAACTCTTAAGAACACTTCACTCTCCTCTCCACCAGAACACTCTGCACGCCACTTCAAAGTCTTGCGCTTAGTGGCGATGGCGCATTTGACGAGCATGGCTGTGTAACCTTTATAGCTCCCTCCCTTCTCGGCCAGTGTTGCCAACCTTACCGTAAATGATTGTGCTACAAATTAATAAAAATTGTGTTACTTTGGGGAAAAAATGCTACATTCAAGAAAACTTCGTTACGTTATGCATGCTTTTATAATATAATAATAAAAATAATAAAAATGTATTTTCAAATAAAAAACCGGGATTAAGTATGGCATTGAAATGAAATAATTACAATTACAACGTAGTTTTAGTTTATTAGTTTTAGTTTTTAATTTTCGTTTCTTTCATTATTTCTATATATGCACAGTAATAATTTAAAATAAAAATGTTCTGCTAGGGAAGAACTTCATCCACTGTATCACTACTGTCAGCGGAAATATGTCCTGATTTCTTTTAAAAAAGGTACTAGTACTGGGGTGCCATGATTCCTTTATCATCTAAGCTATCATAGTTTTGCTTGGAATGAAGCCTCTAAAGTATTCAGACTTATTTGTATGCCTTGGTACGAGTGTTCCATTAAGTGTGGAAGTGATAATGTGGTTTCAGTACTTACAGAAATAATGCTACTTTTGGGTAGCATAGCTGTCTCTGCATGCTACATGTCACAGCAATCCAAAAATGTACCACATGTAGCATAGTTATGCTAGGGCTTGCAGCGCTGTTCTCGGCCTCAGACGCGGAGAAAAGTACAGCCCATGGTGGCGATGTGTAGAGTCATCACGGAGGTGGTCTGAGGTGAGAGCAGGTAGTCGGCCTACTTGCTGTGTCGGCCGGGTCACACGGATGCGGTCGCTGTGACCCACAGCTCGGCGAGGTCTGGCGTCCCACTGTCAGTAGCTCGTGGTCCAGTGAGGAGGCTGCAGAGGCATTGCGCCGCAGTGAAGGTGAGTGCCATGTCGTTCTCCTGCCACACCGATACTATACTGTACTGTACTGTGCGTCGCCTTCACACTGACATCCCATTACCGTGAGTATAGGCTGTTCACGGTGAAGTGAGCACTCTTTAGGCCCTGGTTACTTTTCTATTTCAGCTCATTTTTTTTCTCCATTTAACCTCTTTTTAAAATAAATATTTGCCATCTAAGTAATAAACACAGTGTGTAGATTCCACCGCACACGAAAGTTAACGTCTAAGATTGAAATAAATTTTTTTTGTACTATTATTTTTAAAATGAGAGGGTTTTCAAAAGTTCTCACTTTACCGTGAATAGTCTATACTAACATGCGCCGAGGTGACAGCGTCCCCTACCAACGTCACAGCGGGACAATGTTACGACTTTACGTCCTGGAATATACTTAGCCGGCGCCGGAGTCGGTAACCTGCAATTTTCCGGCCTTCAGCTCTGCGCTACACGACAAACGTTGAAGAAGCGGCAGATGCCTTTATTTATCTCTATCACGCACTAAACCAGATACATAATCAGATGTAGTGATGGCGAACATAGTTTTACCCAAGAAGATGTGGTCATGGTGTTTCGAACTTGCCGGATGGAACGAAGTTTCAAGAAGTAGTGGACAATACAAAGATTTTGCCATAATTCCGCTTGCAGAATTCAGGCACTTGTTTATTGTAGTAGGACCTAAGGCATCGAAAAAGTACACCGCTTATACCAAATATACCCAGGCCGATAAAAGACCGTATATGGTAGCGCGTTTTCGGGCAACCATTTATTCATACAACAGGGGTGTCTTAATTCCTTTTAAAGTTTGTTTAGCAAAATTAAATCTACAAAAATTAATAGACTGCTATAAATAAAAAAAACCTTCAGAATGCCCTTTTTTGAAGCAATTTTTAAGAATAGCACAAACAGTTCATGGTGTGATTTTAAAGATTTCTTGAATTAATTGATAGCACCTTATTTCAATTGGAATTATCTAATTTCGGTAAAACAGTTCGGTCTGCTTTTTCACGACCCAAAAACACTAAAATTGTGATTTTGACACGCAACTACGAAAAATGTACGCCACCTTAAATTACTAATTGCTAGGAAATAGTAATCGCGAGTTGAGTTTCACTAACTGAGAAGTTTATCGCACGAATATAATATACTACACTTTTTGTCGACAAGCGATTTTTAATTTAGTCGAAATGCCCAGCGATATCCTGTACTGCACAACAGTTCCCTAGTTCAACACAACAACAATACGTGGCAGAGTATCCTGTCTCCTCTCCATGTTCTAGTGACACGTGTCGGGTTTCACGCACGTACTGCGATCCGAGAGCGTCTGGTTCTCTGATGCGACGGGGAAAGCCGACAAGAAGTGTGGACTCTTCAGTATCGTCGAAGTTGCAGTCTGAGACTTCACGTGCAGGTTGCGTAGTACCCATCCAGGTAGGAGGGCGACATTCTTACAGCGCACTGCAAGTCGTCAAGCCCTTCACTTACACTTCCACTGTAACAAGTTCCCGCAGTCCACGTCACACTTCTATTACAATTACTTTGAAATACTATTAATTATTTGGCGATTTTTTACCTTTCGTTTTCTTTGCCGAATTAGTGATCTAATCCAAGGTCTTGTCGGGAGTGTGCTCCAGACAGCGCCTTTTGCACCCTACACTATATGTTATTCAGGGAAAAATGAGCACTTTCGAAAGCCCTGCTTAAAATCTACTTCTGTGCTCATTGTGTATTCTTCCACCGCATGTACAATTAACGTTACCATGAGCCTCATCACTTTATTCATACGTTGGTCAGGGGAAAAAGCAAAATTTCTAGAAAAGTAAATCTTATAAAATGTTTTTATTGTTACACTTACATACATTAAAAAAAAAATACAAAAAGGAAAATAAAATATATCGGTATTCGCAATGTTTACTTAACACTTGTAATTCGACGTTAACACATGGAACTGCTTTCTCTCTGTCGTTGCCAACTTTATGGGGCTCGTGACAGTCAGTGTACCCCATAAAACTTGTACGCAGGTAGAGACAGTGACTTTTTTCAAAGGTTGATTTCAAAAGTGCTCACCTTACCATGAACAGCCTTTACATACGCTGTATAGACTGACGTTCACTACAGCGCATGACCCGATGTTCGGTCGCAGTCTGCCTACACAACTGTCATCATAATATATTGAAACAGTAACGCAGATGTATGTTTCAATTTTATTTTTCTTTCGCTCAAAAATTAATTTTTTCTTGAAAAAAAAATGTATTGTACAAATTGAAAGCAGTCTGTTACCACTAATACTTATACAGAGGGAGTATACTATAAAAACTCGTATTTATGTGACCAATGTTTTCACACTATATAGGCCTAAGTTGTTACTGCGCAGCCGTAATTAGCATTTTCCCTGATTCCCTCTGCTACATAGCAGAGCCCCTGCCTTCTGCCTACGTCACTCTCCTCTCCTACATCCGGGGTAGTTTGCAGTAATCAGCTGTTTACAATCAATTTTAAACGATCGCTCACCATCAGTCAAATTATCAGATGTTCAAAAGAAATTTGTCCAAACGCTACCTCAAAAAGCCGTCCTGCACTTCAAAACTACAGAACATTTGGTTGCTGTATCTGGTTATGAATAGCTTTGTACAT
Source organism: Dryococelus australis (assembly GCA_029891345.1). Classification (NCBI taxonomy): domain Eukaryota; kingdom Metazoa; phylum Arthropoda; class Insecta; order Phasmatodea; family Phasmatidae; genus Dryococelus; species Dryococelus australis. The sequence continues at coordinate 234,085,481 of CM056996.1, read as the reverse complement.
GATTATAAAAATCAGGCTGATCAATATCAAACTAATCTGGAAATAACTATAGCCGGGCTCTCATTACGACATGAGTGGCAGTTATATTGGAGGCGTTGAAATATAGTTAACATAAAAGTTATAATTGTATTCACCTTATCGTCAAGTCCCGATGTTTCTGGAGCTGCTTTATAAGGCAAATAATTTGCCTAGTTCAGTGTTTTTAAAAGAGTAACTGAAAAATGTTATAAATAATGAACAAGTTTTTCTTGGCAAATCAGCATGGAGATATTAAAAAGCAAATCGTTATTTCTAATCAGCTGTTACCCATGGCTCCACCCGCGCGCAAAATTCAAACCTTAATTGTAATGACCAAGTGCTTTATCTTAATTGTTCTTCTTTATTGCTTTAATATTTTGGATTAGTACATAGGGTATTTTTCATCCCGGGAAAACGAACATTTCCTTAAGGAATGTAAAACAGACCACCAACCCGCGCCTAGTCAAATGGTTTTGAATATTCTGTATTAAACTGTTCGTTTTCCCGGGATGAGAAGTACCCTATTTGCTAATCCAGAATATAATCTACCTCTGTACCAAATTCCATCCAAATCCGCCGAGCTGTTACGATATGATTGAGTAACAAACGAACATACAAACTTTCGCATTTATAATATTATTATGATTTTATGTAATTTGTGTGGCTATGCGTTTTGGTTAAAATTCTTTACAAACTCGCGACTTCAACCATGTGGTGTTTGCCGCTGCAAGGGTAGCAATCTTCCACCCAAACAAAACGAAATTGGACTCGGTGTTTGTTCGTTGTAGGTTGATTGTAGGTTCGGGATTACCTAGGGCACGTCTTATAAACAACGATCGAATATCAAGATAACTTAAAACACCTACTTATGAAATATAGCATTTTCTCGATACACAAAATTTTTCATCTCTGTTTATAAAAAACCTACAGTAATTTTATCACTTATACATTATAAAAAAAAAATTAATGGGCTGGTTCTACCTCTCCAGCCTTCGCCACAGTTTGTTTCGTATCTAGTTTTAATATAACACGTTCAAGCACGAATGGGAACACTGCGCTTACAGCAAACGCAGTAGGCTGAACTCCGCCTGTCAACGAACTGTCCACCCACAATCACCTAGCTTGGATCCAGGCACATACTACCCAGCTGGCAATGGTGGATCCACATGACATATTGCCAGCTCAAAACATTCCGTGACTATTTTCAGAAAGATACGGTAAGGAAATATCTCCAGCGCTCTAGAAACCTGGAGTTTCACCAAGCAATGTAGAGGAGAAAGTAAGTTGTGCATTAGGCATATATTACATACAATGGCTTCAAATATAACAATTCGAGAGTGTCGCCAAAATAAACTTGTCTTCCTGTTTCAACAGGGAACTGCTGCCCTAGTTCCTCTAGAGCATGTATCGTCGTTGAATATTACAATCCCCGCTTAAGGGTATTATGAAGTTGCGCGTCCAAGGTCAAGAAGCGAGGAAGCGATACGGGTGACACTTACACGCACGCCTAGTGCCTCATCGCTCCTACGCGCAAGGCGTGCAGTGTTTACGGCTTAACGCTGTGCTGTGAAAATTATATCTGTAACATAGGGGTTTTATCACACGCGATTAAAAACCGCAGATTAAACTATGCCCGTATATTATTCCTTTTCTCTTGCCTCTTAAAGAAACTGCAATTGCAAGCTTTAAAAATGCTATAATTTACCACGTTCACAATTTTTTTAAATTCAAGAATACACTAAATATGACAGAAGTAGAACTATAGGTATATAGACATTAGTCTTTTGTCCTTTGTTGCAAAAAGTTATATTTCCATAACTTTTATTTACCGAGATACGCGTTCGCGCGCAAACGACGATTTCACAGAAAATGTTTCCGTACATAGTCCTCTTAAATAAATTAGGTAACTCGAAAAGTATTAATATATCTAACATCTTAAAATTAAGTTAATTTTTTACGGTAAGCTGAATATTTCCCAAAACCGTATTAAAGTTTTTGTCTGAAAACATAACGTTGGATATATCAAGTTTCTGTGCACCAATTGGCTAATGTATTTACGCAGCGGTTTAGTATCGCCGAGTAATTACAGCTACGCAGCGGTTTAGTATCACCGAGTAATTACAGCTACGCAGTGGTTTAGTATCACCGAGTAATTACAGCTACGCAACGGTTTAGTATCACCGAGTAATTACAGCTACGCAACGGTTTAGTATCACCGAGTAATTACAGCTACGCAGCGGTTTAGTATCACCGAGTAATTACAGCTACGCAGCGGTTTAGTATCACCGAGTAATTACAACTACGCAACGGTTTAGTATCACCGAGTAATTACAGCTACGCAACGGTTTAGTATCACAGAGTAATTACAGCTACGCAGCGGTTTAGTATCACCGAGTAATTACAGCTATTGCGGCGTTTTTCCTTTAACGGTTTTCAAAATTAAACATAATTTCGATAAATATAACATAAGAAGTAAACTTTTTATCAGATAATACGTAGTACACATTGTGTCCTTTGTTTAGCCAACTTTACTGTAGGCATGCTAAATCATGTTCAAAATAAAATTGACATAGATATGTCTATCTTAATTATTACTAGCTGCTCCCGCGACTTCATTGGCGTGGACTTTAGGATTGGTATATATATGTTTAAGATAAAAATTTCGCTTCACTTAGGTTTTATGGTGTTATTCAAATACAGCCCACTGTCGCTTCGCTCAGGTTTTATGTTTAAAATAAAAATATCACTTCGTTAAGGTTTTATGGAGTTATTAAAATATAGCCCCGGTTTTATTGAGTTATTGAAATACATACTTTGCGAAAGGATTACTGTCAATATATATATATATATATATATATATATATATATATATATATATATATATATATATATATATATATATATATAGAGCTCAGTGGATATAAATATATCAAGTGGGGCCGTAGTGGCCCAGTGGATAGATATATATCAAGTCCTAAATGTCATGCGAACAAAGTCGCACTGGCCAGCTAGTAAGATATGAAATATAAAGGAAATTATATTTAAAAATGAATTTACTTAATAACTATTTGAGAAATCGAGTTGAAATAAAGATCCAATTTTTAAAAGAAATAAACTATATGAGCTCTGAAAGTTTTATCAAAATTGATTCAGCCGTTTTGGAGCTTGGACAAACATCCAGACAGACAAAATCTTACAAATAGTAATTTATGCTTAAAAATCGTTTGAATAGCATATTACGCTTTTATATCAATTTTGACATAACAGACAGACACTTCAATTATATTTATTATTATAGATAATTATTATAATGTGTAGCGAGCTTGCAAGTGTAACGTGCTATTCTGTTATTTACAGGTAGAGCCCAGCATGCGGACAGTACACGTTACTCTCTTGATGATATTGTCGTCCATTGGCTTCACACTCGTCACAGGTACATTTGGCCGCTTACATATATATATATATATACATATATATAATCTTACGGTTATTTAAAAGTCGTGTGTGTGTATATTTACGTAATTTCATGGTCAAATCCCGCCTGCGTATTCGTCACGAACAAATTTGGCGAAAACACGTATACTACCCATGATCAAAAGTTCTTCCTAAGGACGCACTCCCACTTGAAGGTGGAACAGAAGGACGAAGTTTTTAAACTATTTTGCAAAACGTAATTACGATAGTACAATAACTCCTGGATATGTGTATGGACAACGATATGCAGCCAGCGTAACGTCTATATTTGTATACATGTTATATCGTGGGAAAAAAACAAGAGCTTTAAACATGATTTTGCCTAGAATTGTGTAATGCAGAAAATTGATTGATATTCCAATGTGCTGATCAATAAATTTAATTTAACAAAAAAGATGTTAGCATGATTCTTCTTAAACCCAGCCGTTTTCGAGGAATCCATGCGTAAAGTTCTAAAACCAACGATGTCCTTGCATGGGTTTTTGGAATTTATGAATTATTTCCTCGAAAACAACTGGCTTACGAGAATCACACACACACGAACTTTTAGTTGATTTGAAGTGGTCAGAAAATCAGTAATCATTACTAATCTCTAAATTGTATGCAAAATCATACTTGCAATCCATATTTTTTCCACAAAATAACTTTCCACGCAGACAGGGTTACACTAGTTGCTTATATTTATGGATTTACACATCATCTAGGAGTTCGTTGTTATATCGTAAACACTTTTGTAAAGTTTTCAATGACCTTGCCTTTACGCCCTGTTTTCGAGTGCGTGCACTGCCCTTAAGGAAAATTTTAGACCATTCGTCACATGTATGTCTTTGCCTTACACTTTCGTAACTAACGCACAGGTGTAGTTTGACAATGAAATTATAATACATTCTGTATATGTGTGTGCATGTATATCAAATCAATTCTTATACATATATATATATATATATATATATATATATATATATATATATATATATATATATATATATAATTTACTACATACAGTTGTGATGGTTGTAAATCCCAAAAGAGAGCAAAAATATTGTGAACAGATGAAGTGGTGTGTTTGATCGTTCCCGACTTACTACTTTATTTTCCTATGCTAACTGTCGGCAATCAGCACATAGTGGTCTGTGTTTCGTGGACGATGGATATATACAAACTAGGTGTGCGTGTGTGCGTGCGTGTATGTGTGTGTTGCTAATGGCTATTGAGGTAAAGCGGGCACTTCTGGAAGTCCTGCTTAAGATATAATTTTCTCCTAAATTTGTGTCCTTCCGCTACAGGTAACATCTACATTGTCTCCAATCTCTTCACTTTATTCATGCGCCGGTGATATGATTACGGACCATGATGTGTCAGTAGAATAATTATCTATGTTCTTTGGCAAGGGAACAGGGGAGTAGGCGCCGACTGGCCGCCACGTTGCGATGTCACCCAACCGCTTTATTGGATCAAGGTGACCTTGACATAGACCCATAACCTTGGCCCTGTGCCCATGACGTGACCTCAAATAACATTGAAACCAAAACACTGCAAAATTATTTTTAAAATTACAGAAATTATAAAATAGGCTCTCCCTCCCTCTCTCTCTCTCTCTCTCTCTCTCTCTCTCTCTCTCTCTCTCTCTATATATATATATATATATATATATATATATATATATATATATATATACATATACATACATACATACATATATATATATATATATATATATATATATATATATATATATACATACATACATACATATATATATATACACACTTATATAATTTAAAAAAATTATAAATTAAAATAGTGAATTTTCGAATGTTCAGACACAATGGAATCCGGGATTAGAGCAGAAGCTGTTCATGCTCTGCCATTCCAGTCCGCTGCGAGCATCTAGTTTATTTCGGTTGTCATTTGTTTATACATTGCTGGAGGTTAATCATCTTGGATTTAATATGTTAATAGTTTTACATCACTTAGGTGAAGCGAGTGTATTAATTATAGAGTTACCCAACAGACAGTGCTAATTTCTCGATTTAGCTTCCAGACGAGCTAATGGCCCGCACCAAATTGGTTTTTCGTTTGTCATTTGTTTACATTTCTAATTCTTAGGTGGTACTAGTGTTTTTATAATGATATCGTCACCAGGCAAGCTTGCGATTCAGCCACCAGGTGGCAGCCATATTTGGTTATGTTTGTAAAGTATAGGTGATGCTGTTGGCTCCCTCCATATTGGATTATATTTTCAACGTCTAGGTGACGCTAGTGTATTAATAATCGGTTTCGCCACCACGCGAGTTGTCAGCACCCACCCAACCTGTCGATTCAGCCGCCAGGCGAGGTGTTCACACTCGAATTTTTTTTATAGACAAAGGATCATCTGTAATTCTCATCCTATTATAAAATAATCTTTTCAGTTAGCAATACACCTACATGAATGATGCGGGATTTTAACTACTTGCATAATTGAATACATCTGTATTTTTTGTAAAAAATTTAAATTTGATCAAATTAAAAAAGTATTTATTACTTAAATATATGATTGTACATACAGTACAATAATACATTACGCAATACTTTTTAATTAAATTTATAATATTTGTATGCCTTTTAAATTTTTATTTTATTCTGCAAATTAGGTAAACACTGAATAAAACACAATTTTATTCATTGGTATCATCATTCAATTAATTAAATAGTCACTCATGGTCTAAAAAAAAAATCACACTAGTCTTTGTTATATATGCATCTCAATATATTTAACATTGTTTTATAATACAGTCTTTTATGCATCTCGCTTTTCACACTTATGTTAACATTGTGTGAAAATATCGGGACATTTATTACACCGACACACTGTGAAAGGCGGGTTATGTAGGTAACTACACCTTTGAAGGCATGCAGCGAAGTGACAAGAGAACTGCTTGCAGCAACCTGGTATCGCGGTACTGATGAGAAATGCACTTTACCTTTACAGGTTTTTGCAAGTCTAAGTAAACTACCCCAGTCGAAAACATTTACTCGCAAGTACGACCTAAAGACGAGGAAGTCAATCCGGAACTCAGGTTCATGATGTGTATAGACCTCGATGAAATTTTGGATAGATTTGTCTAAAGTTTTTGAAAATAAAATCTTCGTACGCATAAGAACTTAATTTCTATAACACAATACCGTATGGAATGTACAGCGAAGATGACGAGAAAACCAAAGTTATCACTTTTTTACCGCCATGCCCGTGGAAGCACCTCGACCACACCACTCAGCATGCGTGCCGTGAGAAATCGTTCCAGACGCATAGACTGAGGAGGGAAGCAGGTGATATGCCACACGAGGAAATTCCGGCCATTTTCGACCGTGCCATAGTTCCCTATTGCCCCTGTGTATGTGCTTGGAAGTTTATTTATTGCAGTGTGCGCAGGACGGAAATTATCGTCGACAGAAATCCGTGAGATTTGCCTTCTGATTAAGTTACCACGCAAGCCCACATAACCAATCATTCGCCACTACTCAACCTCGCCGAGATGTGTAGGAAAGACTTCACGAGTGCGAATAACTAAAGAAGATTGCAGCCAGTGCATTACCGAGACAATGCAATTTGGAAGTTATGTTCATTCTTTTTGAATGCTAAAATTTAATTCTTAAAAAATGTAGATTTACTAAATTATGGAAGTTGTCAAAGTCCCGCATCATGTATTTAGTTATAATGGTAATATGAGAAATAATTCTTTACATAGGACGAAAATTACAGAGTTTCCTATGTTTATAAAATTTACGAGTCTCAACACCTCGCATGGAGGCTGAATCGACAGTGTGGGTGGGTGCTTACAGCTCGCCTGGTGGTGAAATCTATTATTGATATACCTGCGTCATCCAGGTGTTAAAAATATAATCCAATATGGAGGGAGCCAACAGCACCACCTATACCTTACTAAAATAAACAAATATATCTGCAGCTGGTGGCTAAATCGCCAGCTCACTTGGTTACGATCTCGATTATTAATACACTAGTGCCGCCTGAGAGTCGAAAATGTAAAGAAATAACAAACGGAAAATCAATATAACGGGTGCTATTAACTCGCATGGCGGCTGAATCGAGGAATTAGCACTGCCTGGTGGGTAAATCAATAACTAATACACTAGCATTAACTAGATGATGTAAAAGTGAACGTATGAAATCCAAGATGGTGACCTCCTGCAATGTATAAACAGATGACATCTCTATGTTACACTTACAATACAACGTCAAGGAGAACGATTTTAGTTAATTCGTTGCTAACTTAACTGGGAACACATGTTCCAGTGTGTGTACCGTAGCATGTGCTGCTAACGGGCAATGAATATTAAGGAAGTTGATTTCAAAAGTGCTGACTTTACCGTGAACAGTCTATAAGCCATCCATTCACAGCCAGAAGACTTGTGACGTGACGCGCTCTAGGTACGTACATCGGAAGTTAGTCCATTGTGGCATCACACTGCACTGTGGCTGATCGTGAAGAGCGCTGGCTGCGCTCGTCCCCAGAACGCACAGCTTCAGTCGTGCAGTTGTTATTTAGAAACTGAGTCGACAGCTTGTGGTTGGCTCGTGACAGCGAGGTGTTGACTGTTGGTGAGGGACAAGTAAGGTGAACATGGAGCAGTGACGGAATGAAAAGCCGGGGTAAACGGGACTGCCCCGAGGAAGAATGGCAAGGTACGTCCCAGTACCCACATAAAAATATGGGTAAACCTGACGCATCAAACCTGGATCACATTGGTAGGAGGTGAGCTATCTGATAACTACACTAAGGTGGCCCCTGTTTAAAAACTTCTCAATGTTTTTGGGCAATGTACACACCCATAATTTTTTTTATTTTAAAGAAATAGGCCGAGACTGAATGGTAGTTTTCGTTTTCTATCTAGCCCTATCAAATGTAAATATTTGAAAATGGGAAAGGGCTAATACAAGTGTTTAAAAAAAAAATTGTTAGGTATAGAAATTTCGGTATAGGCTGTTTAACATACCATAGCGTCACACAGCGCAACTTTTTATTTATTCCAACACTATTAAATTACAGGTTCTTTACTGAGGTATTTATGAGGCGAGTCAGTAGGAGTATGTCTACTCGCCAGGTCAGAATCTTTCAAGTAAAGGCGCCCATATATTGGATACATGTAGCTTTGTCGCTCTTAGCGCTGCCACTCTTCTAGTCTTCACGCAATACGTGCAGCTAGACGACGTCCATAAAGCTTGCTCCAGCATCGGGTATGACTGGTATGCTATACAGACTTGCAGATAACATGGAGTGGAAGAGAGACATACAGTTACTCTATGTCGTAGGGGGTTTGGATAATCGTCTGCCAAACATAAAAACTGTCAGAGAACTGATAAGAGGCTGAGAGATGTGGTTCAGTCAGTAGATGAAGAACGCGTGCCGATCGACGATGCTGAATACAATATATGACTTTAGAGGACCGTTATGTCATTGTTGCACTGCTCAGATTACATTTGAACGATTAGTGCAGCAAAGGCGTGTGATACGCCAGTGGTCGAAAATGTTGTAGCAGCAGCTCCTTGTCAGTGCAACACTCAGGAAGTGAAGTATTACCTCTGGTACACAGGCACGGCTTGTAGTTACACGACGACACACCAAGTTCAGCTGTCGTCAAAGGCAGTAGAACTGTGGAGGTTCTTGTGGCAGAAACTTTTTCAAATAGTTAACAAATTTATAGCAACTGTTTTCCATTGATTTTGGTCCTTACCTTGTCATAACTACATTAAAAAAATGTATATAAACTCATTTGCAAAAAAAAATTGATGGCCCTGATCGAATCGCTTGAGTGCAATGAAGGTTGCCACACAGTACCATTATAATCCGAACTGTGTTACATTTGCGTTTCATGGGGTTTGCTTTCACGATGTGCCACTAGTGGACATACATTTCCCTCTATCATTCATAGCTGCAAGACACTGAATAAGGCCTTAGTAGTAGTTTGAGCTGTGTGAGTCACAGCCAAGTTCAGCGAACACGCAGCTTGCCACAACGATGCATTATACAAGCCTTGGCCCGACTGGATGAGTTTGAGAGAGGCCACATTTTCTGTCTCCGAGAGGCAGGTAGGACTTTTCGGTGCATCGCTCGCCACTGGAACTGTTCTGCCTACACTGTGAGTCGGAGTTGGACGCATTGGAAACAGAAGGCTACACCCGTAGAGAAGGCTCGGGTAGAACCCGGTGGACCACCATCAAGGAGGGCCATTGCGGGATCTGTCGTCGCGGCGTCCCTTACGATGTCTACCATTACGACCTGAGCATCGCCGAGCATGTGTGACCTTCTGCCAGGAACAGTCAGTATTTAAATTTTCGGGTTGGTGACGAGTGGTGTTCAGCGACTAATCAGCGTTTTTTCTGGGTGCCGAATCCAAGTCTAGAGACTTACTGGCCAGTTGCACAATCCACGCTTCATTGTAGAGCAGCACACAGTCCCAACAAGAGGTGTCACTGTGTGGGGTGCAATTTACTACAATCCCCGCACCCCACCAGTGGTGATTGATGGAACTCTGACGGCACGGCGCTACGTCTGGGAAGTACTGCAACCATGAGCTCTCCTGGTGTAGCTTGACAACCCCATTTTCTAGTAGGATAATGCCTGGTCAACATAGCACGGGTCTCTGTGGCGTACCGTTGTCATGTCGACATTATTCCTTGGCCTCCCCAGACCCCTAGTCCATCGGAAACGTTTGGGTCCAGATTGGACGGCAACTACGGCGTCTTTGAATGGCAAGTTGCGTCAGCTGTGGCAGGATATTTCTCAGGAGAACATCCGACGTCAGTATGCCTTCAAGCCGACCGTATCGCCGCCTACCTCCATGTTGCGAGTGGTCGAACACCATACCACGTGCACACTGCAAATGTTGGCCCCCTGCAATACATTCCTGGTTTTGTACGATATTTTGATGTTTTCTTAATACATACTACAATATCCTGTGCCTGTACTCACTTGCGTGCCTCTGCGATATTACCTTCAGGGTGATCAATGTTTTATTTTGTAAATGAGTGTAATTTGTATATGGACCTGCGTGTATGCGTTTGTATCCGTGTATTCATGTGTATACAAAATGTTTAAAAAACACCGACCGCGCACAAAATGTGATACAGGGAAACGAACCGATCATTTTACGAGTGGTATGGCCGCTATGAGGCGACAATGTTGGGTACGGATTGCTTGTAAGTAAGTGAAGATGCGCAAGCCATTAGCCATGTCATTGGACCATGATGCACCAGAGATTAAAACGACCGCGATACTATCCTATATAATAAGCAGACGGTTTCTCTCTGTGTGTCTGTCTGTCCGTCTTTAATACCTCTAAGTCCTTTGCAACACAAAATAAGTACTTCAAATTTTTGCAGAGCGAATCCTCGCGGCAAAATGCAGGTGAAGTTCGAATTTCTGCAAATCAGATTACGCAATCATTAACTTTTGCCGTAAAAACTCATTTTTTAATTACTTTTCTCCTATGAAAATTTTATATTAATGCATACAGAATATTGCATAGAAATATGAAGGTAATGGAATATAATTTTTGCTTACTTTAAATGTCTCGCTTGAGTTAATTAAGTGGGGCCACAATGGCTCAGTGGATAGAGCAATTCCAAGTGGGGACTTATTAGCTTAGTGGATAGAGAGATTCCAAGTGGGGCCGCAGTGGCTCAGTGGATAGAACTATATCAAGTGGCGCCCTAGTGGCTTAGTGGATAGAGCGATTTCAAGTGGGGTATTAGTGGCTCAGTGGATAGAACTATGTTAAGTGGGACCGCAGCGGCCCAGTGGATAGAGGAATACTAAATGGGACCTTAGTCGCTTCAATGTTGAGTTAATTTGGTATAATTTCATTATTACCTACATATATGTATCGAATATTTTTTTTCAATCTTTGTATGATAAACCAATTTTTACAGGGTAACTGTTCTAGTCCCGTAACAATACAAGAAAAAAGTCACGGGCTGGTTCCCCTAGTGTATTCTTAAGGGTAGGATTGCCTACACTAATGTATGAAGTGCCATTGTGCGTTCAAACGGTGATGTAGCTATAACACGACGAAGCCCCTGTGCACTTTGAGAGAAATGTGTGAGTTCACATGATGGATACCACATATCCACATCGATTGATTGGCCAGGATAGTGAGGAGGGGCTTTGAAGGGAGGGGTCGTTACATGGCCACCATGGTCACCAGATATTACACTGCTTTGTTATTTTGTTTGTGTTACAATTAATATTGTGCACAAGACTCCAGTGACACCTGAGGAAGATCTTATACCACCAATCTACATTGTGGATGAAATACTTAGCACACAGCCAGGCACACAGTACACCAGTCTCTGGACTGCTGAAACACACTTTGTAATCAAGTCGCAGGTTGATTCTTCCAACAGCTTTTATAATCCGCGATGTCATGCTCTTGTTGGGTTGTTGGAAGTCTTACTGATGACATTTCTAATTAACTGCACGTCATATGTCCAAGGCGCTGCAGTACTTAGACGCCCCATAGCGGCGAAACCACACGTTTCTACGTAGTTTTTCCTATCGTAAAATGTCCAGTTCTTTGTTTTTTATCACATACTGTGTATTTTTAATTGTTTTAACATTCTGTAAATACGTATATAGGCCGTTCATGGTAAAATGAGCACTTCTGTAGCCCTGGTTACTTGTTTCTTTCAATTAATTTATATCCTTCCACCCATTTCCAATGTAAACCCTACCTTGTGAGTAATAAAAACAGTGTATACATTTCACCATACCTAAAATCAAAAGTCCGAGGCCACAATGAAATGCATTTATGAGTTATTATGACTGATGAAACAGCTTCAAAAAGTGCTCACTTTACCGTGAACGTCCTATAACAAGATATATGCCAAATGTGAATATTAATTCAACCGGCAAACTGTGACTGCATGCCCGTCATGTGGAAGTAAGCTGACAACATGTACGAGCCTAAAAGTCTCCATACATTGCCTACGGAGTAGCTGAGATACTTATTTATTTTGAAATATAATACTCTTCTTCTGGATAATGTGAACGCAGCGAAATTTTTCTCCGCCGTCAAATTGTCACATGGCAGTAATAGGGCGAAGAAGGCTTGTTTTGTATTAGTAGTGACTATAGTATTTTCATCGTGAATGTTTACTTGTGAATTAGGTATCTTTGGCTTTGACCGTCACAGTTTCGCCATTAAACTGTATTTCAGCGTGCAACAAGGAACTTACGTTGTGAGCCGGACAGAAATTTAATGGTTGAATTAAATCTTTGATAAATCGCAGATTGAAAAAAAAATTGTGATGTGTAGATTTGGCGAATCTTACGCAAGTTCTATCTCTCGCATAGAACAGTGGATTTGGATCTGCCGCCACAAAAATAATGGTTAATGGCAGATTTTTAAAACTTAAATGTAGCGTTATGTTTTCGAAAAACCGAAAGTGCTTTGACATAAGTTTTCGTAATATTCTTATCACGCCGAAGATGCGTGGCCTGTGACATAAACGATATTTCCCGTTAACAGATTTTACCAAGCACAATCACAGCTGCCGGCAAATTTGTCAAGAAAAACATTGTTTGCTTTTTTAACTTCTTTCAAATATATTTATCAGTATTGCTACAGCATTTATGATAGGAAGAGAGTAGAATAATTATCTGCATTCGGGCACAAGGGCACAGGGTACAGCGCCCGCAGCCATGTTGTGACGTCACCCGACCGCCATGTTGGGTCTGGACGACCTTGAGCTAGAAATCTGACCTTGACCCAAACCTGTGAACTTTAACTACCTTGAACTCGAAAAACGTTCCAAGAAATTCTACAAAACCAAGAATTGTATCATTTTTTTTTTTCATTTTAATATATATATATATTTTTTTAATTATGTACACATATGAAGTCAGGGTTTGATGATGGGTGGAGCGAATATGCTCCCACCATGACCGACCCTCGCCTGGTCAGCCGGTGTCCATCTCGTCAGTCATATTATATTTCACTGACCTCGAACTTTGACCTTGACCCAAGTGACCCTTGTCTTTAAACCTAAAAAATAAAAAAAATTCTGAAAATTACCAAAAGTTCATAAAAATTCTTCAGAAATGTTTTTAAATATTCATAAATTATAAATTAATATATATATATATAATTATGAAATATTATGAACAATTTATAAACAATTTTAAAAAAATTATAAAACGTTTATTTTAAAAACTTACATTTCTGGAGGTTCCTCATCATCACATCCAGCAGACGACAGACCTTAGCCAGTGTTCCTCATTGATTAATAAGTCGGTTCCTCTTCACTCGCTCCATCAATGTTTCTCATTGGTTGATTAAATATGTTCACTTAACCCTCCAACAGTGTTTTTATTAGTGGATTAGTCATACTAGTTCGCCCCCCACCAATGTTTCTCCTTGTATCAACATACCCCTACCCAAAATCGTCATATTTTCCAAGTGTGTCGTGTGCACTCCACCCAACATATTCGTTTTTTTTTGGTTTTCGATTTGTTTACTTTTTCACCACCTAGGTGATGCTCGTGTATAAATAACAAATACGACAACCAGAGGAGTTGTCTGTTTAGTCTCCATGTTGTTATTGTCAACCTTGACCTCGACCACAACGCACGTATCTCGAAAAACCGAGAAAAATCTGTCCTTACAATTGCCCATTACTAGCTGGTCACAACAAGAGCGCCATACCGAATAACCATACTAGCCAACGACTGACTCCACCAAAAACTAACGCCACCAAAGACTGGTTCTTGGCGAGAATGAATGAGCACAAGACTAGCTCCTGACGAGACCAGTTCCTTTAAAACTGGCTAGACCAACCGACAAAATCAACCTGCCATACCATCCAGCTATACAAACAATAATGGACAATCTCCAAAAAAGTCTCTAATAAGATTATCGCAGCTAACCTCCTCGTACAAAATCGTCGCAAAATTTTCGCAAAACATTTATACCGCAGCTGACCATACCAAAGGGTAATACTATCATACCAAGCCAACTGACCAGGCCGACGAACAAATTGCAAAACATTCCTCAAAAATATTCCCCTCATTTCATTCGTTCGCCACATCGAACTCATCCATTATAAACGACCCATAGTAAGACATAATACTTCAGTTTGAGCCATAGCCCTCCTCCTGCACACGTTCGCATAAATTTTACCTAAAACAGACTCTCGCAATCAATTGTTTACACCACTGAATTAATAAGTATTTTAGAGAAGTAGAAGGGACTGTTTAAGAAATTAAACATTCATTACTACGTATATTTAAATGTCATATATTAACTTGTTATATACATTCTATCTTTCTAATTATTTTGTACATTTAATCTTCACGTTTCTCAGATGTTTGCAGATTATGTATAGTATGCAACAGTCTCATCAGATATAACAACATTCCTTCAGTTCAGCGATGATTGAAGATTTCTCAACAATGTGCGAGAGGTCCCCGCGGTTTTGCAGGTTAATCAAATATCTGAGTCTATCAACAAGTTGATTCGGGTTTTCGTAAAATGTGTAACGAGCATTCTTGACGCTTTCTGCCTTCTTTACGCCACTTATCGAAGGAAGCTCGATGTTGAAATGTGAGAGAATGATAAGCCTTCTCATCAGATACTTTATCATCACTGTCGTCATATTCATCGTCAATGCTGTCTTCATGATCGTCTTCGCCTCCTGTTTCATCCTTAATATCAAGTTTACTTTGCTTAGTAGGAGTCGCATCATCAGTATTTAGAGCCGACAACCGTTTAATTTAAAGTTCGTCGACTTCACGCGAAATTCTTACTAGTGTACATTCCACACAAACCTACTTTACTGCACTCAATCCTTCTTAGAATTAACTGTCCCACCATCATCGCCTGACGAATACATACTCACCGCTGCAGCATGGAGTATTGGTGACATCACTTGCTGGCTCCCAGTAGACAAACCCTTGCAGATCTCGATGTGTTCATTCAATGTATCGCTTTACATAAACTGCACAGGACGAATGTCCTAATGCTTCATCGCGCGAAAAGGACTTTTCGTTCAGGTGGTTCTCTCATGTCGCCGAGCAAGGCCGCTTTTGCTGAAGATCTTTCCACACTAGCAACAATGTTTTCAATTTAATTTACTAGCAGTGGGAGAAGGTACATCCATAGAGATAAGTTCTACAGTAGAACAGTAGATTAAGTCCAATCATTGGTATGCATCATTTTCATGAAAAAAACTGAAGTTCTTTCTACACTATCATCTTGTGTATCTACTTTGCCTAGCTACTGCTCTCTGTGTATAAATTTAACAACATTTTTTATCGGTGATATTTAAGCTTTTTTATGCATCCATTCAATCAGATAGTTTATCTAGTTCCTTGACCACATTCCCATGCAGTAACACCTTCAACAGTTTCTTCTAAACAAGTTTTTCGCACAGCTTGAACTCATGCTCCGCATCTGACATCCCCTGCTCTACAAATTACTTCTAAATGGCCCCTACCTTACCCCAAAATGACCCCTTATTCTCTGCCAATCACCCTTAAATTACTCGTGAATGACCATTCTGCTCCGCAAACATCCCCTTATGCTCCGCAAATGACCTCTTATGCTCCACTCTTGGCCCTTCATGCTCGGCGACTGATACTTCACATAATTCATGTTTGGCATTTATGTAGTGTTGTTTGCTGTTTTTTTATGTTGTAATTGTCCATAGTCAGGTACAAGGAAATCAGTAAATGCCTGTTTACCATGTGCATTGAGCCCACTTTTTCTCAGATCTATATTATTTACAAAATCCAGGGTGCAACTCGAAACATTGGAGACCATTTCTTCTTCCACTTGGCATAAATTCGGTGTACTATCTTCAACATTGCTTCTATTGCGCATGAATTATACATACAGCTAAATAAATGTATAGAATGCTCAAGTACAAAATTCGTCATCGTGGGGCTCTGGTTTCGTATGGCTACAGTCAAGCCACACATTATATTTAACACCGCCATATTTTTCCTCCTCATCGATAAGTTGGTTCATCATATCAGGTTTCATACTTGACAGGAACGAGCGGAAATCTTTCAATATAATTGAAATATTCGATGAAACACAATTTTTAGGAAGACCCCTAAATGCAGATTGCTTCAGGAAAATACCATTAATATTGGGCATCGGCTCGCAGAGCTATGACACAGGTTTTGTTGTCAAATCAGGTGGCGTTGATGCAGGTCGCGTTTCCATGTTCGTTGAGGTCAAATGCAGGTTCTCGTACTCACAATTCATCTTTGTTGTATGACGAGAGAACCCTTCCAAATCGAAGGTTCCAGAACGACGACTGCAAGTTTCGTACATAAAATCGATTCTTTTACAGTAAATAGCCCGGCTTCTGCTCACAGAAGGCATTCTGTCATACATTTTAAATGTAAAAAGATGTGAGAACATTCTGAGAAAACCCATATACTCGTTCACACGAGAATTAAACATGAAGATGCCTACATAACAATATAAAAAATATTATTGTTATATGGTTTTGTGCATATACAAGTTGGAATATTAAATAGATTTAAATTAATCAAGTTATAATTATGTATGTTTATATCCCAAATTTTTATGTTTATGCCTATATATAATGTAAAATATAGCAGTGTGCATAATATAGATGTAATAAAAAGTACTGCCCAGAGAAAGAAGAAATATTTTCCAAGTGTTCAGGTTGGATTATGACTTCAGTAAATCATTTAGAGCTGAGAACAAGTGGGCTCAATCCACTTGACAAAGAGGACCTATTTGTCAAGTGGGCTCAATCCACTTGACAAAGAGGACCTATTTGTCAACTGGATTGAGGCCACTTTCTCTCAGCTCCAGATGATTTGCTGAAGCCGGGATCCAACCTGAACACTTGACTACACCTGACTACAGAGAATTAAAACATAAAAACCCAGCAAAATACTACATGAATGCGAAGCCTGAATTGTGCGAGGGGTCAGTTGTGGTGCATGAGGTCATTTTGGGGTCATTTATGAAGGAGGAGGGGCCATTTTGGGGTCATTTGTGGAAAAAGAGGGGTAATTTGTGTAGCAGAAGTCGTCACTTGTGGAGCAGGGGGTCATTTGTGGGGGGGGGGGTCATTTATCGCCAATACCCCATGCTGCGTCCGTCAGTATGTATTCGTCCGGCGATGATGATGAGACAGTTAATTCTAAGAAGGATTAAGTGCAGTAAAGTAGGTTTGTGTGGAATGTACACTAGCAAGAATTTAGCGTGAAGTTGACGAACTTTAAATTAAACGGTCGTCGGCTCTAAATACTGATGGTGACCATGCGACTCCTGCAAAGAAAGGTAAACTTGATATTGAGAATGAAACAGGAGATGATAATGATCATGAAGACAGCATTGATGATGAATATGACGACAGTGATGATGAAGTACCTGATGAGAAGGATGGTGATTCTCTCGACATTCCCACACATTTCAACATCGAGTTTCCTTCGAAAAGTGGCGTGAAGAAGGCAGAAGGCGTCAAGAATACTCGTTACATATTTTACGAAAACCCGAATCAACTTGTTGATTGACTCACATATTTAATTAATCTGCAAAACCACGGCGATCTCTCACACATTGTAGAGAAATCTTCTATCATCGATGAACTGAAGGATTGATGTTATATCAGATGAGACTGTTGCATACAATAAATGATCTGCAAACAACTGAGAAATGTGAAGGTTGAATGTACAAAATAATTAGAAAGATGGAATGTTTATAATAAGTTAGTACATGGAATTTATGTATACATAGTAAGAGTGTTTTATTTCTCGTACATTCCCTTATGCTTCTCTGATTGACTTATTAATTAAGTCGTATAAACAATCTATTGCAAGAGCCTGTTTTAGTTAAAAAAATTATGTGAGCATATGCAGGAGGGAGGCTATTGTTCAATGTGAAGTATTATGTCTTATTCGGGTCTTTAAAAATTAATGAGATCCATATGGCGAACGGATGAAACAAAGGGAATGTTTCGCGACTAGTTTTTTGGCCTGGTCAGTTGGCTTGGTAAGTTATTATGATCATTTAGTATGGTTAGCTATGGTAGAAATATTGTGCGAAAATTTAGTGTCATTTTGTGCGAAGAGGTTAGCTACGAACTTTTTTTCGAGATTGTTCATCATCGTTTATATAACTTTATGGTACGGCAGGTTAGTTTTGTCCGTTGGTCTAGCCAGTTTTGCAGGAATGGATCTCACCAGGAGCTAGTCATGTGCTCAGTCATTCCAGCCAGGAATCAATCTTGGGTGGAGGGAGTTTTGGGTGGCGTCAGTCTTAAGCTAGTAAGGTTAGTCGGCATGGCCCCCTTGTTGTGACCAGCTAGTAATGGACGATTGTATGGACTGTGATTTCTTCCGATTTTTCGAGTTCAATGTCACTGGAGTCAAGGTAAAGGTCGATAATAACTGGCATGGTTGCTAAATCGACAGCTCCTCTGGCGGCGATATCGTAATTAAAACAATAGCATCACATAGGTAATGGATAAGTAAACAAATGACAAACGATAACATGAATATGGCGTAAAGGAGTTCATTCGACATAATGAGCACAGATTAGCGGTTAAGGGAAGGGAATGTTAATTCAATGAGAATAATAGGTGGCGGGTCGAACGAGCGTAAGAATCAACAAATAAAAAACACTGTTGGGGTGAAGCGAACACAAGTAATCAACAAATGAGAAACATTGGTGGATGGAGTGAAGGGGAACCGACTACCTATCCAGAAACATTGCCGAGGGTCAGCAATCTACTCTCAATGTGGTGCTCAGGGAACCTCTGTAAATGCAATTTTTTTTAAATTTACTTATTATATAAGTTAATTATCATTATTTTTTAATTTTAAGACAGTTCTAGAAATAGTTTTAGAAATGTTTGTTAATTTTAAGCATTTTTGCGCTTTTTTGGGTTTATGTTCAAAGGTCACTAGGGACGAGGTCAAAGGTCAGAGAAACTGACATACAGCATGGGTGATCAAATGGAAACCGGCCGATCTGGAGAGGGTCGGTCGTGTCTGGAGCTTAGTCGCTGTACCCGTCATCAAACCCTGGACCTCCTACGTGTACATCTTTAAATAATTAAAAAAAATGAATTTGGAGTTTTTTTTTCTTTTTTTAGATAATTTATAAGTTTTTTGGGATTCTTAGAGTTTTTTGGAATTTTTTTGTGTTCAAAACCATTAAAAGTGTTGGGTATGGGGTCAAGGTTAAAGTTCAAAGTCAAGATCCACCAGACCCAACATGGCGGTTGGGAGATGTCGCAACATGGCGGCCTGTGCCCAATCTAGTGCCCTACGTCATTGCGCCCGAATGCAGGGCAGGGCATTTTCACTGGTTTGATGTAGCTTCTTAGTTGGGAGAACATGTACCAGAGAACTCTAGTTTGGGAACCTTGCCATAGTACACTCTTCTGTCTGCGGCTGAGATACGTGTGTTGGACCAGACAGCCGTATAGAGGTTAAATATTTGTAAATTTAGAAATTCATCCCGGACTGCACCCTGCAAGTGTGTTCCGGGGACATGTTTTGAACGCGTAACAACGGAGTGGTATTTGCAACACTGGTGATAAATTAATTTCCGTTCAGAAGTTTGTGAATGTGTAGTTTGCACCTGAACTGTGGATAGAACATGAATTACCACCATAGCGATAACTCTAGTAAGTGAATATGAGTACTAGTCTGGCCGAGATTTTGACGTTAGCTAACACGCGTTTTTAAAATAATGGCTTTCTCACAACGTAATGCTGCGTAGGGACTGAATCACTGCGGTGCTTCTCTCTCTACACGGAAAAACCGCCCGAAGCCTATGAACACTTAAGTTGCACACTTTATGCTTCCCCAGACGATGCACGCACTGTGGAAGGAGGGGCGGTGTCTCCGGACGGCAAAATGAACATGTTTCCGATGATTGCACGACTATCGATACAATAATGACTGGTGGTGCAAAAATTGTATGCCGCCAGGAGCACGACATACACAGACAAGATCCGGCCCCTGTGAGTTCTCGACTGGAACTGATTCCTCCGCGGGGTCGCGTGCCGCCGCGTTGGCGGAACACGATGGGTGGAAAACTACTTTCCTGTTAGCAACTTTCTTTAACAGACTCTAAGCTGCATCACTTGCTAATAATACAATACACAATATACCCTGCAATACAAATCAACATAAATAATACCTCTGCGATTAAAGCGACAGTGAAATGTGAATGTAGAAATGAAGTGATTACACATGTAGCCTATTAAACAAAACAACACGGAACACTTGCAACAAATTGTAGGATGTCTTTTACAGTTCCCATGTTTATGAGGCCACGGCTTTAACTGTTATATTAATCTATCTTAATTTCTTATATTATAATGTTTTTAAGGAGGCACAAATCCTGCTCGGGAATTTTTGAAAAAGTGGTAAATTTCCTTGATTTTGGGGTGAAAATGCTTGATTTTGGAGTAAATTTGCTTGTTTTTTAGAATGCTTAATTTCATAAATTTCCCACCGTTATTTTGGAGCAAAAATCCTTGATTTTAGAGTAAAAACCACGATATTTAGATGAAAATTGAGTTGCTCTAGAACTCCCCTTTTACATCTACTGACCAAATCTCTCCACTCCACTAAGTGTTGTGTTGGGACTCATCCTGGATAATTAATGCAATTGGACTGCGAAATACAGCAGATATTAGATGTGTCAAGCGACATTGCTGGTTTACGGCCGACACAGACGGGAAACATTAGCCATGCACTATTGCATACTATGTGCTGGTCGTGAGACGACTAAATACTTTCTGTTATCACTGACTCTAATTACCGCTGCATCGTGTAGGTTTGTCATTTATGCCTAAAACTGACATTGTCTTTTACCAGCCATTTTTCGGTCAATGTACATATGTAGTATTAACGATGCCCATGCAATGCATTACATATGCTTTCTGTGCTTTCTTACACTTCCTAAGTAGTACAGCACATTTTCATTAAAATTTATGCTGTGATTAACTGAAAACATAAAAAAATGTATCGTTCATTTTGACGTGTTAAGTAATGAACCATCGCCGTACAGCCAATTGTGTTTTTGCATCACGAGTGTGTAATACAAAATATAATAGACAAACCCTAATTAAACCACTAAACGATTTGATGGCAGTATAAGGTTTGTAGTGATTGCAAGTATAATTTCAAGTATTATGAATAACACAGCGAATATATTAACCTACCCAACTTACAGATATTAACATTAGTGCGAGATGTCGACCTTTCGAATTTCATTAACTCGAGGATACGCAAGACAATACATTTTAAGTGTAAATGTAAAGAAGTGAGTAAATAATACATTTTACAAAAAACTCTCTGAAGTTAAGCTTTTTAAATAAGCAGTATCTGATGATGATAATGATAAATACTTGTCATATTTCCATACTCTGAAAGTGTGAGGTCGATATTACTTAGCGTAAGTGAAAGATGCACGTGATAGCTTGATTACCTATAGAGAACTACATATCATATTTCATAGCTTATATTAATTCCTAAGCGTGCGTAGCCAGTGGCGTAACAGTTAGGTACGGTAGGGGATAAATCGTGCCTCCCGTAGTGTACTAAAGTATACCAGAATGAGAGTAAGTGTGAGCTCTAACTGTTTTTGTTCGTTGATATGCATTCATATATTGCACACAGAGTCTAATGAATTGTTATAATTAATTTCTGATACTTGTATACTTCTTTCTCGGTCCTAGATATTTTTTAATGTATTTTATTCAGTAGATGTGTAATTTATATATTGATCGTACCAAAGTGAATTTGTAATATAAGGAAAACTGTCTTATGATGGTTGCCTAAAGGCGTGAAGTTTCCTAAGTGTTAGAGGTAGTTTGGCCACTGACTGAAGCCCCCTGTGTCAACTTAGACCCCTAATTATAGAGTATTGTATGACGTTAGTAACTAGACGGAGGTGTTGTGTTGGTGTTGACAGGAGGGACCAGGCAAGCCACAGGCCAACCATGCTCATGTGTGGATGGACAATGCAAGTGCTGCACCGGCGCCGTCTTGCAGCAGCTATTCGACTTCGAGCTGAGGCAGAGAGGTGAGCCACGAAGTCCATTCAATTTTACTTCCTAATTTCCAGAAGCCCTGCTAAAGTTCTACTTCCAGAATATTCCTCCGCCTCGTGCAAACAAAACTTAAACGATCTAGAATTTTAAAAATCTCCGCCCGTTATAGTAGCGAAAAATAATATCTACAGACTGTTCCAAACATAGACTTCCAAACTTAAGCAAATGATAGAGGGGCTTAAGACCAACAGAAATCTCCAACATATAATCCTATTCTTGAGCGTTAAAAATTAATAATTGTTCCCGATTTTCCAGACATATTCTACACTACACTGACTGTCATAATATTGACAAAATTAATTGCCCCAGTGAAGTGACGTTTGTAAGTGAGCAGAGTAGCCACTTTAACAAACACCATTCACGCCATTTTCATTACAGCGACGTAAATAAATAACAACGGTTTTGCACAAGTTATGTCTTCTCAGGATATTTGTTACGAGTTTGAGTTTAGAAAACCAAAATATACTTGTTACCTAATGCCCGCACTAGAAGTGCTAATCATAATCGGCAATGAGCAAACTCCAACGTTGGAAATGTGTAAACACAGTCAGTATACAGAGTTTGTAATAACTACAAACTGTCATTATATTAATACTACAAAGTGGAAAGGGTTCAACTATAGCAAATAGTTAATTAGTTTGTCTTGAAATTCAAAACATTTATTGAAAGAGATCGTTAACTGTGTCTTTGCTTTGGTTCACCCGTGTCAGAAGATTCAAGAACGAGAAGAGAGAAATTAAATGAAAGAAACTGGCTTGGTTTCGTTTGTAAAAATATTTATTAAAATATGCTCAAAATGTCATGCGTGTCTCGACACACAACAGATACATTCGTGGAAAATTACTTTGTTGTTCTGATGAATCGAAGAAATAGGGCATATGGCTATTAGAAATAAATATACACCGAAGAAGGTAACAATTCTATATTATTTAAATCAATACAATGAATGAAGCAGATTTTGATAGTTGATATAAATGTATAAATAATCACCACCAAATACGTAATTAAATTTATTTGAAAATTATTTATTTGTGTTTAAATAATAATTTTTTGTTAAAGTTTTATACTGTTTCAGCAGAGTATTTCTGTTATTACGTTTCAAATTATTCTTCAGTGTTGTTATAGACGTTTCATGGAACTAGTATATTTTCATAATTTATTTTAATGTTGATATTATATTATCAAGAGTTTCAAAATCGGTGAATTTTCATTGAAGTGATTGAAAGTTCTAGTGATACTTCATGTTATCTTTAAATAAGAGATAGGTCTTTTCTTTCATTTATATTTTCGATTGAAAAATATAAATTTCCAATATACGAATTTTCCATAAAAGGTGTTTTATATCCAATTACAGGAGAGGAGAACATTGTTCGACGCATGGTTATTTCTGTAGTGTACAGTCACAGGCTAATAAATTTGTAAATTAATGGGCTTATCTTGGTCCGCAAATTTGCATGGCAATGAGTGTAAATGCAGTTATGGGAAACCATTATTTACCAAAGTTAATTTTAGAAGTGCTCAAATTGTCGCGGAAGGCTATACTTGAAGGTAATTCGCAGTAAGGAAACACACACAACTTCCTGTAGTATTTGTGGTAGGCAGTCACTCACGCTCTTTACCGCCGTGCAGATCTGGACAAAGTTAACGTAAAGGTCTAAAGTGGTATGAAAATCAAACTCTTGCTTAAGTTACGGGCAATATTTCGCCTTATTTTCCCAAACATCTTCACCTAAATCAAACGGTACTAGTTTACATACTTTTGCCTGGATATAGGAGTTAAGTGAAGAGTGAAGAGATTTGGTTGGCTCTTAATATCAAGGTCTTAAGAGCCGATGATGATGAAGTGAGGTTAGTATGGAGTAGCGCCGGTATGATAGGGCGGGGGAAATGGGAGATCGCCGAGGAAACCCGCAGACCAGCGGCATCGTCCGGCACGATTCCCACTTGAGAAAATCCGGAGCAGACCGGCCGGTGATTGAACACGGTTCACCGTGTTGGGAGGCGAGCAGTCTAACCACTTAAACACAGTGGCTCCTTTTTAGAGGAATTAGGAGTCTTTTTTTCGCAGTGCTACGCGCTTGTTTAAATTCACGTCGGAGATGTCGACTGTACTGTTGTTTGTGGAAGTCATTGAAATAATATTTTACAACGGTGTTTTAGAAGACATTTCAATAAATGAGGTAAAACCCATACCTACTTCTGAAAACGCTGCACGAGCTCTACTTCTATCTTCACGCCTCATCCTTCTGCCGTGTACGAAAATTGCATTGCAATGGACCTAGGGAATTTATTCATGCCCCAGTCAAGTGAAATCGGGTGATGCTTAAGAATATAAATATATGTGTGTTAGTAACATGCCGATTCATACTAATATTTGTATAAAGCAAAAACTACTAACATGATCTGCCATAGATGTAAACATTAATTACACTTGGAACACAACATCAATAATACTCTCTCCAGTGTTTGTAGGCAGTTTGTATGCAGTTAAGAGTGGGATGGGCCCCCGTGGGAACACCGCGTCCAATACAAGAAGCGAGGAAGCGATACGGGCGACACTAACACGCACGCTTATTGCCTCATCGCTTCTACGCGCAAGGCGTGCAGTGTTTCCGTCGTAACGATGTACTGTGCAAATTAGAACTGTAACAGTGGGGTTTTATTACATGCGATGAAAGACCACAGATTAAACTATGCCCGTATATTTGTAGTTTTCTATTGCCGCGTAAGGAAACTGCACATGCCAGCTTTAAAAATGCTATATTTGATTATTTTCACGATTTTTTTTCTCTCCGAGAATACACTTAATATGACGAAATTATAAAAAATAGGGGCATCGATTATAGTTTTTTTTTTTCTGACAAAAACTTGTATTTGCAGAAAATGTATTTAACGATTGAACAAAAATGTGGGGTCCACCCCACTCTTAACGGGGACTGATTTTTCTCAGAGGTTGATTTCAAAAGTGGTGACTGTACCTAGAATAACCAATACACATCTACATAGCCGCGCGAAACATAATAATCTTTTCATATAAATTGTAACGTGTTAGCTAAACAGTTCGGTTTGGAATAAAATATTGTGCTACAAATAATATTCTTGGGTAGATATTTATTTAATTGAATAATTTTTTGTCGCAAAGATATACATGATTTTTTTTCTTGTCTCTGTTTTCCTTACAGGTTGTGTTAAGATCGTCTATGATCCCGATGAATTCTCTTTCTCGATGGCGATGTCATTCAACGACAGAGTTTTGTATCAGAATACGTTTTCAGGTGGGTAAACATTCAAATAACGCAATGTTATATGGTAATAGTGGTCATTCTGTGCTCAAAAGTGCAAACGTGGTAAGTAATGGAGATATGTTTATTGCGGAAGTGAAAAATTGACTTTACTGGTTATAATTCTGCAAGATTATGTTTAAGAAACCATATGTGAAAATAAATTATTCCTAAAAGTGGTGCAATATTTCCAGTGGTTTGCATTATAACGATTCTTAGATCGTCACCTGGAAAAATGTATGGGTTGTAGTTATTTTGCACCACAGTTTGTAGCACTGCGTATTTACCATATTTATGTGTACTCATATTTGGTTATATACCGGCCGATACATTTATTAATCAAGTATGTATTTTATTGTACGTAGTTCATATGTTAAAAATATTCATATCTATTATATAATATCATTAATCTATTATGAATTTTATTTCACGTATATTTTATATGGGTGTTGTGTGTGATATTTGTAATCGATATTATTTGGCAACTCGATTTGTAAAGAGTCGCGACTCTGGCGCTTGGGATGGCAGGGTACCACGTCACCTGGCTGAGACTGCATGCCCTAGCCAGTGTGTGAGAGTCGGCCGCGGTGTTAGCACGGCCGCAAGGTGTATGCGCTTGATCGCGGAGCGAGTGGTTTTGCGTGCCAGCTGGACACTGCATCATGAAGTCGGGCGGACTTTTCAGCAGCATGGGACTGCTATTAATTTCTCCCCGGTCGTGATGTGCCGTGTGTTTCGCGAGCAAGTGAACATCGCCGTAATGTTTCCTGTAGCAATCAAATTAACAGTTTAGAGAATATTATGAAAACATGCCCGACGTGAACATAGAGACGATATTGCTATGTTTGTGTGTAGCGTGCAGCTCTTGCTAGTGAAATATGGGCCAAGTATCACAGAGACGTAAACTTGATGCAAACGTATTGTGTGTGAAAACGCTGCATGTACAAATAATATTCATTTTAATACAAGAGTGATGGGAATTGCGGAAATAACTGAGAGACTGCGACTTATGACTGATGGCTTGTGAAATTGAATTTTGCCACGCTGGTTAAACAGCCCGTTTTACGTGGCTCGAGCACGAGCATTTTAAAGTGTATATGTAGTAACAGTGACGTACGCCAATGTCCCGCATTTTTTGCAAATATTTCCTTGGAGTCCAGAGAAGTAATTTTAAATATTTCTTTGCAACTTTCTTACGCAGGCTTTACTGCGAACAGTGTTTCATGTGGTTGGAATGCAGGAAGCATGCCCGTACTTTTGCGTAATGTCTAAACATGCCGAATATTCCTGAGTGCGTCAGTGCGATTCTACATGTCAGCTAGTGCGAGAAAACCGTGCATAGTTGCGTGGAGGCCCCGAGATGAACAACACGACACCTGTTACATTTTACGGTGTTAAGTGGGCAGAGTCTACAGCCAGGTGTTACCGGACAGTAAGGATGTTCCCCGACATGGTCTGGTGATCAGCTGTATGGTATTCTGTATAAATGCAGAACTTAAGGTATGAGTTATGCATTTGACGTATGTCACAATGAGCACCACGGGACGCGAGAATCGTGCGTCACATTAGAATTATGTAAAAAATTGACCCTTCCAGTTTTTTTAAATTTTGTGTTAGTATAAACAAGCGTTCATACATAAGGACATAGCACATTGGAGCAAGGAGCTACTTGCTATATTGGAATACATCGTAGCTGACGGACGCCAGGAGTAAATGATGGTTCAATATTCCCTGCCTTTTTTAAAATGTTCTGTTCTCCCTCAAAATGGTCTTATTTCATTAAAAATTTCCCCATTTTCCCTCGCAATTTTACAATTCCAATCATGTGTCAGCCATCATGTCAATCAAAGTGTGTTAGCTCAGTAAGGAGCAAAGATTCGAAAAACACGAAATGATTCAACGCCATGAATTATCAGCACATTTTTACAAATAAAACGGTTTGAAAAATGTTATTAAACTTTTATTATTTCCAAATTTTAGGTATCACAAGTAACAAAAGAGAGACATTATTTAAAGACATATACGAATATAACATACCTTTTGATTAGGCTTTCTGTTGTCTGCTTTCCACTGACAGGTTCACTATATTGATTTATATTGGCAGATGTATGTTATACAGCTTCTTAAAATAATTTTAGCAAGAATATATGACTAAACCAGAGCACTGTTAGCAGCAACCCTGTCCTAATACATAGAAGCATAACATTCCAATCAAAACTCCCCAAATCCGCCAACCACGATCCACAAAACCGCACCACCCCCTCCCCACAGTTTTGTCGTTACCATTATGTGTAATATAGACATGTCATGCGGAGGCCTCAGACTCCTCTTGACGAAAGGAAGACACCATCTTTTTTGTTGACAACATTTCCGAAATTTAAATTATGCAATAGAATTTTGTTTTTAAACTTTTATATCAGTAGTTATATATGGGTCGAGTGACATGTCCCTGGCATATTGTCACAGAGGGATCAGATATTCACAATAGGAATACGATGCCAGAGCTTCCTTTTTGAAATACTCCTATTCGGTCGGTGGTCCTCGTAGAGTTTCCTAAATAAGATTTTAATAAATATTTAATCTACACCTTTTGTTATGTCGAATAGTCATAACGATCTACAATCATGGACATGTAACATCACTTTCAGGTCGGCACCCCGAGGTCGTCTCGACAAGCCAATCATGACGTCCCACAGAAATTGGAGCTTCGAAGCCAGGAGCCAAGCGTTCCTATTGTTCACTTATGTTCAGCTCCATCTTGTTTTGTGAGAATATATTTAAATAAAATTTAATAATATATACTTTACGTTAATTTAATGGCGTATATTAATTTCACTTCGAGAAACTGAGATCAAGCCTTGACGAGAAAATGGCGGGCTTGCTAGTGGAGCACCGACAACTAAATGATTAATTTATGGTTCTGCCATCATATTTGAAAAAACTCTTTAGAAGATTCTACTGATGTTATGCAAGTTGCTGTAACTATATATCTAATTTTGGAAGTACAAACGGATTCTGTTTGGTCATTACATACCATATTTTCTCTGTTCTTCGATGTCTTGCGCTGCACTGAGAAAACACGCTTTGAATGGCAAGATGGTGATGCTCGGGTGTAATTTCGGACGATTGTGGGTAATAAGAAGGGGGTGGGGGGGGGGGGATTAATGGGAAATATATTTTTGAGTGAGGGAAATTTTTGATGGGAAAAGAGAAATTTTATACCTGTATAGCTACCCACCGGAACCCAAGCGCCAGTCTGTTGTGATGTATTCAGAGATGGCAGAAGGGCTCGAGGCTCCTTAGGTTGGAACTATTTTTTATGTTAATTTTGAAACTCCTAATACATATAATTTTTTAGTGTGCATGGACCTCATCACTGAACAAAATTACTAGTCGCTGTATATTGTTATTTAATTTATATTTTATCACGTATTTCTCTTATAAATCAGGATGATTGTTCACATAATCCCAAGTTCAAACCTTAAAACTTGTATTCATGTGGATAATCATCCTGTTGTATAATGGAATGTCTAACACAGGCTCAACCTTACGTGTTTATCTTGTAAAATGTGCGTGGTTCAAATATCCTATCCAAAAAAAATATCTCGTTAAGAGAGGGATGGACCACCGTGGAAACCCCGCTTCCAAGGTCAAGAAGCGAGGGAGCGATACGGGCGACACTAACACTTACACCTAGTGCCTTATAGCACCTACGCGCTAGGTATGCAGTGATCCGACGCGACGCTGTACTGCGCAAATTAGATCTGTAACATTAGGGTTTTACTACACGCGATGAAAGACCACAGATTAAATTACCCCCTTATCTTTGTACTTTTTTCATGCCGTTTAAGGTAATCTTTATAGGCAAGATTTAAAAATGCAATATTTGACCATTTTTACGAATTTCTTTCTCCAAGAATACACTTAAAATGAAAAAAGTAAACCAATTGGGGCGTAAATAATTTTTTTTTCTTTCGTGACAAAAAATTGTATTTGCAGAACATTTATTTACAGAGATACTCGTATTCATGTAAAAACAGTTTCATAAAAAAAAACGCCCAGGTCCATATTAGAAATTAGGAAGTCGACATTTTCCTTGACAATCGCTTGTTTGCTTCACAACTGATAACCCTCCCCCTCCCAGCCTCATCACTCCAACAACTTGTCAGTTTTGAAGTAAGTTTGTTAAAGGCTTTTCACGATGAAGTGAGCACTCTAGAAATGAACCTCAGAAAGATGTCACCGCCCCTGAATGCATAACTTTAATAGGCGCAGTGAGTGACATTTGCCCAGTAAAGTTGGTAACGATGGACGGAAAAATAGTTAGGTAACCATTTGTAATAACTTAATTATTACAGCAGATTTGTACAATATTTACTTTACTAGCAATTTCAAATTTTACTTGACCGATGCATGTATAAAGTTCTCAGGCCGATGGCAATGTTAATTTTACATAAGACGGAATAATACACAACGTGCAATCAAGTAGATCTTTAGGAGGGCTTTCGACAGTGCTAATTTTACCGTGGACAGCCTATAATCACTTCTAGAGTGCTGGAGATGCTTCTTGTTACATGAGATGGAGAGAGATAGCTCACCGTGGTGGTTGCAGGTAAGAACCCGCGACCTGCCTGCGTGTCGCTGCCACGCGTGCCTAGTGCCAAGATGTGCGTGCGCTTCTCCAACATCTACTTCGTGGGACGCAATGTTCACATGTGCTTGTCTCTGGAGGGCAAGTGGCGGAGCGACACAGCCTTCAGCTACGACTTCACATGTATCCGTGTTGGCTCC
Source organism: Dryococelus australis (assembly GCA_029891345.1). NCBI lineage: Eukaryota > Metazoa > Arthropoda > Insecta > Phasmatodea > Phasmatidae > Dryococelus > Dryococelus australis. The sequence goes on along the minus strand of CM056996.1, from coordinate 234,054,797 downwards.
AGTGGCGTGGCGCCTGTCAGTCCCGAGGATGGTGGAGGACTGCCCCAGCCGCAGGGTCCTGACGTCGACATGCAGTCCGAGGAGGACTATGATGTCATAGATGAGGAGGACCTGCTGGAGAGGAGCCTGCACTCCTAGAGCCCCCCCCTCCCTCACTCCCTTTCCTCTCCTCCTTTATTTATTTCAACTAAGGCCGCTGTTATACGGGATGCAGAACTACTTCACTAACACAAGTTCAGCTATGTGGTCACATTACCTTCGCAGTGGTTTCTTGTTCAGAGTGAACAGTTTTCATTAGTAGTTTCAAACGACTTGTCTTCTCTGCTGCGCTCCTATTGGCTGCTGCAAAGTAAAAAAGCAGTGTAATAAATATTGCTTAATTTGGCGGGAATTCCTGCACTTGTGGAATTTACTGAAGTTTAACGTTAATACCCACACGTTATGCCATTACAGAAAAAATATAGGTTTCATAAAAATTAACAAGATCATTAGTGTTAAATGCTGGAGGCTATTATAATTAAATATCATACATTTTAAGTTCCGTGTTTGTTGAGGTTAGAATTTTAATTTATTTCATTCTGCTTTGGGCATGTGACCGCGAAAATACGTTCTATTTTTAAACTTGTTCAGACATGGCTACCGAATGTATTTAGCTGAATTTGTTTTAACAGCACTCGTGTAATCGTGGCCTAAGTCTACTGTTTTTACTATTTGTTTTTATTATTTATTCACTAGCGTATGTTATTACACATACCATAAATAAATGCAAAGTTCGTAACACATGGTATTCAGTAGTGTCTTATTTTATGTATATAAGTCACCAAAATTTTAAAACTGGCATCTCAGCATGTGTAAATTTGTACATCATTAGTATAGAAAAATGTAAAATTAATACCTAAAGCCTTAAGCACAAAAATTTTAGGCTCCTAACAATTTATTTACTATTGAAAATTAAGTGGACGATTGAAGGGGCAAAAAAAACAAAGGTGACTGGAGCGACCGCAGGTTGTTCCAATTCTTAACTGAGGTTGTCCCCCGAGTGACGAAAGAAACATTAAAAATGTAATAAAATTTGTAATACTGAAGTCATGTTTCTTTCTCCTTTGGAAAATATTCTTAAGCCCTATTACAAAATTTGTGAAGGAAATCAAACGTAAGGAATGTTATTTTCACACATCCATTTGTTATTAAAATTTTATAGATCCTTAGATTGTAATATTTATCTAAGAGTCTATATATTACATATAGAATGTAAAATTTTTGCATTAAATTTTATAGTATTGTAAAATAATTGTACATGTTTCCATGCCCCTTGGATGAGTCCATTTTAGCTTAGAGGAATGTGGGTAAACCTCTTTGGTGTTAAATCTAACATAGATACTAAGGATTTGGGGTAGAGGACACTCTCACCGAGTGCCAAACTCTCCGAGTGTCAAGTGCACCGAAAGGGAGACTCACTCCGCTTCTGTTTCTGGATAAATACTTATATTTCGCATGATTTAACACCGACTGAGTCCGGTGTTTTATACCACAAAGAAATTAGAATAACATTTATTTACAACCTCACTCTTAAAACTAATTCTATTTTTCTACTATAATAAGTGCAGTTTTTAATTTATTACATTTTTATGTTTTATATTTGAACATGATATACAATTTTTTTTTAGATAAATCACTAAATTTATTTAAGTAATCCTTATATTTTTAATGCATGATGTGTATTAATTTTAATAGTTTTTAGGCGGCTGTTCTACATTATACCATGTAGTGTTCTGTTAAATATCGGGCTACATTTTCTTGAGAAAAATATAACGCAATAGAGATATTTGTTTACCCATATACGTAGTTAAACTTCATAGCAAATGAAATTATTCTGCCGAAAATATAAATGACCCATAAACTAAACAGCTTAAACTGCTGCAAAATAGGTTGAAGAACTGCAATGTTATATGAAAAACAAAAGTTTAAATTAGAATTGTTAAAAAAAATATATATATATATATATATTTAGACTTATAAGGAATGCACACAACCATCCAAATTTAAACCCTGTTAACACAAAGAGTACGGCTGACCCAATATTTCCAACGCGTGTAAAGAGAGAAAAAAATCACACAAATTCGATCATAATCGACTTCATAACCGAATTAAGGATGCATGGAAATGCCTCTGCACGCGTGTTCTCATTTTGCCCGATAGTTCATGATAAGCATGCATCAAATAATTGCTGAGGCAAAGTCGGGAGATAATATGAGTACTCAGGAGAATAAATAAATACTTAGTTTCACATCAGATAGCCTATCTCTTTATAGGCTGTTCACTGTAAAGTGAGCACTTTTCAGGCCCTAGTTACTTTTATACTACTTGCCATATTTTATCCTTCCACCAATTTTTAAAATAAAATTTGCCATGCAAATAATAGAGTGAATATATTTCACCTGGTACGAAACTTAACATCTAAGGCTACAATAAAACATATTTATTTACTTTTATTCCAAATGAGAGGGCTTCAAAAAGTGCTCACTTTACCGTGAATTGCCTATAGTTGCCTTCGAACTAAGCCATCATCAAAATTTACGGCTGATACATGTAGGATTTCCGAAGCGATAATGGTTTTGTGCTTAAGGGTGCCATAGTAAAGTATGAAGATCACTGCAAGAATTAAACACAGTACTTCAGGACCTTGCAGTTTGGGAAATGCTTGGACAAGAAGGAAAATACTGACGACTGATTGATCATTCCAGGGCGTGGAGTGAGACGAGGGGAAGATGCCATATAATCAAGTGGGAAAATCACTTTGCGTTTTTCTGTTGTGGTACTCATGGGTCCCGATTTATGTTACGGGGCCTGAGAAGCAAGATAAATTATTGGGCAAATTACAGAAATTATCAACATGCGGGGCGAGTAGGAAGGGATTCTTTTCGCTTCTAAAATCATTAAAAGTGAAGTGTGACGTCTGGTGGCGACACCACGGTCGGGTAAGGTTTAGGTGTGTCGGTCAGAGACACGAATGATGTGATTGGTTTGACTTTATTGCTTGCTGACCGGGCCCCAGCCAGTATATAGTGTAGGGCGCGTGGCTAGACGGCACGTCACAAAGTCTGTGGAGGTTTTGCCTGCTCTGCGTTCTGGGTGGCACACAGCCACGGGTTTACTTGTACTGGAAGTGGCCCGGGGTAGCTCTTGACCCGACTGCTGCTGGAGTTGGCAGGAACTAGTACCCTGACTTGGGATGGCTGGCGGTGCTATGGTGAGTTCTGGGTGGGAGGGGGTTCTGGTCCTGCAGCACTGGAACCAGGGATTCCCGATCTATAATGGAACGTGCCGTTTCTGATGGGAAGTCAGCGACGATCGGTTGCGGTCGGCTTGATAGGTGGCTGAAATAAGGAGTGGAAGGGAGGTGGAAGGTGAGGCCTCTCCAGCTGGAGGGCGGCCTTACCTCGTTCCTGGGGGGTTGTGCTGCAAAATGCAGTTGGGGCTGGGTTACAGCTGGCATTGGCTTCGGAGGCAACAGCTTCCTTCTTAACTAGCCACTTCACACCACTCCTATGAGTTTAAGGCATATGAGGGTACGTACAACAGTCTGCCTCGTCAGGGGGAGGGGGGAAGGCAGGCGACGACGGTTCCTAGCTAGGTGTATAGCCAAAGACGAGGCCGAGCTTACCCAGAGCTCTAACCATTTACTCCAATTGGCGACAGTTCAGTGCAGTGGGTAGAGTGGTGGGTTTTCTCAGAGCATCCGACGATGACATTGGGTGTGGGTCAAATGTGGGAAGACTTCTAAAACCAGTATAGCACTCCCTCCGGCGACAGTTCAGCGCGGTTGATAGAATGAAGTATGTGTTTGTTTATAAGCTGCCTTGTGGATTGTGTTGCTAGTGGTTGTAGCTCTGCCTTACTACGCACCAGGTGCTCAGTATGGGTGGCTGTTGACTGTGTGTGTTTACGATGTACGTGCGCTCGGTTAGGGGAGCCTGCAGTCCTACTTCATGTTGGTTATTGGTTTGTCAAAAACGTGGTCTCCTGCTTTGCCCTGCTGGGCTGGCATATACAGAAGATAAAATCAAAGTCACCCTAGAATTAATACTCAGATGTTTGAGAGAAAAACGTTTTTATTCCTCGAGAAATAGATACGGTGGCACATACTACTTCCTAACTAATCAGGAACTGAGCAGAAGTAAACTATGTAAACCAGGTGAAGGGGGCGTGGATCTAAACTGAACAAGAGCAGATGCAGCTAGGTAGCTACGATATTAACTGTATCTAACTATCTCAATGCCGTTGTTCAGAAGAGATGCCGGGTGCCACTGTCAGATGGGTAATGGGTGTTAACACTACCAGAAGTATAGTGTAGTTGCCGTTACCGGAAGGGTAACGGCTGTTCAAGGGGTTGAAGACGTCTTCGGTGATCACTGGTGCAGGTCTTGAAGAACTTATGGTAGGGCGCAAAGATGGTATCAGCAGAGAGCCCCAGCACACGAGGTGGTGGAAAGAGCTACTGGAGATGGACTCAGTAGAACGGACCGTCTTAGGTGCGGGGTGCGGCGACGAGCTACTCCTCCTGGGCGGATCTTCGCTCTTTAGTACGATCCCTCGGCCCATGGCCGAAATAGGCATCTCTGTAATGCTGAGTTGCCTCTGCTGCACAAGCTTAGGCGCTTAACTAAGCTGCTTGGCTAGACTCTCTCATACATGAAGGGGTTGGTGTGACCTCTGACATAAGGGCAAAACTATCTTGTCTGACATGTCCGAGGGTGCCTCCACAACTAGGCCGTATTTGTAGGCTCTCGTAGTAAGTCGTTTCGGGTTCAAACCCCGCCTGTAGTAACATCATGATATGTAAAGATGAGGCGAAGTCTTGTTCATAAATATATTCAATAAGCACCATACATCAAAATATATTCCGAGTTGCACTGTCAAATATGCAACAAGTTTAAAAATGAATGAACATGCATGTGGAGAAACTCTCAACTGTTGTGCCAATGGTGTGCTCAGACCAAGATTATTTTATCTACGAATAGACACGAAATCAACTGAGTAAACTTGAGCCTTGAGGTTTGATGGCCATTCTTCAAGGGTGTACATAGTAGTTGGATCATCAGTGTACCTTCAGTCAGCTGCAATACATTAATTCAAAACTTTACACATTTTATACTGTGAACATTTATGTGAATGTCAAGTCCAATCATATTACTCTCGAATACAGAGACAAGGATGCTGACAACCTACATCATGCATACATCGAAATTTACTACAACGGCAGCATGCAGCACTACTTTCCCTTGTTGTACGAACCGAGCTAGAACTTGTAGGGGGGACTGAGTAGATGATTTTTTCAATAGGAACCCATGTCCGGAAACATACCTTTTCCATAATACTATCATTTAAAATCAGGTATTTTACACATGACCATTCAGAATACCTGTCCACACATTGATAGAAAATCTGTGCTGGAATCCCTGGACATGCATGGTATTAGGGTTTTCGGCTGCCCAGACATGGCTATTTCGAGAATCGAGTGCACTTTTCCTAGTGAATTTACAGTCATCTCTAAACAGAACGCGATGTGGGAACTGGCTTGTCGGCGAAGCGGTGTAAGAACCACATGCAGAAGTCAACACATAGTACAACATCGTCTGGACCCAAAGACTACATCTTTTGGAGTTGGTAATGTTGTAGTTGTTGTTCATGCAGAACCTAGGAGCAACACCTATTGCATACGCAATTGTTTCCGTACTCACTGATTAGCTCTGTTAAACGTAATGGAGTACAGCCTTTTCAAATTCGGGAGTGATGCGTCTCTTTGTAGCACCACATTCATTCCTGTCGGCAGTGAAGATACCTTGTTCTCAGAGCTGTTGTGTAACTGTTGCAAAAATGGTATGCGATGATGTCGCACATTGTGGATAATGCTCTTGATACAGCTGACGAGCTGCTCTTCCATTACGTTCAGCTGTGCCATACACAAGGATCATGTCTGTGTATTCCGCAAACTTGTACTCGGAGACACAAAGGAGCGTGAATGGTGCTCAAGGCAGTGTAGACATCGTGTGCCATCAGGTGATTGTCTGAAGTAATGTACTGCCTACCTGGTTGCATACCATCACAACCACATTCGAGACATAGCTCTTTCCCTCAGCGGAAGCGGACGAGTGATGAAACTGATTTGAAATGGTTGTAGGACGGAAACAGTATGTTTCTGGACACAGGTTCCTGTACAAAAGATAGTTTACTCAGTCCCCTCTAGAAATCCTAGGACTTTATAAGGAGAATTTCCGAGTAACCTGTATAGTTATGTGTGGTTTCTATTATTTTCTGCAAGTATGCAGTACACAGATATTTATATTTTTACATTTTGTTTATATTGCTTTAGGTATACTTGATTTTGTAAGTAAAGGTATTTCATACACAATTTCTAAACATACCATACATACATGTAACAGAGATTCAGGTTGAGGCTTTCATACTGTTGCATAGACATACCTAGGAATATAAATAGGCCACTGTTTGAAGCCTAAAAAGGGCCAGAATGTATTTCCAGGGATTAGTTTTCTCGGAATTTATCGGGACATTATTTTCCGCATCGACGCGTTGGGAGGAAAGAGGGAACAGCACCTTGTAGGAATATTGGTTCATTTGCAGATATGGAAAAGTGTTAATAGTCTCGTCTAGCTTTTGCAGTGGCAACCATTTAACAAAAATGGAAAAGTTTTCATTAGTAGTGTGTTTCTCGCCATCAGCTTCTTCCTCATCCAAGAATTCTTCCGTTTCCCCAAGAGTCCTCGGGATCTTTGAAAGAGGCACTCTCTGAATTTGAAGCTGGATCTACAGCACTCGAGACACCTATGCACTAGCTGTAACAGCGACTTTGGTTCTGGTGGCAACAGCGTCATCGACTGAGAAACTAGCATCTCTACCTATAACAAAGGCATGTCTTATGAGCCATTGATGTTGCTATTGTGGCAAACTGTTTCCACATTCTCACTCTTCTTAGCGACAAGAAAGACCTGAAGGCATGAAAAACATCTCCCCGTCACTAATTGTGTGTGTGAGGTGTGGAGAACTGGGTGTTCGAGGCGAAATATACCACATCATATGGAGTTCTGCTAAGAGGAATCTATGTTATCGACTGAGACCCATTGCATGTAATCATCACTGCCAACTCGTGGTGCCGTTGGCCTGCTTATTCATTGGTTGAGGCATTCATATCTCTAACAGGGACATCCAAGATGTTAACTGAAACATGAAGGCAGTATATTGTCACGTTTTTATAAGACCTTCGCTTTTGGCTCCAGTGACTTCGGCACGGTGACTCATATCGGTATGACGAATGTGACTTACTATTAGTCTCAAAGGAAAATTTTAGTAGACGTCTTACGTATTGCAATCGACTTTGCTGATGCAGACTTCGAGATGTCAATTCGGGGTACAGAGACAGTTTTGCGGAATAGTGTAAGGGATAAACATATGTGTGCATTTTTAAGGGTGCATGTGCATGTTTACATTTTTGTAAAAGAAATAATTTGATATAAAAATTCGGTAAAATTTTAATTAGTGTTTACTCAATATGTGGGAAAATATTGTTACACATAAATAAAAGTACGAATACTCCCAAAAACCTGTAATTCAGACAGAAAAAAATACAATTTTTTCAACATACGCTATTTAATATTTATAAAACACTTTCAGTCAATTTTAAATTTTAAATTAAAAATTTATTATCTTAATAAAAAATAATTTACATACAAAGTAATATATATTGAGATCACTTTATTTGACAATTGTGTACACTTGCATTGGTTTCGCCATTATTAATAAAACCATATTTAGCAAAAGGTATACATCGCATAGGTTTCACATGTAGGTAAAATGTCAAATGGGGGAAAAAATATGGGAATATAAATACAGATTTTCAATTTGGCATACCCAAAGCCTATAAAAAATTATGTCTGTCGGTTTGCGTAAACAGTTTGTAGGTCATAACTAATGTTATCAGTATCTGACATGGTCACCAACATACAAATTGCCATGATAGTGAAATATTTGGGAAATTTTGCTGTGAACCTTTTTCGATTTTCACATTTGTCTTTCGGCAATGAGGTTCGCTTAGAACCAGTTCCTAAGAAGGATGTAATTTTTGAGTCTCAGATAATTAATTATTGGACAAAGAATATATTTTTTGACACCAAAATACCTGCCATAGTGTTCTGGATTTGAACAAGTGCGGTTCGGTTTTAATGACGCTTTTACTTGCATCTGCTCGCGGTCCGACCGAGCTTCCAGGTGCTGGATGTGTTAAGTGTGCATGCTGGCAGACACATCTACTGCAGCTCTAAATTAACTTGATTTAAAAAAAAGTGTATGTATTGTTATGTCTGCGAGTTGAACATAACTTCTGATAGATTGACTGGTTTAGGTTGTGAACTCAAGTATGCTTTCGGGAAAATCTCCTGTTGTTTTATGAAATTGATAACATTTTGTGCGTAATTCGTTTTGTTCAGCAAGTTTGTATGTTTGTTAACTATTCCTAATAAGTGTGTGAAAATTATCTGTGTTTATTGTTATTTGTATTAAAAAACTAAGTATATTTTTGGAAATGATGTATGTTGTTTTTTATCAACCTAATTAATACAACAATTTCACCTCATCATTGTGAACTTCCGTGTCGTACCCGACGGAGTAGAAATAAGAGTACAATATACCAATATGCCTACAGGACACGCCCCCAGTTGCGGGGGTTATTACAGACATCAAGAAATTCTATTGTTAACCCAATGGTAAAGATGCATCCCAACCCCGAAGAATGAATGAGCTGTCGGCCGAGCTGCCGAGACTGCATTCCAAGGCCATGCAGTATTACAGCCTGCCATGTGCTGCCCCAGCAGAAACTCCGGCCAGCAGACGATGTCACACAGCGTAGACATCACGCTATCCACTCCCCTCTAGCCCAGACGAGAGTGAGCTGACAAAGTACGTAGACCTGCGAGGAGCTCAAAATGTGAGTCCATGTTCCTTCACCACACTGAACTGAGCCGGAGGAAGCCAACAGGTCTTCACAACCTCGCTCGCCATTCCTGCTCCTTCACCGCACTGTACAGTACCGAAGGAACTCTCTAGTAGCTCGCTCCATCACTGTGCTGAGGCACTCTACTGACGAGGTCTTCGCGATCTACCAGAGCTCATCAACAACTACGTCAACTGCTCCCAGATCTTCAAGAGGTTCTCTAGCTGCTACATCAGTGACTTCAGGCCTTACCAGAGTCTCTGCAGCCTAGGAATCTCCGACCTGTCTATTAGTGCCCCCCCTGCTGGTGACGGCAACCTCCACTGGCATTGTTGAACACCCCCACTGTCCTTCTGGTAGTGGCACCAGCGAGTACCTTCTGAAAAATTGTATTAGTATAGTAAGGGATAGTTATTTTGATAGCCATCTAGCCGAAACTACCTTACCAGTTAGAACCAGGTCATCTTCACCTCTTAACTGTAGATTACTTCTGGTCAACTCTTGTTTGATTAGGAGGTGGTGTGTACCTCTGAGTTTATTCTTACCAGAATAAACACATTTTTATTGAAACTATGAATATTATTCCCAAGTGTGTGTGTGCTGTTTCCACGTGGATACCACGCCCGCCGTGGATCAGCACGAGACCGCAGAAGATTACTCAACCCATTTGCTGACCATAGTATTGGAATGAGGGCTCCTCCCTCAAGGGCGCATGTACATCGAAATATACACATTAGACGGCCACCCGTTTGGTGCACCCCGGTGTACAGAAAGGTAAAGCCCCATCTACTATAAAGAATATCCAAAAAACGGCACGTTAGTCAGCCCAGGTTGTAACTCGTCCACTGCGCTTAATGGTGCTGGAAGGAGTATTTACCTTATTTCGAGTGTCTGATTCTTTTTGGACCCACAGCCATGCATCGTAAACGAACAGCCATTGTGTAACCAATGGTATGTGTGAGGCGTTTAACAGTGCCGAGCACGAAAGGACCAAGGGGGGTGCTTTGGTCCGTTTAACTTCCACACTTGGCAGAGCACCTAGATTGGGACCTTCATCGCCTGCTCAATCTCTACAAGGTTGGTATGTCCTTTTCCATATGCCCTACTCCCACTGGAGTGGTACTCAACATCGAGATAAAATGGCAGCCACTGCCTCTAAATAAAAAAAAAAAAGTGTGTAACCCAATGCCGGCTGCATTTGGCAGTCCAAGTCCCCAGGAACGAGCTCAAGCCACCAGACAGCTGGCGAGGCCTCACCTCCTAGCGCTCTCCCCATATTTATTTGTAACACTGGTTACGACTGCTGGTACACCTCATACCATAGTCGTCGCCTTCCGGACGAACCAGGATGTTCCTCACAGTATTATAAACCCCTGGTTAAGGGGCAACCATCAAAAACAGCCTACCTAGGGCTACTAGCATGACCAGCAGCATCCAACCCACCAGTGCATCAGGACCAGCACCAGCCGCCAACTACTGTGGCCGCATATGGGTCAGCAGCCACCCCAAGCCACCAATAGACTATAGATGAGATAGTCCGATCTCGCTGTCTGCGCACAACCAATCTCCGTGTCCCAACATATAACTGCTTTTCTGCCTACACGTCTAGCAAAAATGGCGTGGATTGGGTTTCAGGTTAGAACACTGTTTAGTAAACAAATGCTTTTGAGATGCGTTTATACTTCCTCTAAATATTTAATGATTTAGTTTGCATTAAAACTGGCGAAATTATTTTATTAATATAACAGCGCTTTCATTTAAAAATTAAGATGTAAACAAACTCGTTCCATCACTGTTGACCCTGTGACTTTCACAGTTGTGTAGGATTAGAGTAGGTCAATGATGGGACATGCGCAGAAGACGAATAAGCGGTCTGCCTCATCTTTAGTCTATGCCACCAACCGCCAATGTAAAATAGTGCTAGTGTATCCGACCGTCCATAAGAACGGAACGGCTACCCCCTACTTTGTGCCTAACCGGAAAGCCACCCACCCAGTATTATACACTGGCCGGGCTCCGTTACACCAATAATCAGGCAAATTTAAACTATAACTGGTGTTTCTGACCTAACACCACCCCAAACTGTCCCGACCCTGATGCTCCACCACCTCTAAAGGACGCCATGTATCAAAAAACAAACCGCGTAAATTTAACTAGGCCCAAGGATTAGCATACATTTAATTATATTTTAACATATTTACACTACATACCCGAATTCCTTTCCTGGAGATACCTCCTGATAGGTGATGATTTGCTATACCCGATATGGGAGAAAAAGATGAGAATTTCTGAGAAACATCCTATTACAAAGTTTTACTTCATATATGAAGGGTAAGGATCTGAAGTTGACCATCTGAAAGTGAGTAAGCAAGGGATGTCCATTATTACGTTTTTTTTTAAATCTGATTGCAATGCTCCGTCACAACACAGCTAGCATTATATTGAAATGAGATAGCACGAACACCTGGCTGGCTCAATCCTCAATCCACGTCCTAGCATCCTACATCCGATCCACCATTTTTACACTACTGCCAGGAATTATCCCATATTGAAGAGTAGATTTTGGATCTAACCTAAAAGAAATATACACATTATGTTTCATCAAATCTAGTATAGTTTATTGATGCTTATGTACAAGCCAAAGACGATTGTGACTCTCCATTCTACGATGATCCCAATTTCCTTAATGTAGTTCGATTTGTCCAGTGATTGATTGCCATATGAAGGTAACTTTTAATGGGTAATTTTTTGTGGGAAAAGTGACGATTTTTTTTTTCTCATTCAAACACCATTTAGGCAAGTGGAAAAGTCATTAAATGTTATTTTACAACATATTTCAACCAAATTTAGTTTTAATTTTCAGATTCATGTAGTACAAGAACAACAATTTACTAAAATATTTAATTTAAAAAAATTGAATTCCTTCAATTAAAGTTACAGAACTCTAATATTTTCGAATTTTATTATGTTACATTCATAGTCACACTATAGCACTCTAAACTGAAAAATTCAATATAGCATATCATAGCTGTCACATATGTAACACATAATGGTCACCCAGCAAGATGAGACTTCACTTAGGTATTTCATGAGGTATTTTTTATTCAGCCCCTTAGTTTGCTCATAGAGAGTTGCGAGATTTGAAGTCGAAGTGACTGAGGTCAAAAAGAGTTACCCCTTTCTAAGAGAAGTGAGTGACTTTAAGGATTTTTGTTTGATCATGCCTCAGGTGTGTTGACCTTCACGCGTGAACGCCTACCACCATATTTCTGGCGAATACAATGCAAAAGAGACGAAATATCAAAAAGAGAAGCTGAATCGAACAAACTTTCCACAACTGAACTGGTTTTTCTGGGACAAGGCTAGGAGGCCTAATCAAAAATGTTACGTTTCATCACTCTTCAGAGACTACAGTACAACAAAGTGATTAATTTTTTAAACTGCTGAGGCATAAAACATGGTATGAATAATTGTAAGCATTTCACAAGCTTTATTATACAAAAAGTTCACTTGTTAATATTTTAAAAATATTGTATTCTTCGATAACTTACTTCTTTCTACACCTTATATATGACAGTTACAAAGAGTGTACAAACAATTTATTGGATATACTACTGATATTTTTTTCAAGTATATAAAATATTTTAAATTCTGCTGCATATAATCCTTTTGCAGGGGCAAACTCTAAGGGGTATTATATATTATGATTAAGTCAAATCATATTCAGAAGCGATTGAAATAGGGGTAGTAACATTCGTAATTTTACTGTCCCTACACGTAAATTATTTAGTCACATGTGTACATTTCTTCTGGTGATTTATGATATTGCAAAGTTGGGCTGCCAATGTTATGTAGTACTGCAGTGCCCGATCCACTATTATTGGTTAAGATAGTCTTCTATGTTTTGGTTGAACGTGCCGCGCAGTTACCGACCACACTTATTTCCCCAGTACTCTTCACAGCAGAGCAGCGAAGTGCAGAAGTGTTTGGATGAAAGCCAGAGAAAATTGTGTCATCCAGAAAGTCACCACCAGTGCTCACGATAGTTTCCACTGTGCTGATGTTGGCATCACACAGTGGCACAGTTGTAACACTGTAAAAACAAACAAACTTGTGCAAATATACAACGCCCACTACGGTAATAATCTAAATATTTGTGTTATTGGGGACAAAGTAGGTCTACTTGTTCATGACTGTTCAGAAATGCATGAAATATCCAAGAACGATTATCAATGGCATTTTGTCACTGACAATCCAAAGGATGACAGCAATTTGTTTACAAGGTATGAAAAGTTTTTAAATAAATATCTCGTCAATCGAAATTTCAATCATGTAATAAATGGAAACCATTACATAAAATACTACTCTAAATTTAGCTCACCACAAAGATATTTTTAATTAGAGTGCACGTTTTGTTATGACTTTACTAAGGTCTTTCTATGTGGTCGTTACTCAAATATTGTAAATGATATGCGTATTGTAATACGACTTATTGTTTCGGGCTAAATGTAACAATGAGGAGTAGTCAATCATATATGTTGAAAGATGTTTTACTTAAAAACTGACATACATGTGTTTATTTTTAATTATTCATAGACAGTAATATTTCTCTTTCGAAATATTGTCATGAAAAGAAGCATAGATTAATAAAGTAGTCAATGAACATTCTTGATATCTTGGGACTCATGGGAACTACAACCTCCTTCTAATTAATTTTTTACTTCAATTAGCTAATTGGAAAGACAGGATAGGCATGGGAACGCTAAGAATAATCCTACAGACTATACGCAATGCTTCCCAATTTTCCCACATTCTCTGTAGACACCAGAAGTTGTAAGAGGCAGGATGTGTGGATTATAGAGACAAATATACGCATATTCTTAATCTAAATAGAGACAAATAATTGTAAATTTCTGTGCTCAGCTAGGTGGGCCTCTCTACATAGTAAGTCGTATATGTTGACGTTGATTAATAAAATATCTAAAGACAAATATTATTCTATGAAATATTTCTCTCATTTGAGAAGAACACATTCACTGTGATATGGAAATTAACTAACATTCTTAAATGGACACACATCACTGCACTTTCATTTGAGTGTTGTATTTTATTTACAGTTTTTAAGTATTGTGTTCCATGTTCTGGCTGTAACCAATTTCGTAACTGGATATCTGTATTGCTGTATATAAAATGTGTTACCTTATCTTAATATATTCAATTTATTTAAAAGGGGCTGCAGTGGTGTAGTGGTTAGACGACTCGCCTCTCACCAATGTGAGCAGGGCTGGGCTGTATTCTCGGCAGGGTCACTTGAAGTTTCGCATGTGGGATACATGGCGGATGTTATGTTGCCGTTGTCCAGTGAGTGAGTTTTCTCGGAGTACTCCCTGTCACTTCGTTCTCCCTTCGCCGGCGCTACACACCTCGTAGTTATGCTCTAACCAAACCCATCTCAGCTTATTTATTTAAACTGCTCGAAAAAATGCATTTATAGACTATTCACGGTAATGTGAGCACTTTTAAGGCCATGCTTAAGAGTTACTTTCAGCTTGCATGTATCCTTCCGCCAGTTGTTAATATGAAATTGCCTTGTGAATGATGAGCACAGTGTATACATTTTATAGCTCGCAAATATTAACGTCCGATACCACAATAAAATACAATTTTTTGGTTATCATTCTTACTGGGAGGGTCTTATAAGACGTGTCATGTAGAAATATGCTTTCCTGTCGTAGTACTTACGATCGTTATTTCCTTTTTTTTATATAACCTGAAAAACTATGTGCCCAGTGGCAAAATGCTTGAAATTTTACCTCCACTCCTCTTTCAATTCTGCATGTTACAATAAAGAAAAAAATATTGGATGTTGGCATTTATATTCGGATGTATCAGGCCGTAGGAAATATTGGCAAATGAATCAAACTGGTTACCCTACATGATTAAATTAATGTCGAAGATGATACTAGTTTTAACGGTTTGCTTTCAAATTATTATTGTTCTCTAAAATGTTGCTTGGTAGGCCTAGCTGACAGTCAGCTGATACTTCAACACACATCATCTTCGCATAAACTTCTCAACTTAATCACGGAGTTTACAACTCGTCAGTAGAGATCTGTCGAGTCAACGAAACGACGCGTCCTCATTGGCCAGGACAATGTCCCAAAATAACCCATAAAGTAATAGTATAATTTATATTATAATATATTTGACCTCAAAGGAATTTTAAAATTTAAGTTAAACACGTAGAATTCTGTTTTGAACATAACGTATAATTCAGCACTGTATTCGAATTTGTTTAAGCGATTGAAATTCATAGTTTTGGCTTACTCTACTTACTTTAAGTAAATTCATGGTGTATATGACTATAAAATTCAAAATTCAAAAATTATCGGTGCAACTGTAGATATACTGAACTATATAGGTACTATTATATTTATATGTTTGGAAAACATTCTTGATTCATAACTGTGCTTAGAAAACCAAGTAAGATGGTTCTGATTTCGTATTCGAGTTAAGTCTTGAAATGACACGTCCGATGATATGCCACATGCTATAATTATATTACTTTCCTCTTGAAATGACGTCTGATGATATGCTACATGCTATAATTATATTACTTTGCTTTATGTGTTATAAAACATAATTATACACAAACATTTGTTTATAAACATAGCGTAATGAAACCTTAATGCTGCTCCATTTTCCCGACTTATCGCTGTTCTCCAACCACATTTAATACATTAATGGTGATTAAAAGTTGTTTTAATTTTATAACTAAGATTCACTTGTGTGTAGATGTTTAGGATGATTCTACATGATGGATATGTGTGTGCAATGGCAAAAAATAATAATAAATGTACGACAAACTTAATTGATTTACGAGGAAATTTTTTTAGACATTTCGCCTGTTTTCAAGGAATTCGTGGCGATATTGAGGAAACAAAAAAATAGTGGGGAATTTCTAAAAATGTTGAATAGAAAACAAGGTAAAGGACATCTGAAGCCATCCAAAAGGCGAAGATCAAATACAAAGAGAACCGCAATGTCACAATCAAGATGTCGCAATCCAAGATGGCGGATGTAAAGAGGGAAATTGGACCTACTTACATCGCTGCATTACTTGCTTCTTGTGATGTGTACATGAGAAATAATTAAAACTGCCAGCAAAGTATGTCTAAAAATATACCTGTCTTTCCTGGCCTTGAACATGAGATTTCGTATGTTTGTCCATATTTTCTGCCGACAACAGTTGCTTGATGATTTTGGCAGTTTTGAGACATCCAGAACTTCCTCTTGAGTGGTGGAACCTGTAACACATATCTTAAGCTTGCGCACACTACAAATTACATTGTAAAAAGAATATTTTGCAATTTTTTTTTGCAATACCCTTGATTTTATTTTACAATACACACTATAATATACGTAGTTCTCAAAGGATAATGGCTAGGTCTATTTTTATCTATACAATATCTATCAATACAAATTATGATAAGCAATGTACCACAGTGAAACACGATAGCTGCACAAACGTACCCAGTTAGAAGAGATATTTAAATGGAATGAATTGTTTAATTTTCACAGCTAAGCTCCTTATTGTTACAGCATGAGTATATATTATATTTGTGGATTATTTGAAATGGTTGCAAGAAGACCTAATCTAGGTGAAAATTTCATAAAAGTTGTTTCAGTAGTTTCAGAACCATGTACAAACAAACGAATGAACAAACAAGCATTTATAATCTAGGGAATATACGGTTTAGGGCGAAAAAAAAAGTAATAAAAATGATCCTTTCACTCTCCTATGCATACAAATGTGCTGAGTACTGAGTAACATATCAAAAGTCAGAACAATTTTAAACCCGGCAACTGGTCACCATCTTGACAAAATGGTGGCACTTTAAACACTTTTGCACTTTTATTGTAAATGGTAACCAGTACAGGCATTTTTCAGCGATGCAAAACTAAAGATAGTAATTTCCTCTTCAAAAATGATTACTATCACTTTTTATTTAGGGCGAACGGTTAAGGAATTATCTTGGTTCTATAAAGTGAAATATGGGAATGTAAAGTGAATTTAATTTTCATTGAGCCAGGCATATTTTTCTTCTTTCTCTAAGGGGTTACAATGAGAACGGAACTGACGTACCAAATAACATCTCGTACCATTGTAAATATATTATTAGTATTGTAGAAAAATTAATATAGTCCATTCACGGTTTCTTCGGCCTTTTTTTGAATCGAACCTTTGAAAGATTACCCTAGGCGTAACATGTCAAAATATTTTTTCAATAACTTGTATTCCACAATAATGTAAATTAAACTTTGCCTGTTGAAGTATTTTAGTATTTATGTAGCCCCGATGGAAACATATTTCATTGTTATAGTTAAAAATAAGAACGTAAAATATCGTGCGTAGGCCCTAGTGTCACTGTGTTTGTTTTTTCAGCCCGGGAAGAAACAATCGAATAAGCAGAGCTTGTCACCCTCTCTGTCTCTCTCTTTCTCGCTCTCGGGAAGTTTTGCACCGCTAGTAGAAGCAAAAAAATTATACGTGTTTTAAATTTTACCGTTATTCATACTTATTACAAAAAAAAAATACTGGTTTTGGAATTTTTAATTTACACTGAAAAGAGATTTTAATGTTTGAATACTTATTTTAATATATTTAGATGTGATGGCGGGTGGGTAACAAATCTAAGGTTGGCAGGCGTGGCGAGTGGCTACATGATGTGGCTTTTTGTTGTGTACGCAACCAGGAGTTAATTTCTCTTGCTCCGAAAAATACTTCAAATTGCGCACAACAAGTGTGTACAGGTTGTCTTTTTTAAACTTACCTAGGCAAGTTACGATATTGTGATAAATCTGTGTTTCATCAGCTGAAATAAATATACTGTAACGTGCATCGTGACTGCTGTGTGTGAAAGGTATTGTTGACATTACGTTATGTTGAGCCAGTGTGAGTGTGATTGCAAATATTTGTTTGATGCGAGAAATGTATACGTTTTAACCGTGAACTGGTTTTATGACTAAATTAATTTGGTCATGTCTGTTTATTTATCTCAACATTGTAGCTTTTCCTAGGTGTTTGAAACACAATATCAACTTACATATCCGTGATTTGAATGTTTGCTCAGTCCCAACCAAATACTAAGCTCTGACAGATAGTAATAAATAAATAGTGAAATGAACGTAAAATACCGGTAAGCACCAATCCATAGAAATATGAGCGGAATAAACGTTGCTGTGTTGTTTGTATCTACGTTCACCATTATATTTTAAGTTGTTGCTACGTACAAAAAATAAGCGACAGGAGTTAGGTGCTTGGCTTCACTGTCTATTCGTAGGACTGGCTTTACTTAGTTTTAATTTTAATTCCAGCAGAGTTAAACACAATAGCGGCAAAATATTAACGTGTATTACGTGTGATGTGCTATGTCGTGTATAACAAATATTATTTAGGATGTAGGTAAATAAGAACTATCGTCAATACAGACATTTTTAAAATGTCATAGAGCTGACCAAAATAATGTTATAGGCCTAAATTGGGGATATTCGTACGAAAGGCCTTTGGAATATGACAGAATTTTTTTAGAGGTCTGTAAACAGTAAATAACGCATTTGACAATTATAAAAGTAGAAGTCACATGACAGTGTTTATGATTAGGTGTAGCGGAAGGACACATAATCCGTAACCAAAAGTAGAAGTTTAGCAGGGCTTCAGAAAAGGTCGAAAATACTGTGAATCAACTATATTAAATTACATACTTAATGTGTATAAAATTAGATGAGCCACTTGAAGTGTTAAAGTTCTTGATTTCCATGTCCATACTGCAACAGATTGCGACAACCAAACATTCAAAGCAGCTGGTACATGCTATGGTACACATCAAAACAGTTTTTTTTTTTTACAATTGCACTGCATGTTCAGACACGTGTTTACACAATTATAACCTACAACTGACAAGAAAGAAGCAGGAGCAGGAGGAAGTTCACTGGTAACTGTGTATTACCCGCTAACGTTCTTTAGAATCCATCCCCACTCGCATGGCTCCATTGACTTCTCTCCCATCATCCATGCGCATATTTGGTAGTAAACATGCAAAGAATGGGAATTCGTCGCTGACTGCATTGAAAGTAGCCTTTCTGGGATAACAAAATAAGTATCAGAAATAACTTTATCTCTAAGAGTCCTCTCACAAAGACTAGCTTATGTCTCGTTCTTGTGCCAACAAAACAGAATGAGCAGTGCATCTTCTCCAGTGGAGGCAGTGATGGAAGAGGTCTTTTTAGGACAACAAACCACTTTTGCTACACTGGAAAGTTCTTTGTCAGATAACAGATTCTTGAATGCTCTCTGCTTCCCAATGTGAATGTGTGAATATATAGCAGGTTTCTATACATTTTTATTCCCAGTTTCTCTATAGCATCATAAAAATAAAATGGTGGTCTTTTATCTCTAACTCTAGGAAAATCGCTGTTGTAGCACAAAAATAAATTTTTTGGCTTGCAATGGAACATTAGAGCATCAGCAGGACAATATCTTCCCCCACTACTGTGATGTGGGCAGTTTCACTTAATTGTACAGCTGTTATGGTAATATCGAAGTCGGCATCACCTATGACACTTTACACTGTGAAGCCTTCTTGTCTCAAATCTTAGGTTTCGACAAGAAATAGTCTTTGATTTCCAATAAACTTAATTTCAGTATGGATTGCACATTTGGGCTGATTTTGTTACCTGTTACACGTTTATGAGTGACATCTTTGATGGATGGTCCAGCATCATATTCATCTACGTTTATGCAACCGGTACTGTAACATCTAGAAGCAAACTATGCGTAAGAAATAGCGATGTCTGCATAAGTATTTCCATTATGCCACGCAAAGCAAGAGAAGTAAAGATCCTCCATCAAGTACATAATGATGAAATGCGTCCCGAGAAATGTCGTGTCCATTTTGCTGTTTGAGATGTTTGGCAATTGCATAGCCTAAGGTAACCTTATTTTCCTAAAACAGCATTGTGTTGGACTGAAACAGCGAATGAGGGTCAGCTCAGAGCTAGTATTGAAGTAATTCAATAATAGTTATGTTACCATTTTGTACTATGACTAACACTTGCTGAAATTACATACCTGGGTCGACGTTAACATCTTTGTTTATTTTAACACTGGAACCAGATCAGCTCGCTTCGAACTAGATTTATAAACCTCTTTTCCGTGTATGTCGACCAATATATAATTCCTAATATCTCGTAAATAATATACATTTGTATGATTTTTCGCGGACATCCCAGTACCAATGATCTCTAGATCATTCTTCTCAGTTTGGAATAGTGGAATTGGTTGAAGGCATGCTCTATATTTTAGACTCCTGCAAGTATTTATGTTGTTCATTTGTTTCAAATTTGATATATATCAATGTCTGCATGACGTCATTGTATTTATTGCAGGTTGACATTGATAGTAACCATTCAGCCCTTTTCATATCGGAGAAACCGTTTCCTTTTATTAGGCCACAAGTACTCTTTAGGGATCTCTTTAATACTTGGGATTATTAAATTATAAAGAGTGCATATTTTACGCATGAAGAGTGATTGATTTCATATAATTATCTTGTCCAGCTGCTGTAAATACAGGAAGAACTCTCTACTGTAGCAATAGTGTTTTATTCTCCTAACCAGACCCCGTCCATCGTAGCCTCTGCCGAAGAGGATGCAATGCTCACACTTTTTAGTGGCCATAAGAATGAGGTATTAGCTAGTATGGATGATAGAAGAGAAGTCGATGGAGCCATGCGAGTGGGGATGGACACTGAGGAACTTAAGTGAGTACTGCCTAGTTTCCAGTGAACTTCCTCCTGCTCCTGCATTTTTGTTGTCAGTTGTGCTTTCTAACTGTGTAAACACGTATCAGAACACGCGATGCAAGTAGTGTAATTTGAGGAAGTCTGGGCCAATGTATTTCAAATGGCAGCGACAGTGGCTTGTGTGGCTGGGTGGCTACGGCCACTTACCATCAAAAATTCCCTTTTTTTCCTCAAAAATAACTAAAATACACTAAAATTTTTCCTTTTCCCCTCAACATTTCCCTTTTATTCCCAAACAAAAAAGAAACCCCTAAAAAGGGTAGAAGCCCCTTATGTACAGAAATAAGCCTTTGAAATCCCATTTTCGCCCAATTTAATTCATTTGAGTGGCTTGTGCGACTGGGCGACTGACAGTCTTCGGCTCAACTCGGGCGAGCTCGGCAATCTACGGCTCAACTCAGGGGAGTGATCGACAGTCTTCAGCTCAGGTTTGTCGTACGTACCCGAACATGCTCAGCAGTTATGCCACTATAGTTCTTCAATTATATATGTTTTTACTGCTACCCATATTGTTTTTATAGGCATAGGGTATGCCAAATCGCAAAACCTGTATTTATTATTCGATTTTAAAATTTACTTTTAATTAAAAAATTATTTTTATATTTACTTTAAGTTGTACTGAAATTGTACATCGGATATTGCGAAACCATGCAAAAGTCTTTCACCTACATTTCCTGCCTCCTCTCTTGAAGTCTCATTAGTCACTACCTCGGTTTTTTAGTTATATGTTTGATAATCGGCATTATTTAAATGTATGTTTATGTGACTAAACTAAGCTGATCCTACTAATAGCCACCACATGCATGAGTATGTTATAATCATCGTATAGGTAAGCATTTTCATAGACATAATTGGCATTAGTTTTAATTTCAGTACTGTCAGGCCCTGGAGACATGGAATGTACGAGGGCAGCTAAGACGATTATCATCCCTGGTCTCTTCGCATACACCAATCCGCCTCACCAATCCCAATCCTTCGATATATATATATACACTCCACTTATATATTTTTTGTATGAGAGAGATATTAACCTTTGCTGAGATTAGGTAGGACTATGGTCTTTGTGTGGGAGACATTTGCATAGTTTGTAAACAGATGACATATTTAAGACAATAACACTTGCCATTTACAAAAGACAGATAAATACTCGTAAACTACAAATCATAAAACACTGGACAAGAATAAAGCACTCAGAAATAATTCCAAATATCTCATCTAGCTAATGAAAAAAAGTTCAATTTTACTCAGACTTATCAGAAGGAAATATTCTTTTCAAATAAAATCATACTGAGTGAAAAATTAAGGTGTTAACAGTCTACCAAAAACGAAATAACTGCCACATTTAAGCTCAAATCTGGATTAGTTTAACGGCTTCAAATTACTACCATCCTTACAACAGTTATTTAAGTTGATGAAAAATTGAAACTTTATGAAAAGACACAAAATGGACAGATCCTTTACATCAGTTAAATAATAAAATAACACTTTAAAAAGTGATACCAGAGAGGGTAAAATGGCCTTTTATTATAATGTTTCTGGAAATAAAACTTTAACTTCTCTACATTTGTATTGTTCCGCTATACTCTATGTACAATTTGGGTACACATCCAGAAGATAAATGATATGTTTAAATTAAATTTTAAATTAAAAGAAGCATTCTTAAGTCGGATAATAATTATAGATTTTACATTTGACATACCTTATGCCTATAAAACCAATATGACTAACAGAAACACATATATGCTTGAAGGGTTAGTGGTCATAACTGCTGAGCACCTTTGCATATTTTCGACAATCCCGAGTGGGAGGCTTCTGAGACCCCTTGAGTCGAGCCAAAGACTGCCGAGGTCGTCTAAGTCGAACCCATGACCTCTTAGCCCCACAGCTGAACAAGCCGCACAGCCCGCATTAAAAATACATTGCACCAGAATCATCATAATTCTACCTCTATCTGGATAACCTAGGCATGACTGGTGGCGTCGTTGAACACTGGCAACTGGATCGTCTGTACTTTACTTTGGGTCTGTAAATACCCTACAAGACGTTAGTGTAGGTGCTGTAGGGAGATAGCGAGTGTAGACAATGATGTAGTCGGCAAGGTCTAGTTTTTACCACGTTTTATAGTTAACTACGGATTTTACCATATGGTTGGCCCAGTTAGAGACATAACGAATTTATGCTTTGGTATAGAAGATAAATTAGTTTCCTTGTACTTAATTTGACAGTTAATTTTAGCATGATTTTTATTTTACACTTACATTAATGTTAACAATTTTAAGGCACTTATATCGGAGTTAAAAATGAAATGAAAAAATGTCAGTGAAGCGAAATATTGACTCTGCCATTAATCTAACTGTAACGTTCAGTAACAAAAAATATAATAAAATTTTTGGAAAATTCTTTTAAAAATGAGTAATTTGTACAATGTTTATTATTAAAAATTTCAGTTCAGTAAACTACAGCTAAAGTATATTCAAACCAAAGAAAGAGACACATTCTTGGCTCAATCCAAATGATTATTTTGTGACTAGCAAGCACATCCGATTAACATACTTTTTTTATTTTTGTTAAGGAGGCTGAAGATAAATTGGACTTATGTATCGAGTTATAAGAAAATATTAACAATAGCTTACTGCTTCTCTAGCAACAATGGGGGTTTTCAAATTGAATTGGCAAAAAGAGAAATTATACTGCATTTACGGAAGAAAAAATTTGATTAAATATTGTTTCTTCTTTCCAACATTTCTGGCAGTGAACGTACAATAATTTGCAGTAGGGCTAATTTGAAGGTCAATTTTCATTGTTCGTTAAGTAGATCGAAATAATTTTATTGCTATCTATGATTGAGTATGCTCCTCAGTTTTTTCTGACATTGACTCGATATCCAAAATTATTTTTCTGAGGAATAAATGATTATGCTACTGATACCTTGTCTCACGTATTTTGTGTTCAGATAAAATTATTTGACATTAGTTTAGAAGAAAGGACGAAATTAACTTAAAATTAATTTGAAGTAAAAATTGTTAATAGGCTGTAAAGTAGCTACAGAATCATTATTGAATTTTAATCTTATAGTCAAGCGATAAAGAAATTTTATTTTATTTATCTGTATTTTAAGCCCAAAACAATAGTAATATTGAATAACTGTTGCAAAAGCAAAAATGAAATTATAAAAATATAAAATGGTTCAGTGTTATTCCAAATTTTATGGCTGTTAGTGTTCACAAAAAGGCAATTCTCTTCAGTTATTTCATGCATTTATTGCAGAATTTCCGCATTTACTACAGATCAAACTATTATGTGATCAAATTGATTCTATGCAGTAGGTGACAATCAACAGGTGAGGGAGTAAGGAGATTTTGGCGGCACTTAACATCCAATTATTGAGAACCGATTAGGGTGGAGTGAGGTGAGTATGGGGGAGCGCTGGGATGAAAGGGGGGAAGAGGAACGGGATATCCCTTAGAAAATCCGCCGACCAGCGGCATCGTCCGGTACGATCCCACTTGCGAAAATCTGGGAGCAAACATGCCAAGGACAATCGAAAATTGGTGAAAGTATGATTTTAATCGTATTTCTATATCAGATGTCTTACAGCTAGATACATTAACTTTTGCTATTGATAAGAAATATTCCATGCAATAATACCTACTCTTTAGTTGTGCGCTTGTGGAAATGATTTCCTCACTAGTAGAATCAGTTGGTTGTGAATTGTGCGTCATCCCATCAAAAAGAGGGATCTCACTCTTCCACAAATAACATGACGCTATCACAAACCCCTGCAAAATAATAATCTACAGTTACTGGCATCCAAATATTTAGGTTAAAAAAAATCACAACAATTACAGCTATTAAAAATTGTTGGCTAATTTCTAGAGTAAGACATGTTATATATTTTCATACAATTGAGATCACCAAACAGAGTTAATTTCATTAAAGTTGTGGAAATGGTTTCTAATGCCATCAGCAGCCATGTTTCTCTACCATGACCCAACAGTGTTAGAAAATTTTGTTGATTACTACTCCGTCCTCTCAAAACACAAGTTGAATAGTGCGTTGCAGATTAGGAAAGTGTGTATTGTGATAAGCGTTAATGATGGGGTAAGTTCATAAAGTACGCTAGCTTGAAAATATCTGAGGCTACACGAATTTAACACCCTTTGATTTAGTTTTAGAAGAATATTATTTTCAAAGAGGCTTATCCGGTCAAATTATCTGAAACGTTGCTCTGGGGTTCACTCTGGGCAAGAATTTGATATATTAATTTTTGGGTTTGATTAATAGGTAATCCCTTAGCAGGTTAGCTAAAAAGTGTAAAATTTTAGATATTATAAACAATTTTTAATTATATAAGCTGTTCATAAATTCCTGTTACCATTTCAAAATATCAATATGTTCTGCGCTGACTATCGTATAATGTTCTGTGGCTCAAAGTTTTTTATGTTGTTTTTCAGGACGAACGGGAATATAAATTATAACGTCACGAGAAAAGTCCATATCTTGCCATCTTGTATGCTGAATCAAACATGCCGTTATCGTTGAACGAAAGTGTCACCATTAATGCCCTCTTATCCATGTGTAATGATATGATTTAAGATATTTAATGATACATGCCATGTTGTTAAAGATCTCCTAGAAGTGGACACTCAAGTATGCAACAACCGTAGGAATACATTGCGCACGAGCATACAAATTATAGACAGGAAACAGAAAAGAATTAACTCCCAATAGCGCCTACTGGAAGATTCAGGAAGATTCACAAGTAAATAATACATTATTTTGGAGTGGATAGATTTGGCGGTTCTTAACATCGAGGTCATGAGAGCCGAAGAATTTGAATTGAAATGAGTACAGAGCAGCGCCGGAATGCAAGGGCGGGCGAAACAGGAGATCACCGAGAAAACCTGGCAACCATCGGCATCGTCCGGCACAACTCCCATGTCAGAAAATCCGGGAGCGACCCCAACAAGGGTCTAACACAGTTCGCTTAGCTGGGAGGCGAGGAGTCTAACCAATAATACTCCACAGACCCATTACTCTGGAAATGTGTGGTATTAAGTTGTATTACTAGTAATCAGTAGGCTTTTATTGTAATACAACATACCTTATTTTCAATGCAACATTATAACAAAATCTGCTTTTAGAAATAATTTTTTTTTTTATTTCAACAAACACAGAACAAAATCCAGCCAATTTCATCAATAGTAATTATTGCAGTTTATTAACTTCATAACAGCTAATAAAAACACATGCCAGAAGAAAAGTAATTGTGATTTACTTGCAGAACTAGTTCACTTTGAACAAGAAGTGACTACGATCGGAACAGGTTAGGAGCCAGTATAACCATGTTACAGAGCTGAACATGTTTCAAGTGAAGTACTGTAGATCAGTGTCCCGTATGGCCGCGGCCTAAGTTATTGATGCTAGTGTCTAACAGATAAATAAACAACGCCCAGGATTGTCATTTAGCTGCAAAGTTTAGATATTCTGCACTTTGTTATCAAAGAGAAATAACTGTTTATGCAAGATGTTATGGGTAGTTGATCTCGGTTACTGCAAGCTACGCGAAACACGACGAGGAAATAATTCCTTGGATGGGAGATAGAAACCTGCCCATAACGACGGCGACACCTTTATTGTTGCATAGTAATCGCAGACTGGGATTCAGTACACTAGATGTCATAGTAAGGCATTTTCCTGTGGAGTAATTTTTATTCCAGTTCATTCTGAAAAATACATAAATAACTTTCTGAGACGCAGGGCTTTTTACAAGAGAGACCTATTTTATATTTTGTATGGTTACGACATAACGATTTTGTAAATTATACAAGACTCATGGATGTCCTGTATATGAATTTCAGTGACAAGTCTTGATATCTTTATGTATAAAATGAAGTGTCCCGACTGAATGAACAACTCATCAACGAACAGCCCAAGCTGTTGGACGTAAAATCATGCAAACTTAGAGATACCTTATCCTTAGGGTGCAGTCACCCATTAAGATACGCATTTCTTTTATTTGACCTGTAAAGATGATGAGGAGTAAAATATGTTTTCGAAGACTCCTCAACAGCTCAGTCACCTGATGAGATACCGTTATGCTCTTAGCTTAGTAAGGAACAATGCCTTAACTGCTTTTAATAATATGTTGTCTATTACATGTTACCTACATCATATTGTCTCCATGCCTGCAACTTTCCAACCATTGTATTTTATAAAAACTTATCGAAACACAGAGTAAACCTTCTTACTGTAAAACAAAAGATATATTTTCCATCGAAGTAACTTACACCGTTCTCAGAACTGAGCAAGATCAATAAATAAATATCTATGTTTTATAAATTGCATAGTTAGTGAATTCCCCCTTTTTTGTAATATTCTATATACGCGTATAAATCACATTTATTACAGTGATTATAATTTCGTACGCCATTTTGGATTACATGGCAGCTGCGTAGTAATCAATCACTGAGTGGCATTCAATTTAGTAAATTTCCTGCAAACAGAACTGTCAGAATTAAAAATCTGTGAATCATCTAGAGCAGTGGTCCCAATCTCTGAATATGAGAAGGGTTGGTCTATGTTTTCGAAGGAAGTGCAGGGGCCACATTAATATTTTTAAAAAAATTTTATTCAAGAAAAATTTGTTTATAATCCAGATGAGTCACTCTTGCTTGAACATAACAAACATAAGTCTGAAGAAAAAAAAAAAACATAATTTTTGACACACCAGATATGAATGGTAAACTCATATGATGATACTACACAAGGACAGGGTCTCTCTAACTGTCTACCTGGGCACAGTGTAGAAAAAGTTACATCTTTTTACCAGAAACTTGAGCTTGCTTCTGTGTCACTAAGGCATCAATATTGGGAATAATATCTTTAGAACATGCTACTTTCAATATTGAGGATAGGTGAATGTGCACTTAAGATGTTTCTTTCAAGAGATTTTACTTGGTTCATTCTTGAAAACAACTGTTCACACGAGTATTTCGATCCGAACATTGACAGAACTCTTGCAGCTAGGTTATAAATATTTACTTACTTGTCCTTTGAAACAAACTGATGACACTCAGGCAGATTAGAGGAGTCTATTAATAAAGTCTATTAATAAAGTCCATTAATTCAAGCTGCATTTTTTCAGGTGCATTTTCAGCGTTATACTTGAATATTTCGAAGATGTCCTCCATGTCTTTAAAGCACTGAAACCGGCTAGTAAAATCCTCTTTTAACAAAGCAATTTTCTCAGAAAATTCAGTAAATTTCACTTATTTTACTTCTGCAATTGAAGCTTTAAGAGTGGGAAAGTGCGCAGATTTTTCACTTTAAGTTGAGATTCCCAAAGGCTACGTTTCTTTTGGAATGCATTAACATTTTCAATCATATCCGTTACTAGCTTGTTTTGGCCTTGCAGTTTCACATTCAAGTAATTTAAATAGCATGTTATATCTGTGCAGAATGCCAGCTTATATAACATTTTGGGATTGTCAAAAAGTGAAATGTCTTGAGCTTTACTTTCAAGAAAAATTTTTATTTCATCTCTGAAACCCGAAAACCATTGCAACATCCGTCCACAGCTAAGCTACCATATAGGAAAGTGGTAGGGTATGACGTTATGCGCACACCCAATATCTTTAAGAAAAACAGCAAACTGTCTGTGATTGAAAGAACTGGAGCGAATGTAGTTAATGATTTTTACCACAGGCTTCAGAATATTTTCAACTTTCAAAACACGACCACATAAAGCACCTTGATGAATAATGCAATGAAAATGTACAAATGGATTACTCAACCCTTCATCAATCAACTTTATTTTTATTTTTGTAACAACGCCTTTGTTCGAATCAACCATTGCAGGTGCACCATGTGTGACCAAACTTGCCAACTTTGACCAAGGTAAATTTTCCTCCTCAAACATTTCTTTAATTTTATAAGAAATATCATCACCTTTGGTAGTATTATCCATGGGTATTAATTTAAGCAGCTCTTCAGTTACATTAAAATTTTCGTCTACCCCACGAATAATAATTGCTAAGTGAGCAATATCTGTTATGTCGGTACTCTCATCGATAGCAAGGGATAAGTACACAAATTCTGATACTTTCCTATTTAACTGCTCGTTTATACCTTTGGCTAGGTCACTGATTCTACTAGGAATCGTGTTTGGCGAAACACTGATTTCTTTAAAGTCTTTCATTTTTTCAGGGCATACACATTGTGCAGCGGTAACTAAACACTGTTTTATAAACCAACTACCAGTAAAGGCTTAGATTTTTCTGCGATCAGTTTTGATAAAACGTAACTTGCCTTCACATTGTAAGTTTTCTGTTTTACAACTCTCTGAAACACATTTTGTTGCGCACTTAAGTCAGTTTCCAGTTTCTTGAGTTTTTCCTCTGAAGGTTTTCCTTGCAGCGAGTCATATTTCTCACCATGCACAGTTTGATGATGGCGCCATAAATTGTACTCCTTTTTCGCCGCTAACACTTGGGGCACAACAAACGTACTGCAAATCCCACTTACTATTAAAAACTCTATGTTTATCTTCTATGGATCGTTTTTTACTAAAACTCTGTTCTTGTTTAGAAAGTGACATGCTGAATCTAGAAACTAGCCATAACACATAAAACAAACTGTATGTACTACGAGCAACGCACACGCGACTGGCAATCCAAAGTGCTTTGAAGGTAGTTGCACGGATGAACGATACATAGCACCATGGGTCCAGTCACGCACTTGTTTTCATTCCAGGGTGATTGGGTTGATAGGGCGAGCGTACACAAACTTTGGTAACAAATGTTTTTACAGATTAGCAGCAACGAGACAACAAAATGGCGTCGAAATACGCGCAAGCGTGTAGTTCACAGTTTGGTAGTGTGCAGCGCTGATATTTCACGTTCAAATTCGGTATAAGGTACTTGAATAAAAGGTTTTTTTTTTTAACTCATTCGGGGGGAAGGGGGGGCACTAAAGGGTAAGTGTCGGCGGCCCGAGGGCCGTGAGTTTGAGACCACTGATCTAGAGAATTGTTATAATCACGCATCACAACAATGGTGACAAAGTTTGTTTATGGTTGGTTTTCCAACAAATCAGAATAATATAATATTTATTGTAACCTGGATATATTCCTGCAGCGTCAATACTTACTAGAAAAGCTGAAAAGACAAAAATCAGTTCACTCAAGCTTATTTAACAAAGCTTTAAAATTAATCATCAAATAGTTTATAACAAATATTGTCATCGCAGAAGAAAATTCTAAGAGTATCGAGTAACGTTAATAATGTGGTAAATAATTACCTACCATAGTTTGCTTAAATTGTCCGAAGTGGTACAAATGGAGTAAAATTTTGTGGACGCAGTTGTAGAAATGGATTAAGCAACCCATTAACCCATGGATTCTATCAACAGCATCTAACCCTCCTGGCTTATCACCACAAAAGTTTCTCCTCGAGCTTAGGGCTCCATTAATGTTACCACGAAATCTTAACCTGCCAAAACTCTGCAACAGCACTAGGCTCCAAGTGAAGGCTTGATATAAATATGTAAACGATGCTGCATTCTTAACTGGATGTGCACGGAAAGAATAACCTTTCAAAACGCGCATAACACTCATATTCGATTGTTCGTTTGAATTTAAGAGACTGCGATTCCTCCTAATGGTCTGCTTTGCTACGGATATAAGTGAAATATAGGAAGTCTCTTAAGGTGATAGGGAGAGATTTGTAAGAGAAGTGTGTCTCACATTGGGCATCTCTACTGCACCGGATTTTTATGAGAAATGTTGAACTATATGTGAGCAAAGTTATGTCATGCATAAAATTACGTTGAGTGTGATAGGTTTCTCGTGCATGTAGTGTGAAGGGGATGGTTTCATGTTGTAATTATGTTAGTGATTGAATTAGACCATACTCCACACTAAAGAGCACTATATCTAAAACACATTCAACAACACTTATATTTAGGTACTTTAAAGAGGATTTGTTTTTCTAAGCCACTCAGAAATGGTAATACGCTCAAAATATGATAACAATAAAAACCAGCAGAGAATTATTCATGGGATATTTAATTTAACTTGAATCATGCAGAAAACAGAACGAAAAATATCTGTTCATTTGGTGGAACTGAAATCCTGAAAGACTGGTGTGCGACGCTAGATCCTACAGAGATAAATTATTTCTCTAAATGAAAGTATAATAAAATATAAGTTTCCTTGTAGCATTTATCTCAACCAGTCAATAAAGATGAAGACTCAAAATTATTAGAATAGTTCCCAGGTATCTGAGGGCAATGGATAAGATAGCTTCACTCGTTGAAAAAAAAAATTTGAGTTCACAAATGAAGTTGCTCAAGAAATGGTAGAAAACAAAGTTCAATTTATCGCAACTAGGAAATTCTCTGCTCGTTAACGATGGTAGTATTTACTTAACTGTCCTTTGTTTATGCACCGCTGAAAATGAAGACAGCCTTCAGTCATATTTTCATGTCCGTGTAAATAACGGATCATAATAATCTCGACACTTTCAACAATTAAAAAAAAAAAAGTTTTGCGTAGAGGCGCTTTTTCTTCTAACCGACCATTCAATCACACCGACCAAAATTAGTGACTATTTAAATGTGCATGTACGTAATTACATTTGATGGGACTAGCATTGCGTGTTGCGGGTTGCTATGGACACAGAACTCAATAGATGTGTTTACAAATTTAAGTAACTGGCCACGTTCATAAATAAACAACAATTTGCCAGATGTCTGAAAATATGTTAATCACAATAGTTAATCTTTGAATTAAATTACGTTGAAAAGTAATAAGTAATTTCAAGTTCGTTATAAATGTAATATTTACACTACATGGCCTGCAGTAGGTTGTCGTAGCAACTGGTAATCCTAGCACCTGAGGGCACAACCACGAATGTGGTTTACAAAGAGGTCCATCGGCAGAGGAAATTAGTAGCTGTTTCGTGATGTATTAGCTGTCAAAGCCGTGAGAAGCATGTATAAAGAAGATTCACCCGAGTTCACAGCCTATGCCATTTAAATGCATGCTCATAAAACTTTCGGGTTGATTTTAAAATGAGTATAAGAACACAAAGTTTTAAATTACCTTTCACAAATGTACTATTAAAGCACGAACGCCCACTTTATGTAGGGCCACGCAGTTACCAGCCGCATCAATGCGCTATAATTAAGGAACAAATTAGCAAAATGTTAGAAGAAAATGTGATAGAGCCCACAAACAGTCCCTACAACTGCGCAATCGCCTTAGAACCCAAGATAGACGGAACATGGCGATTTTGTGTGGATTTCAGCCCGGGAGTAATTTAATAATAAAAAACGCATTGACTCCTTCATTAGCGGAAAAGATGAACTTCAAACACTCGGTAAAGCGAAAAGGTAATGACATCCTTGGACCTCCGCAGTGGCTATTGGCAGGTACCCATAAAGCTAGAGGACATATAAATGTTAGCATTCACAGCCCCTGTCGGGAGAAGGTTTTAATTTTGTGCGATGCCTTTTGTATTGAAATGTGCACCGGCAAAATTCCAAGCTATGATGGTCCGGCTACTCGACGAGTACATAGGCGACTTTGCCCTCGCATACCTGGACGACGTATAGTTATATGGTCCGAAAACTGAGAAGACCATGTCAAACATTTATCACTAGTACTGGAATGGCTAGCAATAAATAAATTTACACTTGTAAACAAGAAATGTCACATTGGAAAATCCTGTATTACACTTCTTGGCCATTTGGTTGACTAGCACGGCAGCCAGCCAACACCTCAACAGCTGTCACTCATTGACCAGTACGAAGCACTAAGCACGTGCAAACAGCTGCGAACATTTTTAAGTCTAGTCGATTGGTTGAAAGAAAACATCCGGGACTTTGCAATAATTATCGCTCCACTCACGGACATGCTCTCACACGACAAAACCTTCCAATGGACAGCTCAACACGACAATTGCTTTAATGAATTAAAGGGCAGGTTTCGGCAGTTTACGATATTGTCTCGTCATGACCCAACCAAACATTTGTACTTACAGACAGATGCAAGCGAAAAGGGTTTTGTTGGAGTCCTTTATAAACTGGCGGAAAACCAAGAAATGCCGCGGGACGCACGGCATATGTCTAAACGTTAGTCAAAGTCATCCTATACTCGTGCGAGCATGTCTAGTGGTTACCACAGCCTGCTGTTGCTATGCGGCGTTGCAGTTCGCCCACAGTTGTTGGGAGCGGAGGCATGTATACGGAGTCTTTCACATAACCACACAAGAAAAAATCACGTACGCTGATCTCGGATCTTGGAGATCTTAGAAGAAAGTGGTGTCATGCGCGATCAGTAAGCCCCGTATGGCTGATCCATCATTCAGGAATCTCATTGTTGACAAGTTCTCTGACATGCAGGTGCCAGTGTGGTGGTGCTCCGCGCTGTTAAGAAATGAAATTACCGGAATATACTTCTAATTGTGGAAACGGCCAGATCTCCACCATATTCAGTTATGACATTCCCATAATGGTGTTTTTCACACTAAAAGAACCGACCATACACCTGCTCTCGGGAAACGGTGCAAAACACATTCGACTTTGGAGAGTCTCTCTCATGCTCGACTATGGTTTATGGCTGCTGTGTTCCCCTTATTCGTACGTTGTGGCGCATAACGAACATCACTTATACACTGTGCTGAACACAACGACACACACACTCTTTCACTTAAATGGAATGTGGTCTCATCGCTGAATACCAAACGTGAACAAAAGTTTTCATTGCCCATCTCCATGCCCAGAATGAATTCATAATACTTAATATGTCATTGTTTATCACCATGACAAAGGGCCTGTAGGACTTGAATTCTGTATGGTTTGAAAAACAATCGTCGCCACAAAACACGTCGGACAGTTATGTGACAGATGGTGAGCTCTTGGCTGCCACAAGTGGACTTGTGTGGACTCTGTAAAAAACTCTGCTGGATGCATTCTAAGTCTTTTTCAGCCACACTTTGAAGGGGGTGGGGGGTGACCTGTGGACTTCCCCTTACATAAACAACCTGTCTCTTGAAACTGTAGTAGGAGGTGCAGTGCCATACAGTCGACGGAATTCACGCTGCACAGTTATAACTGACTCACACGTGTTGAAACGGAGAACGAAAAACGCTTTTTGTTGCTGTCTCATCGCCATCCTGAAGCATACTGAATGAGTGCGCTAGCAGCACCAGGGGGGTTATTCTAAGTCTCTCCTTCCGACGAAAAAAAAATAGATTCTTTACAATTGTCAGCTCCAACCACCGTTTGGTATTCTAAGCTTGAAACAAAGGTCGAGTGACGTCACAAATGGAGTTGGAATGTCTCAACTGCTCACGAGCAGTTGGCAAGCTAGAATTTTGTAGGTAAACCAATATGGCGGGCGTCGGTATTAAATGTGGCCATGTTTTTTAATGATACTGAACTAAATATAGTGCAGTATAAAGTAAGCGCAGCACGTGTTTGTCTACGGAGTTATAATTTGCCTACACGTACATTTACGATACGAATAATCATGGAAAAATTTGCTATAACTGTTACGAACGGGCATCACGCACATCTGTCTTTAAACATTGTGCACAACATGATGCGGGCTATTTTACGGGTGGGATGTTGTTAGAAGCGCGTAAATGTACAAATACTCAATTGAAAATATTTATTCAATTAACTTCTATTGAATTACTATAAATATGTATTTATTCATCTCTTAGCGAAAGTGTGTTCGGGGATAGGGTGACCGAATTGTAGCGGGAGGGTCGCAGGTTCGCGCCCGGGTGCTGCCCAACGCGGCATATTTTCAGTTCGCTTGTCGCACTGGGAATCTGTCAGCAAGACGGCCTCGCTAGAGCTTCGTCAATATCAAATGTCACGACAATGTCAAATGAAGTGGAGAGGGGAGGGGTCTTGGGGTTAAGTTGCATTCCTCTTAATACAAGCATCTTCATGGCTTTAGTTCCAAACTCCCTTCCTCCTTAGTTTTTACTTTTTTTAAATATGTGAAATACATTTATGTAATTATATGCGGTAACAACATTTTTTAAAAAAGCAAGATTATAAGCTGTGTGCATTTATATTTTGGCCCCTAAAAGCCTACAGTTTGGAATGTTTTGGGGCTGGTTCTGTTATAGTCTATTAAGTGGGGTAAATTTTGGCAGTTCTAGAAAAGTAGCACGGCCACAATTTATCCTTCCACCACAGCTGTTTTGTCAGTAAAGAAAACCACGTTTGTAAATAAATGTTTGAGTCCAATGCACACTTGCATTTTCCTCTTTCCTATTGTTTCCTACCATGACAGGCACTGAAAGACTAACGTTATCTAACTTCCGTCCAGTAATTAATGCAGGATATTATAGCTAGGTTTGCATTCCAAATTGTTTGATTTTTGTATTTACCAAGTTCAATTTGTTGGGGTTCTGTTTATCTCATGTCGAGGGAAAAATGAAAAATCGTTTGAGTGCGGGGGAGGGGAGAGGGGTTAGTTTAACGTATTTCGTGAGACGGCATTATTTTTATGTTCTTACGAGTGTGTGACATTTTGATTTGCATATTGTTTTGATAGAGCGGTGTAAAATTTTGCTCGTCTGGAAATAACATTCAAATCATTTAACTTTGAAAATTGTAACTTTAATGGGGAAAAAAAAGAGGAAAATTCTACATATACGTTGCTGTTCGTATTCTTACAGATGCAGGAATACACACACACACTAACACCGAAATTAATCTTACACTCGTTAAATTTACAATATAGACAAATAAACAAATATTATTCACTCACTACAAAAATATGGAAAGTGCTGCTTTTTCAGGCTATGTGCAATTTAATAATTATATTAAGGTTTTTTTAAAAATACGTTTACAAAACACACAAACTTACTGTTTTGCAAGATTCGCAATTTCTTGAACACATGTTGTTCCATGGCTCTACAGTACACTTCGGTGGACACCAAGGTTAGGAATATTAATATAATCGATTTAAGACGTGAACATTTCTTTGTTATTCAGGCCAGTTTTACATGAAATATATAATTAACATCTGCTAACATTCCTCCACTTAGCCTTGGCCAAATATTTTCTTTTCTACATAAACAAATAGTTTGCTGAACACACGGGCCTCATCCGTAACACGAAAACATCTATATCTCTCAAACAGAAAAAAATACTGTTGGACATGGCCACCAACCACAATTTCTCAAACTCCACACAAAATCAACGAAAACTGTACACTAATATTTTCTTATAAAACACATATACTATTTTTCACGAGATAAAAAAATAGAGCTTTCTATTCGTGTCTTTAACTAATGTTTTTTTTTTTCAGCAGATTTGTGAAATTTTAAAATAAGCAATTATGGTAATATTTTGTTGGTACGTTGTTGACCGTGCACAGGAACAAAAACGCTCGTCTAGCTTGGAGTGGGGAAGTTGGTAAACCGAGGATGCCCGATTGCGCCCCAGTGCTAAATGAATGAGAACTCTGAATACTCTTTTGGATTCGACGAATATTTTAGTCGTCTGCGACACAGTAGGTTCATGATGTTGTCGGCAGTTACCGACGAAACTTAGAATAAGCACCCAGCTATAGTGCCACAAGGGAGACAACCGGAAACCAAGTGAACCGGCGACACGCAACATGCGCCAAGGAGAACTTCACTTTTCGATGTGTATTTTACAATTTGCAGAGAAGCCCTATCTTCATTCATGTAAAAGTTATAGCCTTGCAAAATCATATGATTTTTTTAACTACATGCTGTATATATGATTGGGCTGAATTCAACCGATAAGCTTCGTGAGGTGATTCTTTATACAAAATCAAGCGTAAATGCATGACACTTACAACATAAACTTATGGGAAATTCGAACACTCGCAAATGAAGTACAACCTGACTGCAACCAATTTCGATGAAATTCAGGTTACAATTTGTTTCCATGGCGAGATTTAATAATAATTATTTTTCCAGAATTGTTTGAAGACCTTGTCGTGACTTATGGCTGTAAAAAAAAATTTAGTGAAAAACTGTATGTTAGATATTTATTCAAATGCCACTATCTCGGCTCGTAATTGAGTTACAGATGTTTATGATAGCTTGTTCAAAATCCCTTGTGGTGGTTTTTAATATGACATGGACGTGATTCCAGTACATAAAAAAAAATTTATTAACAATATTTTATAAATTTATGAAATATAAAAAACGTGTATTTTTTTAATCTGAAAAGAATATTTATACCGTGTATCAGATTTTTAAGAATATATCCTGAATGTTTCAGGGTGGGATCATTATGGGATCAAAAATAATTATTTGTTAATAGCAACAGTTCATATTACAAATAATGTTGTATGGCTCACAAATTGGAGGTGAAAGTGGTTTTATGCTATGGCAATTACCATGGTGTTGATTCATTGTGTCTACATATCTATAATGTTATTTCTGACTGACATCTTAAAGGCTTACATGTTGCAATTAGTTATTTTTTCAAAAGGAAAAACGGTTTCTGCAACAGTTTTTGTGCAGGAAGGACTGTGTAATCTTCAACCATTCTTCAAATTGTGTTTTTATTCCAGGTCCACGAGAAAAATATTATTTCTCTGTGATATTACTCATGAAATTCTATTTTGAAAGTTAATGATGTATTCCTCAACATCAAACATTAAAAAAAAAAACTGTTTTGCTGCAATCCTCTGAAGAAATCAGGACACAAAGAGATCAACAAGGGGATAAAAGGTGTAAGTAAAACCCTTCTACAAAAAGTAGTTTCATTGAACTCGGGGGATAAAATTTGTGATTGCTGTCGGAAAGAGCTGTTGGGCTTCATAGGAGGATGAAACAAAGTTTGTAGTTGGGTCAAATGATTCAGATAATGTAGGGACAGTGCACAAACCGTGCAGCCCGGAAAAAAATTAAACTTTAGAAGCTTTGAAAAAAGTTTAATTTGTTTAAGTGAAACACCAATGAAAAAGAAAGTTTAGAATATAAGAAGTATTCCGGAAAAAAAAAAAAAAAAAAAAACGAGCTAGTACAGCTTTTTGTTCTACGTTACTTGAAATTGATTCCAGCCCAGAAACCGAAAATACAGAAGTTACTGCTTCAGCGGGTGAAATTATATATCAATTGAAAGAAGAGTTGAATACAACACAAGAGAGAAGCAGAAAAATGCAAATCCTAACAACAATGCTTAAAAGTTGAAGTGTTCGCAAAATTCAAACTGAACTTGGTATAGGAAACTATACAGCTTGCAAATAAAAATATATGCAAAAAATAAATTAATACTGTCATGCACTGATCCAAAACCTGCAAAATTTTTTAGACCCTATCACAACTGAAAAAGTTCGGTATTTTTATGAGTGTGAAGAAGTTAGTAGGATCATATTAGGTAAAAAGGACTTTGTGTCTGTTAATGTAAATGGCAAACTTGAGCATGTTAAGAAAAATCTAGTTCTTTGTAATTTTCGAGAGTGATTTTCCTAGTTCAAAGAGAAATATTCTCAGGGGAAAATAGGTTTCTCTAAGCTTTGTGAACGGAGGCCAAAACACTGTGTACTAGTAGGTGGCAGTGGGATATGTAGTGTATGTGTATGTATCACACATCAAAATGCCAAGCTGATGTTAGTGCCTTGTAAGTTTCGAGAACTCAGTGAATGTCTTGATAAACCCTTAAAAACATATCTAGATATCCAGGCTACCATAACCTGCGAAAACCCTACAGAGGCTTCCTATTTATGGATTGCACAGCATGTCCTGAAACAAACAACTTGAATAGACGGCTGGAGGAAATCTTCGAATTGAACAGTGTGGAAAATGTCACCTAGAAGCAATGGATGTAGGTAAATAAACAAACAGTTTTAGAAACACAAAACCATGTGAGGAATTCATATCAACATTAATTGATTCCCTACCAAAACTCTTAAGGCATTCTTTTATTGCCAAGGGGCAGTCTTTGTTTCTCAGTCATTTAAAAGAAAATCTGAAAGAAAATGAATACCTTGTTCTATGTGATTTTGTAGAAAACTATTCTTTTGTTCTCCAAAATGCTGCGCAGGGATTCCATTGGAATAATGCACATGCAACCATCCATCCGTTTTCTATTTATTCTATTGATACAGAAACTAAAATTTACAACACATTAGCTTTGTTGTCATCGCAGAGTGTCTAATCCAAGACACTATTTTCGTACATCTCTTTCAGCGTCACCTTATCAACTTCATCAAATCACATTTTCTTTGACCTCCAACGTATATTTATTATTTTTCTGACAGCACAGGGTCGCAGTATAGGAACAAACTGAACTTCCTCAACTTGTGCATGCAAGAACAAGATTTTGGTATGAAAGCAGAGTGGCATTTCTTCGCAACATCTCATGGCAAGAGCACGTGTGATGGGATTGGTGAAACTGTGAAGAGACTTGCTGGAAGAGAGTCCCTTCATAAAGTTTTTAATGATCAGATAATGACTCCCAGCAATTGTTTGATTAGGCAGAACAAAGTATTTCTTCAATGCACTTCATGAGCAGCTCTACACTAGAACATCAAAATGAGGAAATTTTCTTGAGGGACAGGAATATCTTCTGCTAAAGTAATTATTGGTACTCGAAAACTTAACACATTTATTCCTACAACCAAACAAAAAGTGATTGTGAAGACATATTCCTTCTCCGAAACTTTACGTGAGGAGACAACAACAATACAGGAAAGTGGTATTGAATTTTCTGACATGGTGGGGTTTGTAACTTGCAAGTATGTTGACAAATGGTGATTGGGATGCATCTTAGATTCATATGAAGGCAAACAAGAGGTGAAAGTGAGTTTTCTATATCCGAATGGACCCTCTCCACCCTACAAATACCCTGACTATGAGACGTTCTTTGTGTACACAAAAGTGATATCCTCAGTAGAGTTGATCCTCTTACAGCAACTGTAAGAGTATACACACTCACCAACGGAGAGACGCAGACTGCCACAACAAAATTGTTCCAGAAAATCATTCACAGTAAACATGCTATGTAGCTGTCTTCATATAATATGTAAGTGATAATTAAAATATTATTTTACTTTACACTGTAATAGTTTTAATAATAAATTAATTTTCATCCCATAATGATCCCATTATCAAACTTTCAAGATGTAGCCTTAACAATTCGATGATTAAATTTTTTTTTTTTCATATTAAAAAAAATTGGTTTTTATATTTTATAAATTAATAAAAAAATTGTTAACAAAAAGTTTTTTATATTTACTAACATCATGTGACATATCACAGTAAAGGTCATGTCAAGCGCTTTAAAATAAGCTATCATAAACCTCTGTAACTCAATTACGAGTTCATCTAGTGGCATTTCAATAAATATCTAGCTTATATTTTTTTATGTTTTTATAAATAGCTATAAGTCACAAAATAGTCTTCGAAAATTCTGAAAAAATCATTATTAAATAATAATATGGGTACAAATTAACGTATAAATTTTGTTAAAATCCGTGATGTGAAAACTTAAAATTGTATTTATATTGGCTGATTTGACATGGAATGACGCAGTTGCTTGTTTGTTTTTGGCCTTAATCGGTGTGTGATTCCCCGCAGGAAGTACTGGTATTGCGTAAACGCCTGAAACTGTATTGCTGCCACAGAAATTTCTCTATGCGTTTTCGAAGAAAACGGCGAGTCCTGGTCAGTTGCAACAAGAAGACCGTGTACCCGTTACGCAGCGATGTCGGCTGCCCCCTGGGCCCAACTAGTTGCACTCACAGAAAAACTGCTATCTCAACGCATCATCACTACAGTTCCCCTTCCTAACCCTAGAGTAAAGGAGAACAGGAACCTGGAGTTATGATTAGCAGCAACCATCTGAAACCTGAATGATTGATTGTGGGGAAACCCCTTTTGTTTTCTCTGTTTTATTCCTTGTGGAATGGGGATAACGTTCCCAAAATGGACGGATGTATGTCAAGTAGTGGGGTTTCCTAGCCCACTACAATTTCTGGATCGACGATGCAGACATTGAGCGGTGAACACATACAATTGCAATTAATTAACCTTTGTATATGTGTTTTCTCATTTTTTATATTACCAAAAAAATTTAATTTTGAAAAAACAATTGTTTTATTTATTTTATAAACCTGATTTAAATATAAAAAAATTTACATTGGAAAGTAAAACTAAAAATTAAATATGATAATTTACGTACTTTGCATAATCGGGAAATTAGCGCTACGAAGACATTGAAAATAGAACCCAGCATGGAGAGCACCAACAGCTCCTCCGATACTTACAAAAACATTAACAAATTTGGCTGCCACCTGGTAGCTAGATCACCATCATGCCTAGTAGTTAAATCTAAAATTGATACACTAGTGCCACCTAGGTGTTGAAAACGATAATATGAAATCCAAGATGGCGGCCTCCAGCAATGTATAATAAAATGACAAATGTAAAAACTGAGATGGCTGCATACGATCGTGTTAGTATGGGTGAGGGTGTGAGGGCCTGCTGACTAATTAACAAGCAATAAACATTGGTAGGGGAGGAGAATGTTAAGACTATGTGATTGATTAGAGGGGGTCAGTTGTTTGCTGGACATGGTGCTCAGGGACCTCCGAAAATGTAGTTTATTAGTAAATATTTTAAAACTTTTTAAAAATAATTTTAAATAATAAAATTTTCGAATAACAGTTATTTAATAAATTTTTAATAACAATTTTAAAAATAAATTTTTAAATAATAATACCTGAAATAAATTCTTGGGAATTTTTCGGATTTGTTTGGGTTGAAGGTCATTCATGGTGTCAAGATCTAAGCCAAGGTCACATGGATCCAATATTGCGACTAAGATAGCTGACAGATCGAAGATAGTGTTCGGTCAGCTCTGACTCCGGACCCCGTGTATCGATTTGGCATACCCTATGTATATAAAACGAATATGGCAATAACTGCTCTTACCACGAAAAAATCCCCCGAAATCCTTCCGATCGAACGAAAGGTGCTTTTCGGATGATCGTTTTTGCAACTGGTAGGATCGGTGCCTTTTTGAGGCAAAAATAGAAAATTTTAAGGGAAAGAAGATACATTTTGAGGGAAAAGGGAAATTTTATGAGAAAAAGATAAATTTGAGAGGAAAATGGTTGACTTTTAAGGAAAACGGGAAATACGTTCGATAAAATGGCCACCGGATAACCAAAATGACAGAGCATGAACTGCTCCTAGTTCTGGTCCCGGGTACTATTGTCCCCAACTCCCCATAACCATTCTACTCCCACAAACCCTTCACTAGTCTGTGTTATTTTGAAAAAATAATAATAATGACATTTAATTCTCAAAAAATATGTGAAATTTAGGTCTATATTTCATGCACTAATACTACCTTATTGTACGTATATTACTAAAAATTCGATTAAACAAATTTTTTAACTCGTATATAATAAATTAGTTTAATAAAAATATCTAACATAAAACAGTTAACATTCTCAGCTTAAAAATCTCACCAAAATGGCACTTGAGCATCCAAATAAGTAACTGTACAGTACGGAGTGAAAGTTGATGTACAGAATGCTGGCAGCTTCCATCATCACCATAAAGAAAAGTGTTGTGGCTCCTCTGTTTAAAAATCGCTTCCTGTAACAAATTAGAACTATGGTTTAAGACTGCAACGCAAGCACGCCATACATAATTGTTTTATGTACCAAAAATAATAGCATTAAATAATTACTACATCTTTAGATTATCTCCGGAATCATGCACTCTTCTGAGAGCATCATTTCAATTACGTCGTACTCGTATTTTTTACATGTGTAATTTGTGCTGAATCAGCTACCTGTTAAACAACTGTAATAATTTTAAATAATTGCAGACCGTATTTGTAGTTGAAGCTATTGAAAAAAAACTACTATGGAAAATTCACATAAACAATCTACTTCATAGTATTTGAAGTTACGTATCCATCACATGCTTTAGAAACAAACTAGCGTCGTCCATATTACACAAATTCAAAATCATCGCAAATGTTTCACAATTATTGATAGGTTCCTATGTTACAAACAATTATACAATACATTTTCTGAGAATGGCTGTGACCATAAAATGTTATCTAAAACTTTTTCAACAGTTACAAACAATGGTTAACAAATCCAGTTCTAAAGAATTAAGGTCTTAACCTGAAACAATGAAAATGGATCGAAAATCAGAGGCATCTTACTGATTATTTTGGCGGAATTTCAACAGCCAGTTTATAAGTAATTATTTAATATTACTTTGAGACTATTATCAATACACAAGCATTTTGGGCCAAAATAAGAGGATTAGGGAAGTGTAAATCGCTATAATTTAGATGGAGTTAACAAAAAGAATGTCTGCTGAATTGCGCTCATTTGTAATTATGCTGTATTTCAGTCAAAGAAAGTTTTTACGGACTAGCAGGAATTTCATCCTTTGGCACTCCATCCGGGTAAATTTGTTTACTATTCTTTTTATAACGTTCACTGTTAATTTACCATGATCGGATTTGTCATTCCTGCCTTCAATTGCCCCTTAAGTTACACTGTAAGGCGTATATTATCAACATATAATGTAATGTGCTCGCTGACTATTCTGAATTTATTTACATTTTACTATAATTTTTTTCGAGTTTTTTTCGAGATTATTGAAGGTTATGGGGTCAAGGTCACCTGCATCAATTGTGGTGGCATTAGTCAGTAGTGTAAAATGCTTGCTGACTTATGAAATGTTATTGAATTTGGGTTTTCAAGGTCTTTTAAGGTCAAAGGGTCAAGGTCATCTGCATACAACATGGTGGTAGTAGTAACTTAATATGCCTTTTGACATTTATGGATTCTTTCTCGAGTTTTGGTATTCAAGGCCTTTCAATGTCATGGGGCTAATTCCACCTTCATCAAATATGGTGGTAGTAGTCAGTAACATAATATGCTCGTTGAATTTTATGAATTTTTCTCGAGATTATGTTTCAAGCTCCTTTAAAGTCATGGGGTCAAGGTCAATATCACCTGAATCCGAAACAGCGTTCATAGCCAATAATGTATTATGCTTGTTGACATAAATTAGTAATTCTTGGGGGTTAATT
This sequence comes from Dryococelus australis, assembly GCA_029891345.1. Taxonomy (NCBI): domain Eukaryota; kingdom Metazoa; phylum Arthropoda; class Insecta; order Phasmatodea; family Phasmatidae; genus Dryococelus; species Dryococelus australis. The sequence continues at coordinate 234,010,850 of CM056996.1, read as the reverse complement.
TCAAGGTTATTCAAGCTCATGAGATCAAGCTCGCCTGCATTCAATATAGTGGTAGTAGTCAGTGATGTAATATGTTTGCTGACTTATGAATTTGTTTGACAACTTTTGTTTTGAAGGTATTTGAAGATTACAAGGTCAATGCCACCTGATGCCAATATGGTGGTAGTAGCCAGTAATGTTAGTAGTGTAATTATGGCGACTTTGGTGCACGATATTGGGGATTCTACATTCGGATTCGCCCAGCTGCCATCTTGGATGACCTTAACCTTGACCTTTTACCCGTGACCTTGAACCTGGTGACATCTGATCCCAAAAACAAAAAAAATGCCAAAAAATTCTAAAAATATTCTAAAAAATGTATTACAAAAAATGTTACTAAAATCATTAAAATATATTAAATCGTTAAAAATGTATAAAAATTATTGTTAATAATTTAATTTTAAAAACAATTTTTTTTATCATTCAAAAAATTATTTTTATAAAAGCTTATGTAAAAATTTTCAAAATTAAAAAGTCTTTGACCTCGGTTGCCATCTTTTCCTTTTTTTTCTTCAAAATATACCTTTTTCCTTCGAAATTTCCCTTAACACTTTTTTTTAATTAAAATATTATTCCAAAAATTTGTTATTTAAAATGACTTCAATCCCGGTGGCCATTTTTCACTTTTGTTCCTCAAAACTTCCCTTAAGAAAAATTTTATTTTAAATGTAGTTAAAAAAATTTTACTAAAAAAACTTATGTATGTTACCAGTGATTGTCTCTCTCACCTTCGACCACATTCGTTCGACTAACCCCCACGACTCCAGCCTTGCAATATATTTAAGTGCACAACTATCCCGCCAGTGATTCTCATTGGCTTATTAGTCGCTTTGCTCCATCCCCGCCAATGTATTAGCATTAGCTAATTACTCACTTCGCTCGATCCAATGACTCTCATTGGCTAATTAGTGTGTGGTCGGAATCCTCCACCCACGTGACAACCCTCCCAATTGGTTTATTATTGTTTAGTCGGCAGGTCTCCACCACTTGACAACCCTCCCGATTGATTAGATGATTGACTCGGGTATCTTCGAAAACCTTAATGCTACCAATCAGTGTTTAGTCGCCTACCCTCCACCACCTCTGTTCCATCCCCGCCAATCTATCCGATTAGCTAATTACTCGTTTCACTAGATCCAATTATTCTCATTGGCTAATTAATGTTTAGTCGGTGATAGTCCACCCCCTACTACTCCCCGCCAATGTTTCCGATTGGCTAATTAGTCGGCAAGCCTCCACCACCCCTGTTCAACCAATTAGTCGCATGCTCCACGCCCTGCAATCTCTTCGATTGGCTTTATAAGACGCACCCTCGAGGGCCTCCGGGAAAAAGTTGCACCTCGCTATTTCGAGAGGAGAGCCCGGTGATTATTTCTGAACTTGTAAGTGTCAAACGTCTGTTACGGTAGCCATGTCATCAAGTACAGAAGAAACCCTCAGCAACGCAGAAGATACTGGAGACATTATTCTTCCTTTCATCCGCACAACATTGGCACGAGGAGCAACGTCGTGTACGGACAAGAACCCACGCCCATCAGGAAACCTGCTACCACCAGTCTGCTCGCATCCATTAGTCAACTCGTACCAGCCCCCACGATATAGTGTATTCTCACCCAGTTTCACAGAGTCCCATCAGCTCCGACTTCGAAGACAGCGACATCGAAGAAATTACTGTCGCCGAATTTTCTCCATTCGGGTCAAAAGACATGAGCAAGTACAGTGAACTGAATCGGGGGTTCCGACGCATAAGTTTTTGAGATGTAAGAGGGATTCAGCAAACTCAATTTTGCGAAGGCACAATTCAGTTTCTATGCTGCTACGATGAGTTAGAAGGCTGTTACATGCTGAACACACTAACATGCGAATACAAAAACTGTTACATGTACAATTTATGCCCCTACTGTACGCTTCCCTGTTCGCTGGAGGAATTGGTAAAACAAAATTGCTACGTTCACGTAAGCAAGGCAAGAATGTACGAAAGTGTATTGTACGAACTGTTCCGAGAAATTAAAAATAATTACGTGTGTAAGTGGCTGGAGAAAACGATGGACGTAACTACGTCGTGAAAAGGCATGGATTTACTGACTAGACCTCCAACTGCACGCCGTATGCATGCGAAGTGAACCTAGGCTCGAGGCCGAGACCTTTCACCAAGTCTTCTCGCAGCGACGGTGCGCATTCAGGCCACAAGTTTAATCCAGAGAAACAATACGCAAGTATATCTCCTCTACTGCACGGCGTAACATACATGGACCACACGTCAGCTACCGTGACCGTGGAGAGATGTGACTAAAATGTTAATTTCCTCCTCCTCGAAAGAAGAATAAACTATGGTAAGGTGTTTGAATTAACAGTGCAATATTGCAACAGTGACGATTGCGCGGTTCATATGTTCCGTCCAAAAACAAGGTTCCAAACAACCATTGGAAATATGAAAAAAGACATTGCGGACGAAGACGTACAACCAAGTACGACAGGGAAAACCAAGGAAAATTGCAAAATTATTCACGAAAAAAAAAAAAAAACTTCTTAACGTATGTTCAGAATGATGTGACAGTGCTTGGCACAGTTTCGAGGTTACAGAACCTTCGAACCCATGGCCAGAGGTGCTCGTGTGTGCTTGCTCATACAGCTTTGCTTTAACTATAGAAGAACCCAGGTGATGAAAACCTCCCATTTTCCCATGGTTTTTTTTGTGTTCTGCTGAAACATACTGTGTAACTAACATAATGATATACGTGATTAATATTATGGTTGGGAAAGAAAAAGTATCTTAGGCATAAGGAAAATCGTTAACATCTCATAATTTTTTTTTTTTTTAGGAAAATATTATATATATATATATATATTTATATTCATGTTTAACAAGTTTCTCAGTAAATAAGACCATCGTGTACAAATATTTTCATCCACGTGTTGTGTGAAAAATATTATATATATATATATATATATATATATATATATATATATATATATATATATATATATATATATATATATATATATATATATATATATATAGTGTAATATTCGTGTTTACCAAGTTTGTCAGTAAATATTATGTTTGTCATGTAAAATATATTTTCTTTTCAAGTGGTTTGTGTGTAAATACAATGTATGTATGCATAATTTTCTGTCAATTTATTTTGCAAGTACGTTGTATGTATGTATTTATATAATTTTCTTTAATTTGTTTTGCAAGTATGATGTGTGTGTGTGTGTGTGTGTGTATATAATGTAAAATAAATAATAATATTTTTATGTTATAAGTACGTGTGTTATATTTTTAGTCGTAGTACAAATCATGTTAAAAAATGGCAAAGTATCTTTGCGGCTACTGCTGTTGCGTGCAGGCGATGCATATAGAGTCGGATGCCGTCCTTTCACGGCATGGCAGAATGAAGGCCGCAACGTAAGCACTTCCTCTTTCCGTCTTAACATGCACACGCTCTTGTGTGTGTTAGTTAATATAGGTCAGTTTCATCGTGCAATGTGAAATTTTTTTAAATGTGAATGCAGCCTCTTTAAATTGCTATTTGTTGTTATAAGAAAAAAGAACCAGAAAAAGTACAACAAATTTTAGAGGAAATTTTTTTATTTTTAAGATTGTAGGTAAAGGAACTGTTTATCAAAAAAAAAAACTATTTTTGAACTTACTTGTCCCCTTCTCCATGGGAAAAGCATGGGTGAACAATTATGTGGATATTCTCAGAGTGCTGCCATATTTTTTATATATAAGTTTTATGATAAAAGGTGTTTTGTGGACACATTTGTTCTTTACTGTTAAAAGAACCGCGAGGTGAACATCGATTTGGAAGCGTTCTCTTCTCATATCATGAAGATGAATTGCGAATACGAAGGTGTGACTATGACCTCAATGGACATGGAGCCGCGACCTACATCATCGCTAACTGGTTGTCGCCAGTGCCGATTCCGCGATCGAGTTTTCGCATATGGTCAATATGTTAGTCGGCATGAGAAAGCGGCCTGCACGTAGAGTCGTTTTTGCGCGATGAATCACTACGACATTGGTCCCATGCAGTTTGTACAAGGCGATACATTGAAAGAATATACCGAGATCTGCAAGGATTCGTCTACTGGGAGTCAGCAAGTGTTGCTGACAAAACCTCTTTCTGCATCGATGGGTACCGATTTCACAGGCGATTATGATGAGACAGTAAATTAAGATGGGATGAGCGCAGTAGAAACGGTTTGTGTGAATTTTACACTTGCAAGAAATACCCGTAAAGTCGACGAACTTCAAAATAAATGGTCATTAGCTCTACATACTGATGAGCATAAAACTCCTGCTACAAAATAAAGCAAATTTAATATAGGAGGAGAAAAAAAAAAAAAAAAAAAAAAAGTTGAAGATGACCATGAAGACAGCATTCATTTCATGAAAAAGAAGATGAAGACAGTGATGCTGTGGAGACGATGATGGTGGCTTTCTCGATGCGCTGACACACCGTTCACCACATTTGCTGCAACAAACGACACAAAGACAGCAGAAGACGCTGAGAATACTGGTTACCTATTTCCCGAAGTCCCGAATGAACTTGTTAGACTCAAATATTTTATTAACCTTCAAAAACATGGGATCTCTCATGCTATGTTGAAAAATCTTCAATCATGAGTATTCTAAAGGAACGGGTATATATCGCATGACGTGAATAACCACTTTTTTTCTGAAAGTATAATTGAATAATAATAAATAATATTATATAGTAATAGTCCTTTTTTTTTTTTTGTGTCTCGTATCCTTTTCTTCCTTCGCAACTTGAAAGTAGTGGTGCTATGAGTACTAGACTATCAAGGGAAAGTTCTGCATATAGAATGACAATAAAGTCTTAAGTATTAAAATGCATGAATAGTTGACTGCATACTAAACATTGATTCTGCTGACATGTACAAATTTTGGAGACAGTTGGATATCGTTTTTTATATGTGTGGATAAAGACAGACGACAAATATATGGATTGAATATGGATTGATTATTGATGAAAAAATTGTGAAAAATTGCAAAATATTGATGGAGATATTGAAAGATTGGAGGAAATATTGAAATACTGTAGAGCAGATTGTGATTGTGGAACAGATCATGGAGAGGATTTCGGAGCATGTAGAATGGATTGCGGAGTGGATTTTGGTGCATATTGTGGAGCTGATTGTGATTGTGGTGCATATGGTGCTGATTGTGGTGCATTTGGTGCTGATTGTGGTGCTGATTCTGGTGCATGCGGTGCTGATTCTGGTGCTGTAAGTGGTATGTTTGGTGCTGATTGTGGTTTGTGTGGTGCAGATTTTGGTTCTGATTGTGGTGTGTGTGGTGCGGATTGTGGTGCTGCTTGTGGAGCATGTGTTGCTGATTGTAGTGGTGATTGTGGTGTGTGTGGCGCTGATTGCGAAAGATTGATGGAAAGATTGAAAGCTTGATTTGAAGATTGGTGAGGAGGAGGATTGCCAAAGATCGATGGAATGATTGCTAAAGATTGATGTAAATATTGCTAAAGATAGGAGGAAATATTTCCAAAACTTGATGGGTAGATTACTAAAGATTGGTGAGGAGGAAGATTGCGAAAGGTCGCTAGAAAGATTGCTAAAGATTGATGGAACTGGAAGATTGATGGATTGATAGTTAGGACTGTTTGTCACCCTCGTACATTCCAAGTCTCCAGCACCTGGCAGTATTGTCATTTAAATTAATGCCAATAAATCCTATATAAAAGTTTTTGGATACTAATCCATACCATGATTATAACATACTTGTGAAGATGGCCGCTATTAGTATGATAGGCTTAAAAGTTGAGCTGTGTATGGTTAAACATGTATGCTGTTAAGTTTGATAGCATGCAGAATGACATAAGCAGCGAGGTATGGTTACCTCTTTTATTTCTAAATAAATATAGATTTATAATTTTTCTTTTATATTTTTAATTTCTTCGTTTTTTATATCTGGATTTTTTGGGAAGTGTAAGGTCAACGGCTAAGGATAGAGTGTCCTGGGACTTGGGTCAAGCATCTTGCGTAAAGGTTTAAGGGTCAAGGGCCTTTTGTCTTGGGTCAAGGGTCTGGAGTCAAGGTATTTTTGGGGAATTTGTTGGAACTATTTGAGAATTTTTATGGAATATTTGTGTTCTGGGTCAATGATCACTGGAGTTAATGTCAAAGGCCAAGGTAACCTGGACACAATATGGCGGTAGTAGTCAGTAACATAATATGCTTGTTTTTATTAATTTATTCAATTTTTACCATTTTTCTGGAGTTGTGTTTTACAAGGTCATCCAAGATCATGTTTATGGTGTCAAGGTCATGGATCAAGGTCACCTGGTTACAACATGGTGGTTGGGTGACATCATAACATTGTGGTTGGTCTGATACAATCCCTATCACCTCTAAGCCCAACCAATAGTAATTTTAATTTTGTAATTTTTAAATTAAATTTGTTAATAAATTTTTTGTAAATATTACATATTTTGGAAATTTTCGGGTTTTCATGAATATGTGGGATTTTGGGAAGTTTTGTGTTCAAGGTCATTCAAGGTGACAGGGTCGTCACCTGAATCCAAAATGGCTGCTAAGATGGCTAACAGAACCAAGATGGCTTATGGTTAGGTTTGGCTCTGATCCTGGATTCCGTTTATCGATTTGGCATACCTGTGCCTATAAAACCAACATGGCCACCATTGCTCTACCCTTGAAAACGATTTTCCCAAATCACCCGAATTGGCTGAAAATTGACTTTCTACGGATCGGTTTTGCAGCTGGGAGGCTTGGAGCTTTTTTGAGGAAAAAATCTAAACTTTTTAGGGAAAAAGGAAACTTTGGGGGGGGGGGGGAAAAAAAAAGGGCAAATTCTTAGAGAAAAGGGGAATTGTAAGGGAAACCTAGTCGATATTAAGTGAAAACGAAACCATTTTTTAGGGAAAAAGGGGAAAATTTTGAGGCAAATATATGAGCAACCATGGAAGATTCACATTATATGAAAACAATTCGCGTACTAGCATTTGACATCTTCGGTGTGTGCGCATCGTGGGGTTCGTAGTATACATGAACCATATAAAAATAGTTAACACATCTTAATATTGCTATATTACTGCTGGCCTGTACATAAATTCCTTACTTGTTGGCGTACTTTTCATTCGTATTATTGAAAATGATGTAATGTATCAAGAGTAAGAGAATGTTATTTATAATTTTGACAAACTCTACTGACCGTTTACCAAATGTACTTCTTTTCTTTACATGCCAAGTTGTTATCTGTATGTAATATTTTGTATAAAAATATAAAACTGTCTGACGGAGTTTCAAACTTACTACCAAAGGTCAATTTTAGCACAAGAGCCATGACTTGACCAATCTACTACCGGTTCACGCACAGACTGTGGTCATTTAATATGGGATACATAAAGGATATATACAGCGCCACTCTAGTTAATTTATATTTATGTAACAATACAGTAATATTTAAATTATTTAGAACGGGTTTTAAACAGTAATTAAAAGTTATCATTGCCAATATTATTCGTCTTTTTCGAATTTCAATTCTATTTCAAAGAGTTTCATCGCCACGGAAGTAAAATCAAGATGGAAGCGTCCTTTTTAGTATCTCCTTCATCGACTTGTTTCAAGTAGCAGCCACGGGGAATGCCCTACGCTTTGAAACTGCTGTGTGTTTTGCCAGGTACGAAAGCCGATATAGAAAAACCGCCACGAAAAGTGGGACGTATCTTGTTACCAAACCTAGTATGAAATCTGGCCGTACAAGGCGAGAGATGCCATGTCGGGTGCCATACTAACCGGTCTAATAGTTGTTGTAGCGGAATTTGCACAAGCTTGTGCAGTATGATACAGCCGAAACAGAAATCTCGAGCAAAACACAAAGAAGAAAAACACAAGTTTTTCAAACAGAATTATAAAGGGGGCAATTTCATATTTGAAATGAACAGAGGCACTGACTGCGTCATTTTATCCAACATGTAAACAAAATTTTCGAACTCAGTGTGTTATATGTGTAAATGAGAGTGATGTAATAAAAACCATCGATATTTATATGTTTCTAAAATTAATTTTATTTGTATAATTTAATAGAATATTAAATTGCAGCAAATGTTCTACGAACATTATATATAGTACGGCAATAGAGTACAATATTTAAAAATTATTTGCATGCACATCCACATCTCAAATTTTTGGCACGTCAAATTAATTTCAGCATCCCTGCAATTTCGAGATATCGAGGTCCAAATGTATTTGGGATCATAGAAATCACCATTCGTTAGCTAAAGACATGAGTTTTGAGGAATAAATTAGTTATGTGAGCAGTACGAAAATATAGGTAGCCTACATGTGTTTTTTAAATTTAAAGAAGTTTAGTTAAAAAGGTTTCAGTATAAATAGTTTTCATGTGTTTTTTACTAGAAAGAATGCTTAAATCAGTCTCAGATATCTAAGAGTTGTTCTGTTTATAAATTAATAATTACTGAGATTGCATCGCAAATTAATAAAGTTATACCTTCTTGAATAATTCACAATCCCAGCATATATTTCAATTCCAATTACAGTTTAATAAATACATACATGATGGCAACAATATATAAAGAATATTATAATTATGTTAACTGTTTTTATACTAAATTTCTGTATAAGCACATGTTAACTCTGAGTCATTCCCGCAGTGAAAACATAAACTATTTACGTATATTTCAATGAGTAAAAACCCACCTTAATCCGATAGTCGTGGAGTCCAAAACCATACTCCTGGAGAACAATCTCAGTCTTCTCATGACTAAGATGTAAAGGAAAACATACACTGCAAGCGTGAAACCAACAATTGTGGTGAACATGATAAACATCTTGGTCCGGAAGATCAGCCACCACGATGTTTGAGCACATCCCAGAAAATGATGCGTGAAGTGAATGAACAGAACTGCGAGCAGTGGCAATCCTAAAAAACATAAAATACACCCTAAACAGCAAAATTACATATATACATATATACATACATATATATATATATATATATATATATATATATATATATATATATATATATAAAACAACATGTTCAACACACCTGAGTTCTGAAGTTTGGGAGAACTGGTAGTGAATTTATGGTTTTCATTGGTGAGAAACACGGCGGATATTAAACGAACCAAGTGCTTAAGAAAAGTAATTTCTAGAAATCATTAATGTTATCACACGCCATGGTAGAGCAGGAGACCGAATGAGACCGAGTAACTGTGGAGGTCAATAGTTCTTTCTGCAGCTATCGTTAATGCATGAAAATTATGTAAATAATAAATTCTCAAAAATAAAATTAAAAGGGGGGACAGCTAACTACCAGTAGAAAGAAGATATTAAATGCTTGGTTCATGGCTCAATTTAATACACTTCAAAGGATAGTAACAATAACAATTCATTTTGTTTACGATTCAAAAAACGTCTCTGTATTGACATACCAAAATTATCATACGAAGGATGATAGTCAATGAAGAGGATTCAACAAAAATAAACTCAAAACATAATTAACCGACAGGCTGTCTCGCAGAGCCTAAAAAGGTTTAAAAATTAAAAACATTACGACCATTGCCGAGAGAGTCATTTAGACTAGCGATCAGTTCTCATTTGACAAAACTCCCAGTCCAAAATTAATTATTTAGTCGCTGTACACAAACGAAAAAGGAACATGACTGAACTTGAAGACACACACTTGTTATAACTACAGGTTGTGTTGGCCCCAAGAAATTTACCATTTAACCCTACCTAACAATATAAAAGTACAAATTACTTATCTACGAAGTGATAGACATGTCTACACTGTCTGCCTAAGGCCGGGAACACACGGCAAGCTCCACGGGTCAGACCTGGCCCGTCCACATTCTATAATACTTGGAGAGGCACACACGGGCACGGGCCGGGCACGGCACGGTGCAAAGTTATAATGGGCCCGGCCGCCGGGCGTTTTCCGCTGCCATGTGTTCCCGGCATTAGGCTTTGTACTCTCGCCGCGAATCTTCTCAATAAAAGAGCGAAGACAAAAGAGCGACATCATCCAAAGTTAACTATTTATATGCTCCCGCACACCTGTCATGGGAATAGAAAGAGAGCTTTCACAGTGTTCCTCCCGATCATTCTTCTGCTGATCCGTTCGTAGAAGAGTCGAAACAAATATGGAACCGCGCAGGCGGGGGTGGCAGAGGAAACTCGCCCAACATCAAGTTCTAATGTGTCACTTAGCAAATATCACTGACCATCTGCGACATGTTCAGCTGCGGCGAACATCCTATCTGCGGCCATTAGTGTCAAGAGCGGTGCTGCCAGCACTCACAAGAAGAAGAAGCAGATCGTTTCTAAAGATCGCGCAGCCTATTGCTGAATTAAATAGTGCATGTCCTTCCCGTGTCAGCAGATCTTGATTCAAGAATTGCTTGAAATTAAGGCTGTACAAGCCAAGTTCAAATTAAATTTCGCACCCGAATACAACAGATTTGTCCATCTTGTAGTAATTTGTGTGTCCTCCCAAATGAATTAATTTACAATTAAAGAATACTCATTAACATCATTACAATATTTCTTTCAAATTACGATAATTTTCTACAGTATTTAATCCAAGGCGAACACGAATTACCACATTCTTACACTTAAAAAAAATTTCCTTAATTTTACGGAAAAGTGCTGGTAAAAATTTACCCAGAGGTGCCCGGAAACTCTCCGTAAAGTTACGGACACATTGATTTTCAAAAATGGACTTTCAGTAAAATTCACGGAACATCTCCGTTAATTCCCTAGTTAGTTTTCTGTACTTATAGTTTAAATTGTGCCGATTAGAGCGCGCTGCGAATATTAAAGACTGGTTGTTCCGGCCTCCGCCACCTTCTTGGACACATTCCCTCTCCTGGTTCCCGCCCATCTCTTAGTATTCCCCTCCTTCCGAGCATGCGCAGTCGTGCTGCCCTGTGATTGGTTCAAGTTTAATCCCGAGTAGAGAGCATAAGTTGCTGTGTGCGCCTTCGGGCACTTCGTCCTAGACCGGCACCGACGCCTGTTACAGAATATTTCTGCTCCGATCCCCGGCTACGGGAATTTATTCCATCATGGTGCGTCACGGGAGTTTTCACCTGAGATGTAGCTGACACCTGAAATATTCGACGAGGGTCGATTCTAAAAAACAGGTGGGTTGCCGAGTGATTTATAGTTGCTTTAATTGATTTGGTTCTACTCTTGAAGCACTGCAAGCTTAATTGTAATAAGTTTGGAGATTTCGAGTTTTAGATTGTTTAAGTGTGTGAAAGTGATATCGGTTTAAAAGCACACCGTCTTAGCACGGTTTGTAGCTGGCTAAATGTTTTACATTTTTCGTTTGATTATTTGCTGGGTTAAGTTCACCTGGAAAATTGATGGCGCATTTGACGGGTACTTCTCTCGGTAGCGCCAGCTAAGAGCAGCCCACCTGTTACTTGCTGAAATATAAAATATTTGTGGGGAATATTGTATTTTAATTAATTATTTTTAATATGTCGTATAAAATTTTAGCTCCATCTGCTATGAATGGCCGCAAGACGGTGCCCAGCGGAGAAGGCAGTGAAACTTGATAATAGTATTCTCAGTAAAGGTATTGAGAACGTTGAGTGTTCCTCTGTTAAGTATTTGCATTTAACTGAGATTATGGAGTATGGAATATTTTTAATTTTATTTCTTTCGTGTCTTTGTATGGCTCCTCGAGCGAGCGCCCACGTCTGCTCTGGAGTGTGTTTTAATTGATTTTTTCCTTATGAATCCCAGAAAAGCACTTGTGATGATTGATTGCTAAAAAAATGTGTTGTGAAATTTGAATATTATATTCTCTACTTATGGTAAATACGCCACAAAATTATTTTTAATGCCCATTTTATTTTCCTTTTCATTATGTGGGTGTTTAACTGTGTATAGAAACCATATTTTAAAAAGTTAAAATATTTTATACTTAGGCAACATATCAACCCGAGTCAAAAAGTTGCAACTTCACGACCCTAACCACTTACCTACAACTCTCATATGGTGAAGCTGGTACAACTTTTGAATTTCTATAATAATCACATAAGCGACTTTTTTAATTTGCATTAAAGTTAGTGTATTTTAAGTGTTCCTAAGTGTTACAGATGCCTATTACTACTTTTTAATGTTTGAAATAACATGTCTTAGTGACATGGATAACCTTAACTGCCGAAGAAACGATAATTATCTGGTTACAGGGGCGAAGAAAGTTTCATGTAGACTCTCCATTGTTCGTGCCCGAAACCCGAAGTTATAGAAAATACGGAGATTTTCCGTATTTTGTATTTACGCACTTTCGTTACTACGGATTGCGTTTCCATATATTTATTGCGCATCTTCGTAAAAATTTCCACAAATGTACAGAAAATTTTGACAGTGTACTTTGATCTTTAATCACTTTAAAATCCTAATCTCTCGGGAGAAAATATCTCCCTTTCCAATAGTTTGATCTTGACATTTTTTTATATTAAATTGTACTTTCTAACAATAATTTGTTATGTTCTATTCCTATGACAGGTGTGCGTGAGACTGCCAAGTTCCCATTTATTCAGGGGACAAGTTCCAGGTGTGCATTCTGTTAGGATACTGCACAGCTTTAGCGAAGACTATAAGTACACTGAAAAAAAAATGATGTCAAAATCACCCGATAAGTGTAAGGTAATATTTGCAAACATGTGTGGGAAACATAGTTTTCCTTACGTGTAAGGTAAATTACTGCACTCTGGAGTAAAATTCACATTCATGGTAGTGAAAAATCACATACATGGATGCGAAAATTACCTTACGACGTGTGGATATCCTAGTCGATTGGTAACTATTTCATAAGTTTATAATTAATTTATATTGTCTAGTCATACAAGCCGTCCAACTTGGCTCTCTATATGTAAGGCATAATTACCGCACTCTGGAGTAAAATTCACGTACATAGAGGTGGAAAATTTCATAAATAGAAGGGAAAATTACACTAAGACGCGTGCATCTCTTCGGCATTGTCTCAACAAATAAGTGGCAGGACGAGCGGAAGAAACAATCCTATAACACGCTAATATTCACTCGTACTGTCATATCGTCGTCGTGGTGTAATGGATAGCGCATCGGCCTATCGTGATAGAGGTCCATGGTTAGCACTCACCCACCAGCAAGTGTCGAGGATTTTAGAGTAGAGGTTTTGGTTACTCTTAGTCATAGGATGTAGGTAATATATAAAATTAACTCTACTAAAACCCCGTGTAATTATATACATCACTTTATTATAAAATATAGTTAATACTATCTTAGTTGTATGGTATTTTCCCCCACATTCGAAAGGTACTTTTTCCGTATGTTTTCCACTTGTTATGTAAATTTGCTCCACATTTGACAGGTAATTTTATCTTATATATAGAGGTAATTTGTAAGGGAATTTTACATAATTTTTTTTAGAGTGTATATAATTATTATCTCTAAGAAAGACTTGGCATTGCATCTAAACAACAGCTAGATGAATACCGACGTGGTTACTTGAGACTGTGTGGAAACCGTGAAACTAAATCTGCAGCCGTCCGAATATATACTTTCTTGCATTCAGCTGAGCACGGGGGAAAAAAAAAAACCTGGGCGAGGCGTCCAGGCTGTGGAGTCTCGAAGAGAACCTTGCCTTCTCTGTAATCCAACATATTGGCTGTTTGATGTTCAGCTTCATTACCACGAAACCCAGGTTTCATCATTGCGCTGTAGCTTGGGACACAGCACAAAGTGAACGTGAGCCATTCGCAGCTTCAAGTTTGTCAAAATTTGACTATAGAAAATGCGAAAATATTCGTGGACAACTAAGGCTACCAAATGTAGGCCTATACATTGCACTGCAAAATAAATTTGTAATTTTACAAGTGTTTGTAGCTGCATAACATTTTCTATTGTAAAACTACAATATCTGTCTTTGAAGTAGACGTATACGTCTAAACTGTGCGATTGGTTACTCTCTCGGGAGTGTGCCATACGAGAAAGCGTCTACTATAGGAGAAGCACGTTTAACAAGATGGTGGATACTGAACTTGTGCTTCCGTGAAAATAAATGAATTCACAACGCATTTATAGAAAGTAGAACAAATAGTTGTGGATGCTGCGCAACTTAATCACAGCGCAAAATAGATAAAATATAGGCTGCTTTATCTTTCAACATATAAATTTTGGACTGCCATTGTATAATTTGAAATAGATAGTAGTAGAGAAGCTAGAGCCACGTATTGCTATATCGCGTTCCACATGTTGAAAACTCCGCTGGACCCAATTTTATTTTAATATTTTTGTAGCAAATTATAAATTACAATATATAAAATTCCCTTTTCCTGGCTGTGCCACTAAATTGTGTACGTCATCGTAGAAATGATTAAATTTCGAGTTATATATAAATCTTGTCGAAAACGCGCAGTGTCCTTATTTTAAAAATAGTTATTCTGGCCAGGCGTAAATACTTACCAATAGTGGTACTAGTTATGAGCTTGTTGACATGTAGTGATCGTGATATTTGCGCCACTTCGACGTAGACTATGAGCACTTTTCCCAGGTGTGAAGTCGTAGCCACAAGAAGTAATGCTTCTAAGCTGACTGCCACGTACGGGGAGTTCTGAGAAATCATCAAACTCATATCAGAAAGACATTTTGCACTAACAAACAGTAAACAACACTTGGGCATGATATATCTCAAATAGATTACCTAAATCTACTGCATTTACACTGGAATTGTTACGAAAATTTGCAGAACACATTTTATTGATACCTGATTTAAGTGTTTGGTATTATAGATAAAGGTAATACTTTCCCATTAGAGTAACCACGGGATAATTTATTGGAGATTTATCACTTTCATCCATGATACAAGCGAATCTTTAGCGATTAACTCGAAACCATACTTATCATCACAAATTAATTTCATATTCAACCGACATTCACTATCTTTGTGTGATGCCTGTTTATTCCAACCCCCGCCCTAAAACTTTTGAAACCGACCACTAAATTTAACAGTTGCGGGTTATTATTTTCAATATGGATCCCATGAAAACTTTTAGGTGCTATGTCATATTTGAGGAACGATTCAACCTTTTTTGAAACAAATATGGTAAGTTGAAAAAATCTTACAGCGTTAAATTCAAAAACTAACATTATTACTCTGCCATGTTGGGAGATAGCATAACCTAAAATTTAATCTGTGACATCATATCTCTGTAACCGCTCTATCGACTACCATCAAATTTGGCATGAACGTCGTGTTAAGTTAACTCGCCCGAAATAAACAGTACATTATTTTCAGTGTATGAGGCACTTATTTTCAGAATGGTGATCATATAAAGGCATTAAAAGTTTTAGCTTTCAATGTTGCAACGTCGTGAATTCGTGCCATACACAGAAATTTTTATTATTTTTCTTATTTAACTTCAAGACATAATTTTATTTCCTGTATATGGTTTCTGACCGACACAGTAATTATGTTATTTATTATGCAAATAAACTACTCAGAATTATTTTATGATTAATTTTGTTTTTGTTAAATGTTAGTTACTGAGCAGTTGTTGATCCGTTGCCATAGCGACTAAATGGCGATATGAGTAATTTTTGCTCCTAACACTCTCGGGATTAGTTGATTTTCGAAGGAGTTTTAAGTTAAACATTTTTGAATAGCTTTCGTCTTGATTTCCGATGGCAGGAAGCTGACCCACGTGGGTTCACCCTGAAGGCTTTTTAATTGATCCTTGAGGCATTTTTTCCTGAGTTCGCACCCGTAAGCTGTTGGAAATTAACATGGTAATTATATAAAACGATATGAACTCTATGTAAAATGTGTGTAAAGATATGTAACGTCTTTATCTACTTGGCTAGTTAGAAAAAGGGATATGATAATAACGAGGATTAAAAAAGAAGTGTTTACTTAAATAGTGTTATTTAAAATCTCAATATACAACATTCCATGGGTTCATAAAGCTTAAATTATCGATCACGAAATTGTTTTAGGTGTTCAGTTCACCACCGTGAAATCGTTTATCAATAAGGTAAGTGCCCAAACATCACTATTTGTTTCGTGACATAGAAAAGTATTAATGGCAGAATGGAAGACTTGCATCAATTAGAAAATTGGACTAACTTTATAACTATGCCACACGGGAATTTGGAATGAAAAATTATTTAATTGGTGTGGACTTAAGGGAATATATGATTGGTAAAAACCGATGCAACTAAAACCCAATGCTATAAAGATATATATGCTAGTTCAAGGATACATTTAATTTTGACAGAGCATTTGTATTCAGTAGTGAATGGTTTAAAAACTGCTAAAGAAAAATGGTTAAAATTAGAATGTGCTTATTAAGATAAATATTTATCTAAGAGATAGGTTTTAATGAGGAAACTTTTCAGGAATAAATTAAGCCTATTTAACGACATGGAGACTTATATAAATTAAATTATGTTTTTATCACAGAGGCTTAGTTCAATAAGATCTCCTTTTAAATAAGAATTCATTGGCATTTTAATAGTAAATGGTTTAAATGAAGAATGTGTACCTATGATTATGGCACTGGAATAATTAAATACTAAAATTATATCTGATTATATGAGAATTTTATTATTAAAGAAAGAATATAAAAATGAAATAAATGATTGTTTTCATTCTAAAACCAAGAAAAATAGTTACAAATGTTATTCTTGTGGCAAAATTAGACACAAATATCTTGAATCCTAATCTTAATATAATATTATAAATGCGAAAAGTTTCTATGTTTGTTACTCAGTAACGTCGTATCGGTTGGACGGATTTGAATAAAATTTGGGACATGGGTAGATTATATTCTGGATTAGCACATAGTTTTTCCGGGATGAAAAGTGCCCTAACAGTTTCTTAGGGAATAAAAAAAACCATTTGAGTGGGCGCTGGTTGGGTTTTTTTTTAAAATATTCCTTAAGGAATGCGTAGTGCCCTATGTACTAATCCAGAATATAAAAGCAATAAAGGAGAACAATTACGATAAGAGCACTTAGTCATTATAAAGAAGGTTTGAGTTTTGCACGCTGTTGGAGCCACGGGTAACAGCTACTGTTCTAATAAAGGTAACAAGAAAACTTCTTACTACAAATCGAACAATAACGGTAAATTTAATTATAAGAAAAATGATAAGTTAAATACATAAGTTAAATACATAAGTTAAATACATAATTTGTAGCCTTATCTACTGGTACGGCAAACCCACAAGAGTGGGTTGTTGATAGTGGAACTTCATCTCACGTGGCAATAAAAAAGGATTAAAATTTTGAACCTAGAAAATTGGACACAACTGTTGTCAGCAACACTAAATATGAAATATATATGTATGTATGTATGTATGTCTGTGTGTGTGTGATGGAGACGTTAAACTAAGTGGGAACATAAGAATAGGTAATGCTTTATATGATCCTATTAGTTAGTTCACATAACTTGCTACTAGTAAGTCAGATTACTGATAAAGGTTTAACAGTGTTATCTTTAATAAAGGAAGTAGTATAATATTAGATAAATAAGATAAAGTTGTTTCTGGAATAAATGAAAATGAACTTTTTCCTGAAACTTTAGTATCAATAGCAAAGCAGTAAGTATAGTTGCTTCCATTAAATCTAAAGTTTCAGCTAGAATGTGGCACAACAGGTTAGTACATGCCAATCATTATTCAATGGAATTACTTATTAATGGAATGACAAATGGTATAAGAATTACAGGCTCTAACAATAAATATAATTGCGTTGAATGCATAATAGGATAACACATTAGTAAACCTTTCAAAACACAAGATACCAGAGCTGAAGGCATTTTAGATATTGTACATTGTGATTTATGTGGGTCCATGACTGAACTAAGTTGTGGTGGGGCAAGATAAATATTCATATTTGTGGATAACTTTACAAGAAAAAGCTTCATCCATTAATTGAAATATGAAATATAAATTCGAAGTGACAAGCAAAGTCAGTGAATTTAAGGCAATGGCAGAAATCCGAACAGAACGAAAAATTAAAATACTCAGAAAAGATAGCGGTGGAGAATATGTAAATTTTTATCTTTTAGATTTCTTATTTCAGTTTGTGACAATGCACCAGAAAATTATCACTCATACCTACTTCTGAAGTAACGTCTGAATAGGACTGTAATAGAGAAAACCAGATGTTTTCTTAACGAAGCAAGATTATTAAAAATATATTAGGGCGAAGATGGAGCACTGCCAACCAATAAAAAATATAGAACACCTACTAAAACTGTTATAGGAATGACACTTGAAGAAGCTTGGACTGGAGGAATGATAAATTTGGCACATTTAAAGGTATTTGGACGTAAAGCATTTGTGAACATACCATTTTAAAAAAAGAAGAAAACTGGACTACATGAGTATAGAATACATTTTTACTGTATATTCAGAATACAGTAATAGTTATACATTAGTTGTTACAAAATACCCAACAGATCTTATTATTGCTCAAGATGTAATATTTCTTGAAGAAAATAACCAAGGTATCAGTGTAGAAATATATTAAATAGCAGAAAGGTTCCTGTGCGAATACTGTTGAAAAAGATAGCCAAGGAGAGGAATTTGAAGGATCGAAAGATGTAATATTTGATACTGCAAATTTGCAAGATTCAGGGACAGAAACAAAAGAAAGAAGGTATCCAACAAAGGGAGAGAAGACCATCTGATTGATTTGAAAACTCCGAATATAGTTTTAATGAAAATTATCTAAATACAGTTGCTGTTTTTATGCACAGACCTGGCAAAGACAAACGGATTGATGCTATTCAATGTGAATATGAATCGCTAATAGAAAATTAAACATGGAGTTTAGTTGAGGCACCTGTAAATAAAGTCTTGATTGAATGTAAATATGTATTTTCTATAAAAAGTGGAGATGATAATGAGAAAAGTCAATACAAAACATGCTTGTAGCTAAAGTCTAGGCTATACACAATAATACGAAATATATTATAACTAGACGTTTTTACCTGTTCTCAGATATTCAACCATGAAAATATTATTTACCTTAGCAGCAGAAAAAGTATTCAAAATACATCATGTAGATATCAAAACTGCAAATTTGAATGCATATCTTGAAGAATAAATTTTCATGAGACAACCAGAATATTTCACCGAGAAAGAAAAAGAAAACCTTGTGTCCAAATAAAACAAACAATATATGGGCTGAAACAAACTACGAGAGCGTGGCATAAACGAATTAAGACCACTTTTAAATGACTGAATTTTATGAAATCGTCAAGTGATGGTTGTGTTATTATAAGACAGTAAATGGAAAAGTCATAATTATAAAAATCTATGTTGATGATTCCTTTATTTTTTGGATGATGAAGAAATGCCGAAACTAAAATAAACATTGAATGAAGAATATAAAGTGAAATATCTAAGAGATGCAGGAGAAGTTTGATAATAAGAGGGAGAATAAAAAAGAAACATGAAATATAGCTTGATCATGAAGAATACACTGATGAATTAATTAAGAAATTTGACATGCAAGACTGTGAAACTCTTTCGACACCTTACGACATTCACCAGAAATTTGAACACGTAGAAGAGATCAGTGGAAAATACTATCAAAATCTTATTGGCTCATTGATGTACTTTGCAGTTTTAACACATCCAGATATTAGTAATGCCGTAAGTAAATTGAGTCAGTATAAAAATACGTACGTGGAAGATCACTGGAAAGCAGTTAAAAGGGCTATTCAATATCAGAAAAGAACTAAAAACTACTGCCTTGTGTATAAGAAGAATTCAATGGAACTTACTGAATTCACCGATGCAGATTGGGCAGGAGAAGCAAGGAGCAGCTGAAGAAGGTAAAAGAAGAAGAAAAATTACGTCAACAGAAGCTCCAGATCCATTCACATCACCAAGAGACAATGCAGGTAGCAGAAAAATCATCAAGTGAAACACCAACAAAGCGAGTATGCTACACACACTCCGCGATGACTTGCGGTGCTAACTAAGTAGTGTAAGCAAAGAAAAATCAATGAAAGAAAAATACGCATGTACAGTTAGAGTCAGGCCAATTAAATATATTTCCAATGAGGGCAGAGTCTGCACCCTGAAATGCTGCGATGTAAGGTCACATCTGGATAGCCAAAAAGGAAATGCTCAGGTCATAATCCACCCAGAATAACATGCATTGTGGAGGTATAGACACTATGCTAAGTTCCAGAGTGATGCAGGTACCCAAAAACATTTTACACGAACAATATAAATAATTATCAATGAGGCAAAAGAACACTTTTCACAAACCCAGTGTACGGACATATTCTCCACTTACGAAAAGTAATACACAAGCAATGATCAACAAGTCCCATAACAGGAAACTATAAATAAAAAACTAAAAGTAAAAGTAAACGCTACAAACACAATTCAAAGACCACCATAACATGTCGACAACCCGCTGCGCATGAAAGACAACAACTGATCTGCTTCACCATACGCCAGTTTTATAAAAATCAATAGATTAGTAGCGTTAACATATACAAGTCGGAAGAAAAAATCGCACAAATTTAAACAGGTGGGATAAATAATAACAAACTTGAAGATCTCAATGAATCCCTGAACATATTTCAACAGGCAAAGTTCAGCACTAGTCCTTTCATGTAACACCAAATTAAATCACTTAATTCTCAGAAGTTAATTACCTATTCTCGAGGCGCTTCTGCAATCAAAAGGGTTCTAGAGAACCAATACTAGTTTATAAAGTTTTTTGTGTCACGCATGGCATAATGCTCCCTTCGATGAAGATTAGTTAAATTTAATAATTTAATGCATTATAATATAGAAAGAATATAAGTTGTAAACTAATCAAGCATTGTGATCGACTCCAGACCACCAAGATATCACGCAGATGATCGATAAGATAAGTTTATTCCAACACCTAGGTCTGCGTATTCGCAGAGGTCACGTGTTCTTGCGAATAGCCTTGAGCCAGAAGCCCGAAAGACTGAATGAAGTGCATGTAACATTCTTATGTGCAATTTATGTTTATTTTAACAAGTAAACCGCCATTAAAACTAGTCTGCCATAGTAAAATAATGTGTACAAATAAAAATAAAAAATATGTATTTTAGTAATGCAAAACACATACATATGTTAATTTATTTGTTCTAAGCGATAATTTATAAAATGTGGCGACCTCGAGGCAATCTCTAAAATTGATGAAATCTAATTCTAATTTTGATAATCTTACAGATGAAATAAAATTTAAATACGAACCTATGTCTCTTGTAAATAACATTTCTTCAGAATGTAGGTACTCAAAACTTCATATGGGCTGTTATAGCTGTGTGGATTTAGGGAAACGAAAATTCCGAGCCATATATTGTAACAATTTGGTTAAATACCGAGATAATTAAAGGAACATACTTACATATGTAATAACTAAAATAGAACTATGATCTAGACTCCACATTTAAAATGTCTCTTTTTATTACTCAATAAAGTTCGAATCTTACAAACTAACTATACGACTTCTGACAAAACTGGTGTGTCTCAAACATGCAAAGAAATATTAAAATATCCTTATGTGATTCCCTGAGAAGAATGAAATTGTAGTTCACAATACTTTCTTAGATTAATTAAACAGATATTCTTAAATTATAAAACAGTAAAGATTACATTGTTCAGCTACGAAGTTTAAAAATACGCAACCAACAGAACTAGATAAATGATGCGTATTGTCTCTACAATTTCAAACATTTTACAAAAGTGTTATTTCATAAGAATTAATTATTTTATTAAAACATTATTTTAATTTAAAGTAAGCTCCTGGATAGTGTACTTTAGTTGGAGAATTCCGCACTCCATAAAGAAATATCGCCATGGCGCCAGACGTAGCGGCACAATACTGGAGCTTCAGGAATACGAAGCAGTTTCGATGTCTCCACCAAGATGGCAGCAGTAATATCAACGTGAAGAGTGTCTGCACCAGACAAAAAAAGCAGCCCACCACCACCACGGAGAGACTCCCATCAACTGCCGGGCTCTCCTCCTAGAACACACACTCCTACTTCTGACTACTTACATACTGTATACAGACTGCATTATCTGAGACAATTACCAGGCTGATAATCAAATATATTTTTATGACGACGTGGTATGTATATTGAAAGGTGTAACACTAAAACCTGCTAGGTGCCAAACAGTTGTTTAAGAGTTGTGAAGGAAAAATACACTGCAGGTGATTGATTCAACAACCATTTTAATCTAGAACCATGTGTAGACAAATCAGAAAGTTATTTGTAATTGTGTTATTGTACTACTGTAGTCTTACATTACATGTACGTAAAATGAAGTGACAAGTCACAAATTCTGGGCATAGCTAAGTGGCAACATACGTTTACCTTAGAAATAGCTAAGTACCAAAATACTTTGATCCCAGAAACAGACAAGTGCCAAAATCGATCTATTTTCTCTATAATCACAAATGATTAGATACAGTAATGTTATTCTGCATTTCACAACACAATTGATTATAAAATGGCCTTTATTTGTGATCCAAAAGAGCTATACATGATAACAGGTCGTCATTTTTCTCGTTGCTTAACTCTTATGCTTTTCGTTTCCGCAGAGTGTGGCATTTCTAATGTAAATAACAGTCACTCCTTTCCTTAGAACACGAACATGGGTCTATGTTTTCATAGCACTGAATGTTGCTTCTGTTAAAATCTGGCGAATACAACAAACGTTTGTTTTAATGTTATGTAAATATAGCGCCACGGACTCTGTGTGTGATGATGTGTTCTTTAGTCAACATAAGTGAAAGTGATTTGGGTGTAGCATGGTTATGTTCTTAATTCGATGGTAAATTCAAGTCTTAACACCTCAATGAACACTTAAAAAATGGATGGCTTGATCGGCGGTCTAGTCGACACAAAATTATCAGGTGAGGCAGATTGGGCAACATGGAAATTGAAGTTGACCGTATTGCTCAGGGTAACTAACTTACTTGGCATTACCGATGGCACCAACCTGCCTCCTGTAAAGGAAGAGAGTAAGCTAGATTATGAGAAATGGGCAGAAAAGGATGCGAAAGCTCGAAGTATAATTGTAATACGCATTGAAGATCGTGTTCTTCAACAAATTATATCATGTAAAACAGCCTGTGATATCTGGAATAAACTGCGTACAATTTATGAACAGAAAAGTGAATTGTCTGTACAATTAGCACAACATACATTAAAAAAAATAATATACAAGAAAAACGAAGCAATGTCAGAGTACCTTGGGAGAGTTGATGCAATCTTGGACAACCTAAAATCTCTTGGTGCTGATGTCAACAAGAGCATGGCGATCACAAAAATCATCTCGAGTCTTCCAGGGCAGTATCAGCATTTCACATCGGCTTGGGAGTCCATGCCAGCAGAGCGGAGGAAGATGGACGAGCTGACATCTCGGTTGCTGGTTGAGGAGCAGCGATTCAAGGCAAGGGTAGAAGAAGATGAATCAACGAGTTCCACAGTATTCCAGATGGTAAAGGCAGGAAAAAGTGCTTTACTTGTGGTAAAGTTGGACTCTACAAATGAGAATGTAAGTATAATATAAAGAAAAGTGAATATGCTAATAACAATAAATTCCAAAGTTCGGTTAATAAGGATGTCAAATACTGCCAACAGTGCAAAAAGTCTGGTCATAGTTTAAATGTATGTTGGTTTAGAAATAAATCAAGTAGGCCAAACACTAGTAATGCATCTCAGGTCTGTGTTATGGCTGCAATAAACAGTGAGTGTGCCAGTGATGAATGGGTAATGGATAGTGGTGCATCAGAACACATGTCACATGATAAACATATTTTTATTGATTATAAAGAATTAGAATGCTCAAAAGCAATCAAGGTGTTGGTATTGGTGACCTAAAGTTACAAGCCCACAATGGGCATGAATGGTTAGAGACTACTTTGTACAATGTTTAATATGTGCCAAATATAAAAGAAAATATTTTCTTTTTTACCACTGCCACAGATAAAGGTTACCAGATACATATGAGTAGTGAGTCATGTAGGTTCCTAAAACAAGGAAGCAGTCTGATGTATGCTACTGCTTATTGCAGAGATAAACTATATCTAAAGAACTTTAAGTATACAGATACCCATGCTTGTGTTGGTAAAGTAAATACAAATTTAATTGAGTGGCATGAAAAGTTGGGACATCAGAACATGGAGCAAGTAAAGTCGATTCTAAAAAGAAGTCGAATAGAATGTACACTGGGTGGTGAACAGTCAACATGTGTTCCTAGTGTGTACGGAAGTTGCACAAATAGCCATTTCCCTTAAGTGAAGCAAGGGGTGAAAAACGAGGTCAAGTATTAAAAATGGATTTGTGTGGTCCAATGGAAATGGATTACTTAAGAGGTACTCATTATTTGACAATTAAGGACGACTACACATGTTTTAAAACAGTTAATTTCTTTAAGAACAAGGCTGAGACTATACAAAGTACAGATTTTCTGAACTATGCTATTAAAAATTTGAGTCATAAAGTACAAATTACTAGGTCAGACAATGGGACTGAGTTTATCAACAAAGAGTTTCAGGCACTAGCCGATAGTTTGGGAATAATACACAACAAATTGTAGCAAACACACCGGAACAGAACGGTAGAGCTCAGCGAGAAATATGTAACATAAACGAGTCAGCTAGAATGATATTATTGTCGAGCAGTTTAGATAAGAATCTGTGGGCTGAAGTGGTTAATACTGCAGTTTAGGTCTTAAATAAGACATGTACTTGTAGCAGTGAAAATAAAAGACTATTTGAATAGTGGGCAAACGAAGGGACATAAATGAGATCTAAAGAGAAACAATATTCACTAAGGAAAGCGGAAATGAAATCAAAGAAAAATCTAATGCTGGGACGTAAGAAGGATTTCCAGTTGGAAATACAAATGTTAATATGGAATATCCAGAAAAGGATGTCGGAGAAAATAACATATGAAGAAATGCAAGACGATAAAACCAGGGAGAACCAGGTGCATCCAGAAACCGAAAACCAAGACAAAATGGAAATACCTCAGGGAAGATCAAGAAGACAGAAGAATAAGCCAAAATGGTTAGAAGAGTATGAGACAAGTTTCAAATCACTTAATAGTGTACCATTGACCTATGAAGATGCCATGAACAGTAATGACAAAACAAACTGGGAGATAGCTATGAAGGAGTTAGATACATTGGAAGAGAATAATACCTGGGTAGAAGTTACTGAGGTCCCAGAAGGAGCTGATATTATTTCTAGCAAATGAGTTTTTAAAATAAAAGTAACTGAGGGTAAACAGTTACACAATGCATGTTTAGTGGCTAGAGGTTTTGAACAGAATGAGTGTTATTTGTCAGAAGTGTATTCTCCAGTTACAAAGTTAGCTAAATTTAGAATCTTCATGGCTTTTGCAAATAACAAAAATAGGCCAGTTTATCAAATGGATGTAGTAGGAGCATTTCTACATGGTGACATTACAGCAGTAGTTTACTTAAAACTTCCTGGCAATGATGAAAAAATATATAAATTAAATAAATATTTGTATGGTTTGAAAAGCTCCTCCAAACACTGGAATCAGAAGTTTGATAAATTTTTGGCGAATGAAAGGTTTCAAAAGTAAAAAAATGATTATTGTTCGTACGTTAGGAAATAAAAAGATAACTTTTGGTGTTTATTGTTATATGTGGATGATGTTTTGTGTTTTGGGTCACAAAATGAACAAGTTCAGGAATTTAAGGCACAGATACACAAAAACTTTAAGATGGAAAACTTAGGAATAGCTAAAGAATATTTGGGTATTAGTATTGAAAAAGAAAAAGGAAATAGAGTGTTACGTAAAAAAAATTATCTGTCTAAGGTCTTAGAACAATTTGGAATCGCTAATTGCAAACCAATAGGTACCCCTTTGGATCAGAATTTTTATTTTAAAGTACTGTAATTGAGAAGTCAGAAAGTAATAAAATTGAAAGAAAGTGTAGACAGTTAATAGGCTTTTAATGATTTATTTGTTCCTGTCGCTTTTCTGTCCAGGTATCAACACTGTGCCAGTGACATGATGTATAAGTCACTTAAAAGAATTTTACGCTATGTAAAATTAACTCTAAATAGAAGTCTTGAGTATGCAAGTAGAGAATCTTATATACAAAGGTATGTAGATGCAAATGGGCAAGTTGTATTGAAGGCAGGAAGTCCACTTCAGGTTATGTTTTCTATGATTTCAAGATATTTGATTGTGTAATCGCTTGGTGTAACAAAAAACAGTCTTGTGTTTCATTGTCTTCAAATGAGGCTTAATATATAGCCTTGAGTATAGCAGTTTCCGAAGCATGTTGGTTGAGTAACATTGTTTGTGATTGGGTGTAACCAACAAATCAAGTGATTATGTTTGTAGATAGTCAGTTAGTCATTAAATTGGCTCATAATAATGAAAACAATAAAAGATTAAAACATGTGGACACAAGGTATCACTTTGTAGTTGATAAAGTGAATAGTTGTTTAATATGTTTAGAATATGTTCAGAGTGGAAATAATGTTGCAGACATGTTCACAAAACCACCAGGGAAAATAATACTTTAAAATTTCAGAAATAACATATTGAAAGAGAGTTGTTAAATTTTACATAGGTACAAGAAAACATTGATTTCTAACATTATAAGAAAATATTTGTTGAGAGGGGGTGTTAAAATGTAGCCGATGCAACAAACATTTGTTTTAATATTATGTAAAGATAGCGCCACAGACTCTGTGTGTGATGATGTGTTTTTTATACTGCGCACTCTTTGGTAAAGGTAATAAAAAACAGTCTGTCTGAAAAAGTTGTAACGAATACATCGGATTTAACAGCTTCATTGCTATCACTCCTCAATTCTCTCCGGAGAAGTGTAACATGGGTAACTTTGAAATATTCAACTTCTTTGTGGTTATAACAGAATCAGCCGCAGCCACCTTATTGATGTCACACACATGAACACAGAAATTTTGGCAAGACAACTGGCTCTTGTAAAACATATCACCGAGCACTAAATTCGGGACAAACAATACCTGCATATATATGACGTACACTCGTTCCCCTACCCTCTAGTCTGTTTATTCAATCGACTACGCCCTCAACAGAGCAGCACATTGTCACACTCTGCGGCTGATCATCGCAAAGTCTAAGTGTAGTGTGATACAACGATAGTGTGGCGGTGCAGAGCAAATGCAGGAGAGCAGGCAGTGCAGTGTCACACATGCTGGCAACGCCCAAATGAAAACAAACGCTCTGGTTGAGTGATATGCAAACCAAAATGATCCAAATTAATATTTAGCAAGGAAATATGAGCACGCAACCATAAACGCTGCCTCACGTTTATATTTTAAAGCAGACTCTACTTTTCCTTTCAAGTTTTCATTGTTGTTGCAGAGTTTCGTTATGTCATGTTGTTATTCACCCCCATCAGTGCTGTGTACATATAATTACATGTAATGTTCAATCATCCAGGACAAGAGTGTTATTGAGAGAATATTTTATACAAGGGTTATATGTGTGTACGTAGATTTTAAGCAGAGTTCCTTTTTGTGAAAGGGTGCAAGTAGATCCTTTGCTGCGCACAGGCCTGCTCTCGCCCGCACTCGCACCGGTGGGTACAGACAGTCAGCAAGTAGTATCCAGAGAGACAGATTGTATGTGAACGTGTCATATTTTCCCGTGCTCGGGTGGCACTCATCTATTACATCTGTCATGTAAGGTTAATAGTAAGTAATTATTTCCGGAATCGTTTTTTTTATCAGCTGCTCGGGATACTGCTCCTCGACCCCGTGAGGTTTGTATCGCCTGGGGAGTATTTTCAGATTTTATTGCACACTTCAATCACTTGTTGGCGTTAGGCTATTTCACAGTACAACTTCGACCCCGAAGTTAAAGGAGGAAATCTTGCAAGTTGTTTCCTGGAGGAACATGTAAGGTACGTCGATTCAAAAGCGTTTTATGGAACTGACGTAGGCCTTTTAATCGACTGCCCCAAGGTACTTCAGGGCACGGGTCCTTAAATCCCGCCATTTCACCTTCATTGTTAAATGAAATGTTTCAAGTATAATTTTGTGTGCAATGCATAATAAGTGTAAGTTGTATGGCTGTGTGATTGGTCTCAACATTCCACAGCATAGGGAATTTTCTTAAAAATGCAAAGACTTCACAGGTCATCATGGCACTAAAGTGTCCTACAGTAAGCAGGCTCAACAATGCAGGAATGGTGTTCCCAGGTGATCGGCCTGCAGCACCCTGAGAATACTTTATCTCATGCTCTGCAAGATCTTCAAGTGATGCCGCCACGGAGATGTCTGGTGCCTACTGGAAAACACCGCTCCAAAATTCCACACAACCATTTTCCAAAAACACATTACCACCATTTCGCCCTCACAACTCCCATCAGAAAGTCACCCTCCCATGTAGGCATTGTTACCACCTTAAAATCCAAAAAACCAAAATTTCACAATTTTTCCAAATTAACAATGCCAAAATTCAATCATTTAAGTGTTCCTGTTTACTATTCCTTGTGTACCGGCAACGAAACAATGTACAAGACACCAGCTACAGTGTCGAGACGCCTGTAGAAGCCAGTAGAAATCAGCACGTGGTTCAGCAGGAATAACCCAGCGAAACACAAGGGCAGCTGCCATTATACAGTGCAAAAGAGAAGGACAAGAGGAAGGCAGCCATCCTGGGGCAGGCGTAATTTCACCAGTGCGACATCCAATCGCCGAGCCATAGGGACAAAGCACCAGGGGGGAGTACCCATGCTACCCGTACCCCGAATGGCATCGCCACCCGCCCACCGCCATGCACGAAGGAGGAGAGGGAATGACCGAGGATAAAGGAAACGAAAGAGGTTCTTCCGTGCCGAACTACCCGCTCATTGTGAGCATGTCGAGCATTGACCCCTGCACCGCGCGAGCGGGACAGCCGTGATGCATAACTACTGTGCTGCACCACAGAACACAGAACTTCTGTGAACATGCTTCCGCGACCATTTTAACCATGTCTGCACTTCCGCGTGTGCGTAGGTTTCAATACAAAATAAACCACGTCTGGCGAGACAGATGACAGCTCACTGGCGCTCATCTGTCCGCACTGTCTGCGAGTCCTTCCATAGGATCACATAGCAAAATATGAGTATGGCACAAATTACTGCAGCTGCAACTGCAAGTACAGCCAGACACTACACCCCGCTGCGATCAACCACGTCACGATCAACCGCGACAGCATGCGACCACTGGTGACGATGGTCTCGTCAACTATACACCACTCCCAACCACAACCACAGTCAAATCTGAAACTTGGACCACACCGAACTACAACCTTCCACGTTAATGCGATCACTTGTTGTGCGATGGACAGGGAGAGATTGTATTGTGTTGCAAAATTTTCCAAGCAAGATATCATTGGGAGCGCATGAACGAGAGGGAAACTGCAAGCATTTGTAAACTTGCTTTTGAGTGTCTTGCGTGTCATACCCACGACCACACAAAAATATGTCAACAACAATGCAGGACTTGGAAAATATACTGGCAACATGTTTAGTGATACAGGAGGGCGGTGGAAAAATGCCAAATATTACGCAGTGTTACAATTTTCAAGCCGACAACGCAACCGCAAACAAGCAAGGGGAAGCATACAAGAGCACAAGAGAGGAAGTTGCCACATACCGGGCAATGCAACAAGGGCAGGAGATGCAACAACCTCACGTCAGCCGGACGCATGTGGTGGGCGAGCAGGCACAACAACCACTAGGTATGACGACGCTTCCGCAACGCACCTTAAATGCCACACCTTTGTCGTTCCTATCTATCAACACATATTTTCTGCCATTACCCACTCTATACCATACGCCAATGTATCCACCCATTGTACCACCATTACAAACACCCTATCCTACACTACCTTCAATCACGCCATACTAGGCCAGCCACAGCACAGGTATTCATCGATTGGAACCAGTGACCACAGAAGCAGGATGCTGGAAAGAAATCCCGTAGTCCAAAAACAACAACAACCCACCAGAACACACGAATGCGAGGATGCCTATAAAATCTAAGATGTTGCTTACATCCTCAGAAACATTGCCGGAAGACCCAACCACCTTTCTGGAAGACTGTACCACCAGGCTTTCCAGGTATGGTGTGAGCCGTGAGAAATGGCCTAGCTGCATGGGTGTACAGCTCCACAGATATGCACTGTCCTGGTGGTAATCGCATAAACATTACAGGCTTCAATGGGAAGAATTTCGCAGGGCTTTCCATAGCCGGTTCAGAGGATTGTTTGGTTCGCTGCAAGCACAGAGCAGACTCACACTAGAGTAGCAACAACAGAATGAACTTCTGTCAGATTTCATACCCAGGAAAATACACCTAATCAGGCGACTTAATCTGAACATTCCTAAAAAGGAAGTGTTGGGAATGATCACCGAAATGGCAAGACGAGAATACCAAGCATCTCTAATGCCATTGTTAAATGGGACAGTAAAAGACATGATACACACCACGATTTTGCTGGAGCAGAACCACGAGCAACTGCACCAGGATGCCAGTACCATGCAATTGTGCCACGAGCAACGCGAACCACAAGGACAGGTGACAGTGCAGAAAAATACACAGCCTAAATGTTTCGACCCACCCAAACAGAGCATGCAAATCTTTCAACCACATAATCCGGTCAAATTTCGCAACACACAATGACGAAAAGTGCAAAGTGTAACAAGTGCGCACATGAGAACCATCTCAACTGCCTCGGTCACCATGCCATTACTGCCCATCGGAGCAATGTACAACACTGGCCAGGTATGATGCAAGTCGGCATCTGTATCTGCAAACCCATGCAATTCAAGAGGGTGTAGGAGCAGTGCTGTACGAGGTAGACAAAAATGGACATAAGAGAGTTATTGACTTACTTACAGACAACAGGACCCAGTTTACAGGGAGGAAGTGGCATGAGTTGTGTACCCAGTGGGGACTGCACCATCTTACAACCACTGTGAACCATCCAAGGGCCAACCCCACGGAGCAGCGCAATCATGAACTGAAAGTGCAACTGCGCCCCTGTGTGGGTGACCAACGTGCAAGATGTGCACAACACCTGCCAGCAGTGTTGTATATTCTTGGCCGGCGTGTCAATTCCGCCACCAGCATAATGCCTGCCGAGGTCCTAACATGGGAATGAAACTGCCCACGCACAGTTAGCAGCAGTGAAACCACAAGAAGTGCAACCAATCGCCTTGTACGACGAGAACGAGCAAGGCAAGTACGAGAACAACATGGGCGATATGCAAGACAGTGGTTGCCAATAACCACGTGGCCACCACTGGTGCTAAGAGTCGGCCAAATAGTTTGTACACACGTATGCGCAGTCTGCAGCCCATAAGGACTTCTGTGTGGACCTTGCGGCAAAGTGGAGTGGGCTGCACCGGATTGTTGTGCAGCAGGGACCTACCGCGTAAATACGGTCAGTATTGCCAGGAAGAAGGTAAGGGTGCACAGGGACGACATCCAGCAGCAACCGGTAGACGTCAACGACGAGGTTGATCCCGGGGCCCCTCAGCTCCCATGATGGCGTCAGCGATGCCGAACCAGGAAGAGCAGGAGGAGGGGGAGGTACAGAAGCACCACTAGGTGATACAGGAGGAGAAGTTCAGCAGGAAGAGGATTCCGTGAGAGCACCACCCGGTGCAACCTCTGATGACCTCATTTGGGGCGAGCTCCCTGAAGAAGGAAAAGACATTAGAAGTGTCATCGTACCTCGAGATGGAGGGGGGGGGGCAAGTACAGAATACCCATCATTGCGCAGCACCACAATCCCAACAGGGAATGGCAGAGTGCATCGCCAGGTGTGACTGGTGGCACAGCACCTACGAGCGCCCTTGTCAATCTGATGGAACTCGTTGTTGCGACAGCACCTCAAACAGAATCACCACAGCTGGATGCGCCAGAAATGACGGAGAAAGCAAGCAGTGTAGAGAAGACAGCAAGCAAAGAAGAGGAGACGGACGCACGCAAGTATGAGGAGGCAGTTCACCTGGGTCGACCCAGGAAATTGAACAAGAGCAAGAGCAGGAAGAGCAGGAATGACAGCACGAGTGCAAGCAACGAAGGCGAGAGTTAGAGTAGCGGGTCTGTTGCCTTACTCCACCTGCGGCAGACACTGCAGCACATACACCCGCCATAGCAGTGTCGTCAGTGTGGGTGTGCCCCAGCCACCGGCAGCACTGTCAACCGTAACACCCATCACTAACTCCCTGCACCTGAGCAAAAAGTGCGGCCCCGCAAGGGCGGGCTGCTTTCTGCACCCTCGTAGAATTCCGAGGACACCCCAGTGCTGTAGGTAGCGGACCAGCTTACAAACGGTCTCCAAGTAGGGAGGGGGGCGTTTGATGTACAATCGTTCCCTTACCCTCTAAACAGCTTGTCCAACCGACCGCGCCCTCAATAGCGTAGCATGCAGGCACACTCTGCGGCTGATCATTGCAAAGTCTAAGTGTAGTGCGACACAATGAGCGTGTGGAGGTGCAGTGCAAGTGCAGGAGAGCCGGCCGTGCAGTATCATGTACGTGGGCAAGGCCCAGATGTAACAAATACTCCGACGGAGTGATATGCAAACCAAAATGCTCCAAATTAATATTTAGCAAGGAAATATGAGCACGTAACCATAAATACTGGCACGTGTTTATATTTTAAAACATACTCGAGTGTTTCCTTCTATGTTTTTATTGTTGTTGCAGAGTTTCGTTATGTCACATTTTCATTCACCCCCCCATCAGTGCTGTGTCCATATAATGATATGTAATGTTCAATCATTAAGCGCAAGAGAGCTATTGCTAGAATATTTTAAGCAAGGGTTATATGTGTGTACATAGATTTTAATCAGAGTTCGTTTTTTTGTGAAACGGTTCAAGTAGTTCCTCTTTGGCGCATGGTCCCGCTCTCCCCCGCCCTCATACCAACGGGTACAGACAGTCAGCGAGTACCATCCAGAGGGGAAGGTTGCGCACGAATACGTCGCCTTTTCTCATGTACGGGCGGCACTCATCTTTTGCATCAGTCATGTAACGTTAATAGTAAGTAATTATTTCCAGAACACTTTTCTGTTCTCAGCCGCCGAAATACCACCTTTCGCCTCCCCGAGGTTTGCATTGCCCGGGGAATATTTTCTGATTTGATTGCCCACTTCAATCACGTGTAAGTGTTATGCTATTTCGTAGTGTAACTTCGGCCACGAAGTTAAAGGGGGAAATCTTGCAAGTTGTTTCCCGGAGGAACATGTCAAATTTGTTGAATTAGAAGAGTTTTATGGAACTGACGTAGGTCTTTTATTCGACTGCTGCAAAGCACATCGGGGCACGGGCCCTTAAATCCCGCCATTCTACCTTCAGTGATTAATATAATGTTTCAAGTGTGATTTTGTGTGCAATGCGTAATAAGTGTAACTTGTATGGGCGTGTGGTTGGCCCCAACATTCCACAGTGTAGGGAGTTTTAATAAAAATGTAACGACTTCACAAGTCATCATGGCACTAAAGTGTCCTACAGTAAGCAGGTTCAACATGGTGGGAATGGTGTTCCCGGGCGATCAGCCCGCAGCACCCTCAGAAAACTTCATCTCGTGCTCTGCAAGATCTTCAAGTGACGCCTGGCACCTACCCTGTAACTTCACTCCAAAATTCCACATAAACACTTTCCAAAACCACATTTCCACCTTTTCGCCCACCCAACCGATGTAATATAGGCCACTCACGGTTAGTTCAGACTTTTCTGAAGCCTTGTTAAAGTTATACTTCCAGGATATTCATCCGCCTCATCTAAACAAGGCTTAACTGAGCCTAGAAAATTACACCAAAGGGGCAACGCACAACAATAGTTAGCACCTTCTGTAATACAATTCTGCATAAAAGTTATTTCTTACTAGCCTTTACCAACACATCTATTTGCTACCTGTGTTTATTCATTCTCATTATAAAATTAAATATTATAATTTATAGATAAAATATAAGTACGTTTACATTTTAACGAAAAATAATATATTGCTTATGTTAATACAATTATAATATGCTTGTGATATATAATATAATTAAGAAACAATTAAACGCATTATACATGGTGATTTTTGAAAGGTTTCATTCATAAAGTGTGAAGAAACTGGAATTAGATTATACTACACTTACGTTGCTGCCAGGCATCCGATATGTTACAGAAATAGTATGAAAAGGGGTTTGAGGCGCAAGGGCGTGGGGCTCAAGAGCGCAGGAGCCGAGATGCTGCCATATTGTTACATCAACAGACCACCATCTTCGATATCATTGACCTTTAAACCCGGACCCATGTCCTTGACCTAGACCATGGGGACCTTTCACCCCAAAAAGTCTCAAAAACACTAAAAAATTCCCAAAAATCCTCAAAAAAAACCTAAAAAAATTCTAAAAAATTAAAAAATATTTGGAAAAAATGTATTAACATTTATTTAAAATTATTAAGAAATTATTTAAATGATCCTTAGAAATGACATATTTTTCCCAGAGTAGGCAAGGGAAACTTGTGATTCAAGGTCAGGCCCAGGTGACCGGGATCAGTGACTCCTAGGCCAGAAGAGCAGGACCTATGACTTTTGTCCTTAACTCCAAAAACCCAAAAAATTCACAAAAAATCCAATAAAATAATCAAAAATGTATTAGTATATTTTATTAAAAATTTATAATAAAAAATGGTTAAAATATAATTAAAAACTATTTACGAAACTTACATTTTCCGAGGTTCTCCCACCTCCTCTCACACGACAAATTAGTCGACTGGCCTCACAGACCCCCCCCCCCCCCCCCGGTCCATGTCCAGTCAGCCATCTTGGTAGGTGACCACCATCTTGGTAGGAGACCTCCATTTTGGTAAGGATAATTGGTTTCGAAGACTACCATCTTGGTAGTTGACCACTTTCTTGGTAGATATCACCCTTCCACCATATTCGGTGCAGGTGACCATGACCTTGACCCCATGGCATTTAATGACCTAGAAACAAACTCGAGAAAAAATACATGAAAAAGCCTACGAGCATAATACATGAAAGACTACCACCACCATATTATATTCAGACTACATCGACCTTGACACCATGACCTTCAATGACACTGGAACCAGAAAGTCGAGGAAAAATACATATGTGTCAGCAAGCATAGTACATTACATAATACTACCATGATATTAGAAGCAGACTATGCTGACCTTGATCCAATGACCTTGAATTACCTTGAACGAACTTGAAAATAAGAACTCGAGAAAAAATGCATAAAAGTCAACAAGTATATTACATTACAGACTACTACCACCATATTAGATGCAGACTACCTTCACCTTGCCCTATGACCTTAAATGACCTTGAAAACAAAAACTCGAGAAAAAATCTATGCAAAAATGCAGAAGCTAGCCAAGAAGATGCATCTTTCATGAATGCCATTTTCACACTAAGCCTCACAGCCTACCTCCATACTGCTTATAATACATGTATATGCAAACCCTTTGATGTTATATTGACTTTGTACCAATTGTATAACACCAATAATACTTTGCGCAAACACTGATCACACAGTCACCAAGTTATCACATGATTGCATCTGACCAATTACATTGAGGCATTAAAACATCACTCATCAAGAGGCAGGTTTTAGATGCTAGTTATTTAATCACATTATCATGCAGTGATATCTTAAACAGTTTCTTCCAGACAAGTACTTCGCTCACCTATAAATCATGGTCACACTCAAAGCAGACATCTGACTCCTGTTGTCGGAACGACCCCTCACAAGACTGGTCCATTGACCCAGTGACTCATTGACCCATGACCCAGTGACCTATGACCCATTGAACCATAATGACCCTTGATTGCGGTACTGATCCCCAATAACCCCAAACGATCCCTAAATGGCCCCTAAATTACCCCTTATGACCCCGAAATGAAACCTAAATTGCCCAGAATGATACCAAAACGACCCCTGATTGCGGAGGAGGAGATGGATGTGGATGTGGGGGTGGATGTGGAGGTTTTTGTAGATGTGGATGTGGGTGAGGATGTGGATGTGGAGGTGGATGTGGATTTGGATGTGGATGTGGATGTTGTGGTGGGGGGTATAAATCGCACTGAAACTTCGTTCTTGAAGTTTTCATTCAGCAGGTTTTCGTACAGACTGCCCTCTCAAGCCGACGGGCATTTGGAACATAGAAGATAACACTATCACCAAATCGTCAATGGCGGCAACCAGTTAGCGATGATGCAGATCGCGGTTTCATGATCGTTGTGGTCAAAGGCAGGCATTCGTATTCACAATTTATCTTCACAGTATGGGAGCACTCTGAGAAAACCCAAATACTCGTTCGCCCTTGAACATTCCCCTAAGAAAATGTCCAACATTGAATGCTGACATTTCTTGCATTAAAAATATTATTTTATATTAATTACTACTTTCTGTAAACTTGAAAAAGTTACTTACGCAGATTACAGTTCCCCCTTTCACTGTGATCCCTTTAACATGACCGAGAGGAAAATGTTTGTTTGACTATTTTCTTGGAACACTATTTATGTTGGCCAACATGTACATTGTTATGTATATTACTTCGACAGTATGTTGTGATCAGCGTGACCGGAAGTTATAATCAGCGGATATAATTAATGGATTATTCGTTCTCTTACATCTGGCAATTTATTTATGTTGATTTATTAGAATAACATATCGAAAATTTACTTTTCTGAACTAATCGTCCATTTTTCGTATTTTTATTATTATATTATAATTGTTAGTAATCTTCTTGCACTACGTGTACCACTTATTCCCCACTTAAAAGCAAAAAAAAAAATATATTTAATCTTTACATTTCAGGAATATTCCTATTATAGTCAACAATCCATCGCGATTAAGATCCATATCTTCTTTTATTGATAAAAATTAAACTTTTGCCCCATTTAACATCAAAAGGCTAACTGTAATCTATTTTTATATTTTGATTCATATAAACTTCCAAATAATCGTACTGTAAAGTTAAAATACCGGAAATAATTTTATAAACAATACAACCCATCGTAAAAGAAAAGAAAATTAGATCATTATCTAACTGAAAAACATTATTCTTTTCATCCCATTTTGCACGTAAATAAAATATATCAGATTTTTCTTCCTCGCTTTTCTCAACTTTCGAGTTAGCAAGTGTATCACAATAATTTGAAACTGATTGGTTTAAATTTTGTAATTTAACATCTAATTCTTTATCAGAAATTTCTCTGTTTTTTTCAAATTCCGATTTAACAAGTGTATCACAATATCTCAAAACTGATTTGTTTAAATTTTTTAATTAATCAGCTTTTTCTTTATCAAAAAATCTTTTATTGACTGCATCCTTTCCATCTATAGGATTAACCATATTATTAATTCTGCGATTTTGAATAGAAACAAAATCTTTTGTATAAACAAAAACTTTAATTTGTTGATCTCGTAAAGCAGAAACAATAATATAGAATTTTGAATCAGAAGTAATAGTATTGTATCTTGACTCTACATCTGTTTTAATGCATAATCAGAAGCAATAGTTTAGTATTTTGAATGTTCATATTTTTTTTAAAATTAGAAACAATAGTATTATATCTTGGATCTACATATTTTTTTAAGCATAAACTTAAACAATAGTATCGAATCTCGAATTTACATATGTTATTTTAGTATAAGCAGAAGCTATAGATGAAGTAATAGATAAAATAGTTTTGTATATTGAATCTACATCCGTTTTTAAAGCATTAGCAGAAACAATACTATTGTAACTTGAATTTACATCTCTTTTAAAGCAGAAGCAATTGTGTTGTATCTTGAATTTACATTTTTTTTAAGCATAAGTAGAAGCAATTTTGGTAACGATGAATGGAAAGCATTTCCATATCTTAACGTCGAATAAAAAGTGTCAGGTAACCATTTGTTATAACTTAAATTATTTCTTTCACTTTCTGATTTTTTGTAATGCATCGAAGAGGAAAAATGAGCAGATTTGCAAAACCTTTTCTTATGTTATAATTTCACAGTTTCACTTGACCGACGCATGAATAAAGTGATGAGGTCTATAGTAATGTTAATTTTGCACAAGGCGGAATAATAAACACTGCACATACAATTAGATCTTAAGCAGGGCTTTCAAAAGAGCTCATTTTACTGTGAACATCTTATAGTAAAACGGTAATGCCTACATGACATCTAATATTCATGTATCTATTTCAGTAATAATTTAACATAACATTTTTGTTACAATTACTGCGTGTACGATCAGCTCGTAGATTAAAGTCTTGTGAGGTGTATACAAACAAGCATTTTCGATAACATAATAGTGTTTTTTTCCCCCCATTGTTTGCATTTCTCCTACCACATAAATGCTGTGCCCAATGGCTTCTACGTCATCTTTCGAAAATATCCCTTAAAGTGATGCGTTTATAAATTAACCTAAACTTTGCGCAGTAAGAATGAAATTGGCCTCACTTACTGAATCAGAGAGTGAGAAATGAAAAAATTAATCTTGAAGATTATTACTGACTTGACTAAAGCATGCGTGAAAAAACTAAAGCTAAGTCGTAATGTGGTACACAAATCATCTGTTCGTGCAAGAGGAGCATCATCTGTTCGTGCAAGAGGAGCGTAATGAGTTGCGTGTGCATCATACCTGTGATGGAACCGCTGCGTAGATGACTGTGTAAGAACCTGGCTTCGAGCAGGAGCAAGTTGTATACTTGTTGCTATATGCAACGGTGGCGCAGTAACTGAAGTCGGAGATGGTTGTGTGCGCGAGCGCAGACATCTCGATGCACAGCGGCCTCCACCCGACGGGAACAGCGGGCAAAGGCCGATCGTGCGAGATTTTCACGGCAGCTGCAAAGGTTCCATACTTTGGTCGCCACTCCTCATCGTTTATGAGAATTCTGATCACCACCAGCATGGAAGTAGTTATCTGCCACAAATTCTGCCCGTTCCTGCAATGACACAGAAACGTTTTACAAAATGTTTAGTCTTGACATTCGTAATTAAGCTTGGACTTAGGTTTTCAAAAGTGTTTTTAAGTCACTAATTGGTGAAGTAAACTGTATAACTCTCAGTGCCTCCACAAGAAACGATTTTTGGTTATCAATTGAAGTCGGCGCGTAGCGCTGGGCATGTTACGAACGTCAGAAAAAAAAATGCAATGCCCAACGTGATTCTCAAACCAAGAACCTCCTGATTAACTTTCTCACACATGTGAGTGGAAAATAATAATACTAAGTAAGTATTATTTACAGCGTAATGAATTACTGTTTAATGACGGGGGGGGGGGGGGGGGGGACAGCTTCTTGAAAGCCGATTCTGGTTTTCGGAGTTAAAAATAAGTGAAATACAAACCGAACTAAAGGTCACGTATCTAACAAGAACACATGCAAATGCAGCAGCTGTGGAATTCATGTGCAGCTGGCGCTACTTTCTGTATATATATTCATTATCTTACCAAATATCTGTAACAGATCTTTGAAATAGTGTTGATAGGAAAATGAGATATTTGTTTAAAATTTGCCGGAAAACCTTTCAGTATTTTTCAGTCTGCAAAGCAATTGAGTTTTGCGAGATCTGTAGATAGCGGATTACTTTATCAAATTAATTTCAAAATACCGTATCAGTGTTCTTAGAATTTAGCATCTATCTGTCCGTTGTTTTGGAAGGGGAGATGAGTGAGGAAATATATTTACCCAAGGTCGGAAGAAAATGACGAAGGAATATTTTTTAAGGGGGAGGGATAGAAATCATTTTGTGATAGGTGTATTTTCACGATTTTTGAGCGGTCTTAATTATTTTCGTTAGCATCCCTGTTTCTTTTTTTTTTGTTATGATACCTTTAATTTTACGGGACGCTTTCTATTTTTTGTTATGATCTATTACATAATTTGAGAAATTTTCGTAGGATTTTGGGAATTGCGAATTAGGTTGTTTTGGTTTAGATGTTTGTCCTGATTGATCCTAGACATGGTATAGTTTCTCATTTTAAGGTTAGGTATGTCCTTTTGTTCAGATTCAAGTCCTTTTAATTAATTTAATAATTTTTATTCTAAAATGTTTTTTTTGTTGTTATTAAGTTTGGGAAGTAGATTGGCTTCTGTTTTGATGTTAATGTAGTTCAGTAATTTTGTAGTTCAGTATTTTTAATATAGTTCAGTAGTTCAGTAATTAATTTTTTTTTTTAAGGGATTTGGGTTATAATATGGCTAGATCACGTCTTTTGTCACTTCGGGACTTTAAGCCTTGCAGTCGATAGTTCCCGAGCTGCCACAAGGGTTATTTGCCGTTATATTGAGCTGGACTAAGCCTCAGCATTCTTGATACCAGCCGCAGATGGGCGTGTTTGCCTTCGCTGCTGCGACGTTAAAGTAGAAGTCATCATATTCCCGAACTGTTCCTTGCTGCACGTGTGCCGAAGTTCCCAGACCCTTCAGCAGATTGGGACGTTTACGAGTTGACGGCCGTTCGTTTGTTCTGCGTACAGCAGACTCTAGGAGAATTTCGTGCGAAGCCAGTGTTCAGAGCCGCTGCACGTGCGTGCGCCGTGCTGGGATTGGGCGGCGTGAGCGATGACGTCAGGCGAGGCCCGGAAAGGAGGGACGGAGTTGTTGGGAGAAAGAAAGTCCCGCGGCAGTGAGGCAGTCAGTCCATGAGTGAGTCGCGAAGATGGCATGCGGTCGGCGTGGAGTACGAAGGCGGGAGGAGCCTTCTAACGACCGACGTCATGTAGACGATAGAAAAGCTAAGTATCAACTACATTAGTTATGTAGAGTTTCTATAGACTTGGTTCCCGACTATACTGAAGTCAGAAATTGGGTAGGTTAAATCAATCCTGTGAAAAAAAAATCGATAACAGGTCGTAAATTTGTTTATTGAGAGAAAGTCGGTTGTTAGTCGCAGTCCAGGTTGTTGATAGAGAAATTTAAAATTTTGTAGGAGTTTTTTCGAACATAGTAATGAAGATCGTTTTGCGAGTTTATCAGCTTGCCAATTAGGACATTCGGCCACTTTCCCAGTCGTCAAATTTCTGGACACGTTTTTCTGCTCAAATGAAGCTTTTGTTCATTTATAATGACTGTAATTAAATGTAAGATAGTCTGATTTGATAAAGGAAAGCTTTACTGTATTCAAATAAATTTTGAATCATTTTGAGGACGTTTAGATAAAACAGAAGTGTACAAATTCTTCAGAGTCATTCCAGATGTTTTATTTATGTTTTGAAACTAATCCAAACTTCAGATAAATGTGTTCAGGTCAATATCCACAAGATATTTACTATTACTTTTTTTTGTTTGCTTGTTACACCGAGATACTAATTTTTGTGATTTAAATTTTTGATATTAATTTTTATACACGAGAAATTATTGTAACAGAATTGTTACATTTCTTTTTAATGGTTATATTAAAACTGCCTTTATTGAAATGTTTCCTCTTTTATTTGATAGTCGATAGTTTTCTCCCTGAAGTCTGGTACTAATTTATTTATTGCTTTATTAATTGAAGT
Organism: Dryococelus australis; assembly: GCA_029891345.1. Classification (NCBI taxonomy): domain Eukaryota; kingdom Metazoa; phylum Arthropoda; class Insecta; order Phasmatodea; family Phasmatidae; genus Dryococelus; species Dryococelus australis. Next base: position 233,969,208 of record CM056996.1, on the reverse strand, counting down.
CAATTTAATACTCTACTGAATAATCCTGCATCGCATCGTTTTACTCGCGTTCAAAGATTCCAGGTACCCAAGCTAGCTGAACAAGTGTTCTAATTTTGAGTTATGCTCTACCCACATAGATACATGTGGAGGTTGTAGTAAGGGGTGTCCAAGCGGCCCTCAACAGCCTGGTGGTGGTAGCCCCCAATGAGATGCTTAAATAGGGATGCCATGAAGAGCATCGAGGTTACATGAGAAATAGGAGTTGTTAAAGGTTAATATTTGACATTTACAGACCTACTGTTGTGGCAGAGAGGGGGAGAGAGGGGGAGAGAGGGGGAGAGAGGGGGGAGGGGGGGGAGAGAGGGGGGGGAGGGGGAGAGAGGGGGGGAGGGAGAGGGGGAGGTGTGTGTGTGTGTGGTGAGAGAGAGAGAGAGTGTGTGTGTGAGAGAGAGAGAGTGTGAGTGTGTGTGTGCGCACGCACCATGGATGATGAGTAGTAATTATGATTTGAGTTTGAGTGAGTAAGAATTTTTTTTTAAGTCTACACTATTCAATTATACCCCAATTACCCATGATTATCCCATTCTCTACCCTCCTCCCCCCAATTAGTAATCATCCTTTTTCCCTTCCCCACTTTCCACTTATAACACTTGTGATGTTACCAGTTTTTGAGCCATTAAGTTTGTCTGGCATTATTAATTGAAATATTTTCTATGAAAAGGTGTAACGTTTCACTCAGATAATAGCATAATTTGCTATATAGCAAACAAAGCTTAACCAAATCTAGAAAATTACACCAGAGGGACAGCACACCGAATTTGTGCGCACTCATTGTAATATTATTTTAGATGAAAAATATATCTAACTTGCTCATTCCAACACATCAATTCTATGCCTGTTTTTGGTCATATTAAGTATAACTAAAATACTGTAACTTATACATAAAATATAAGTAAATGTTCAATTTAATACAAAATAAGCTTTTTTTGTGTTAAAAGAATTATAAAACGGATGTGATTCATGGCATTTTAAAAGACAACCCTGCATGTGGGTGATGAAACAGGGAATAGACTAAATATTATAAATCGAGTTAATTTATGTGAAATAATTGTTAATTAATTATTGATAATGTTCTGAAAATGACAATAGCAGCATAGCAGTACAAGAAGTCAAAAGTTAATCATATCAAACATATAACTCATTAACGTCCTATAACCTAACAATTCAATATTTTCCTAAATTTGTCTTTGACATAAGTAAATAGCGAAAAATATAATATATATTATAAATTTTTATAAGGCATATAAAATCCTATAAATATATTAATTCAAGGTGGTGATCAAGGGCGTATAAAGGTGTGGGGGGATGAGAGTGTTATATCCCCCTCCACCGTAAAATAATATACCCTTCCTAAAGAAAAGAAGAGAAACAAAACAAACACAGTTCTAACATTGACGTAAGTAACTATTTTGATCACTGCCTGGACGGGGCCACGGTGGCTGAGCGATTAGCTCGCTTGCCTCCCACCAAGGCGAACCAGGCTCAATCCCTGTCCGGGTCACCGGATTTTCGCAAGTGGGAATCGTGCCGGACGATGTCGTTGGTCGGCAGGTTTTCTCGGGGATCTCCAGTTTCCCCCGCCTCTTAATTCCGGTGGCACTCCATACTCCCTTCAATCACCCTCATCGGCTCTCAATATCTCGCTGTTATGAGCCACCCAAATCTCTTCACTCACTGCCTATAAATGAGTTCGGCCAGTGCATAATGGTAGCCAATGTTCCAAACGAACAACACAAAAGTATTAATGCTGGAGTTTTCATTCAATGTACACGAGGTAGCGCTAGTGTAAGAGTTTTCTGAACTTCATCATAGTAAATAAGCAGATTGTCTGGTATTGATGTGTAAGGTGTTTGCTTTTACCCGAGTTGCTCGACCTGTCTCTTACGGCCGTGATTTTTGCAGTCGTTGTTACTGTCTTTCGATCGATCATTATGTTGATTGATAGTTTCGTATCCATTTGTTTGAAGCGCTAAGGCGCTAATTATTTGATATCATACTCTAATATTTTGCTCTACGGTTGCACTTCAATTTATGCTTGTATTTTCTGTAGTTACGTATTGTTTACCATGTACGTATTAACAGATCACAATTGCATATTGTTTTAAGGTGCTCTATTTTAATACAATAATTGGGCCAGTATTTTTTAATAAGCTTAATGTTAGCGATTCAAGTTCAAAAATGATCTCTTTAGTTAAAGTCTGTTCATGAGATGCAGCGGCCAGTGACTAAGAAGAGGTTAGGAACATATTTTTCTAAAGTTAGTAAAAAAAACCAAAACATACTCACGAAGATGATAAACAAGAACTTGCTAAAGTGAAAGAATCGTCTTACAACTATCCTGATCCTGTGCATGAAACTAATGTAAGTAATCAACATGATCAAAGATGGAAGGTTGAAAATTGTTCAAATCTGTGATTGACCCAGGCCAAGCGGGCATAAACCAACCAGACTCCTCACGCTCTGGTGCTAGCCATAGCCAGTATAAACATGATATAGGGTTTCTTTCAGCTTTCCCATACTCTGACAAAGAAATAAATAAATATATATATTTAACAGATACATGGATACCTAGTGAAACGCACAATTTTCCACCAGGTAAGAGGAATATGAAATTTCATAGAAACTGGTTGTTTGAATTTTGTCAGTTGGCTTACTCTGACGACAAGAAATGTACTTTTGTAAGTTTTGTGCAATTTTTGCATCCAATTTCGAATCAGGTAAATAAACAGATGTTCAGTTAGATTACTTCGTTAAGAAAGCTTTTGTAAAATGCAGAAAAGCCAGGGATGAGTATAGGTACCATGAGGCAAGGGAATAACACAGGAAGGCTTGTACAAGTGCTCAAAATTCTATCTATGTGCATGAATAGAAGACAAATAATATCCGGATACTCCTAAACAAGTAAGTTACGGATAAAATAGCCGAAAGTAGGGAAAAACTAACTCCTATAGAAAAAACTATATAATTCTGTAGAAGAAAGGGCCTTCCACAGGCAATACAGAGTGATTATGGTGTAATAGGGTTTGATCAAAGTGTGAATGATAGCAAATTTACGACACTGCTGCGTTTTAGAGTTGAGGCTGTAGATGCTACCTACCTTAGCCCTCGTATACATTACGAGAGACTTCTCAACATTCGTACTTTTGTATATTTCGCAGCGCTCTTAGCCATTGGACATTTCCGCGCTTCGAATGCTCAATCGGTTGGGGAGAGTGATCACGCCATTTTATCGCAAGTGTGGCAGCTTAACACCTGGATTAACCAGATCCAAAGCCCCAACCGAATTCACAAGTACAGCAAAGAACACCATACCACAAGGTTATGAAATTTCGTACTCAGATACCAAGCGTGTGGTTGGTCCAAGGTTCTAGCCATACCCCAAGTATCTCTCCAGGACACAACCAGAGCGGGATGCCACTCACTGCCTGGTCTTTCTTTAAGAGGGAGAATCTCTCCAGACCTTCACAAGCATAAGGAGTTAACCACTACCAGCACGAGTCCAACCTTTAGTGATCGGTAAACCAGAGAAAACATCTGGTGGGGCCAAACCGATCAGCCCAGGCTCCCACATATTTTCCATGGCACTAGTGGGTTTTCAATGACCAATCGCTCCACCACGGCGAGTGCCAGACAAACAGAGGCAGCACCTCCCCCCCATTAGTGCACCAGGCACCAAAGCCATCTATGGGCATACTCCGGATGTTGCTGAGGTCACTTTAACTCCTCACCGGGCATAAGCCTTACACCCATTACAGGACCCGTAGGTTCCAGAGTTCGACACATCAAGCAAAGCTTCTTCTTTTTAGCAGCTATACATAAGTCTGTCTTCATTGTATCTATTGTAATAGTTAATAATGCCTGCAGCATTTCAAAAGGATTAGCAAAACTTTTGCATTCAAAACGGATATTTCTAAAGTAATGTACTGACGTGTGAGAATCTGTAAACAGAACTGACAAGCATGAGGATGAATTTTCAACCAATTTATAATGAGGCTGAATAACACAGGATGACTAACACCCTTGGTGTTAGTCATCAGTTATAGATTTCATGTACAATCGGACGGCAAGCACAGCGCGACAACTATGGAACAAATTGTTTTGAGGAGTACTAAACTTTCAGTTTTCTTGCCCTTTCTTGAATTCTTCTCAAGCCAATTGCAGGATAGGTTTTCGAACAATAAAGGTCTGCTGAACCAAATTGAAATTATTTTGCCTCAGAATTTAGTTCGCGTGACTGATGATAATATCCGTGTTGATGCTGAAGCTATAAATGACTAGTGGCCAGAAGATGTCGATGCATCACCTGCATCGAGTACTACAATGAAGTGAAAATGTGGAGACGAAATTCCCTCAATCTTAACATGAACCCTACTGAGCCTTTGGATTTCATCTTTGCTTTGAACATCTGCAATGTAAATTTTTACACATAAACTGTTGAAGTCGTTTTTTGTAGTACCAGTCACTACTGCTACATCGGTACGATAATTTTCAACATTACGTGTGTTAAATACTTACTAGAAGAGCACAATGGCCGGACATAAACATAATGGACTGGCACTTATGTATGTACATAAAATAATAGATATTAGCATTGATAAAGTATTCTATGAAATTACGAGAAAACCTTGGCACCTACTGCTTTTGTGAGGTGCACATCAACAGTACAGTATAAGAACAATTTTATGACTATGTGTATAATATATAATAACTTTGTTTTAAGCCATTGTTTCAGAAAAGTGTAAAGCTAGGAAAAAAAATTATGATTGCTTTTTTTGTAATGCCTTCTAACGTAGAAGGGGGTTTTACTGTGTGTATTCTGATTAATTTGGTGGATTACTTGGTTTGGTGTAATTCCCCCCCTCCCCACCCCACGCCTTCACGGGGTTAAATCATGCGTACACTCATATTACTGATATCACTAAGGAACCTACTTTCCTCTACATGTGAGAAAATTATTTTTAACGAAATTCTGAAAAGTTAAGATTGTAGGTTGAACTTGACTTCTCGTTGACAGCAATATCGTTAGAGATAGAACCAGATACATATGCAATAGTAGTGAGACAATTACATACACCCAGGACTTGAACACAGAAAACCTCGGAACATAAATGTGTAACATTTCACTTATCATCACCAGGTCGTCAGTTGCAACATTCTAACTAAAATCAGAACGTAGAAATTCTCGGCTTCTCAAATATTTTTTTAAATTTTACCTCGTTCTTCGTACAACAAAGTCAACAAATTATTTTATCTTCTTAAATAAATAAATAACTATTACTCGTTTCTCATTATTAAGCATGGATATTAAAATAGATTTTGCAGCGATAACATCAATATTAACCTATATTTTTATCATTATTATAACGTTTTATGATTATTCATCACACGCATCTGCCAGTTGATGGTGGTGGTATGATTCTGATAGAAAAAAATAAGCTCGATGTTACTTCTGCCTTGCTTATGTTGTTACCTATCCACCAATTGGCTGCCATCTGACCATGCAACATTTCTCCACCAACCAGCAATGGCGAGACAAGAGACAATCAGCATATTTTCTTTCGTGCATTTGTTTAATAAAAATTAAGTACTTTCTACCCTCTGAGGAATCAATGAATAATAACATGGGAAATTATGACCTACTCTATATCGTCTAGAAACAAATTAAGTATACTTACATATAATATCTATGTCAATAAACTAAGTTTATACTGCATTTTGTTTACCTCCTATAATAAAGTTAAATTTTTAAATTATAGTAAATGAATTGGCAACATAAGGAAACATTCTGTAATTATAAATAACAAATACAACATCTGTGACTACACTTTTAAAACTTTTTACTGTAAATTTACGGAAAGTACAGGTAAAAAGAATCCAGAGATGTTCGTAAAAATATGTGCACTCCGTAATATAAATATACGAATTCTTCTTATTAATACTTTTACTCCGTAACGAAAATATACGAATTCTTAGTATATTTTACAGAATTATTAGAATTTTATTTAAAAATACACATGGTATTGGTACTGTTAATTTTTATTTATTACCTAAATACTCTGATGAATAGTAACCGAAATCTTAACTCTTAAATCAGCGACACTTGCCGGAGCGTGGACGCGAACCACGTACTTCTATCATAGTAGGGCGATGCGCTATCCATTTTTTAAAATAAAAATAGATTTATTATCACTAACAATATACAGAGGCGTTTACCCTTAACCTATTATATACAGTACACATTCAACCCACAATATAAACAATAACAAAATACACCACGACGACTACATGATTTTAGATGTGAATATTAGTTCCGTCCTCCCACTTAGCTGTTACTCCTACTTGTTTCTGGTTGCTGTTATTTCGGAACACTCCTCGGAAACATAATAAATGAAATTTTATTATTTTAAATCTAGTTTATGTTTATGACAAGGGCAGTATAGCACGAATGTTTTGAAACACTATGAAATGGTCACCGGAAGTAATCCATATAGACAATAGGAATGCAAAAAAAATTGAAACAAAACTTCCACATACCTTCAAAAGCAGGTAAAAACTGGTAAAAATTTATAAAGAAGTGTTCCTAAACTCTCCATAAAATTACGGACACACCGATTTTCAGAAACTGACTTTCCGTAAATTTCGCGGAAACTCTCCGTTAATTTCCAAGGTAGTTTTCTGAACTTTCTGTTTAAAACAAAAAGAGATGATGAAAATGTCTTTAATTTTCGTTATGTGGGTGTTCTACTATACATTAAAATGTTGTAAAAAAAGTTAAAATATTTTGTACTTAAGCGAGGTTTGAGCCTGAGTCAACAAATTACCAGTACACGACTCTTACCATTTTTTTTTTAAACCTACATTTGACGTTGTGACATTTTTTAACGTTGACGAAGCTCTAGTGAGACCGACCTGTCGACGAATTCCCTGAGCATCCGCCACGTCGGAGGCACCGGGGCGCGAACCCGCGACCCTCCGACTACAAGTCAGCCACCCTACCCCTGAGCTATGAGGGCAAGGCAATCTATTCAGCTACAACTCTGTCTTGAGAATTGAGGTACAACTTTTAAATCTGACTACAGACACCTGATGATACTTTTTAATGTTTGAAAGAATAGGTCATAGTCACGTGGATAACCTTAACTACCATAGAAACGATAATTTTTTTGTTACAGTGGCGAAGAAAGCTTCGTGTAGAATCGGCATTTGTTCATCCCCGTAACTCGAAGCCAAAGGGAATACGGAGACTCCGTAATTTTTATTTACGGACTTAACTCCGTGTTTCGTCATTAAGGATTACCTTTCCGTAAATAAATTGTACATTTACGTAAAACATTACGTAAATAAAGGGAAATTTTTAACAGTGTAATGGTAAATATATCGCCTGAAAATCTGCAACGTTACAAATTAGCAATGCAATCAACTGTATTATTGAGGTATCATTCAGAGTATCAACCTCGTATTTAATGAGTATAGTATTTAAAGAAAGGGTTACTAACCAGGAATAGTTACAGTGCCATCATTTTAGAAATAAGTGGCTGAGACACTTAAAATACATGTTTACATGTTCTACTGTAGCACAACTTATGTGAATAATTTGATAGAAATTGTTTTATTAGGCCCTGAGATATGCATTAAAACTTGATTTTCATTTTTGTACTACCTTACAAAATGGACTAAAAAAGGTTCTGTATGCGATGCTAATAATGGATACTGTCATAAAATGTTTCATTGAATTTTATTAAATTTTTTAAATAAATATGACAAACACGCCTAAATATTTATACATGACTGTCATTTTCAATAATATTCTTTAATGCCACTAAAATAATGTTCGATTGCATTGCCTTCTGCAGCACTAATTGTGTTCAAAATTTAAAAGAAATTAATTGAATAGTTCCGGAAAACGGCAAAATGCCACCTGTCACTATTTTGTAAAATGGCCAGCAAAAAAGGAGCTCTATATTCATAACTGATTATTCTAATTAATTCTGTTAGTGTGCAAAATTTGGTTAAAATTTGTTGAATTATTGAATAGCTATAACGTACTAACCTAAACAATTTATGTTAATGCTATGAAATAAGGTCTGCCATACCTAAAACATGTTAGTTTACATACCTTACTGTAGCAGTACTGGCATGTAAAATTTTATGAGAAACGAGTTATAGGTCTCTTATATGTGGCTTAAAACAACAATTTTTTTTCCATGTGACCATCTTCATAAATATAGGGCAAACATGTTATGTATTAGTACATCCAATGTTTGCCAAAGAAACAATAAACAAAGGTAAGACATAATCGGTGACATATTTTAGTATATATAGCAAACCATGCTAATGTGTTATTATAGTTGCCATTCTGTAAATAAGTGTCTGGCACACTTCAATCATACAAATTAAAATGGCTTACCAGAGTACAACTTCTTCGCCAAATTTTGTGGAAATCGGTGCATTGTTTCCCGAGATATGAGTATAAAAAATTTATTTATTTATGTGGGGTACTCTAACAAAATGGCGGAGAAATAAGGCTCTCTATAGAAAAATTTGAAGGTTGTAACATGTACTGCTAACACACAAAGTTAATTTGAAATTCGTTTTGTTCTTACGTAGATACAACATGCTGAGGTAAAATATTTATATTATCGCCAATATGAAAATAAGTGTCTGCAAAGCAGTACTATGACATGTGATTTGAACTGGTAATTTCGCAAGTAGATCAGACGCTTATGGCGACCAGATAGCCACTCTAGTCTAGTTTTCTATATTGTAAAAACTATTGTTATGATGTGGGCAAGCTATGTTAACACTGGGCACACCTCTGCAATCAGGGTGAGGCCACAAGATGAGCGACGGTTTGGAAACAGAGTTAAGTTTGTAAACCCACTGCGAGTATTTAGCGCCAGCAGGAACATGAAACGAGGCTTGACGCCAGCCAGCCACCACGTGGTCAAGAGGACCGTAAAAATGGCGTACCGTGGATCGCCACCGCCGAGACGTAATGCAAATCCACCTTCGGCATCGAGATTAAGGTGAACAAATTCCGATAGAATCAGAGACAGTCAGCTAATTAATAATGTGGCCTCTGCATAATCGGTTAGCAGTTATTATAATGGACTCCCCAGCTTTAACTCAACGATTGTAGAGAGTTATGTTAATGGTTATTTCTTTGGGTTTTATACAAAAACCGTTGAACTAACCCAATATTTACCTTCAGCTATGCTTAACCCAAATCTGTTCGCTTTAATAACATAAAACAGCTCAGGTTATTAAGACGGAACATTGGGGGAGGCACCTCAATCTTCCACCATCTACGCAGAGAATGATTGAATACAGATTTAAAATTCCCCTAAAGTAGAAAACGGAACATTAGTGTAGGTGAGGGCTTTCTCTACCCCTCATAGCATGTAAAGCTCCCCCAAACCCCTCTGAATAGCAGTTGCATAATTAAAAATTAACATTGATTTTAGAAAGTTAACATTTTTATTGACAAAGCAATAATAATTTTAATTTATATAGTTAAAGAAACGAGGTTTCATTTCAAATGATATAAGCTTTGTTAAAGATACAACCTTAAAGCCTCTGTGTGCGGCAGGCATGGTAGCAAATATATTTATGCCTGAGATTATGTAATTATGTTGAAAAATGAAACAACCTCACGACCAGGTTAATAGGAGTTAAAATATTGAGTGTAACAACGCATTAATGTCCAGGGCAAGGTGTTGCGTGAGTACATAATAATAGTAAATGAAATAAGATTATCATATTTAGGACACATAGCCTTTCAGCATGCCATATATTAGGTCCATGAGCGGACAGGCGACGACACAGTTACGTCAGCCATCAAACACAGCAAAGCCTTGCAGAGCAGGCAGTTTTTGCATGCGAGTAAAATGCACAGGCTTACACGTCACGAGAGACGCACTACATTAGGTACCATACTGCCGTCCACTCATACACCATATTCGTTATTAGTTTCCATTATCAAATATCGGACATACTCCGAGGTCGTTGGTTTCGCGCCTGAGCGTGGAAACTTTTGTGCTGACATCGAGAAACTGACCCGATATTTAAATCCTAAAATGTGTGCCACTGACCTGATGGGTAATTCCAGGCAGCATTAAGGCATAAGGGAAGTATTTCATCTCAACAGTTGTGTGTGTATATATGTTTGTATATATAATTATATGTATGTATCTTTTTAAGACACTCATATATATATATATATAGACACACACACACACACACACACACACATACACACACACACATATATATATATTTAAGACACTCACATTTATATATATGGACTATATATATATATATATATATATATATATATATATATATATATATATATATATATATATATATATATATATATATATATATATATATATATATATATATATATATATATATGCACTAAAATTAATGTTAGCCACACCCACACAGAGGGTACTAATAAAACAAAAGAAAATTATTATGGAGTACACGACTTTTGTAATATAATTAAGTTTGTAAGTGTCCACAAAGAAAATTAGAAAGAGTATGCAGATAATATTTAAAATATATGAAGAGTTGCATCTTGTTTTATTATGTATTAAATGTAGAAGCTTTAAGTTATGCAAATTGCTTAACATAACAGACTCAAGTAATTAATTATAAACACAATTGCAAGAACATGCATGTCTTGAAGTCGTTACAGCAGAGAATTCTATAATATCATAAAGTGCTACATTAATAAAGCAATTTAAATACAAGAAGCTGTCTGTGTAAGTATAATTAGAGTTTGGTAACTAAAAGTAAATATTTTACGCAAGGTGCAAACACCTCAGTGGCATGACAAGCCAGAGCTGTAATACAAATTTAATTGAATAAATTATATAATAAAGTACATCCTGTTCATATTTTGATAATATATAAGTATGCATAGAGGTGGGGTAAGAACAATGTCAATTATTGTGTTCAAAAATGTTGTAGAGTAATAGAGTACTATATAGTACTGAATAATATAAGTTTCAAAGCATACACTTGTATGAGGCCAGGCGTGCAAACATGCGCCAAGTACGTGGCGAAAAGCTGTGACCTCATTACATGTAGAGGCAACAAATTCTTCACGCTACCTCACCATCCTCCCTCTTCACAGCATTTCAGCATTTTCGCATCACACGAAGACAGCCTGCTGCCGCAACACATCAGCGAGACAGGCTGTCAACACACCGCGTGTTCGATGCGTGCCACACTGTTTTGTAAACACGCACTTGTGTGCAAGATAACTTATTACACACTACTGTTGTTATAATAAGTGAAAACTTTAGTATAAAAGAGAAAGCCATGAATTATATGTTATAGTCACTATCATTAGAATAAGATACACAGAGAATTTTGAGAGAAATACAATTACTGTATTATAATTAAATGTTATACTTAAGTGAATTTAAATATAAATTATAAAATGCAAGTTCACCAATACAGGAATTGTATTTTAACTATTATGAAAGGTAATGTGTTTTCATATGTAATATTAATTAAATACGTTTATAAATGCACACGGCAGTACAACAGCACAAAGCAGTACAACATAATGACAACTTAATTCATGAAATAATTGCTAAATGAAATTATGATATGTTATTTAAGTGGTACCTGCAATAACATATAAACAGAGCCACCACGAAAACCTACCATTACATAAACATTATATTTAATTATAATGTATTATTACAATTATAAAATAGATAGTTATGTCTGAATGCTAAGCCTTACTGAAAGTGTTTCAGGACAAATGAACGGCAGCTTAAATGTCAACATGGCGTCGCACCCCTCTGGTGAAGTAACGCGGCAAAAGGAACACAATGTCCTAACAGAGCATCAGAACTGCAGAGCAGAGAGAGCAGTCACTCTCAGGCTCGGGATTACGTGGTGCATACGCGAAACGAGCATAGCGGCGTGCAACATGGCAGTGCAGCACGACACAGCGTAAAATTATCTTTTCACCACAAGGTAATTCAGGGTCATTTCTTTTCCAATACACCATACATCCAAGCACCCCGGCCGGGTCTGATACGAACACCAAAATAGGCACTCAGACATATTAAATTGAAGTTCAATATGCAACAAAATTGACACAAAAGTGCATAGTTAAGCTAGGAAAAAATAAACAAAATTTATACACAAACTCGCCATACGAGTTAACAGCTTCAAGGCTGTAGTTTCTGATAAAGGCCAAGTTGATGAATATAGTAAATTTTTCTAAAGCATTATATATGCTCAGATTGTGCATTAATAAGAAACTTAGCTGTAAAGGTAATAAATTAATACAAAATGAATATCAGTCCGATAACGAGTATAATACTCAAGTAAGTACAGGAAAAAAGTATATATTTTAGTAGCACACCTTATATGAATTTTAAAATAAACAAAAAATATTTTGTCATAACTCCCCACTCATTTTATTTCAGAAGTAATAATGTTCTTGCATCATAATTGCCAGTTTATTAAACTCAATCCTACTAAGGAAATATCAAGGGAATAGTGTCATCCAGTAATAAATTTTTGTAAAATACACGCGTGTTAGTAAGAGTGTGTAACATTTGTAACATGGTGGTGTAAGAATAGTTTATATAATAAGTTAGGGTATGCATCCCTCGACACCTTTTCTCAGTGAAGAAACATAGTCGGGTTAATGAAAGGATTATGTTGAAAATTTTAACACATATAAATCAACTAGAATGTGTAAATAATACGTTATTTTTACGAAACTTCTGTGGAATCCTTACAAATGAACTCAATGGAAATAGTCTATAATCATAGGCATATAGTAGTATTTATTATATTATAAGCATGCTCGATAAAAAATATGACTTAATTGAGAAGCAGTTCCATTTTAATATTAACAAAATAATAAATAACCAGTTGCAAAAACAAAGTGTTCACCAATGAATGTCATTCACTGACACACTGATTCATTGCATATTACACACAAGTCTCATCATTTACTTTTCAGATACATATAAATAATATTGTCAATGAAATTCTCAAAGCATAAGATAAAATATATGATTTATCAAACCTAATACATATTGTAACAGAAGGAGATTTAATGTTTGAAAATTTTAAACGTAAAACTTAATATAAGTATTGTTACATTATCAAATATCTCTTAATAATATTTTAATAGCTAAAAAGCCACATATAGGTAGGGTAGGACATGAAGCAGGTTGCCAGGTTTTGTGTCCGCACTTCGATTGTGTCAGCCGCGTCTACCAAAAGGAAGCATGTACGCAGGTAAACAAGACCAAGTTCAAGGCCATGACCACACACATTCATGCTCAGCAGACAGCATGTTCTATTTACAAAGCTTTCCAGTCAAGAAAGAAGGCAAGGCAGCTCCTGCACCCAATTTTTCTTGCATCACCATACATTCCTACACTAAACTCCTCTCTGTATTGAAGAAAGCCTCAATCGTCCTTATTCTCTCTGCCATGAGTCAGATGTGGGTTTCATTGCAAGGCGGATCTAGTACCATAGACCGTCCCTCGAGCGGGGGACAGCTCTTTATTTTCGAAAAGGAGGGTACTGTTATGGTGTGGGCAAGCCATATCCATAGCACTGGCTAGAACGGACACCCCATGCATGAGAAGCGACACACCACTGCAATCAGGGCGAGGCCACAAGACGAGCAACATTTTTTAACAGAGTAAAGTTTGTAAACCTGCTGCAAGTATTTAGCGCCAGCGGGGACATGAAACTAGGCTTGACACCAGCCGCCGCACAGTCAAGAGGACCACAGACCGTGGACCGCCGCCAAGATGTGATGCAAAGCAGCTTTCGGCATCGAGATCAAGGTGAACAATATCCGATAGTTTCAGAGACAATTTGCTAATTATTATTTACTTGGCCTCAGCATAATCGGTTAGCAGTTATATAATTAACTCCCCCGCTTTAGCTCAATGATTGTAGAGTGTTGTGTTAATTCTTATTTCTTTAGGTTTTATATAAAGATGTTTGAACTAACTCAATTTTTACCTTTAGCTACTCCTAACCCAAACCTGTTTGCTTTAATAACATAAAACACATCAGGTTATTACGACGGAACACTGTCTAATCAATTCCACACAGTAAAAAAATTGTGTAATTTTACACGAATGTACGTGGCAGCACAATATCCACACATGTTCGTGTATTTTTACATGTACATATATACTTGTACTTTTATTGTACTTGTTATTCTTTTTACTTATCACTGTGTTCAATCACACGTACTTTGTATGTGTCATTTTACTTTTTTTTTGTTATCAATATAAAGTCAAATAATGTAAATTTACACAAACTTTGTTAGTGTAATTTTTTCATACCGGTCAGTTTCTTTTACTACTAATCATATTAAATCACATGTACTCACTACATGTTATTTTACTATACTTGATACTAATTTTCTACCACACGCTGTAAATTAACACAATCATTGTTATGGTAATTTTACTACACCAGTCTGGTACTGTTTAATGTTCATCATACCAAATTACATGCACACAGTAGGTGTAATGTTACCATACCAGTCTGTAATTTTTACTTATTATGATGTTAAAATGTTTTGTATGTATATTTCTATAATTTAATGTAATTCTACTCAGTTTTGTAGCTTGGTGGTTTAACAGAGTTATAAAAAGTTATTTCCAAAATGTGGATAATGCTTGACTTCAGATATAAAATAGGTAGTTATATACAAAAGCCGCCATATTAGATCGGTGGGAGTTCAAATTTCCTTTTGAACACACAAAAGGAGTTTGAAGTTGTTCTAATCCCTACCGATAGATCACATGTTTTAAGCGAATACTAGATCGCATCTTTTAAGCAAATACTTGTAGTTATATTTAAATTCACAGGAACAGTAGCGTAAAATAACAAATACTGTACTCGTGTTAGGAAATTACACATAAAATGTAAAGTTAGAGTAAATTTGTATGTGTAAATATACGCTCATACACTTTCGAATTCATAATTTTACACCCTTGTTAATGTCAATATACCAGTACATTTGGTATTATTTTACTGTAAGACTGTACTAAATTTTGAGTGAAATAGGAAAATACATACTTTTACAATGATGTGCGAGTTCATATAACATTGGCATTGTTGTAAAAAAAACACACAAACTTGGGGTTTTATTGTCATGACTTAGTGTATTTTTACGCATACTGGTACTTTTGCATTTGTAATTTTATGTCATTTTTGATGGCAATATACCAGTACATTTGGGTTTTTTTACAGTAATATTGTACTACCTAGTGAGTGGAATAGAAAAATAAGAATGTACTTTGACACTGATGTACGTGTTTTAATACAATTTGGCGTGGTTGTAAAAACACACAATCTTAGGTGTTAGTGCCTTGCATTAGTGTATTTGTACACATACTTTTGCATGTGTCATTTCACACCCTTTTAAATGTCAATATACCAGTACATTTGTGTTTCTTTTTTACCATAAGATTGTACTACCTAGTGGATGAAATAGAAAAATGTGTAATTTTACAGTGATGTTCTTTTTTCAATACAACATTGGCGAAGTTGTAAAAATATACAGATTTGGGTTTAAATATTTCATGTTCGTAGATTTTTAAATGTACTTTCAAATTTGTAAATTTACGCCCCTCTTGTTAATATACCAATACATATGTGTTTTTTATAATATCATTGTAGTATGTTATGAATAAAGTTGTACATTTCTGTATATTTACCTGCACTGTACTTGTTTTTACAAATTACATACAGAAAATGTAAAATTACCAAAATGTTGTACATGAATTTTTACACCTTTTTACAGCGCAACTAAACGTTTTAAACGCGCACGCGCTCTCTCGCTCTCTCTCTCTCTCTCTATATATATATATATATATATATATATAAGCCAGCTATTTATTCATATGATACACATGTGTATGTGTGTGTGTATATATATATATATATATATATATATATATATATATATATATATATATATATATATATATATATATATATATATATATGTGTGTGTATATTATATATATATATATATATATATATATATATATATATATATATATATATATATATATATATATATATATATATATATATATATATATATATACACATACACATGTGTATCATATGAATAAATAGACCCTCTTTTGTCCGCCATTTTGTAAGTTAAGGCCAGGCGAATAAATAAAATTTTATGTCATATATTAGGAAATAATTTACCGATTCGTAACAAATTTGGCATATATGTAGTACTGCAGCAGTTGAGGTAAACTTAAATGTTTTAATTAGATCAGGCACATTTTTTTAATATAGCCATTTTAGCTTAGTATGCTATATCGTCGAAACCATGTTATTAATTCCAACTGAACTTTGTATACTGGCAGCATATATTATAACCATCAAATGTGTCATTTCTATGAAAAAAAAAAAAAAAAAACAGATTTCATTCAAATTTGGCGAACATGTAGCCATACAGCAGGCCATGTTATCACATATTATTTGGTTGGGTCAGACACTTATTTTAATTTTATTTACGGCGCTTGGAAAATTTCACTTATGTTTGAACCTCCATGCATTATTTAACACCATCAATACGTTTGACAAGTTGGCGCTCCTGACTGTGATACTACTTGTAGAAATCAAAAACTTTATTGTTCTGAAATGTAAAGAGAGCGTAGAGATAATATTCTTACCTTTGCCTTATTGCATGATTTTCTTGACGAAATGCTGACATATTTTTGTAGACAATAATTAGAGTAGTGATGTTACTGATCTTGAAATATTCATTGTTAGAGACTTCAACTGTGACGTTCACCTCCGTGGTCATCCATAAGGGGTAGCTGGAAACAAACAAAGATATTCGGGATGTTAAGAGAGCAGCTAGCTACATGTAGATATGCACTTAAAGGACTATGCAATTGTTTCAAAGAGCTTTAATTTCCGAAACAAAAGATGAGGAAAATAACTGAACTATTTATTCAGAAGGTGTTATATTTACTGATAAGTTGTTTGGGTGCGGGTAACTGTTACATAGGGCAATAGATGATGCAGTCTATAGTTTTCCATTTAAAAATTCCCAATTTTCTGCCAAAATAAATCTGGATAGAAACTAGAAAATAAGTAAAGGTTTCAAAATAATGGTTTTAGAGTTAATGAAAATATATTATTGATAACTTTATAACATTTATATCTGTATACCTTGATAGACGTTTTGTTAATAGGAGCCTAGAGAAAGTGAAATGCTGTTAAAATTAAGAATATGTTTTTTTTATTAAGTATAGTTTTTATGCCTTCAGTTGTATCATTATTCGAATAACAGATAACAATTTTTTTATTTGAAAACTATACATTGTATCAACAATTGCTGTACATGATATGTTAATTCGGATGCATGCACTACAAAAAAACTCCGTCAAAATATACTAACTAGTCCAAATTTTGTTCTCGATTTTGTTTCGAAAATCGCACCTTGTGAGACTTTTCAATGGCCCTTAACGTGATTTCGTGAGTTGTAAACAACAAAGCACGTTCCGGTAGTTTTGGTGGTGTCTCAGCTTGTGAGTGTTACGAACAGGGTATGTAGAACACTTACAAGTATACTATCGCGATAGGAATAGGCGGTAACTGCGTAGTCATCAGTTTCGTACTCCCTTCACACGGATAATTTGAAATGAGGTTACAGAGTAGCCAACAGAAAGAACAAGTAGCTGTGCGACTGACATCGAGACAATATTATTTGTTCTACCCATTACATTTGAAAGTCAGGGGATAATGCAGTGGCTGGCATTACCGGACCCCAATTGCTGTTTTTGTCTACCTATTACTTTTTTTTTTTTTTTTGGAATTACGCAAAAAATTAACCTTTTTTGACTATTGAAAGTGTGAAATTTGATTTATATTACCTAATAATTCTATCAGATGTATAGGTTTGTTACCGTATTTTATCAAATATTAGATATTGTAATGCGTCATTATGACTTATTTAAAAACAATAATTGTTCCGCGTAATAAGTACGACTATAACTTCACTGATAATAGGCTACTAAAGACAACTTTTAAGATGAAATTGTTTTTCAAAATGTTAAAAATATCAAACGAATTTTGTTTCCTAAAAGATGGGGAACATGTAATCAAGTTTGTGGATTATTTTGCTCTAAAGTAGCACGAAGAGCATGAAGAATTTGAAGATTAACGATGTTTTTAATCCCCCCTTCTTTCGATATGACTCGGCTAACCGATGTATGATTGAAGATCCCTCTAGTCGCATAACCTTCTCCTGACTGAGTCTGTAGTTTTGAGGTAGAGTGACACTCACAGCAGTCTGAAAATGTGCAAACGAACAGAAGCCGGTTGAACCAACATCGCCCCCAATCCGAGATAGAATGATCCTAGTTCCGTCCCAGATTCCTCTTTGATCTTGGTTCCATTGTAAAAGTGCTGCACCAACGAATTGTCATGATTCTGGATCTCCGATTCGTCGATGTTTTTGGTTCGTAATATATGACATCATGGAAGTAGGCATATTTTTCATTGTAGATAAAACTAGATGTGCAATGTTTTGTCTGTTTTAAGTTAATTATTGTTCTAAGGATTTTACTGATTAATATTCAAGTACGTATAATGTTGTTTTAATTTCCCAAGAAAGCAATCGAACGTAGTTCTATCTGTTGGCGTATTTTCAAACTACATTTGTCGACGATGACTGCTAATCTCGGATCGAGATTTCGAACCAACAATTTCAGCTGTTCGAAATGATCATAATCTCTATCTCCAGTCCAGCTCTGAACTCGAACGTTGCAACAGTTTTCAGTGTCGATCTCAGATACGATCTCAGATCGAGTTTCTAACCACAATGGTGCAACTTTGAGGTGTCTGTTATTTGGTCGATTTCTGAGGAACATACGTAATGATGTTTTTAGCCTATTTTCCGAAGGTAAGAAAGAATTATGAGATAACTTTCCTGTATGAGACTGTGTGTACGTGTGTACGTCTGCCTGTGCCTATGTGTGTAACCCCCACCCCTCCTTTTTTTCCCAGTCAAAGGCAATATTTCTATTGTTGAATGCGTGAACCAAATTTTCCAAACTTGGTACACGTACACTACTTAGTAATGAGGCCTGACTATTATAGTTTTCGATCAAGCCGAGCACTTACTTTCGAAATGGTGGAAATTTTAAAATGTTGTGCTATGTCATATATCAGGTGCCACTCAACAGAATGAAAGCAAATTGTGTACTTTGGCAGTGTATCGTGTAAGCATTGAACTTAGACGTGGTGATATGCCACCACGGCCGCTGGGTAAGTGAACGTAAGCTGTTGGCGCGGTGCAGAGTGCTAGAGTCGCCCCCCTACACGATACCCAAATTCTGCTACCTTGTGTTATACTCATCGGCACAACAGAAAGCATAAAAGTTTCTGTTAAAGAAGATAAGAAAAAGCAAATCAGTTCATACCCACACGTTACCTAAATTGCTAGCAGAAAATTGTAAACGACAGGCAAAATTCAACTCGTAAATGTCAGACATTCCGCAGTTTGACGGGTACAAATGCAATCAAATGTATGTAGGTGCTTCGTGGTACATGCAAAAAGTACAAAAATTATTTTTTTAAGTTTCTGAGTACGAATACTAGGCTATTAATGTATGGGAAATGAAATTAGTAACGTCACTGCTTATGTATAAAAAACAAAGTACTGTATTCACATTTATATGCAATGGACATTTAAGCGACTAATGAAAACACTATTTAATTATTTAAGTATTTATCTGTAACATGTATAGTAATCAACCTCCTGTTTACCGTAATTAAACAAGCTTATACAATTAGGAGACTAAAAGAAGACAAAATATCACAATACTAACGATAAAGCTTCTGTGTGTGTGGCAATAATACGCAAAATAACTTCACGGTGTAATTGCCTGCCTGTGGTAGTTTTTATTTAACTTTGGTTTGTATTATTTGTTTGTATTATCGCTTTAAGACAAATATATTCTAGAAATACGCATTATCTGGCAATAAAATAAATAACTTAAAAAGTGTTTGTCATAACGCAGAGTATTGAACTCTTAAACATCAAATAATGCGGGAAATCCTCGCAACAACAAACTGAGCTACACACAGAGCTTTCAAAATACGCCGTATAAAAGGTTATATACGTTGTAAAAGCCCATAGTTATCACATAGTTTTAATTTTGTGTTTATTGTATAATTATGACTGTTGGAGTTAATCGAAACATTTTCCTTTACTAACGTGTATATACAATTTTATTTTGTACATAAATATGTTTTACAGAACCCATAATTTATTCGTAAACGGACATATGCCTCGAGGTTGTTACTCGGGTGTCCGCCATCTTGTCTGTCGCAGCTGAGTGGGTATAGCATAAATTTAGAATACGTTCTATTACCGTTTCGGCCATGTAAATGGGTACAAGAACTGTTATATCAAGAGCGAAACCTCTCCGGAGGGAGCTGGATTGTAACCTTCATGGTAGCAGAAACGCACGCAGAAAATGGGCATGAAAACTGCTACGGAAATGGTCGTCATGTAGGGCCGGCCTAATGGACTGTTTCGACACATGGGGTATGTGTGCGTGAGTACGCACAAGCACCATTAAGCCAACGAGGTATTTCCTAGCGCGAGGCCCTTCGCGACCAAGAGAGCAGCTTGCAGTTCCTAGCCGCCACTCGAGCAGAACAGTTGTGCTAGTGTACCGTTTAGAAGTTCTACATAAAATTTATACACACGCGACGCGTACCGTATTTTCATTGTCTCCCTCGCTTGCCCTTGCACTAGAGTAGCTCGTTAACTACATTAGAGATGCATATTGTTGTTGTCAGCTATATCGAAAGATAACACCACATTAAAAATAAAGATTTTACATATTATTTCGAAAACCAATCAACAAAGTATCGTCAAATATCAAATGTAAGTAATACTATCGTAAACTATGTAAACGTATGCAGTTAAAATTGGGAAGTCACTTATTTTCAAAATGGCGGCTATACAAATATTTTAGGTTAATTTGGTATAACTCTCACACCTTCCAATTTCGACCAAATATTACATGTTAATAATCGATTACAAGCGCCGTATATGCCAATAAATAACCATTTCCCCCCCCCCCTTTTTGTAACAAAGTTTCACATGATTTAATAAAGTCTTTATGTCATATCTTGGGAAACAATTGACCAATCCCTCAGAAATATGGCAAATATGTAGTACTGCGGCAGGGGATGTAAACTATTATGTTTTAAACATGTCAGACATATTTTAAAATGGCGGCCACATACCTATTTTAGTTTGGTATGTTATATTGTCGAAACTACATAGTTAATTTCAATGCAACTTTATATGCTGGTAGTATATTTGTCAAACATCAAATGTGATTACACAATTTCTCTTTTGTTTACCATTTTGTAAAATAGCATCACATGACAAATTTGAAACTTTTATGTCATATCTATGGAAAATCGCAACCGATTTCTACCAAATTTGGCAGAAATATGCACTATGACATAACATATAAACTGATAAGATGTGACTAGACATACACAAATTTTCAAAATGTCAGCCATATTAACATTTTATCTCAGTATGCTATATCTACGAAACTATTAAACAAATTTCAACTTAATTTAGTATGCTGGCAGTACTTATTATAGTTATCAAATTTGTCTAAACAGAATATCATTTATCCGCTTTTTGTAAGATATCCCCACTTGAAAATGTTAAGTTTTTGTGTCAAATCTCGGGAAACCACAAACTGATTTCTTCCAAATTTGGCGAAGAGATTCTACTGTGCCATCCAATATTCATTTATGTTTTAAGCACGTAATACCCGTATTTTCAAAATAGCGGAAGTAAACAAATTTTAGCTTAGTGTGATATATCTGTATAACTATGTAACTGATTTCAACTAAGTGTTTATGTCATATCTCGAAGGCCAACGAACTGATTTCAACCAAATTTTTAACACAATTTATGCTACAGGTGGGTATGTTAGCTAACAAGTTTTAATGTACTTAACCTTTCTTTTAATGGTGTTAATATGAATTATTTAATTTAAAAATTATATATCTTAAATAATTGACCAAATTCACCAAATTTTTTATGACAACAGTATTAATTTGAAGCATCAGTAATGCGTCCAGTGATATACTTTTGCAGACATTTTTGCACAATAGTGCCAACTGAGAAAATTGAACATTTTACCGTGTTTCTGGAAGAATTAAACTAATTTGCACCAAATTTTGCATTCAATTAGTACTATAGAAAACAATGTAAGGTTGCAAGATTTAAGTGAGGCCAGGCTGTGGTTTTGAAAATGGCAGCCATATAAATATTATGATAATTTTGGCATTTGTTTTCTACAATTTATACTAAATTAACTAGATTTATATGCTGACAAACAAGAAATTTACGCCCACAACATAACTTGCGTGTCGCGTAATGTGCATAGATAATGATTTATAAATGTAATCGTATTATGTATAAAATATTAATGACATTTGCATAAATGTAGCTACTATAGAAACCGCACAACATTACAGGCGTGATATGTAGTTAACGGTATATCCTGATTTATATGTGCCATAAATACATAGATTATACTATAAATGTACACGAGTACAGTATGTGCCGATTTATATATTTTTTGCATTTTATGGTGTTATTATAGGCCTACGTATAATTTTAAAACTTGCAAAGAAGATAGTATGTCACTTGAATATAATAAAGCCCCACTTACTACATTGCAGGATTTTTACATCATTTAATCATCATTCTGCATCATTAAGATGTTTTGTGTATGGTTTTTGGAGCTAATCGATGGAAATGTCCTCTCTAAGGTAAACACAGCGTTTGATTAGTTCTTACTAGAGACATTAATATTTACATTTGGTAGACATATATAGATACTAAATATTTAAACACAGCCATTTTATAAAATTTGGAAATCACTCTTCTGTTGTACATAGTAGGAATGTTCTGAGTTTCAGGACAAACAGGCCTGCTTAAGCGCTATGCATGCATCAATTTTTAAAACAGTAAATTCAGCCCAACACGCATACAGTTCTTGCCCAGAAGTGTCCCATTGTCCTACCGACTTAGCTACTAACATGTATGCTAGCGGGCATAGAACTGTGCAGCAGCTCATGCTAGCATGTCGGGATATGGAGTCCCACAAGAAGAAAACAAGAAGTTGCGGATGTAAAGGGTTATCCTACTTTTCTCTTCGTGGGTACAAAGATTTTGATTAAGTTCGTAAAAGCTAAGATGGTAGGTAGTGCTTAGTATCTTGTTGAAAGATATATCATTAAAGATATAACCAGAAACATATGCACCATAAATGAGGCAATTACAAATTGGCGCATGCTTTACTCTGGTCTTTAACAAAGAATCCCTTGTACCATGAAATTGTATGCAACCGACTACATAAAATAGGAGCGTCCACTTCGGATGTTATGAGTCTAATGTTTTGGTAGACAGTGTTTAATTACCTAAAATATTTACATCGCCATCATTTTGAAAACACGTTACTTATACACCAGTGGAAAATGGAAAATTAACACCCGGACACAATGGTCGCACATGAATTAGTAATTCAGGTTGTACACTGTATGTATAAATGATCGCGTGGTCTACACCTATGAACAGAGACTACAGAGTGTCTTGAACAACAATGTCATTATCTTGTGTAGCTGCATTTTGCGACGACGCAGTCCTACAGTTTTGCATAGAGACGATATTAAAATTGTCGGATGTCATCTTGGGGGATAGTGTTATACTCTAATTCCCTCTATTGTTGCAATAGCTGAAGGTTTGTTGCCGGTTTTACAGACCTCACCAAAAGTCGTTCCATCGTGTCCCACACATGTTCAATTGGGGACAGGTCGGGTGATCGTGCTGGCCAGGGAAAATGACGAATACCTTCTAGGGCGTGTTGGATAACACGAGACTTGTGTGCACGGACCTGCTGGAAGAGAACATCTCCTTGGCGTTGTAGGGACAGCAACAAAATGGGTTGGATGGTATTCTGTATGTAGCGTTCACTGTTTAGTGTTCCCTCAACAAACACCAGAGGCGTACGGTCAATGTAGGCTATTACTCCCCAGCTAATGATGCCAGTAGTTAGAGCTGTATGTCGCTGCCGTGCACACTCTGGTTGTAGCCGCTCTCCTGGTCGACGCCGCACTTTCAAACTACCATCACTGGTGCCAAGGCAGAATTTGCTCTCATCACTGAACACAACTCCGTGCCATTCATCCCTCCAGTTGCGTCGTTCGCGACACCATCCGAGACGGGCTGCACAGAGATGAGGTGTGAGAGCAAGTTTGGCAAGTGGCACTATTGATTGTAGCCCAGCATTCAGCAATGGTTGGTGATGGTCCTAGGTGACACTCTGGGTGCAAAAGTGGCTTTTATCTGTGCGGTGGTCGTGGTGCGATCAGCAATGGCTGCTCGTTTGATACGATCGAGGCGAGAATCCGTATGATGCTATCGTCCGGAACCAGGTTGATAAGCATGTGCACCATCGTTGGACCACCCGCACCACCAATGATGCACAGCAATCACTTCACGTCCTACGGGTTAGGCAATTCATCGGAAGAACCATCCAGCCTCTCTCAGACCCACAATACGACCTTGTCAAAGTCCGTTAATTGCATGAAGTGTGGCCATCTATTTTGTCGTGGCATGACTACAATGCTTACTACATAAATGCCGATACTTGAAACAACATACTACTATTTCACCGAGTCACCTACAATTGTATTGCACTCAGTGGTGTTACACATAGTATGTGGTTCCTACTCTGTCCACAGCACAGCACCACTAATCATTGCATGTTTCGCCCACTATCATTGCCTCATGCGCATATGGAGTTTCTACTTCACCACTTAATTAGTGTTTATTTTTCATTTTCCACCAGTGTAAATCATGCAAGTTTAGGCTACATGGCGTATTGTGCCAATATGTTTGTGCAAAATATAATGGGAATAGGTTAGTTGGTCCATGTTTGTCAAAGATACTGTCAGCAAAGATGTTTGGTTGGAATTATTTGGGATATATCACGTACTTACCTAAAATAAATATATGTCATATAAATTTATATGTTCTACAAAAGCGTAATTTGTTGCCAGAATTTTACACTGCCAACATGCAAAGATAAGTTAAAATTAATTACATGGTTTTACATACATACAACACAAATCTAAAATTTCATATGGCCATTATTTTGTAAAGAAATTTATGATCCATTTAAAACATGTAATTTTACTTCACCTGCCGTAGAACTATTTGTCTCTAAAATTTGCTAAGAATCAATGGATTGTTTACTGAGATATGACATAAGAAATTTATTTATTCCTGTATTGCTATATTTCAAAATAGCGGGCAACTATACACGGTATTGGCATATTTGATGCTTGTATAATGAGTATATACTTTCAACATACCAGGTTTGGTCAAAATTGGTTAAACAGTGCAGTTGATATTGTAAATTAGCCACAAATATTTATATTTCCACCATTATACGTTTACACGACCTACCATAATATTAACTATAGACGCCAATGCCAAATTGTGTGGGAATTGATTGAGTTGTTTCCGATATACCTAACAACCTGAATTGTATTTATGCTTTCTTTAAAAATGTAGGGCCAAGTAAAGCATACCTGTTTAAATTCAATGCTTACATGATGAACTGTCGACGTACCACATTTGCTTTGAATTTATTGAAAATTTGCTGAGATACGAAATACCACCCTAAATATTAAATTATCTCAATTTTAAAATAAGCATCCAGCATGGTCGAAAATTATAAAAGTATGTTGTGATTACTAAGTACTACATGTGCAGCGAGTTGGGTGAAATTCAGTAAACAGATTCAAAATTTTTTAGGAAGCACACACACTCCTAAGACAGGAGAGAGATCTCATAAGCCCACCTATTCTTCGGAGAGTACGCTAAATAAAAGTAAATGAAACAGGTTGCCTTGGTATGAAGTCTAGCGGTAGTCAGTGTACTGCCGCAGTACAATAAACTGTCCGTGAAGTCACAAAAAAATACATTTTTGCTTTAGCAAGTACATACCTGGAAGATACAACAGGAAACTGATGTTCAAGGCGTTTAGATTCGTAACTTATTGATGCGTCCACAACCACTGCACTAAGATTAACGTGGATATATTTTGTTTGAAGCATGCGGCCCCATAGCACAGTGTGTGCCGCTATTATCTCTTGTATCTGTGCCATTTTCTGAGACAGAGAGAAAAACATCTTTGGAGATATCAATGCAAAATTATGAATAATGGAAGTTAGGAATGGGGATATCAGTATTAAGATACGGGGTTATTGTAAACAGTAAAGTAACAAACATGATAATATTATAAATATTGTTAGAATTATTTTTCGCCAGCGTATTATGGATACGACAATACAAATTTGTTATCGCATGGACAATATGTTTTCTATTAATAAAGCAGCATGTCTCAACATTACAATAAAATACAGAACGTTCATAAATAAGAACGACAACTGTGAAAAGTAATTCCTTAAAAAAATATAGGCGAAATGTGTCATATCATGGCGTATGGCCTAACCCAGTTTCTAAGGATGTTACACACTTTTAAAATTGGAGATGATACACTGGTTTGTTGCGAATATCTTGGTAAATATTGATTGAAAATAGGCAATATTTAAATTATATTAAGTAGAATATAAATAGGCATTCTGGTATAATGATATGGGGGTCTGGTGCCGATGCCGACCACCTGCTCTGTCATTCCTGTCAGCTGGCAGCCGTATTAGATCTGGACGACCTTGACCCATTGATATATGACCATTAGAGCAAAAACATTACACATAATCTAAAAATATATTTAAAAATATATAGGTTTTTGCGGTGCAAGAGAGTGTTAGCTGCGACGCCCGAGGGGTCATTTGTGGTTCATGAGGGGTCATTTGCAATGCATAAGGGGTAATTTTGGTGCATGAGATGTAATTTGTGGTGCATTAGGGGTCATTTCGGTGCATGAGGTGTCATTTACAGACCATGAGGGGTGAGTTGCAGTGCTGATTGTGATGTGTGTGGTGCTGATTACAGTGCATTTGGTGTCGGAAATGATGCATATGGTGATGAATACAGTGTATGGGGTGCTTATTGTGGTGTATGTGGAGCTAACAGTGGTGCCTGCAGAGCTGATTGCAAAGCATGCGGAGCTGATTGCGGGAATGTTTTTGAGAAATGAGGAA
Organism: Dryococelus australis; assembly: GCA_029891345.1. Taxonomy (NCBI): domain Eukaryota; kingdom Metazoa; phylum Arthropoda; class Insecta; order Phasmatodea; family Phasmatidae; genus Dryococelus; species Dryococelus australis. The sequence continues at coordinate 233,941,887 of CM056996.1, read as the reverse complement.
TGTTTTTGAGAAAACAACGAGTATTTTTGTGTGGGTATTGGTGATTGCTGAGAATTAGTGAGGAGGAGAATTGCTGAGGAGGAGGATTGCTGAGGTGGATTGCATAAGAGGAAGAGGATTGTGGAGGAAGAGGATGATTGCTAATGATTGGGATTGGTCAAAATATTAATGTCTGGGATGAACATGAAAGATAAGACTGTTTAACGCCCTAGCTACCCCCATACGTTCCAAGTATCAGAGGTTTTATTAGAATGGTTTGCGAATAGCATCGACTCAACATAGGCAGACCAGCAACAGTCTACGATGGTACCACAAAGATGAAATCTGGATATCTGTTAGAAACATTTTATTAAACAAACACTTCATCTTTATAGCTACACTCCATAGTTCAATAGTCCGAACTGGTATTCGGAATTTCAGGCAGAGCTTTTACTTTGGTGGGGAAATTTATGTGTATTTAAATTACGAGCATGCTTGAAAATACCCTGCAAAATTTGTGGAAGAGAAGAACATAAAATACCAAAACTTTACCAGACAGAAAGCTCAAAACTTCAAGGAAAGTAGTGTGACTTGTCACCGCTGTAGAGGATGAGATATTATGCGACCAACAACAAATCACGAATGAGTAATGTGAAGGGTTGCCTAGTGTAGTGTAGGGTGGAGGGGATAAAGCGAATATGAGTATTCATCAAATAAAAATTCTAGGGGTTTGTGGTGGAGTTGTTAGACATCAGCTGGTCTTAGTCTCGGGGTGCTTTGTCACTGATCGCTCCACATGCAATCGAACCCTGGACCTCATACGTGAATGACTTTAAATATTTTATTTCAGAATTTTAAGTATTTATATAAACCATTTAGACATTTTCCGGGGGGAAATTGTGCGATTTTTTGGATTTTTGAATTTTTTCGGGTTCAAGGGCATCCAAGATTACATTTATGGGGTCAAGATTAAGGCCATGAATCTAAGTCAAGGCGATCCTGATCCAATATGGCCACCAGTAGAATAAGCATTATAGTACAAGGGGATGGGGGTCCAGTGTAAGTGCCGACCAAATTGGTCTGTTATTCTGGTCGGCTGGTGGCTATCTTTGGCTCTAGTGAACTGGACTTTTAACCTTGACTTTTGACATTGACCCCAATGGCCCTTGAACTTAAAACTAAAAAATCGCAGCTTTCTCCAAAATCCTTATATTAAAAAAAAATTAAAGTGTTATATATCTAATGTATATGTATGTATGTGTGTGTGTGTATATATATATATATATATATATAACATTCTACAACATTCCAAAAAATATATTAAAAATTTCAAATAATTATTAACAAAATTACTCAAAATTTAATGGAACATATTTAAAGATCTATCTGTATTTTTCCCTGACAGTATGATTGCCAATTTCCGTTGGTTAATTAGTCGGTCAATTCCCTACATTCGCTCGATCCCTTCCTCACCATACCACATCTACTATCATTTATTTTTAGTATCGCCTACCTATTGCGAAATGGTAACTCATGTTTCAGCTATCAGATACGGGATTCATACCAAATACGCAAACTGCAAGTTTTTATTTCGGTTTTATTTTCAGCATGAAAATTTTTAAATTAAAATTTTTTTTATATACAAGGAAGTTATTTTTTTCAATAATAAGCTTAAAAGGTATAAAACACAACATAGTTTTAATACAAAATATATCCACTTATGGGCATCATGAGTAATAAAAATAGAAAAAAAAATGCATATACAAGGGTATATTAATTCCAATATTTGGTGTTCACTTCTCGTTGTCCACATCTGTGACTCATAAATTGTAATGGGATGGAGAACCCTTCCACTTCACATACTATTTTCCTTTATTATGTTTCAGCAACTTATCGACCACATACACATCTGGAAATTTTGCAGACTCTATCTTCACTGCATAGAAACCACCATGGATGTGATACTTATTAAAATACTCGAGAAAGTAAGTGCTCAGAGCATAGTCTTATATACGTCATACACGAAAGTGTTTAGGGCTCCAATTCGCTGTGAACCCTTTCTAGAAGATGTGTTTCTGTTTGGAGATGCGCACCAGGTTGCCAACCTAGTCTTTAGGCTTGCGTGGATCCCTCTTCTTCATAATAATATACACAGTCCGATGTAAGAAGTTATCTTTCACATTTTGGGTTACATGCAGGTGGTAAAGTGCTATGTTGAATTATATTAGTGTACGAATTTTAGAAGTACATCCAATCACCTGTAGTTGCCGTTCGCAGCGAAATTCTCCACATTTAGCCCTTCACAGTCCTGTTGAACCTCGCAACGTAAATGCATTGAGATTGCTGAACATGAAAACTTTTTTATGTTATGTTTCTTCATCAGCGTCTTGAACTTCGCACTGTAGAAATCATTGCCCTGGTCGGTTTGTTGGTTAGTCGGAATGCGACCTTCATGCAATACATCTATCATGGCCTCTGTGACATTGTGTGCATTCTTCGACTTACTGGCCTGGTCTAGGAGAATTTGCTATATGCATCGATGAGTGTCAACAATTATTTGTAGTCCTTGTTGATCCGAGCAAATGGTAATGTCTCTATGCTGTCGGCTTGAAATAGGTCATTCATCCCACATAACACGAACTTGCAGCGATGGTAGTTGCATCTTGTAGATGCATGCAGTTCATTGGCGATTACCGATCGACTCATTATATGTAACATCCTTCCTTCAGTTCTTCGATGTTGAATATTATGTCTTTAGTGTGGGAGTAATTTCCAACACTTTGCGAAGTGAGCAGTAGCTTAAGTTTATCTACCGGTTGGTTTGGGTAGTTACAGAATATGAATTCACTGTTCATGTCATTGTCTCTTTTCCTTCTATCTGCTCCTCTTTTCAGTGTTAATTTGCTGAAGAGGTATGCGAGAATATCGATTTTCCCATGCAATTTGTCCTTATATGCACTAGTCTTGGGATTGTTATCTTGGTAAAGTGCATGTGTCAGTTCGAGCAGCATTCTTTATTCCAACAGGTTGGAACCCGCAAACTCCTTGTTCTCCTTGCGAAACAGAAGTCTGCAATGACTGGGGGGTTCCACATGTCATGTAACCACCAACTGTTAGAAACTCTATTTTATCAGCACTGAGGAACCCCTTAACTTTATGGCTCTATACAGTGCATTGTACCATTATTACTAAATGTGTACGATCGTAAGTAACAGCAAACCAGAGCATTTGGATTGAGGACTATCTTCCTTACCTTTTTCTTGTGTGACAAATCCGCATCCGATCCAGTGTCCCAATCTGTCTGTATGTCATCATGTTTCCGCTTCTTCATTGGCTCGGCAGTATCGCCGATTCTGGTCTTCAAGACTATGGTTGCTCCATCGTCCTCCCTGACTAGATCAGAATGAAGAGTATTGGACATAAAAATTCCTTAATTTATTATGTCGTCCGAAAGTCTAGCCCATTTGATAAACAAATACTTTGGGCGAACATACTGAATTCCTCGATGCATGTGACTAGCAATTATTCACATCGCATTGAATAAAAATGGTTACTCTTGCCTTTTTTTTAATAGGTTTAGTTGGGAGTCACTAAAAAGTCTTCCTATCTTGCCCAGGTTTTCCCTGCAGACATCCATTATGCCATTGCTGTGCTTTTGAACATCCATTTTCATGGTGAGGTGGGAAATCGAGGTAGTGAATGTACACGCCGTATATTCTTCCAGGTTTTCAGTTCCTTTTAATTTTGCACAAATGTTAAATTTAATCTGTCGGCAACTTGTCACTGCACATTCATCATGTGCTCATCCATTGCCATCACATCCTGCACGATCTCCGTCTTCAAACACTCCATTTTCGCCCCGAGCTTGGATAGGTAGTTCCAAAAGAATGTGTTTTGTTCGGTCAACATACTGTACAATTCGTAAATGATAACATTACTAGTTCCGAGGACTAAATGTTTGGTAGCAGCATCCTCTGATTATTCGGGTTCACCAATATTTCCAATTATTTTCTACTAGCATTGCAAGTTCCATCATTTCTTGGTACAAGATGACCTCCCTTTCCGTCTTTGTCAAGATGCAGCTTGAGGCTACTTTGCACGAATTTCGATATGCTGAATCTCATTCTCGACAGTTGACGTTGAACTGATCGAATCCCTGTCGATATTTCCCATTATCTAGGGGCCAGTAATTAACTATTATTAGAAATCTGTATTTGTCTTTCCAGCATAAGGCACACACAGTCTTGAAATCTGAAAATACTGTATACATATCGATGTGATCTTCGTAAAAGTGTAGCAAATTGACATTGACCATGCAGAACAACACCAACACATTCCCATTTTCACGAAGCAGCTGCTTGGGAATAAGTCTGGCTGAGGTATAAAAAGTCTATCTTTGCATACCGTCACATGTTAAAGTCACTTTGTTTCTCTCAGGCGATGTCATCGAAGATGAACAAGAAATTTGGCAATGCTTTGCGCGGTGGCACAACCGTATCAATATCGCTGCTAAGGAATTAACCCATGCAAACTACGACCTGCAGTACTCATGCCAGTCTCTGTCATTTCGGTTACTGGGGCAATTTCAAACATAGGTACATGTTCTCAAACCAAAGGTTGTTCAGTTCTTCCAGCAAACTCAAAAGCATATAGTTCTTGCCACAATTAGATGGTCCGAAAGGATAAACCTGATGGTACCAGGCAAAAACTAACCACCACGAGAGTTGTGCGAGAGGTCATCTTCTCCACTTATTTGCATGGGAAGAAAATCATTCTTCTTGGCGATATTTAAGCTATTTTGTTCTGTTTATTTTGTATTGTACTGAGGAGGAGGAAGAGAATGAGGTAGCATAAACAACCCTCCTGATGACATTAACCATGTTTTCTTGGTAGTAGAATGTCTTTTCAAACTATCACTTTGGGTAAACTGCTGTTGACAGATTTTGCATTAAATTACATATTTGAATATGTGATACATCCATACTGTTCCAAGCCTAGAATGAAAATGAAAAAATAAGATAAATGTAATATATTTATACTTTTTGTGCTCTGTTCACCATCGTGTCTCGAGGAGGTAATACCATAGCTGCAAGTGGGATCGTCGATACAATGATCAAAACAATCTGCTGTTCGAGCTGCCCATTCCTGGTTCTGCAGGCCAGGGATGAAGATAGCTAAAAGGCTGCCACACAGTAAACAGGCATCAACACCCTTGACGAAGTATGCCAGCAGCATGATATCGCCTATTCCCAGCAGAAGGACCTACAAGCACACACCAGGCAGAAAATATACTTGCACAAAGGGCCCACAAAATAAGAAATTCGTCAGATGCCGGCCATGGAGAGAAAATTTCCGAATGCGGCTGACTTGCAACTACGAAATGGAGAAGAGGTCTAACATGTGGAATTTCTGTCATTCGTGTATTTTTTTCCTCGTTAGTTTGTACAAGTAACTACATAATATGATTATATATCGAAGGGAAACCATCAATCATGTGGATAATATGTACCTTGATGGGGTGTAGCTCCTAGCTGCGTGCAGTACACATTCTGCCACTCAGAATGGAGGGAAAATGGTTCATTGACCTGATCGATTACTAAACCCACAATGTGATACCGAACATCGATGAAAAAAACTATCAGATGTATCTCATTAAATGTGTTAATGTCTCCCAACAAGATAACATCCATGGGCTCTTACGAATTAGACGAAATTGCAAGGTACATTGATGATCCACTGACCCTCAACACAGAATTCGAACTACATGGGAATCCCAATGTTTTCAAGTGCGTTATCAGATGCAGTAAAACTATCGACATTATGAAATCAGATACTATCGCACCGATGCTCGGGTTCGAGCAACGCATCTATAAATACAGAAAAACACAGGAGTCGTCGCGCCCTGTAGACATCTTGTTAGTCAATGTGATATAAGTAAACTGCAATTTGGCTCAGCTGTAAGCTGCACCAATTTTCGCCTATGGACCCTCTAGGTTTTAAACTGGTCGTATCACAAAGCATCATTTACGTTTCGTTCGTCGCAAGAGAGGACATGTTGTGGTCATGACAATAGTCGAAAAGCACAGAGAGCTGGTGAACTTTCGAAACGAAAAATCACTCTATGCCTGAATTTGAGAATATGGGATTAAGATTTACGACTACCTGAAGCAAAACAGGTCTCCAAAGAGTTAACACTTGCTAGCGAAATTTTCCTTGGCAGTCTCGGCTTCAAAGTTAATCGTCATGGAAAATTACCTAAACATCGAAAGAGACTGTCGTTTTTGAAAACAGTGTGAGAAGGTGGAACTGCATGTGTACCAGCCATTCCTGATCGGACCAAACACACTACCATTGGATGTTCGGATTGTGGTCCAACACCAACATATCCCCCTTCTTACTTGCCAGTCTCTTCTGCAAATTAGGGGAGACTCTAGCGAAAAATTATGGAACCAACACAGCATCAACTAAAATTTCGAGCAATGGAATTAACCACCTGATCGATCACATCACATATTTTCTCAATGAGGGCAAGTTCGACCAGTCGCGAGATGTGGACATAACTTCGTCGATAAAAACTTACCTTTTCCACCTGCAGTGAAGATGGTAGGCTGGGGAATCTGAGATGACTACAAAGTTCCTGTATACCCTGGAGGCAAATTCGAGGTGTCCACCCCACTAGCCATGCTATTAGGATTCGCCGAAGACTACTAACATATTATCTTCAATTCTAAGCAGGAAATTGTGATACTCCTAGCTGCTAATATGCATGAGGACACAATCGTGGGTAAAGGAGAATACATGGAGACTGTGGAACTGAAGCAGCCATCAATCAAGTGACTGCTGCTTCATAGCAATTGAGTACTGCTGAATGTATCAAAGAATGTGGAAGTTGACAAAAACATAAATGTGGCATTCAGGTTATGGAATCGCGAGTCATACCCTGATCGCCAGCAAGTAAGCACGTCAACTGGATGGGGAAGTCTAGCTTTGCTTCTAAGAAACAGAAGTACATCATCATGCTGCTACATATGAGAACACAATTCAATGAGAGAATGAGCCATTCGCAGTTCGATACATGTCAAATAGAAAATATGAAAATATTATTGAATAGTGAAAGCTACCCATAAGTTGACATGAACATAAACTTTGAAAATTGACCGTATTTTCTAGCATATCAGATATACACTCAATCCCAAAATGCATAATTTGTGCTCAGTCCCCGATATTGAGCCCTCTCTCATTCAAGTATATATCACCGCTCATGGTTTTCAATGTCAGTAAACAGGACGAGCGTATTAGCTCCAATGTAATTGACTGCAGGATCGAATTCACGATTTCTGGAAATATTCCTGCACACATGTATGCTGTCTGCCTGATACTTCACGACCAGCTCGTATTGTTCAATTGCTGAGGCAAGACAATCAAAATACTGTCGTGAGCGCAGCGGAGAGTTAATTCTTTCGTCGTCTTCGAGCATACGCAGTAATAGGATGTACTGTAATCTGCAGGGTTTCCAGAGCCAGAATGACTTCGTTCTGAAGGAGATCACAGTGTCCTATGATGATGATGTCAAGACACGCATGCGCTCCTTCCGACCTCCATACCCCTGGAATCTGTTGGACAAGACGAGCAAAAAAAAAAACGAACGCCTGGCTAGTCAATTAATACCATAGACTGGAATTTGACGAAGGTAAGATTTTGTTCCATCAAGTGGAAAATGTGCTGCACGATGTGCTGATGCAGTACCAGAAGGCCCCGAATTACGTATAAGGACCTGAGATATAAAAAAATTACTGAACGATATGTGCAAAAACGAAGTCTAAATAATCTACGTGCTGGCTGAGTATGAATGTCCTTCGCTGTGTAATCTGAGAAAACATTACGACGACCTGCAGTAACACTTCTGCGACAGATCAGAACTTAACTGAACCTGTGTATTGAAGAACGAGCTTGGACCATGAATCGACTGTCTTTAACTAGACACGAAGTCCCCTTAAACGTAATTCTAATATTTCTGAAACCGTTAAAGATATCACTACCCAGTTTTTACATAGATGGATTTTTATAAATACCTTACGAAATGATGTGTAGCATAGTGTCATTAAAATGTTAATTATAGAGATATCAATATCAACGTGTTTTTTTAAATAATGGAACTATAATAATTTGTGCTGCTGGCAATGTCACTCTGAACGAGGCGAATTCAATGGGGCATCACACTCCGAAATTAGATAGCTGTTTCGGAGAAATTACAGTATGTAGAACATAGTATTCCTCTGGTTGTATCATCTGATTGCGCGCCGTCACATGCGGACGTTCGTGATATCATACCTATAGGCTATTCACAGTAAAATGACATTTTTGAAAGCCCTGCTCAAGATCTACTTGTATGCACATTGTATATTCTACCACCTTATGTAATATTAACATTATATGGGCTTCATCACATTATTTATGCATCGGTCAAGTGAGACTGTGAAATTATTAAAAAAGTAAATATTTTAAAAATTTGCTTATTTTTACATCTTGATGCATAAAAAAAAACCCAATACGAAATAAATAATTAAAATTATCATAAATTGGTACCCAATGCTCTTTATTCGACGTTAAGCTACGGAACTACTTCCCATCCATCGTTACGAACATTACTGGGCGCATGTCACTCAGGGCGCCTGTTAAAATATATGCATGTAGGAACAGTTATTTTTGTCTATGGTTCATTTCAAAAGTCCTCACTTTATCGTGAACAGCCTTTAAAAGGAAATACGTTGTGTTGCATCACGTGGAAATGGAATGTTGCGCCACCGCGATACTGGTATAAAAGGGTCAGTGAGGACACACAGCTCTGTATTCTAGCTGTGGAGTACTAGCCTGTCGAGTGCTGTGGAGAGTGAGGAAAATATTGTTCACCATCCAAGCAAAATTGTATATGCTGCTTCTTTATGGAGAAAGAATGCAGAAGGAATGCGAAAAGAACAGTTCATCTGTGAGATGACACTCAGTCTGATAGTACAACCAGATAAATTCTATCTGTCACATACTGTAATTTCTCCGAGACTACTTATACGATTTCGGAGAGTGACACACCATTGAATTCATCTCTTTCAGTTTGACGTTGCCAGCAGCACAAATTACTATAGTTCCATTAGGAAAATACATGTTGGTATCGATATTTCTATAATAAACATTCCTATGACACGATGCTGCACGTAGTTTAGTAAGGTATTTTTAACAACATGTCCAAGTGAAAAAAGATAACGATATATTGAACGGTTCCGAAAATATTCGATGTTAATGTCTAAGGTGACTCATCCTATATATATATATATATATATATATATATATATATATATATATATATATATATATATACTATCTACCAAAAAGTAATTGGGCATCTGTCCACAATGTTTGCTTGGTGGTTGTCAACCTGTTAGAATCTCGTAGGGCCACCTCTTGCGGCTATAACAGCAGCCACCCTGTCTGGCATGCTCTCCGCGAGTGTTTGCAGGACATCCACGGGGATTCGTCGTCACTCCTCTTGCAGCCATTTCATGAGTTGAGCAATGGATTTTGGCCGCGCCTGACGAGCCCTCACCCGGAGATCCAATTCGTCCCAAATATATTCTATAGGGCTGAGGTCGGGGCTCTGGGCGGGCCAGTCCAATCGGCGAACATTGTTGTCGGCGTACCACTGTATAGTAGCCTTTGAAACATGGCACCTGGCATTGTCATCCTGGAAGTAACACGGGTCCATTCCATAAAAACGCCACAGTGTTGGGAGCATTTCATTATCCAGAATGTTACAATAGGCCTCTGTGTTCATGCTACCATGGACAAACACCAGCAGTCCTACGCCGAAGGCCGTGAAAAACACTAATCAACTGACGTAATGGATTACTAATCTTCATGGGTGCCCAATTACTTTTTTGTAGATAGTGTGTGTGTGTGTCTATATATATATATATATATATATATATATATATATATATATATATATATATATATATATATATATATATATATATATATATATCCATATATAAAAAATCGACGAGCTCATTTAGTCATTGTCTAGAGGTCGGATCATCACAATGGCAGTGTTGTGTCCAACGGACATTTATGTAAATGACATACCACACTACAGTAGTGTTGAAATATGTGTAGTTTCATTGCAGAAGATGGATATGTGCACACCTACACCGAGACCTGCGATGGTGGCAGCATGCAGCACTGGCGATTCGTACATTTTCCACCTGCCTTCTAAACAACACAGTTTCAAATGTACTGTCCGGGAGCATCGGTCTGCATCGTGTTGCAAATGATGGCATGACTAAGGTGCCCTACACCATGGATCAATTCGTCGCCCCGGACCAGACTCCTGCTACCGCCCACGTGCCGAACTTTGCCATGAATTTGCTTCAATCGGGTCACGAACCATCGGTCCATTACAAACAGCCAGGGTCCAAGAAGAATGCCACCAGCCGGATGACCAGACGCCTCTGAGTGCATCGTCGATGCCGGGCACTCGTGTCGGTACCCATTACAGTTGGTTCTTCGTCTAGCTCGGGAAACAAACCTTCACCCACTCGTCATCGAACAGTATTGTGTACTCCCAAGGCTGCCGATGCTGGTTCCAGTGCTGACAGACCTGGTGTCGATGAACCAGATGTAGGTACTAATATCATGGAGCCATCGATCAATGAGAAGTTGAGTCTACAATGGAATGATAATGAAATGGATGATAAATCGGCAGCAAATTTTGTTGCTGCTTGTGTCGAATGTCTTCGTGGCGACTCTGTTATTTGTGCAGCTCTTCATAGAGTACTACTGCTTATCACCTAACATGAATTTCTCAGCCTTTTACGAGATACCCTAGAATCATAATCTATGATTTGCAGATTAAAAATATATATTTTGGACCCTGTTGGAAGAAGATTAAGGAAATGTTACTGATTTTTGCTTATTACGTATATTTTATTTCCCGTACAATAAGTTTTGTGTAAAAAAATGCTATTTTTCCCCCCTTTTTAATGCATTTTTATGCTAATGAAATTACCTGTTTTTCTATAACAATTTCCTTAAATAAAAATTTACTTATGTTGAAAATTAAACTAAAATTAAGTATGACAATTTACTAGCTTGGCATGGACCTCGTCGTCTTTGATGGCTGAAACATGAGTCACCATTGCTCTATAGTGGCAATACTAAAAATAAATAAACAGTAGTTGTGGCATGATAAGGAAGGGGCTGGAAGTGGTCGAGCGAATGCGATTAATTGACTGACTTATTAAACAATAAATATTTGTAACCTGACTGTCAGGGAAAAATACAAAGACACCTATAAATATTGATACTCAGAGCAAAGCTGGGCAGGGACTGAATGATTGTTGAGGTCAACAGTTCTTAAACAGCTGTAATTATAAAAGTGTTAAAATGCTAATAGAGGACATACATGATAGAAAATATATAATTTGTTTGTTCCATGGCTCACTTTATTAAAGACATTAAAGAAACAACGATAAAGATCCAGTTTGTTTACAATTCGGTAAAATCTCTGTATAACATAGTTACTTGAAATTACAGAATGGCTTGCCATGATAATGAAAAGAGGGAAGATAGTTACGGCCGAGGATTGAACAAATATAAACTCTAAATAGAATTAACTGACAAGCTGCCTCAAAGTATCTCAAAATATTTAATCACTAATAATACAGCCATTGCCAAACGATTCATTTAGACTAGAAACCAGTTCCCATTTAACAAAATACAGCTTCCGAAAATTATACAATTAGTTGCGGTACATAAACGATTAAGAGACACGACTGAACTTGAGAGAACACTTATTATAACTAATGGTTGTGCTGGCCCCAGAATGTCTACCAATTAACTACCTTCAAAACAGAAAAGTAAAAGTTACTTAACTACATGGTTAAAGATGCCTCTCTGCCATATACCTAAGACCCTAACTTCTCGCTGCCATCTTCTCATTTGAAATGCCCATGTTCAAGAGATCAAGAGAGCAATGTGACCAAGATCACCCGAAAATAAGTATTTAAAAACTCGCGCACACCGGTCACGGGAATAGAAAGAGGTTTCACTATGATTTTTCTGAACATTCTTCTGCTGATCTCTTGCAGAAAAAGCCGAAACAAATATTGAACAGCGCAAGCGGGAGTGAGAAAGAAAATTTACTTATAGTGATGCTTCAAGTGCATGTGCGCAGCATAGGGTTCAACTGCAACACTCAGAATATATCACAGACCATTTATGACATATGCTACTGGTGGTAACCCTACCCGTGGCAATTATTTTGAAGAGTAGTGTTACGGCATTCGCAAGAAGAAAAGCAGATAGTTTCCAAATATTGTGGCCAGCTGCTGAATAAGAGTGTATTCTCTTCCCATGCTAACAGATCGTGACAAAATAATCACCTAAAATTAATAGCTACACCAAACAATTTCCACTTAGATTGTGCATTCGACTAAAACAACCACAAATAAATGAATATGTATCTTCAACAAAGCGTTGAAACAATATTATTTAATGTTTTTTTCTTTTTTACACATTTTGAAATTTAAAAAATATTTTTGGGATTTGCAGCAATTTTTTTTATATTTTGGTGAGTTTGCGAATTTTTAGGTTCAAGGTCAAGGGTCAATGATGTAAGGTCATAGATCAAGGTCACCCCAATCCTGACTGCCTTACAGCCAACTGGAATGACAGAGAAGGTGGTCGGCACTAGCACCAGACCCCATATCAGATGCCAGTGTGCCCATATATATATAATATACTATACTACAGTACATTATATGTATTATTGTATTTTTGCCATATTATAATTATGGATTAATAAATTTTGTTAGTTTATATTAAACTGATTTGTCTGAGGGATCAACAGAACGAAATAAGTAAACAGTTAATTTTGGAACTCTTAGTGCATAGATATAATTAAACAATGACACAAATTTACAGAAAATACAATTTTCATAATAAATGTAGTTCTTCAGGTTAATGGGGATAGCCACGTTTGTGGTTGCTGGAAATTTCGATATGCGAAAAGGCAATCGAATATCTACGACATATAATTAATAATTATGTTAAAACTTAACAAAAATAAAAACAACAACTTATGTTATTACTCTACATTACACCATTTTCGAGTAACTACTGCATCACATCTACTGCATCAGGAAAAATAAAGCTAGAAGATAAAGTCATTACACAATACAAGACCTTCTTTGTTAACAGTAACATGCATATTTGTCATACATCATTATTAATCGATTTGTATAACGCATGGTGAAAGTTATACAAACAATATACAAAGAAGTTGACTATTGATAAGATTTTCTTTGAGTATTTTATTTTTAATGGTATGTTGTATGCTCTAAGACCACATAATTTTAATATACTTTCTAAAATGTAACATTTTACAGGCATGACTGAAGAACTCGGTGAGCTAACGGACAGTATATAGCACACACAATAGATCGCTGGACATAACTGAATTTACAAATACAAAGAATAGTAATGAAATATAGCACTTGTCTAATACAATGTTGTAGGTTCGTCCACTTACAGACCGTACAACTGCATTAATATGACGAAGTATGAACACCACAAATTTTCTGAAGTAGTCCATAGGTAATGCGCACATGGCCAAATTAAGAATTGTTCACAATTTAGTATTATTAGGAAAATAATCTTTTTATGTATTGCAGTGGTGAAGGGTATACAGGATATTCTTGACAAAATGCGAATCAATTATAGGAGGGGACATTTTCAGGACTCCAAACTTGGGTGAATGTTTTTTTGAATATGGAGATATGAGCCATGGACTCCCCAGGTGAGTTTTCCTTGGACATGAAAGGCATTTTGATGCTTGGAATGTCGTGGCATTGCCCTGCTATACTAAGCAGCCACGTGGGCGGTAAAATTGGAGGGCAGTGCCTGAAGATTATACTAGTTTCAGACCGAACAATGACTGGCCAGTTCTGAAAATAAGAATGGATGATACCAGTTCCAAACCGAAGGATGCGTGCCCGGCACAACGAGAAACTCCACTGAAGAAAAATAAATAATTTAAATAGTAAAATAGGAATGGAATTAATAAACAGAAAATAAATAATTTAAGAAGAATAATTTTTTTCCAAGGTAAAACCTGTCATACTTTTTTAATAAAATAATAATTGATTAAAAAATAATTAAAATCTAAAAACGTAAAAAATACATTATATTGAGTGCGTTATTTTCCGATACACACATTACATCTACTTCTTTAAAACCCTTGTCTCACAGCATGTCCTAATAGCCGAGTGGTCTAAGGCATCTACATGCCAATGTATGATTCGGCAGTTCGATACTGCCCTCCTGCAGACAATATTTTGAGCTTTGCGAAAATGAAATCGCAGCGCCCCTAGTTGCCAACTCTATAACCAACATGGCGGCCGAGCGAGAGCCACACCACTGCCCCTAGCAGGCGCCAGTCGAACGAAGGTCAAGTTGAAACAACGTGGCGGACGACATGCGAAAGACTAGAAGGTGAGTAATTGGAAATCAAGATGGTGGTGTCGAATAAAAATGAGTAATTAGGAAACAGTATGGTTGGCGAAAACGAAATGGTGGATGGAAACAAGACCGATAATGGAAACAAGATGACGACTGGAAACAATATGGCGGCCGGAAACTAGATTGCTGACAAAGGTCAAGGGCACAAGATAAAAAATCCACGATGGTGACTGTGACATCATCCATGATGGCAGAATACAAGATGGCAGATGGCACCTCGACACCACAGCCACCAGCTCACGTCCTTGGAGAAACAATGTACTACTACTGTCAATTTAATATTTAATGCAGTGGTATTTCCAAATTATATAAACCATATTGTGAGTTTCATAGGAGTCTCAAAAGCATCATAAACGATAGAAAAGCCCAAAATTCTGACAAGTTACCTGGACCCCCTCTGGTATTTAATAAAAAAAAGTTTGATTGTAAATTTAAGTAACACAAGATTCACATAAAATACTACTTACCTTTTCACTTCTAATTGCATGCGGTGTTTCCAGCAAGTAGTTAAGTATTTTGTAGAATACATTAATTGAATAGAGAAAATCCTCCTGGTCAGTAACTATTGTGGAATAATTTTGCACAAAACTGAGGAATGAAACTATTTGTTCCCCTTCACCTTGATACAGATGCTTCCTTTGTTCCAAATAGTGAAGACAGCGATACAATATCTCGGACACGGTGGTGTTCTTGTAGCCAAGACTCAGCTTCACAAACTGGACAAAGAAAAAAATAAATGTAAACTTGGTTTTCAATATTTGCGGTTATGTGACAGCCCTACTTCTTTGAATAAGCAAACGTGAAATAATTAGGTTACTTACCGACACTTTTTTTTTTTTACTAATATCTGCAGCAACAAAATTTTGATTTGGTTTCGTGCTTACACTGTGCCGTTTCCTTTCAAGAGAATGAGATTTAATAAATTATTAAATTGCACATACAAAACGTTGGTTAATTCATCTACAGGAATTGATCTAAATACATAATCCTGCAGATAACGTTGACCTTTGACCTATGACTCCAAAACTCCAAAAAATTACAATAAATCCCCAAAAAATTATTATTAAACATTATTTTTAAAATATTCAAAATCGTTACAGATGTATTCAAAAATTTATTGCAAAAATATTTTTTAATGTATTTTTAAAAACTCGTAATCAGTACTGGAAGCCCCCATCTTGGTAAGCTCTCGCGATTTTCGATGCCATCTTGGTATGCTCTCACTTATGTTCAACCAATTAGTTGTGTTCGGCTACGCCATATTAGTAGGCGTCACTTGTTTCGAAGGCCGCCATATATGTAGGCATCATTTGTTTAGAAGTTTGCCTCTTACCATCGTTTGACCAATTAGTCACACGCACTACATTCCCGCCAATGTTTTCCCATTAGCTAATTACTTATTTTCGATCGACAGCTATATTGGTATGCTCTCACTTACGTTAGTCCAATTAGTTGTGTGTGCTCCACCACCATATTGGTAAGTATAATTCGTTTTTTTTCGGTTCATCATTGGTTTATACGTTTTTGGAGTTTGTCTCTCATCTTTGTTTGACCGCCATATTGGTATGCTCTCACTTATGTTCGATCACTAAATCGATAAATGTCACTTGTTTTCAACTCCTAGATGGCACTAGTGGAATAATTGAATCACCAGGCGACAGTCATATGTTTTTTTAAGTTTAGATGGTGCTAATAAATCGCACTCGCTCAATCCCCCTACTTATTACTTACATTTTTTCAACCAATCAGATGAATTCGCACCATCCTCACCAACCTTTCCGATTGGATAGTTACCCCCACCACTAATTCTCATTGGCTAATGACTATCAATCTTCGATCCATTGCTTCTCAATGTCTAATTAGTCATGTTCATTACACCCTGCAAATGCTTTTCATTGTCTAATTACTTACATTCCTTCCACCCCGCCAATGCTTCTCATTGGCTGATTAGTCACATTAACTCCATTGCCTCCATCCCCTCCAATATATTAGATTTGCTATTTTTATCACGTATATTCGGAAACCTCATCTCGAACTCTACCAATACTTCGCATTGGCTAATTTTCTCGGGTGTCTTCGGAAACATTGGTTCGACCAATCAGATGTCTCAGCTCAAAATCTACCAATGATTCACATTAGCTAATTAGTCACGTGACAATCTACCCAACCCATCTACCCGACCAATTAGTCACCTTTATTCCATCAATACCAATTACTCTTGTTGGCTCATTATTCCGCCAATCTCTCCGATTGACTGTTTAGTCGGCAAGCCTCGCCACCTTCATTCCGACCAATCGGCAAATCTCCAACCACTATAGTCGCGCAGATACTATGTCATCCCCCCCTTAAACACAGTCTTCATAAGATGCGCCCCGAGCCCCTGTCGGGAAATTTGTAACTTGCTCTTAGAAATGTACGCGTGCTGTCCGAGCGGTCATAAAATCCTTTCGGCCATTTCGGCATTGGAAAGAGTGTGGTTGCTTAGTGCCTTGGATAAATGGACGAGTTGCCATACATGCCGAAACATTTTTTCCTGGTCTATGCACCGTAAGAAATTTTGGCTATATTCGAGCATTTAACGATCTACCTACAGCTGGACAAAGACATACGGGACTGCCTCCCGTGCCAAGAGTGTTTCGAAGGGTGTTCCCTGGTGCACGACACGCCACTTCGCAGTGGCTGGTACATGACCCTCCACCCCCCACCCCCCTTGACTACGCAACGCCCATCATCGTAAAAAGTTTCTACGCACAAGTTGTGCCTCTAGAAGACGCCTTGGCGACGCCCATCCCCGTGGAAGGGGGTGTACGAGTTTTCTACTAACAAGTACTACCCGGCAAAGAGAAAACTAACCCAGAACAGGAATGCACGATCGATACAGTGTGAAATGAAATTGTAAAAAAATTTAGTGTCTGCGCATGAGTACTTGAAATTATTTATAGAAAGGTTTTGCAACATCCAGGGTTTTAACTCGCTGGAATAGTACACCATCAAGCAGATTGCCATCCCGTACAGCGACGACGAGCAAACCAAAGTGTTTAACTGTTTGCCGCCATGTCCAAAGAAGCGCCTCGGCCGCACCACGCAACAGGCATACCGCCTACAGACGCATAGACTTAGGTGGGACAACATAAATATTATACACGGGGACATCAGCAAAGTGTTGGGCTGTACCATAATTTGCTGATACCCTTTGAATGTTAATCGCCAAGAGTCGACAATGAGCGAGCGGTACGTGGCCCTGCCGGAACGAACGTCGTGGACCTTTACATGTATCGCCGATGCCAACCCTTCAGTGCAATGCCCAAACCCTAAGGCTCTGGACTTATGATA
Source organism: Dryococelus australis (assembly GCA_029891345.1). NCBI lineage: Eukaryota > Metazoa > Arthropoda > Insecta > Phasmatodea > Phasmatidae > Dryococelus > Dryococelus australis. The sequence goes on along the minus strand of CM056996.1, from coordinate 233,924,004 downwards.
ATCCACGGTACGTGTAAACAAAAGACTATGACGAACAAAAATTTTGTGTATTATATAAACCGCAAAGACTCGGAGAAGAAACTTTGTAATATTTTGTGTGTAGATAAATAAATGTGTTTAAAAAATAATTTTGTATCTCGTGTCAATGCACTAACACATATTTGTGTTAAAGTATAATATGCTTTAGACATTTTTTATATTACCATATAATATGCATATATATTTGTTACCATATAATATGTATATATATATATATATATATATATATATATATATATATATATATATATATATATATATATATATATATGCAAATATATTTACATGCCTATGTGCATACAGGTATATAAAATATGCATTGGCGACGGTATATGTGTGTGCGAACAGAGTAGGAGCGTTTTCTCAGGGTGCTCCCATGACTTTTATTTTCTTTTAACATCTGTATTTTTTATCTGTATTAAACCTGCAAAAAATTTCCTATGTACGAGTGCTTCTCTATTCTGAGTGATAAGCTGACTGATTCTCAGTGATAAATTCCTAGAACCTCGATATCAACCCCTGGATAACTGGTGGGTTGAACTGTGTTTCCGGCAGCTGACTCGAGTAAATAGTAATTATTTCACATGTCGGTTACTCTTAGTCAGTTATCTGTGTTGATTAACATTGATACTAAGAAAATTTTTAAGCACGAAATATCGTGGTGGGCCTAGTACATTTTTTTCAGGGGACACCGTGTTTTTTAGTTGAGAGAGAACATAGCTGCTGAAATGGGCAAAGACGTTTAGGTCTGTGAAGAAGGTCAAGTGTGTTGAGAAAATTTTCCGGACATCATGAAGTCCATCACGTGTGATACTCTCGACAACGGCATCGATCACGTTTCCCACATGCGCGAAAATATAGGTTCGACCCCTACCGGGAATCGAACATAGCTCGCCATGATGAAAGATCTGCACTCTGGTAACTGTGCAACTGCTGACGAGAGGATGGTGTGAAGTATTGAGTGTGTGTGTCCGGTCCTGTGCCGGTGCGGAATAATCTTTACAAGAAGGGTGCCTGATCTCCTCCGCCACGTTTCGTGGTTCTTTGCAATCGTGACTGTCGTAGTATTCACGGAACAGTTTGTAAATAGTTATGCATTGGGAATAGTGCTTGAATTTATTGCTGCCGCCATTTTAATGGAATAAAGAATTACATTATCTCTGGTGAAGGACTGAGGTGTGACGATGAAAACTTTTACTTCTGTAAACTTGAGCTCATTTTCACCCTAGGGCGCAAGGCTTCTTTAACTAACATTATGATGTGCCTGAACGTTATCCCCATGGTTAAAAACCGATTTGTTGCATATTTACAATCATATATTCATGATCTGATCTTGATATCTGTTATAACCGACAGTAAGGTTTTCGTATTAGATTTGTTTCGTAAATTTTCAAAGTTATGTTTTCCATCTTGCTTGGTATAGACAGTAATAGTATATCAACGATTATTTCCCGAGTTGTTATATATCAGGGTTCTTCTGATGTAATTTGTGCATGACATGCTCCCCTGTCAATACCTCTTATAATCAGAATCGAAGCGACGCCGCTCACAGTGTGTTGTAACCATATTCAGCAAGTAAAACAGGTTATAGTGAGTCATATCTAAGCGATTTTTTCCTAAGTTTCTCTGGCGTATATGAAACTGCATTTCGGATCGAAGTGTTGCGAAAAAGAAGGGAAGAGTGATGGATACGATAATGAAGACGGTGTTGACGATGAAAACAGTGACAATTTTTTCGACATCCTCACATATCTCCTCGCCTGCTTTGTTGAAAAAAGTGACGTTAATAATGCATAAGACGGCAAGAACGCCGAGCACATATTTCCTGAAGACACCAATGAACTTGTTGAAAGACTCAGACATCTGATTAGTTTACACAGTAAGGAGATATATTCAATCATCGGTGAACTTAAAGCAATGGGCTACATCGAATGAAACCATTGTGTACTATCCATCATCTGCAAACATCAAAGAACTGCAATGACTGAATACATGATAAAAGAAGGATAATAAATGTGTGTGCTCTTAGTTGCGCACTTTCAATTTATTGAACCTTACACTACTGATACTATGAAAAACTTATTATTTCAGTTTTGTATGAAATTTAATATAAGGGGCTGTTTTAAAGAAAAATTGAGTTAGGGGGACTATGGTAATATGAAGTATTATGGGAGTGTCCCCGCCGGGAATCGAAACTGATTCGTTGTGTTGGGGTGGAGGTCGAGCGAAGAAATATGGGTTGGTGTTGAGGTGGACCTCCTGTGCGAAAAAATGCGTACAAAAGGAAGGATGCTGTGTGCGTACTCGTGATGGGAAACAAGAGCTCAAGTCACTGCCTCGCTGCGGCTCCTCTCGTATGCGACTTCTTGGAAGAGGTCATCGTTGTGAAATGAGCATGGGGTGCTGTTTTCGATGGGGAGCCTGAACTGATGTATCCAAATCTTCACAATTTTGCATTTTGCAGCAGGCCTTCTAACCTGATATATCACTTCTGCAGCCTGATGATTTTTTTTTTAAATTTGCATGGGTTTTTTAACCTAGGCATTTCCTCCGAAGGTTCAAGATTAATACAGCTTAAAATACTAGTAGTCAAGGCAAAGTAGGAAAAATAGACGAACTAAAACATGTAGAGCTAGAAGTTTCAGGATTGTGTAGGGGTAGGTCCTCTGAACAACATAAAATAAAGTCCCATCGATTTTCTGGTCGACGTGGAAAGGAGGGAGGGGGGGGGGGGGGTTAAAGGTCCCTTTTTTCAGTTTTCCGCTTATAATTCGAAAACTGTACATCGCACAGGAAATTTTTGCGAAAGCAAAATGAAATAGGATTAAATTCCCTACGAAATTGTATAATATGTGTGTTCCTATTTGTTTGTTTCCGAGATACGCCGGCAAAAATGGATAATTTTTGAAAAAAGTTGTTTTGCCTCGTGTTTTTCATGAAATTTGCCCTTCTATCTCATCACTGTTTAGTTTTACAGAAACATCGTTGGAGAGAATGTCGTAGGGCATTAAATCATTTATTTTCCCGGTCCTCATAGGCATCGCCTAATTGATACACTGGAAATTCGAGTCCAGGAACTTGATAAATATACTGGCTGGCTAAGGATTCAATGCATCGTACTATGAAGGTCAACAACTGGAACTGTCATCCATCTACCATCCCCAGAAACCTACACCTGCGATAACATTTAGCCAATATGTTTTCGATAATGCAGATTTCAATGTTCCCACTCTTGATGGACTTAATATTTTTTTCAAATTTTGGGAGGCATCAAATGTGTTACTCCAGCAGAAGCTCTTCCTAAATCAGATAAGATCTAATGACTAACATCAGCTCCTCCTGCTGTATAAATGGGAAAGTTGGGCGTTTTGGAACGGCAGTCTTATGAAAAAGTACAGAAAAGTGGGTTAAATAATGCAGTTGTTCAGGATGTGAATACTTTGAATCCTATACCTCGCGATGCACTCGTACCATGTCTTCCGGATGCATTATGGATGTGTGGCAAATGACTCTCAGGGCAGAACATCCCAGAGATACCAGAGATTCTAGGATTGAATGGTTTTATGCATTTGGTGTGTGAGTCTATTAATTCTGAAAAAAGTTCAGTTATACACCTTCATTCATAAATTCACCGCCTAGCGATGACGACACGTTGTACGCTGCCCTCAGATATGCTGCAGAGGACGACATTCATCTTGGATTGATGGCTTGTTTCATAAGTATGAATCAGCCACTGTACTTAAAAGCTCGGTAAATCATATATTCCTCCTCCGATGATCCTTTGCTCAACAAGGTCGAAAAGATACTTGGAGGATTCCATATGATAATGTTTTTTTGGAGAGTATTGACAAAACAATAGCAGGAAGTGGGCTGAAAGACCTGTTGTGCTGTGCATTTGCTCACAATTCAGTTGATAAATTGTTGAGTGGAAAGGCTTACAGTAGTCATTAGAGGCCATTTACTTTTGCATACCACTTTAGTACAGATTATTTTGGAAGGTGCCATTTTCACACCAAAAGAACAACAAGAAATTATGAACATATTCCGGTCCCAGGAAGAATGGACTCCAGAAAAAGTCTGCTCAAATACCACCCTTACCTGTGTTCAAGAGAAATGGAACATTAAAATTTCGAGATTGAATGATAGTGGGCTAACAGCAGCTTTGTGGGTCCAATATTTTCAGATGATTACCTTAAGGAAAAAGTTATTGCAGCACAGTTTTGTGGTGATTGGCAAGGCCACCTGTTATGTGCCCAACAGATGAACCCATGCTTTCATGCCAGAAGGCATTTTCACTATGCAAAATGTACACATATATGTGCAGGACATGTGATCATTACCTAAACGCCACCCAGATGTAAAACAGCAGTACACAGATTTTGGGTACTTGAGGGTGAATAGAAGTGGCACACGATGGGAAGGGGTGTGGTCTGACATGGCAATTGAGTAGACACTGATGTGCGACATGAAAATCTAAGGAGGATTAACACGAGGGAGAAGTTTGGGGGATTCTGTATTGGCAAAGTGGGTTGGAGTTGCGGGCACTGCAACTGCCATATGTTCGTCACTGGAGGTGTTTGCTGGCGACCATTTTATGAGTGGAGAACAACACGTTGACTTTCGTGCGTCACGAATAAACAGAAATGACCAGGGTAGAGGAAAGCTTGCTCAATGGTTGGCAGACCATCCTCATTTTGCTGTACGTAATTCTATCATGTTCCTTTCGACCGGAGCAATAGGTAACAGTAACATAAATTGTCATAAAGCAGCGGACATTGGCTCCCATACAATGGGAACATTCGTTGGGACGAACTTTGCAGACATGAAACTATCTAAGAAGAATGCAGTAGTCCCCTTGGCTGCTATGAGCAAACCATCAAAGTAAACATGGAAAAATTGGTGGTCGACCCTCTGATGATTTCTCAAAGAACACTGATAAGCAAGAAAAAGGGTCAGGGCTATAGCAGACCTCTTGAAGTATGAATTGTCTCCATACACAATTACTCTTTTTTGACGAAGGGTGCATGCGGAAAACTAAAAAGTCAGCTCTGTACGACGCCTTCCCTTTGTGCAGAAGTTCACTAGACCTCAAAACGAGTTACACTGTAGTGGATTGTGAATTCTTCCTTCATGGAGTTAAGTGGAATGTTAGTACTAAGTTCTCTTCCATCTGCGAGCATTACGTGTCATACATTATCAGTCACTCTGCTGTAGTTTTTAATATGTATGAAGACAATAATTCCACTAAATGCGCCGAACAGAAGCAGAGAGGAACCTCTAAAACATCAGTGGATGTAAACTTTGATGAAAATATACTTTCCAATGTTCAGCAGGAGAAATGTATTGCCAATGAAAAGAACAAGACCAAACTGATTGAGTTGTTAGTTGAGATGTTGACTGCAATATATATTTCATGAAACCCGGAAGAAGAGACATTAAGGACAAGGTATACTCCACCAGACAATTGCAGAAGCTACCCTTTAGTAGATCTATCCTGTTCATCCACAGTTTCACAGGGCGTAACACAACATGTGCGATATTCAACAAAAGCAAATTGTCCATTCTGAAGTGTTTTCTAAAAATGTCAAATGAGACTAAAGCCATAGCTAACATCTTCTACGACCCCACATCAACACCGAGCTGGGAAGGAGATGTTTCTCACAATGAACCAGGCCCCACCGAGTGAACGTGATTTGAACAATCACCGATACAACTCCTTCGTGAAATCCTCCACCAAGGTGAAAGCCAATCTTGCTTCACTGCCTCCGACCAAAGGTGCAGCCAAGCAAGACTTTTTGAAAGTGTTTTTACAGAGACGACAATGGCTTGACGACTCTCTCAATCCAGAACGTTGGGGTTGGGTACGAGACAAAAGTTGAGTCCTCAACCCCATCAAAACAACGGATCCAATGGCTCCTGGTAGCGTCCTGAATTCAATTTTTTGCCTTTGTACTACTGACTGTGGTGGCAGATGTGGATGCCGGAAGGCAGGTATCCACTGCTCATCTATCTGTGGATGCGATGGAGTCTGTATGAACAGCATACCAATACGAGAGGAAGACGTGGAATATAATGAAGATTTTATGGATTTTGAAGATACGATTGAACTTTGAAGATATTTTGAAAATATATTATTTGCTTAATAATTTCTACCTTTTTTGTAAATAAAACGGTTTTGTTCTAATTTACGTTTCGTTACTTTATTCCTACCTGGTATATTAGCAATTTTTTTGAAGAAAGTGGACGTTTCCTGTATTGACGAGACGTATATTTGGATTATTGTGTATGTGCAGTTGACATCGCTTATTCGGGACACATCAGGCCGTACCTTTAATTTCCATATCACACACTTTATATACACACTGAACCGAACAAAAATCATCGTCTATACATCTGTTCGGAACTAACTAATATGTCCCCGTTAGCCAATTTGTCTCTTTAAACCAGTGTCCCCAATTACTAGTTTCCACGGTACATACTATGTACATAATTCATACATAATTATTATATACCTATACATTTAATTATAAACACTTGGGCTAAATATATTATAAAGTCATAAAAAATTATTTTGAATGGAAAAAAGTTTTAAAATAAAAAAAAAAAAATCAATACACAATATATACGGTAATATAGAGAGATAAACCATGTACAAGGTTATATAGAGTGTTGCAGCCCTCAAAGATGAAAATCAGGAAATTAGCAGTTTTCTAGCAGAATCTCGAAACGTACCTTACAAATTCAAACCGCTCTAACTTTCAACCAGTTGAAGATAAATGAGTACATATTTATATTTTTTGAAAAAAATTTAAATCTCTACAACTATGTCTCCAACGATGTTTCTGTATAACAAAAGAGTGACGAGCTAGAAGGTCAATTTTGACGAAAAGCGTGAGGTGAAATAACTTTTTTTCAAAAATTATCCATATTTGCTGGCGGATATCTCGGAAACCGTAACAGATAAGAACAAACTTATTTAACCATTTTATAGGGAATTTAATCTTCTTCCATTTTTATTGAGCGGACATTTTTTGTGCAATGCACTGTTTTTAAGTTATAAGCGAATAACTGGAAATCTATGGGATTTAATTTTACGTTGTTCAGGGGACCTACCCCTACACATTCCTGAAACGATTATAACTACATGTTTTAATACGTCCATTTGGACTTTTTTGGTCTAGTTTGCCTGGACTATAGGGATTTTTTAACCTCGGAATTTCGCTTTGATTCGGAAATATGTGAAAATATGTTTCACTGTTTGGGGCATTAAGTGTAGTATCTTAAGTTCGTTACTGGGCTATTTTTCCCGCCCTTTTTTGGTAATGAGTGGTCTGTTTTCTCTTACTTTAATTTGGTTCCCTGTGTGTGTAGGTGTGTGTGTGTAGGTGTGTGTTTGCGCGCGTGTATATGTAGGTGTGTTTGTGTGTGTTTGACGTATTGGCAAGTGGAGAATGTACCATTTTCTTTCTTATTTCTTAGTTTAACAGCATCACAACATATGTTTAGTTTCACCGGAATTAATAAATAATGTCACATTTGATATATTTATATGACAAAATGAACAAAGGTGGAGTTCTCGCCAGAATTTATTTTTAAAAAATTTGTATATAGAATTCGAAAGGGATTAACATAACTGTAAAATTTCAAGGTTTCCGCAAAATAATCTAATTTTTTTTCGCACTTATGAAGCTGTATGTGCCTGTCTTTGCTGGAATTCGTATTCTGCATTGTTGACTAATGTTTCGGGAATAAAACTTGGTTTTAGTTCGCATAATACATCAAGAGTGAATACTACGCGTAATACATAAAGAATGAATCATATCGACACCTACTGATTTAGGGTCCGCGCATATGCATACACATGTTCCATATTAATTTTCATTCGGCTGAAGTCGCGTAGCAGTGGGGTGAAACTCCGGAGGGAGGATGGTGGGTTGTTTTATCGTGGGTCATATATATATCTGATAATGGAGCGAATGCAAGCGAACTGCAAGCGAATGTATGAAAATACAGAAATTTTGTTTTCTGAAGTTAACTGTTATTTATGATTTTGTACTTGTGTGTGTGTATGTGTGTGTGTGTGTACTTTTACGCTAGCGTCTCATCACACTATAATTTTTTTTCCTACAAAACTTACAATGCGTAGATTATTTGCATGTATATAGAGTTTTATATGCGGACACTGGGGGCTAGAAATATCGTTTTACGAGGAGTAACCATATGGACATTTTTCCTGCTGCCTAAATATTCTAATGTACTGATTTTAAACTTGGGAGGGACTGCTTTTCGCCGTCGGTCCTACTTTTTTTCATCATTGGAACTGAAATTTGTTCATCGTCGTTGCGGCGTATGTACTTGCGCGGAGCAGGTGGCGGTGAAAGCGGAAGTGGAGGCTGTGGTGGTGGTAGTGGAGGTAGAAGCAGAGGAGGAGCTTTTATTAAGTATTTATTAACATTGTTCATCGATGGTGGGCTATGTAATTCTATACCTGAGCGGAAATATATATTTTTGGTATTTATTAGTTTTTTTTTCCTTCGTCTGTCCTGAAATTTGGTTTGTATTATGGCATATTAGGGGCTTTGGACGATACATTTTTCATTGGCATCTGTACAGTTCTGTCATCACTGGTCCTGTCATCGCTGATCCTATGATTACATCGTTTGTCCTATAGTTTTTTCCGTCGTTGGTGGGATGTATACTTCTCCTACTTAACACTGAATAAACTTATCTAGGTAATCTTACTTTTTTCCCTTAGTTTTATAATATCGTACTTTTACTTTTTGAGAGACAATAATATTTTTAAACGTACTTTCAATGTACGCACGTGTAGAGGAAATGCCTTGGTGGTGCAGGGATTTGCATATATTAAATATTGTGAACTGGTATTCCCATCGGCATGTCCCCTCCATTATTGTACAATAGTTGCCAGGTGTCGACCCTGGACAATCTTGTATGTTACGTCTCATCATATAGGGAGACGTGCATATTTTTTTCAGAACTGAGTATTACTCTGTGTGTATATATTTTTTTTACCAGTTTGTCCCCATCAGTACATTAGTGCGTATTTTGTCCTGCCTGTATAGTGTTTTTCATAGGTGTTGCACCCTGTGCAATTTTTTCCCATAAGTACTGTACCGTGTATGTCATGTCTGTTTGTCCTCGCAGTATTGTAATGTTCATAATTAGTCATAAATGAGCACAGAGAAGTGTTTTTCTCTAAAGTTTGTTATATTTCCCCAGTATAATTTTTCTAACCAGTACTGTACTATATTTTACCGTCAGTTTGTCCCCCCGCCGAAACTGTAACTTGTACAAGTTCCTGTAATTTTTACTGTAGTGTGTACAGTTTTGCATAAGTGTTATATAATGTTTTTTCGTAATTATTGTACCGTGTTTTTCCCATATGTCCCCATGTGCATATTTTTAGCTAGTGTTCTGTCCTCCCAGCATGTGTTGTGTCTGAAGTGCTCCAAGTGTCGAACATGGTCCTTACTTTTTCTCGAATGGGCTAGGGTTCCCCGATGTTATAAAGTTTTGTTTCGGAGCTCTCTGTCAGGACTGTGTATATATATGTGTGTGTGTGTATTCTAGACTTTATAAGCCTTGATAACTGGCGTGAAGTTTTCTCTACAACACTACTGTTGGCCGGCGGCCTTCACGCGGAGTGACTTGCCGCTGCAGTTCACGTGTGCGCTTCCAGTTAGGTGGCACAAAAATTAGCATTGGTGGGATGGAATGAACGTGACCAATTTGACAATGAGAAGCATTGCTAGGGGTAATCAGACAATCGGAGAGATTGGTTGGGATAGCATGAACGCATCTGATTGGCTTAAATAATGTGTGTAATTAGTGGAGGAGTTTGAGTGAAGGCGACAAATTAGCGCCACGCATACTTAAAAATATATATATCTGACCATTACCTCGTAATTGAATTAATACACTACCACCATATAGGTAGTGAAAAAATGTATGCTTACCGATATGGTGGTCGAACATGAGAGCATACCAATATGGCAGTCGAACGAAGGCAAGAGACAAATCCCCATAACATATAAACAAATGACGAATGAAAAAAAATTAAACAATGATTACTAATATGCCGGTGGAGTGCATGCGACTAATTGGACGAACGGAAGTGAGAGCATACCAATATAGTGGTCGAACGTAAATGAGTAATTAGCCAATGGGAAAACATTTGTGGCGATGGAGCACACACAACTAAATGGTCGAATGAAAGAGAGAGACAAACTTCTACACAAATGATGCCTACAAATATGGCCCCCTTCGAAAAAATTATGCTTACCAATATGGTGGCATTCGAAACAAATTACGCCTACCAATATGGCGGGGTCGAACATGACTAATTGGTCGAACATAAGTGAGAGCATACCAAGGTGGCGTCGAACAAAGGGGAGAGCTTTCAAAGATGGTAGCTTCTAGTAACGTATATAAATTTTAAAAATATTTTTATAACAATTTTTTATACTCTTTTGAATAAATTTTTAATAATTTTTTTATAAATTTTAGTAATAATTTTTTTTAGTAATTCTTAGTAGTAAATTTTTTAAATAATTTTTTTAGTAGTAAATATTTTAATAAACTTTCCGGACTTCTTTGGGTTTTGGGTCAAATATCATTGGTCAGGCATCAAGGGTCAAAGGTTATTGGTCAATGGCTCTGGCTTCCAATATGGCGGATGGCGACATCACAACACGGTGGCTGGGTGGCTCCTATGCTCCTGCCCCAGGTCCTGTTGGCCCTTGCGATAAAGCGAAATGATAGAATGCGCAGTTTGCATTAGAAGCTCGCCATGTTACCCAGCAGATGTTATTATCCCAGAGTAACTTTCAAACAAGTGTGTAGAATAGAGTTGTAATCAATTTTGTAATAGGCAAGCGTGCAAGCTCCACTATTCTCCAGTTACCACACTGCATTAAATAATCAAATTGTGAGACATCAATGTTGAATTTCAGTGGTAAATATGAACAGCGAGTTAGATAATACAAAGTCTGAAATGTTACTTTTGAATAGTATAAATCCTCTAAAATAATGTAAAAAGGTGGCAATCATTATACAGTATGCACGACCTAGCCTAAAGAGAAAAGCCGTTCAGTATAAGTCAGACAAATAGAAGGCAGTAGTAAACTGAACAGCAGCTGGCAGTGAATAAAACGAGGCAACCTTGCGCACAGAGCGAACTACAAAACTGTGGCACTGCACTTATTGCGTGGCCCCGCTCGCGATGTACAGTAGTAGATATGCAACTTCATAAAATGCTTACCACTAGTAAAAATTAATGCACGCTAAAAGTTGGAACTGATTTTCGGCTCCAAAGGAATTACAGCAAAAAAAATTGTTCCACAAGCAAGTAGACAAGTGTGTGTGGTGTGAGTGTGTGCATTAAGTGCAGAGGATAGCTTAGCACTGAATAGCATATTAAATTAAGGGGTGAAATTACAGTGCAACCCTTTGCAAAGTGCTACATTACACATAAAAACGAAATATAATACACTACACATACATATATACAGTACATGAGTGCCCAAATGAGAAACCTTTCTTGTCATCAGCTAAAAAGCTTTTCAAAACATCACTTATAGCCTTGTCTGGCGCTAGGCAGACGTTAGACCAAGCAGAAACTGACACAACTCATATCACCACAAGAGACACAATAAACAACGATAGCGAGGGGTTTAGTAGTGAAAATCATTAACAAAGGGTTAGTACCAAGTCAGTCCCAAATAGAAACACAAGAAACTGTGACATAAACATATCAGACACTAAATCCAACCTTAGTGTATACGGTCAACACACTTATAAAAACATTCAGTCACACATAGCAACACACATTAACACACAAACAGAAAATATAGACCTACGGAAAATGTTAGATGTACAGCCGGTAAAAGTGGCAATGGACCAACCAGAAAAAAATTCCTGTATTTTCAGGGGAAAATCACCAAAATGTGCCAGAATTTTTTGAACAATATACGGCAGCTAGTGAAACAGGTGGAATGGCACAGAAAAAGGAAAAAAACATAAAATTTTACCTAAATGGTACAGCCAAGAGGGCGTATAATAACCTAGTACAACCTAGAGTAGGAGAGGTCACATGGGACGAAATAACTGCAAAACTCAAAAACACATTTACACCAACAAATTGCTTAGAAAAATGTAGACAATCACTACTCACAAAAAAAAAAAAAAAAAAAAACAGCGCATTGGGGAAAGCTGTCAAACACATATAGAATTATTCATATATTACAGAAGGAAATATAATCCACACATCTCCCATACAGGATTTACAGCCATAGTATGGACATTGTTAATACCATCTATAGCTGACAAAATTATAAGTTTACAAAATTATATGGCGGAACAACTAGTTAATCATTTAAAAAGCGTAGAGTTTGGGTTGAGCAGATTAAATGATGCCATCATCAACACAACTCACTACCCCGAAACAGAAAAGGCTTCACTTGGAATTAACAGAGTTAAAAGAGGAATTAGCTAATCTGACAACAAAAGCACAAGAAACTAACAGAATACACTAAAATAACACTCAACCCAACCAAGACAGAAATAATTACAAATGCCAGAATGCACAAAATCATTAGAGACATGATTACAAGCCAAGTGTAAATAACAGGGAAAATAGGGCGCAAACGAAATTGCAACACATTGCCATAATTCAAAGGGCAATCACACAACCTGTAAAACAAGGGTATTATAAACCATCTCAAGGGAAAAAATATGACTACAAAAAAGAAAAGCAAAGCGAAAATAAATGGCAAGATAACAATGAACCACAAATTAAAAATACAGGGCAGAACAAATACCACAGCCAAGAATATCTGCCAGAGAGAACCAGGAAAAACACAAGTATCACAGAAAATAAAAATAAATCAAAACTAAGTTATGAAAGGAGAAGATGTGTTACCCCTGAGGATAGCGTAAACAAAAATATGTGTAGCAATATATTTAACAAACACATTCCGGGCAGTACCTACACTGATATAGCTATGAAAATTTTAAAAAATAAAAGACAGCCACTGTAGGTTGTTTACAAGATACACACAAACAGGTAGATATAAAAAGTAGTGTCAAAAACAAATGAACCAAAATCATAAATAAATTTCAGAGAAAGGTAACCAAGGAAACAAAGTTGTCGTGAGGGTGCAGCCCAGATGGGAAAAACAGAAAGGTGAAAACTTGGAAAGCAGCGCAAATACCATAGGTCAAAATACAGATCAGGAAACACAACAGGCAGGCGCGAAAAACCTTGAAAATTGCGAGAGTGCCGACAATAAAATGCAAGACATCGAAATTCTACAGGACAACACCCCGCACGACAAAATATGGGGATTATTCATAGGACCATGAAGCAAAAGTCAGGAAATTTGCACCTCATGCCAGTGTACCGGACACCATGCAAAAATTGCGAATCATTCCAAAACCATGAATTTGAATTTGATACTGATATCGCTGCAATTATTAGGAAATTTAAAAACAAGTTTGGAATGTGACCATGTAAACTGCGCATCAATACGGAAGACGATTCTGACAGACGCGGTCATAACCAAAACACAAATACGGAGTAAAGTGGTAATGATGAAGCAAGGTCACCAGGAAGGCCACTGAGCCACTCCCAAAAAGAATATCCACCCCAGCAAGACTGCAAACAAACACTTGCCAAAACATCAACACCATATACTGAATGAAGTCAACGGCAAACAGTACTATGCACTAATGAACACAGGATACAATCGAAGTTGCATAGAGAGCACCTTATTAACTACTCAACTACCACAGAGAAATTCTCATAGGTAGGAGCAACTCAGGAAATAGAAACATCAAAAATGAAAACTAATGTAAAGATCAGTATAGAAGGCAACATATTTTTTCAGCGGATTTATTAGCTAGCGATAACTTTAAAGTGGACGTCATATTAGTAGTATACTTATTTAAGGAATATGATTTAATACCATTTATAAAACATAACATCATATGTATTAATAGTAATAACAGTGACAAGGCAATACACATTCCATTATACACTTCGGTAGTAGGAAAGGAGCAAATAGACACAATTGAATATTGGATAAACAGAATTAAAAGCATAGAAGTAAATATTGAAAATAATATGATAAGCATAATTAATAAAAGTTTAGATTCTTATCAGAAAGGAGAACTTTTAAAGTTTATAAAAAAAACCCAAGACAATTTCGCGAACAACATATTCGAGTTAACAGAGGCAAAAAATAGTCACATTAAACTCGAAATGCTAACAGATAATACAATTCACACAAGGCCCTTACTGCGTTACAAATATTATAGGGCCATCCACAATAGAAATTCTAACTGGCAGAACAGGAAAAATGCGACATAGTAAATACATGTAACGTAAAAGTTGCGCCCATAAGAAATTAATTCTGTTTTGGTGTTGTGTTGCAGATAACATAAAGCATATCATATGCAACAAACACTTGTATGTCCGACCAGACGGACCACTTAATCTGTTTGAGGTTCCCACAGATGGAGAAGGCAGCTCCGGGACCACAGTCAAGCATATGATGTGGTAACAAGGGTAATATGCAGGGGGCGAGGTAACTTATAATATATAAAATATGCTAAGTTATGGTGGAGAGAAGAAATTGCATTAAAGTATTAAGTAATTCAAATCATCAGGCGAGTAGCCTATTAATGCCAATATTATTACAGACTTTATTCTAGTATATCAAGAGAATAATATATATAATTTATTATCAAATATAGTAATCAAGTATAATGAAAAGAAAACCCTACTTTCTTGCGAATTATGTATCCTTCCACCATATGTAAACAAACATTTCCATATGACTCTCATGTGATAGCCACATGTTAATAAACTCAATGTTTACATTTCAGGACTGCTAAATGTAACATGTATACATTTAGCAGTCCTAAAATGTATAATATTATATATAAAACATGTAACATATATGATATATAAAACACACAATATATGTATATGTATATATAGTAAAATATACAATATATATAGTTTGTAACACATATAATATATTGGGTCATGTCAAAGCTCCGATAGACCAAAACTTTACACAGTAAATAATTGAAAAATGAATGCCCTAGCGATGAAGTCACGGATACCGTGAAATAGCAAACATTAAACTTGGACAGTGAACAAGGACCAACACGACACGTTAAAAAAGTACACATATTAGTTAAGTCTAAAAATAATTGGGAGGGGCTGCCAAATCCAGATTTTGAAATAGACTAGCACTGCACACCCAAGGCACAACACCACTTGTCACACAAATTACCAAACATTTAAAAATTGTACCACAAACTTAATGTTTCCCACGACTCACTGTTTTCTAAGTGCCCCATCGCTATGTAGCGTGACTAGTAAAACATCAGATCGAAAGCATGGTAGCTGTGTTTGGCCTCAGCTGACTGAAGTGAAGTGCAACTAAGCCATCAGGAAGAAACATACATCCTGCAGGCATAAGGTAGCGGCGTAACGTAGCAGACGTCTGAAGTATATAAAGTAGACAGAGCGAGGCCTTGCAAGGCCTTAAATAAGCAACCACGAGAAATAAAAATATAACGATGCACGAAAGTGAAAGGCGGGGAGGCATTACAGCGTGGTAAAACGAGGGGATCTGAGCCAAGCAAAGAGTACACTACTTCACAGAAGAAGATGGTGTTAATAAACTTAACGTGATGGCAGTAACGTGGCAGTATATAAAATATGTAATATATAAAAAAGTAAAATATGTAAATATGTGCATGTAAATGTACATTTTAAGGATAGTTTTACATGCACCTTTATAAATGGAGATAAATATATATATTTCAACACTAAAAATATAAACAAATACATTTGTGTGTGTGTGTGTGTGTGTGTGTGTATATATATATATATAATACATTTTTTTTACACTGTTACTCTGTGTTTGTACTCTTCTGAGCCCCTCCAAAAAAGAAACACGACATTTATACTGTGAATTGAAATGGTAACATAAGGGTATACCAGGCTTGTAACTGGTACCACCTTCATTTGTACAAAACAATTACATTATATATTATATTATATATATATTATTTATAGCTAACTGAAATACGAATCTCATAATGTATACATTTCTGGTGGCTCTTGTGGCCCAATTGGGTGTGACATTTATTTTTTGTCAAACACACTCAGACCCCAAGAATCCAATTTTATAGGTAAAGTGCATGGACTCTCATCACTGTTGTAGTTCCTTCATTGAAACGACGGCAGCAAAATAAAAACTAAAATGAGAAATTTATTTAAAGAAAATTACAATACTTACAAAAAATGGTTCATGCTTGTACACACAAGGCTGAAAGAAATATGTCTTATTATTAATGTAAAACCAATACATTTCCACAAATGACAGCAATATTATAATGTAAAGGACAAATTATAAAAGTAATACTTACAGGCAGTGTTCGATTTTAATGCCTGACTGCCTGCCCGAGATAGGTAGAAATCAGCATGGACAGGTTAATGTAATTCGCAAGCAAACAGGAGCTCTGGGAGTCTGGGGTTTTGACTATGCCGTGTAATTTACAGTTACATTAAATTTTAATTACTACACTATTTTTGCGGCCAAAGTGGCAGATATAACAACCAATTATGCTTACTCAAGAACGCATACTATCTTCGATGATATTTCTCAAAAGGTAGCAAGTTGTCTTGTCGAATATCCATTTCGAAATTTAAACATGGAATTATTCTATAGGCTTAAATGTTGATAATTAATTGTAAATACTTTCTAATTCTTATTACGGCATTACCAAATAAAACAATTAGGCCTACACTTGCATAAAGAAAGAATGTGGCCAACAAGCACAGCAATAGGTCTACAGTTAACAAAGCCAGCTTCAACATTTTATAGTTTATATGTTGGAACACCTTTGGTGTAGCATTAAACTGTGACGTTTATGTTAGCTTAACAATAGTAAAACTTAACACTGTAACTTGGGATGAATAACTACATGAACACAAGTTTGGGGTTAAGTCTACATTACAAAATAACACAGTAAAATAAAAAGGTGTAAAATTAATGTATAATTACTGCCAGCAATATTTGCACTTGTTTTAAGGGCAGAAAGGTTACATAGCTGGGCATAAATAGATACGTACAGACGTATTTGAGGTTAGGCCTACATTACAAAACAACACAGTAATATACAAACATGTAAAATTAACGTATAATTAATGCAGGCAAAATTTTCACTTGTTTTCAAGACAGATTGAAGAAAGGTTACATGGCTGGTCGTAAGTAGATACATACAGATGCATTTGAGGATAGGCCTACATGGCAAATCAACACTGTGATATAAAAAGTGTGAAATTAATGTATAATTATTGACGGCGAAATTTCACTTAATATCAAGACAGATTTAAAAGAAAGGTTAAACATATGGTCATGTGTACATAGTTACACATAACTATTTATATTATTTGTCGAACTTAGGATATAACATGTACTTCGCAAACCCACATGAATATATTAATGTTGCATATCTGTTGTCGTTCATTTACTTTAATCATTGCTATTTAAACTTTCCATTTTTAATATCACGTTTCCAACCGTCGATTCCTAATTGTTCTTTTTAACTTATTACTTCAGTAACGTACTGGCGATAAGCGGGCAAAATACGCCATAAAATCTGTCTGGGGAAACACGTCGTAAAAACAGATTTACACTTACCTCCGGACAGTTGTAGTTGAGATTTCCATAATTTCTGCAATTTGTTTGAAGATCTTGCACGGCTTCATCTCTCCTCGACGAATTAAAGAATAAATACTTTCGGCGAGATTTATAATGTCTTCCTCACTCTGACTACTCGTAAATAGTTTGCTGGAAATCATGACTTTACACAAAATCACTACAACACAATTAAACACTATTCGACCTATAATAAAACACTGGTGATTGCAGATATGCTGTAAAATAAATGAAAAATATTAAAACACAACAACTTCCAGCTTCCAAATTTGTAGCTTGCCTCTCAACCACTCCACACAAGCAAAGCCAAGCAACAAGCATGAAGGAACCACAACAACGGGCCGTTGGTTTTGACCGTTGCGCCGATCACGTGAAACAGTATAATTATGATTTACAGTAAATACATTGTCTTTACGCCAGTAATTACTTTAAATTGTACAAAATAAATTTCAAACAACTTAAGTAGCCATACATTTAAACATTACAGTTGCAATACAGCGTTATTTCTTAGAACTACTTTTCAAATGTCATTGCCAACATAACTGGGTTAGTTTATCCCCAGTCTATGCGGTAACACACATGGTTATACACAAGCAGTAGTTTTTTTTCAAAGGTTGATTTCTAGAGTGCTCACTTTAACGTGAACGGCCTTTAAGTGCTGTCATCTCACTGAGCACGACAAACCCCCATTTCTAATAAGAGTTTGAATTGTAACCCCGGGCAGTAACAACTTGAATCGACATGTTTTTCGTACACATTATTTTTTGCGTACCTTTGAAGTAGATTACAACCCCAATCTGTAAACATTGAGTCACATTGTAGACCTTCGTGCATCTAACATATATTTCTCGACTAGTGAACAATAATTTTCTGTCGATTTCGTTTCACATAAGAACGGAATGAAAACTCTTCTATGGTGTATGAAAATATTCATTATTAATATCAACTTTGTAGTTGTAAGTGCTAATAGCACTCATATTTTATGTTGAACACCAAACTACAGTAATATAATAGATTAGAATTAAAACAATTACCATTTTTTTTAATGATTCATTTTTGCAAGGGTAAATAAAACCGACTTGTAGTTGATGTCGCCGCAAATTTAAGCAAAAGCAGAATTCTACGACAGAAATGAAACACATGCAATGGACGCCACTAGTAAATCATGAGTTGGGTATTCACAACTGCAATGAAACCTACAGGTTCGATTTAGTAGGACGTGAACAAAAGTGTGGGTGAGCCGAAACCAGGGTATTGACCTACTTTTGCCGGCTGTGGAACTGGCAATTTCGCCTGTTACCTCCCAGTCGAGATACCCAAAAGTATCTGCGATAATTGATTTAAAAAAAAGGACTTTTATGTAAAAAACTGCTAACAACGAGAAATTAATTTTCTTTTGAAATTAATGGAAACCCGTGAAAACCAAATTAATGTAGGCCTATAGCTTAAAAATGGGTCGATACAAAACTAAAGCATTTTTTGAATTTCTATTGTACTGAAATGATTATACGAATATTTTGTACTATAAAATACTTTCATATATTTGCTAATTGTTTCAAAAACTGAGATTATTATTATTATTTCATTATTTTATTACATTGATATATGACTGTTCAATTATTGGCCTTATTCATAGTTGTTTTTAGTCCAGACTAAGGAAAATCATCCCCCGACCAAAATGTTTCTTATTCAGAGAACCATATTATTGGTAGTCCGAGAATTATCTTTCTTTAGTACAGCCGAACATATAATCCCCAATTCTGGTAGGCCTAACGACGTATTAAGTTTAAAAAAGGGCTAGGCGAAGATAAACTAAGACAGTTTCGTTAATAATACATGCTAGTGAAAGATAGATAAAGTTTACAAAACACAAGAAATACGTTTAACGCAGATTCTGTCAATCTGTATGCAAAAATATACCGATATAATGGACGAAATGTTCCGTGAATAATATTTCGAAGGAAGTATAATGATAATACACCAGTGTAAGGCTACAGCAATGTCTTTCTATCAAATGTGTCAATCAAATGCCTTCTCTGAAAACCGATTCTTACCAGATGTGATATTAAATCTTCCAAAGAGAATTTCAATACAAATCCTTCTTTGACAATACATAAAGTAAAGTATTTCCCTAGATAAAATGTATCGGCAGTTCAAGGATAATGTCGTGGGTTCATGTGCATAGGGGTTCAGGTTCGAGTATCGTCCGTGTAAGAACATTTTTACCAATTTACAGTGTATTTTTGTAATGTGTTTAGCATAAAAAAACAAATTTATCATCATTATAAAGACATTATTGGCATAAGAAAATGAAATCAACCCATACTACCAGTGCAAAGGGGTGGGATATGAAAAACTAACAAATCAATAAGTAATAATAATAATATTATTATATTAATATGATGAAGAGTCAGATGTATAAAAATTTCAAAGAACGTTTTATTGCAATTATGAAAAATTCCTTTTACCGATATAATTAATTTTCTTAAGATGTATTTGCCATCGAAACAAATAGTCATATTTAAAAAGGAATTGAATGAACAAGGGAAATTTTAACCAGTAGTTCACATTTGAAAATCAAAAACCTTATAAACTTTACAGTCATACATGATACTGGCTTAACAAATTATAATATTACAACTTTAAATCATAAATGAAATATTGATTATGTTTGAAGTTATGGAAAATTTGGTCATTAGGTAAAGGAACAATATATGCTTGAATTTATTGAAGCTACTTTTAACATGTGTGTTGTCACAAATGTGATATTCCTTTCTTAGTTAAGTTTTTATTTGAGATGAGAGTCTGCAGTGCGCATGCACAGTAAACCTGGCAGCAGTGTATTTCGATGATCCTTCGACTAAAGTTAGTCACATTCTAGTCGGGGTTTATGAATACGGTATAGTTAGTCCACCCTTAGTCCGATCTAACCTCAGACCAACTCCGAGGAATAGCATCTCTGGATCATCCTTGGACGAAGATCTGACAATGCGTATGGCCCTACATGTTCTATATATTTATCATAGATGTAAGTTACTTTAAGAATACTTTTCAATCCTTCCTCATGTATTGGAACGTTCTTTGAAAAGCAGCTGCACTTTCATTTTAATTTTTGAAAATTATAAAAAACGTTAACATAAATTTTACATGCTACATTTATATACAATATCCTCCCACATCCTACTGTTGTGGCATCATGAAGGTTAAATGTTTAGATCTCGTCAACGGGTCATATATGACTAACATTATAACTGTTCTTTGTTATAGGTACATTGTCACTGTTTTTAATTGTAAATTCTCTTTCAGGATATATATTTCTCTATGTAAAAATATAATATTCCTGTACCAGAGGGAGCTGTTTGCAGTATTCATAAACTTTAAAATTTATTTATTTTTGTTACAATATAAAATTTTTATTCCAACTAAATTATTTAAAAAACAATAACATAATGTTAAATCACATTTCACTTAGGGAATATAGAACATCAAGCAAGGTTGATGGGTTGCATAATTGCACCTTCATGCACGCTGCCCTGGTCGCAAGGGAAAAGCATATTTTGCACACTACAACAAAAATCCAAGTTGAAGGCCCGCGCCGCTGTATAAATTCATCACAACACACAGGCAGTCCTACCTTGTTACGCACTGCAAGAAAGAAACCAGTGGCTGTTCCTCAAACAATTCCCATCGAGTAAATTTTCCTTCCGATTAGTCAACCAACCATAGCGAAGAGGACTTCGCCCTAACCATTTTCCCACTGCCAGAATATGTCCTATTCTGAATCCAAATGAAGCTATCATGTTGCCAACATACAACAATGCGAGATGATGAGGACATCTCGCTTGTTAACAAAGGGTATAATGTTATGTTTGGCAATCAGACCTTGCTAGCCTGATCGCATTCTCAAACCTATCGTCGGTAATTGGGACACGAGTCATGAGCGGCTAAACTGTTGTATGCAGCCGACGAGAATGCAAGGCAATGAAATGCTGGTGTTTGTCACTGAGAGGAGCACCCTTCCCCGCCTTTTCCCGCCAGCGTATATGTACCTGCAGTTCTGAAAACATTCGCTATATCACTGCAACACTTGACTGGTAGCACGTCTACGACATTTGTTACTTGGGGCTTATAATTAGCTATTGTTAAAGCCAGGAATGGGGCCACATGAGACGTACTGAAAATACAGCATTAGGAGTATATGTTGTATAATATGCAAGGCCTCATTTGCACACACTTAACTGCGATGTTTGTGCATAACATGTCTGAATAACCAAATTATTAACATGTAAAATCTAAAAGCAATAAAATAATTTCAATAAGGTATCTCTGCAAACACAAGTAAAACAGTAAACAGAAACACGCAAATATGTGTAAATCCAAATACAAAAGGCACTCTGAGACATGAGTTTCATGGTGACGAAAAACAGAAATAAGAAATGAATCTAGTGTATACCTTTTTAATTAGATCTTATCCTAACATATGTATGTATGTAATGTCAACATGTTAGCAAATATTTAAAACGAAATAACACACAAATTCTCTTCACCTATGCATAGGTCAGTCCGTGTCTGACAAGGAATTGGCAAGCTCTGATTCAGATGAGGGAATATTTTAACCACTTAAATCACTGGAGTCAATGCCACTGTCCACACATATAACAAAGCTGTCGATAGCATTTTCCATCCGCCCATCCATCTCCCAGTAGCATTCCACTATTTTTGAACATGTAAACTTTCGCAGTCCTGCTTGGTGACAAAGGAAATCTCTCTTCTTGTTACATATTCGAACTTTGTTAGACTGAAGTCTCCTGTGACATTGCTTTCGCATACAAGTTTCTTGGTCTTTGCCCACACCTCATTACATCAAGGCATTCTATTTTAAACTCTCATATATTCGACATGGTTTTTTACTGCTATTATGAATTTTAATTAGGCTGAAATGTCCAGACTTCCTCATGTTTTCGTGGAATTCTTCATTATTTATATTCCAACAAAATCATCATTTTTTCTTCACAGAATACTTTGTTGGCGGTTCGTTCCTTTGCACGCATTACCTAAAATAACATTTTTTTCGGGGTCATTAGGTGATAACATTTCATTATTCCACTTTTGAAAATTGTCTGCATTCATCTGACCATGATAGTCTCCAGATTACTTTCCAGCCTCAAATATAAGAAAGTGCCATCCAGAAATCCATTTTAAGTTCCCACGTGCATAATAATTGAGCGGTTTTATGATCTCATATTGGTAAGAACATCAAGCTGATCTTTGCTTTCTCCAACATTTGTTGAAGGTTAAATTACTAGTCACCCACGATTCATCAAAGTAAACAATTGGCCGCTTCTCTTTTCTGTAACGTCGCATTGATTTTAAACATTCACGGAGCAAGTGGACAATATGTGTGCGCTCAATAAAATATTTCTTTTGTTGGCACACCTTTTCCACTTAAAACCCATTTCCTTCAAAATTCGCATCAAAGTGCATGTGCACTCCCCATGTAAAGACGATTTTGTCTTCAATGGCACTCAGCAGTTTGGGACATATAGGTAATCTCTTCTGTAATACATAAAAGCGTTCAATTAGATCCCTTATTACTCACCTATCAAAATCATCAAATGTAATGTTTATTTCTTCGGGACATGAGCTATGTTTACCGCGTGTTGACAGCGATTTATCGACAGCTACAGTACTTTCTTTGAGGATCCTAATAACTGTACATAGAGAAATACATGCATAATTAGAAGAATGCAGGTTGGTTTGGTTTAATACATTTTTCACTCGTCCATCACGTGCCTCTTCATCGCATTCTTGAAATATATGTCTGATAATGTTTCGGGCCTCACTGTGAACTGTATTACCTTTCTTCTGCACGGGCTCCACGTGTAACACTCTTCAAAGACATGTCAGACAGTCCCGTACCGTTAGCAGCTTATACCGCCGACAGCGCAACAACACTACACAACCCAGTTCACGAAGCTGACTAATCACCTACTGTTTTGTAGTGGCTAGTAGCGTAGCTGTACTGTTAGTGTGGACAAGCACATTAGCGAGGGTCTGGCTCTGCTGCTCCGGCCAACACCTCTCTCCACAGAGTTGCCTTCTCATCAGCTCTCTGCAATACAACACAAGGGATCCCCTCAAACTGTGGTTAGGCGTGGCTGTTTATAAGTCAACACGTGGCCGATACGAAGGCAGGAAACGTGGCGGACGGTTCTTTTTCGCCGAGACACTGCACAATGAAGACAGCAGGAGATGTCGTAGTACGTCTACATACATCAGACTTTGGAGCCACGAATAAGGTGAAGACTTTATAGTAAAGAGCATCTACATTTTATAATATAACATTGATGATTAATATATGAGAGTAATAATTATAAAAAAAAATTCTCCTCTTAATATTTCTCTAAGCTCCCCGACTTACTAAAAATAATTGAAACGAGTTGTTTACTGCTATTTGGTTAAAACGATTATCAAACCTACCTAATGTATTCTATCTCTGAGTACGCATCTCATACATGCATTTAAATGTGTAATTTTAAAAACTAAAATAACAACAGAGCGCAAGGCAGACGCACGGCATGGCGGATGGTAGCGAGCAGTGGGTGGAGGCAGCTGGAGTAGTCGGGCGACTGCCAGCAGCCGTGAGTGCAGGTACGGCGGGCGACGCCAGTGAGTGGCGGCGGGCAGTCCAGCTCAGCGGTGGAGGCGGCTGCCGCCCCCGGCCAGCTGAGGCCTCCCATGTGCTCCGGCGCGCAGCTGTCGCCATCCGCCACCGCCACCAGCACACTGTGCTCGCCCTCCTCCGCCTGGCACGTGT
Organism: Dryococelus australis; assembly: GCA_029891345.1. Taxonomy (NCBI): domain Eukaryota; kingdom Metazoa; phylum Arthropoda; class Insecta; order Phasmatodea; family Phasmatidae; genus Dryococelus; species Dryococelus australis. The sequence continues at coordinate 233,899,386 of CM056996.1, read as the reverse complement.
ACCAACCGCTCTCCTGAAAGCACACAGGCGTCTCTGCTCAGCAGCGCACATGCTACAGCTGGCTCACAGATTGTCAACCTGTTACTTTCTGATATAAGCTGTTCACGGTAAACAGCACTTTTTGAAGCACTGCCATTTCGAAAATAGTTAATAAATATATGTTATGGTAGCCTTAGATGTAAACTATCGAGTCCGGTGAAATATATATTCACTGTATTTACATGGTAATATTTAGTTTAAAATTTGACGGGAAGATAAAAAATGACTGATATGAAAAAAGTAACTAGGGTCTCAAAAGGGCTCTCTTTACCATGACCCACTTGTGTCACATACTGTAAACGACTGCACTGCAAAAATGTCATATAGTACAATTAGTATCAGTTTAACATTTACCAGTAAGTTGCGTTTTCTGTTCCGTGAAACACTGATATGACTTATTATATTAAAAATATGCAGTTATATTAAAATCCAATTTCTTGCTTTTAATTTGTTGATCACGCAGTTAAGTGTTTTCTTGAGGGGAAAAAAAGGGTAATTTATAATTTAGTTATCGTTTAAACAATTTACAAACAGCATGATCATTAGCCTTTCTAAAAAAAATTCGCAACCATTTAGTCTCTTTCTGCTCTTGTTTGTTCTTATCCCTACTTTATTACACTAAAACAGATACCACATAGTATACCAACCCAAAACAAGTACTTGATAGCGCCAATACTTGATCAAACGCGTAGAAAATAGCTGTACGTTACGTAAATAAGGAAACCCATAAGTAAAGAACAGCACAACTCTGCATAGCACGAATAGCATGACTTTGGACTTATTATTTGGCATTGATTACAATTGTACTGGGAGCAGTCGGCACAGCCTGACAGAATTATTCGACAGCAGAATCAGGTTTATTAATTCGTGAAACTTATCTGGAGAAGTATAACGCACCTACCTTTAAGAGATGTGGTAATAGATTATGGGATGCTCCATATAAACTCCTCTTTTTAAATATTTTATGCAAACACAATGTATGCTTACAGCACTTTTTTTTTCCATCGTGCTACTCTTCCTATGCACAAACTGCTGACGATATCAACAATTCCTCGACAGATGACCCTTCCATGCAGCTGGTTCTCGCAACGTCGTATTGTCGGTCGGTTCCCTCCAGGCCAACACAAGTGGGTTGAAAGGAGCCTCCCCCCCCCCCCCATATTTAATACTCAATTTATTTAGTTGGATGATTTTTTTCAAAAAGAAAATTCCGGAATTACCCCTCTACCCAACTAGCTATTCGCCTTAGATGACAATACTATGTAGCATGAGGACTAAAACTAAAAACTCATAATTATATCACAACATAATTCCTGCCAAAATCTAGTAAAATCAATATTACGATCTAAAGACGAGTTCTTTGATCAGTAGTTATGTATGTATTGCTGTGTAAGATCAATACCTAGTTAAGCGTATGGGTACTTTCGGAATTTTCTTTTCCAAAATGTAATCATGCGAGAGAAACCAAGAATCCAATGTGAAGGGGGAAGATCCCTTTTAAACACGAGCCGAGCCGCATCGAACCGAGCTGATTCGTGCAACGCTGTGCCATGTTGTATACAACACAACTCTCCACAGCATGCACCGTCACATCCATACAACTCAGATATTGGATCACTTTTCGACTCATTAAAATATATGAAACAGTGCATCAGCAACCGCATCCGTGTTATTGACACCACCACGACTGCCATAAACAAGCACTACAGTAGAAAATTCGAAATTATATTAAATGTTTTTTCTAAATTTCTTTGATGGATCCCGACGTTGTTTTATCAATGTCACATGCCGTTTACTGCTTCCACCTACTTCTAGATCCTTGGCTGCACCACCCACCACTTTGACAAATGACAGCAGATGCGGTGGCATTGCACTTATTATCTAATTCACCATCTCTCATTAATGTTGCCTCATACTTACATCACCAGCTGCCGATGCAGTTACAGTCCGCCTATATGGACAGCCATATGCCGCCACACTCATATCAACCTACCTACCACCAATATTCCTTTCCCCACCGAAAACACTAAGGCTCTCAGTCGGGTATAAATACATGTCGTCTTGGCTGGGAACATCAATGCCGTACACAATTTATGGGAGTGCTCCCACACCAAAAGAAGTGATACAACTGCCTGCTGCCGTTTACTAACCAGCCCACCCGAACACACAAACCAGCAGCATTGATTTCCCTCTCTCTAACCCATCATTTCGATTTTCCACGCCATTACAACAGGCACAGATTACCACATTCCTTTGGACAACCTACTACGAACACACACAAACCCTTATCTCCCCAGGTTTAATTTCCACACTGCAGACTCTTGTGGCTATTATGTCAACCAATCTGACTCACTTGGTTTAAAGACTGCATTATATTTCCCCGAAGATTTCGAGAGGAACACTGTTGCCTTTATCAATGCAATACTGGGAGTTACTTCTGCACACATCCCACTCACCCCTCTTCACTCTTACCCAGACATCCAATGTACTCTGTCACTGCGGAACATTTTCTGCGGCTGCTGGAAGACAACACATCTTCCTTAGTGTAGATTTCATCTCCTGATAAATTGTTGGTGCCGGCGGGTGGGTATTCATAAGTTAAAAATCCGAGGAGACTCTGTTCTTCCAGTCACTATCTACAGTATCTTATCTGAAACCAGATGAACATATAAAATCGACCCACACTAACATATCTTCTCTACTCGCCACTCCCACTCTTTTTGAAATGGCCACACATAAGTCAACATCAATCTCTGTTCATCTCCAGACCACATTCTCTTCTGCCCCCATTCACACAATGTCTCATCAGACTCATCCAAAGATAAACATATATTCAACCATGTCACTGTACCCCTTCTACCCGACCAACCTTTATTCCAACTCACCATCTCTACACTTTTTTGCACAGCAGGTCCACCTGTGTCTTTATCCTGCCCCCTTTCCCAAGTCATTTTATGTAACTACACAGTGTTCTTCACCAGCATAAATGCCAATTTATTGCCATGTTCCACTACTGTGGAATGTGTAATTCGATGGACTTTATGTGCCTCTCCCTGAAGAATGTGAGAAGTTTGGATATGCACACGGTTGGTTAATACTCATCCCAGCATGGTCAAGAAAGTAAGTTGAAAAAAAAAAAAAAAAACCCGACGAAGTACTACAAGGAGTGGATTCCTGGCCAGAGGAGGTCAAACTGAGTTTTGCTATGGTCAATACCAACTGCATGATGTTGCATGATGTTTAAGGAGAATTTCAATGAAGAAACCCAGTACCTAGAGAGATTTAAGGTCATGCGACTGAAATTTCTGAAATGTGTGGAATACCAGGGTGTCATGTTCGAAAAGCAAGTTATAATAACATGATCATATAAAATACACAAGTGGTAATACTGTTATCACGATTATTTTAGTAGTGAGTATTTGCCCCTGCCAGCAGGGACCGGAATATTTTAGTCTAAAGTTAAAATGTAAGAGAATATTTGAGGCTCTAGTGAGTTATGGGTGTGCGATTTGATATCAGAAGGCACAACATGTAATGATAAAGCAGAGACTTGACAAGGCCCAAAGAGTTGCATTGATAGCAGTAACCAATGTATACCATACAGTGTCGATTGGTGCCCCTCCAGTGCTTGCAAGATTGCTACCAATAGATGAGCTTGTCACTGAGAGAGTTCATCTGAATGAGATTGAAATGGGATGAACTCCAATAGCTAAATAAAGAAAAAGTGCAAGACAAGCGATTCTTATGAAATGGCAAGAGATATAGGAAACCTTTTAGAAAGACAGAAAAACACAGCCGGTATTTCCTTATCTAAGTGACCGAATGAAGAAAGAGTGGATATCCTTCAACCACTTTGTAGTACAAATGATCACTGGGCATGGTAACACTAATGCGAAATTGTATGGCTTTGGTTTGGAACCATTGTCTGCATGTGTTCTATGCAAAGAACCAGATAAAGTCAGACACATTGCTGACGAATGTGCAAAATAGAGTACATTCACAAAATAATTGTAAAACTCCTGTTAGAATGTGGGAGGCAGCAAATAGACCGGAGTGAAGTCCACCAGTGACAGGGCACTGATAATATCTTCGCTCATATTGTTAGAGGAACCAGATTAAGACTCGGAGAATTTTATGCCTGTCTTGAAGGCGGATATGCAGAGGAGAGCTTGCACACTGTAGAAGAATAACAATATAAAAGATGAAAAAAGAATGTGGGCTATTATAACCAATGGACTTCTTCAGTGAAGCGATCATATGAATATGGGAAACCTGCACTTTAAAATAGATGGCTCAGCATGAAAGGAGCAGGACAAGACAGATTATACACAAGTTGAATAAACAAAGCCGTGAAACAAGAGCAACTGGATACACAACACAAACACATCCCAAAACTCAAGAGTAAGACATTTGGACTCAAGTGAGACGAACCGAAGATAGTCACATGTTTTGTGCATTGACAGTGAAGGTGATGACTAAGCAGAAGGGATTCCGCTTGAAGAAATGACGCAAAGATTATCAAAGGCCAAAATATTGAAAAATTGACCCTGCCCCTTTTTACAACTCACTGGAGATGGGCGAAAGAATATGTAATTTGGAAGAAATGTCTGTGACGTCTAATGCATTGGCAACAGTGATCAGGCGGACAACACGTGGTTATCGATTATTCTTCCCATACACAGAGACACATGACAAAATGTTACTGGCTGTGAACAACATTCCCAGGGAATAGTAGCAGGTCTGCGAACTTCTCAGTGAAACACTCAAGAAGAGAGGGGTGAAGTTCGATTTGAAATAAGCCAGGGAAGATGCTTTCAAGAAGTATGGAAGGCTTAACTTTGACTCTAGCAAGCCATTCCAAGGCTACAAGATGGTGCACTACTAGATATGGCAAGAATGTATGGTCTTAAAAAAAACTTCCATCTCTAGAGGACTAGGCCTGGACGGACGGGCAGGAGGATGGTGAACCTCACCTTCTCCCTCCACCAGGTCCGACTAAAAATGTGGTAGTGCACAAATGAGATCGACTGGGAAATGACTTGGAACGATCAATTACTAACCAAACAGAAAAACAAAGATAGACTGGTTGTAAGAGAAATAAAGAACATCTGGATGTTGACTTACATTAAGAAAACAATTACACTAAAGTAATATATATAAGAAGAGAAGAAGTATCATATAATGAATGTTCTCATGTCTTGCCCAAATTGGGTATAGTTGCATTAGGGCAGGAAGGAGATACTCTAGTGCAACAGTTGCCGGAAGCATTTAACAACGACCACTAAGACCTGGACGACCAGCTCGCCATACCGACCCATGTTTCGGATGGATGTACATGACCTCCTACTGGAGTGTAACACGACGCCGGGGTGTGTCAAAAGACTAAGTATTGAGCTATGCTCAACCAGCCTGGCAGAATATTCAGCTTATGTTGGAGTTTACCTGACCCGAGTCTCCATCTGGTTCTGCAGCATGTTGTCTGCTCACCTTCCACATCCTATGAGACCGTCGCTTTTTTAAAAGCACCCGTAGTCCGATGTATAACATTTCCTGGCCGTTCAGACTGTTCAGTGCCGGAGCTGTGTCACCGCTCACCATGCCGACTCACTCTAGGTAGGGAGCCCTCCATCTCTACTCAAGCTTGCGGCGTTTCAGCCACTGCCACCTTCAGGCAAGACTCCTAGTATTTTATTATTTTAATGCAGGGACAAAAAATGTTCACAATTAGTTGAAATTGTGCAATAATAAAATCAGACAAAACACTGAAGAATATAACTAACACAACACATGAGTAAAATAACTAGGTATCTTTACAGCCAGTAAGAATATTTTCAACAAAAGAAGTTATATTATATTTCATTTTTTAACTTGATAATAGTAGATAAGGTAATATTTTCGATGAATTTCTTTTAACAATATATTCATTGCAAGTTGTTTGAAATGAGCTTCTAGAGATCTTCAGTAAACAACTAAAGAAATTTCAAAATTGATTTCTTACTAAATGTAAGTTAGGAATTCCAGAAGTCTTCGCTTATTACTTTAAACATTGAGAACAGAAATTTGCAACGTCCTTGCCTATTTAGCTTAAAGAAAATCTTCTTTTAATAATTTTTGGTTGAACACTGTTTTAATAATATAAATAAATGTTTCCTTTTGTATTTGCATACATTGGGTTTTTCTGAGCGTAATACACCATACAGTCAATAAGTTCGTGAACACAGTGATGTGTGGCTCCTACACTCAGCATGAAAGACAGTCTACAGACTTATTAATTTTGGCAGAATGCTGATGAGTTAACATCTACATAAGGTGTTGTGCTAATTTACCATATTCCCTTTATTCAAAATTAAAATTTGTTAACTTTATTTCCAATACATATTTATTAAAACATTTTCGTAAAGAACTCACCTGAACGTTGTATATGTTGAGTATCGTTCCTACAGGGTACAGATTTTCCCACACAACCTTTCCAGGAGACAAAGGTATCAGCTTTGTATCCTTGGTCCAACTGTACTTAAAATTTCTGAATTTCCTGTCATCTCTAGACATGCAGATAAGCTGTGCATTTGCACCCTGAAAGAGACAAATTCATTGTCATTTATTTTGAAACAAAATGTATCTTTAAATTTCAGAGAATTTTATAGTCATATTTTTTCACGGTCTGCCTTTTAACCACTATTCACAAAACAACTTCTGATTTCATTTGCTGTATGTTTAAACGAAAGACAGATAAAACAGGCAAACTATTGCGTACTTTGCGAAATTTCAAAGTGCAAGGAAGCAATAACCACACATCCACTTCATTGACAAATTTTCATTCCACCACACGCTATTATTGGATGAAAATTTATTTTGTGATTATATGAAAATACTGTGAAGCGTCAGAAATATGTGCCAAAATATTGGTACCCTATTGTGTCTATTATGAGAACACCAAAACTTGAAAGTGGTAGGGGAGGGCTGGTCATAAATACAAAGGGATGCCACCTTCTTTGATTGACCCAATTAATTTGATATCAAAGTGTTAATTAAATTGGTTGAAAGGGTGTTTACAAAAGGGTTTATCAAATTGAAAGGGTTAAATTTAATGACAGGGTTAAATTTATTGAAAGTGTTATAAGTATTGAACGTATTTTTTTCTTGATTCTGTTGTGTATACTTCCTTCTTTCTTTCCTTTGTGAGGTGCTCTGGTACGTCATCACCCTTGGAGCTCTGGCACTCGATGAGGTACGGCATGCTGGGGACGGGGTATACATATATGTGTAAAGTTTTGTGCAAGATTGGTCATAGTGTAAATTTGGTGTCTCTTCATGGTGTTGGTAGAAAGGCGACTTTGAATGTTAGTATTATTCTAAATGCACATACAAATAAATAAATTAAACAAGTTGAATTTTAAACATACACAATAGAAAAACACACAGTGAAATATCACCAGGAGCTCCCCGAAAACACATCCGTCCACCTCGGAGGTCAGTCGATGAATAAGTGGATCGTATGATGTGCACCTACTTATATATGTGTAGCGCAGTTGCCACCTTAAAGGCAACTGAGTTTAAATTTACGACTGACTGAACCTATTTCCCTACCAAGCTACTATTAATGACTTTATTCGTTCACAAGTACATGAATGTAAAAAGTGAATTATTTAAAAATAATGGATGTACTACAAATTTCCATCAAGTCTGTGAAATTCACTGTATTTGGTAATAAAAAACACGAGTTGAAAATACAACGAAGTTTTGGCGACCGAACACAGAGACGGGGCTTACACATTAAACACACTATCATGTGAAAATGCATATTTTATTCCCGATAAATTAAAAAAAATATTTCACACTATAGTTTATGAAGACAGTGAACGAGATCTGAACCCCGGAGCATATAACATCACTTAATTAGATTCTCAGATATCACAGTCCTAAGCCCGGTGTATATGAAGGAGCTATTGAGGTATACATCCATTTGTCTAAGCTTCTATAAGAAACTGAAGATGGCGGCGACTAGATACAAGGGTGCAGATGGCTCCTGACCTCTCTCACCCCTCGCCAGAGCACGCTACTCTGTCCTTGAGGTTACTTATCCCTCTGCCCTCGATTGTATAATTTGTTGGCAATGTAATAAAATGCCGAGGGCTGGCTAGATACGGCCACATCGCTCCTGAACTCCCTGCAAACCCCCTCCCACCACTCGTGAGAGCGATGTGCCCTGAGATTAAGAACCCAGACCAACCCTCCTCCTTCAATGCAGAGTTGGTTTTTGTCGTTTCCAAAGCTTCGGGATACACACCCTGGGTCGATCCAACACTGCAAGAACCTGTTTAGTGGCAAACAACCCCTCAGACTACACCACCCAAGAACTATCCCTTCCAACACGGTGTTTTGCAAAACCCACACTCCTCAAGGTCAGAAAGTGTTTTTTTTCAGTTGACTACCCCTGTCCATAGAGGGTGTTATCGATTCAAGGCTACGCACTACCCCCTCCCCATACACCACTCAAGTGACGTATTTTACGGATATCTCGGGAACTTGCCGATCTCCCTCCCTTCACCCCCCGAGTGCTTCCTCGGAGGCTAGCTTCAAGATCAAAGCGACGGTTTCCGTAAGGAGGCAGCAGTGGATTTTGAACTAACCCGGGCTAGCTGTCTGCACCTTTCCCCTCTCCTATTCTCGCGACCAACTACTATTTTTGCTGGAACATTTAAGCTTCCTCCTATTTTTGGAGGTGCAAGAAGTTAGCGTAATCCAAGTGAAATAAAATTTTTCTACCAAACTCAACCTGATAAAATTTTATTTTTCCTCATCACTAAGAAATACATTCCAAATGTCTTTGTCACAAAATAAATTCAATTTAAAAATATGAACCCTTTTCCACAAAACGTTTTTCCCGTATCCAGCAAACTTTATTCTGTTTTCCAGCAAACTTTACTGCAGTTTCCAGCAAACATTATTCCCGTCTTTTCAACGACTTCTAACTAATAAATGATTAATTTTCATACCAACACAGCTATAAAATATATATTTTTTTGTAATTAATGGCAAACACGCACATTTATTTAATTTTTTAACTATTACAATGAAAGCAATTACTGAAGTTAAACTTTATTTTCAAACATTTAAAACGTACGTTAAACAAACTTGTTAGATTAGTCTTATACTTTAAATCTGTTTTTTTTTTCTAAAAATATTTTACTTATAGTTTTCCGACTTTTAATTTCTACCAAAAAATGTGTATGTATTTACAAAATCTTGTCCCTCTAAAATCAATATAGACGTGATATTACTGATATAATACATATCACGCTTGAAATTACTGCTATCGGAACTGAAATCTATTACATTTCACGATATTTCAATGGATTGTCCTAAAAGGCCAAATTTCATGGAAAATGGCAGCCATTTTGTATCCATTTTTTATATAAGGAAGGATAAATTAATTTTTTTCTCAATTTTAACTCCCTGAAGAATGTGAGAAGTGTGGATATGCATACGGTTGGCTAATACTCATCCCAGCATGGTAAAAAAAAAAAAAAAAAAAAAAAACCCGACGAAGTACTACAAGGAGTGGATTCCTGGCCAGAGGAGGTCAAACTGAGTTTTGCTATGGTCAATACCAACTGCATGATGTTGCATGATGTTTAAGGAGAATTTCAATGAAGAAACCCAGTACCTAGAGAGATTTAAGGTCATGCGACTGAAGTTTCTGAAATGTGTGGAATACCAGGGTGTCATGTTCGAAAAGCAAGTTATAATAACATGATCATATAAAATACACAAGTGGTAATACTGTTATCACGATTATTTTAGTAGTGAGTATTTGCCCCTGCCAGCAGGGGACCGGAATATTTTAGTCTAAAGTTAAAATGTAAGAGAATATTTGAGGCTCTAGTGAGTTATGGGTGTGCCATTTGATATCAGAAGGCACAACATGTAATGATAAAGCAGAGACTTGACAAGGCCCAAAGAGTTTCATTGATAGCAGTAACCAATGTATACCACACAGTGTCGATTGGTGCCCCTCCAGTGCTTGCAAGATTGCTACCAATAGATGAGCTTGTCACTGAGAGAGTTCATCTGAATGAGATTGAAATGGGAAGAACTCCAATAGCTAAAGAAAGAAAAAGTGCAAGACAAGCGATTCTTATGAAATGGCAAGAGAGATAGGAAACCTTTTAGAAAGGCAGAAAAACACAGCCGGTATTTCCTTATCTAAGTGACCGAATGAAGAAAGAGTGGATATCCTTCAACCACTTTGTAGTACAAATGATCACTGGGCATGGTAACACTAATGCGAAATCCCTCACGGTGGAGGAAGACGCTATAGAAACGTTTTATTTTCTAAGTAAAGCACTCCCTGTCCTCCATTCATCCCATGTAGGTTTAATCTATTATGATGATGATATCGTTTCATATCTCACAAACAGACTTGAGGAATTTAGTACACGTGGATCTCGCTGGAGTCTGCATATATTGACATACATGAATGTACATGTGAACCAATATCGGCCGTTCACCGCCCGTGCTGCACACACTAAACTGCCAAAGTTTATTGCTAATAGGAAAGCTTGTGTCGATGTACAGTGTCCGGAGGTAATGTGCTTCCACTATGCCGTCATAGAATCTTTGTTTCCAGTCACATAAAATGTCAGTCATTCTTCTTCATATCCAAAACCTCACGAGGTTTTGAATATCGAAGGTCTGTCGACACGTGTAGTCAATGGATATTCGTAAGTTTGAGGAGAATTATTAAATTTCTATCAATTTCTACTGTGTGGTCGACAAAGATAGCAGTATAATTTATGAAACTTGCGATAAGGGTGGGGTTGTAGTATCCATGCATATTTCACCTGTACATCATAACAAACATGTTAATGTTTTGGCGATTTGCACGAGTGGAAATGCCACCTAATTGCATTTTATCTGTATTAGAAATTTGTCAAAGCTGGTTCGTAGTCAGCTGAGTTAGAAGAAAAACAGGAAATTTGTTTGCGAGCGTTGTCTCCAATACTTTGTTAGTGATGAGACATTCGCAAGTCACAGTATTCCTTGCCAGCAACAAAAAGCTGTTCGTAGTACTTTCACCACTGGGAACGACAAGTACTTGGAATTTAAAGATCACAGCAATCAGCAAATATTGGGTTTCGTCGCCTATTGCGACGTAGAAAGTTTCCTGAAACCCATGTCCACATTCTTGCCTAGTGATGAAAAGACTCGGGTAAATGTTGGTTGTTACCATCAACCAAAATGTTCCCTATGCTTGTGGCATTTTGTTGGTATGCTCATACAATCCAAGTTTACGAAATATTTTGAGTTTGTTGATTGTATGTTCCAATTAGTTGACAAGTTAGTTGAACTTACAAAGTGGATTGCAGGAATCTACAGCATGATTGTTTCGATGAAGTCAAAAACCCCTGCTGATGAAGCTAGGTTCGCGGCTCAGAAAAGTTGTCACATTTGTTAGGAAGAGCTTGGTACAGATGATATTGTGGTCGCTCATGACCATCTGGAGAGCGTAATCAGAGGTTGCGCACATAATAAGTACAACTTGAATTTAAAACTGCCCAAAAGACAACTTGTCGCTGTTTTTCATAATCTGCAAAACTATGATGCTCACGTTCTCATAAAGCTTTTGGCTGAACGTCACATACTACAACCCGATGGAACTGTGGTAATCGAAAACCCGGGTAAAATTCAAATTATTGGAATGACCCTTGAAAAATACTAATGTATTACCAAACAAATTCCCAAAGGGATTTATTTAAATGGAAAGGTGCAATATTTCAAATTAAGTTTAAATGATTCATTCAAATTCATGAGTGCTTCTCTGGAAACTTTGGCAGGTAATTTGCTACCTGCGAAATTGAGTATCACCTGCTCGATGTTTCCAGGCAACACGCAATTCGAATTTGCAAAATGGAAGGGAGTTTTACCTTTTGACTTTGTTAAGTCGCCAGACTGTCTGATGTACAAGTCACTCCCACCAAAGGACGTATTTCGTAATGTCATGAGAGGCGAAATCATTAGTGATGAGGAATATGCTCACGCCCAAGCCGCATGGGATGAGTTCAATGGTATAAACTTGCTGCAGTATGCCATTCGTCACTTATGTCTGGACACTTGTTTGCTAGCAGATGTTTTCGAGAATTTCAGGACCGTATGTTTGGCACATTACAGTCTTGACCCCTACATGTATGTCACAGCTCCGTCTCTCTCATTGGACACTTTATTATTAATGACATGGACGCGGCTAGAACTGTTGACTGACCCAGACATGTATATTTATGTAGAATGCGGGGTCAAGGGTTGCATTACCGAAGTTTCGAAAAGATGCATGGAAGCCAACAATGTTTACATGGGTGAGGCGTACGACCCTAGTGTGGCATCAAAATATATGCGCTATTTCGACATCAATGGGCTGTACAGTCATACTATATTATCCAAGCTTCCGATTTGCTTTTATAAGTGGGTTGAGGCTGACGTGTTTTCAACATGGGATTTTTCAAACACGGTGAATGACGGTGACACTTGTTTTTTCGGGGAAGTTGATCTGTCTTTTCCGGAGGAATGTCATGATAAACTAGCTGATCTGCCTTTGGCCCCAGAAAATGGCGTACCCACGAACGGCTTGCATGAGAAACTTCTTTTAACACTTGCGCCTCTAAAGAAATATGTTATACACAGGGAAAAACTGAAGCAGTACTCGATGCATGAGGCCAAACTTGACTCTGTTTGTCGCGTTTTGCTCTTTGAGCAGAAGGCTTGGCTGGCTCCGTACATCGAGTTTAACATTAAGAAACGTGCCCAGGCAGCGAACAAATTCGAAAAATCGTTTTTCAAGTTAGTGAATAATTCCGTTTATGGAAAAACCTTGCAGAATGTCCGCCGAGAAAAGGACATCAGAGTCATTTCGAGGTATGACACGATCTACGGGGCTGCAGAGCTGATAGGACATCCGACATTCCAGGCAAGACATATTGTTGATGAAAACTTGGTCCTTATCGAGATGTCAAAGAGTTCTGTTGCATTCAACAAACATTTGTACACTGGTGTTGCCATTCTTGATCTATCAAAATTAACCCTCTACGAATTCCATTATCAGTAAATGAGTACAAAATTTCTTCTGCCAGCCTTACGCCTCCTTTATTGTGTCACCGATTCCTTGGTATATTCTGTTGCTTGTTATGACATATATAAAGTAATTACCCCAGATTTAAGGGCGTGATTTGATACATACAACTATGCGCTCGATAACCCGCAAGGATTCCCTCACAAGAACAAAGGCTGTACCGGGGTGATGAAAGATGAATGTGCTGGGCGCATCATCACACACTTTGTGGGTTTACGTCCCAAGCGTTACGCATACGTTGTTGGAAATGAACAATGTATACGTAAGACGAAGGGTGTAAAACCTAACGTTTTACAGTTACTCAGGTATGAGAACTATCGAGATTGACTCGAAAATTGCACAAGGGTTCTGGGTCCCAATATCAGTTCCATTCGCGTGCTCATCAAGTCTACACCGAACGCCTAACCAAGGTAGTGTTGCCAGGTACGGATGGTAAGCGGTACATTGAGGCTGCTGGAATATCAACCTTATTACCTTGGGGGCACTATCGAATACCTGAGTAAAAATTATTTTTATTTTCCTCCCTACAATATTTTCAACACAACAATAAATACAGCCCACCCACAACATCACAACTGGTACCACCACCACACCACCGATGACGTCCATATGCCACCACGTGCACCTCCTGTTCAATGACCAACTTCACAGCTAACTATTGCTGCCCACAACATGTATTGCATCGCCATTCAATACTACTGCTCCCTGTTTGCCTATCTGTAAGGCCTGTCTGTATCAAGAGTACATTTTACAAAATAATAATAAGAAGAATGTCACAATCCATCGAACATCTACAGGAAACTGTGTTCGTGTGAGTGTGTGTTGTACCCTGTCGTCGGCGTATGTGAGTGAAAATTACTCGGACGTCACACAATAAACGAATGCTCCTCATTTAGCGTCTACAAACACACCACCCAAATTTGTCGTTAGTGTAAATATATAGGAAAAGAACACAACGATGTATTAAATTTGTAAATAATTTGTTAATATTTTTTTGTAAATATTTTTTAAAATCTTGTAACATATGTCAGATAGTTTTGTAACAGTAATAGTAGTAGTAGCAGTAGTGTAGCAGCAGTAATAGTAGTTGTAGTAATAGTAGTTGTAGTGGTAGGTTCCAGATTTAAATAAGTATGATGAAATGTCAAGTTGATGAGGCAGAAAAAACTAGTATTTCAATTAAAATGTAATAAAACAAACACGCACTGAAGGGAGAACTTGCAAAAATGCTGGAGAGAAACGAACGCGTCGGAATTAATTTTTAAACGGAAGGAAGGAATAGACTTGGATATCTCGTGTAAACTTTACTGGGCTGTTGGCCAAGTACTCTGGGGAATTTAACAAAACCGAGAGTCTATTCACACGAAAAACCTTTTCAGGGCGAGGTAGAATGAACCCTTGGTGTCACACCACAATGCTTCTCTGCTGTCCTACAACTGGGAGAATTCAACCCACCTTTAAAATAAAAAATATTTTTCTCACAGCACCAAGATTACAACTACTGAAGAGACAACACGCAGATGTCTGGTGGTGAAAAACTCGGTCATACTTTACACAAAAAAAATCAGAAAACATGATTGAAAACTTAAAAAAAAAAAATAATTTGTAGTATGTCCGTTATTGTTAAATAATTCACTTTTATACATTCACGTACTTGTAGGACGAATCAAGTCGTTATTAGTAGCTCGGTAGGGAAATAGGTTCTGTCAGTCGTAAATTTAAACTCAGTTGCCTTTAAGACGCCGGCCGCGCTACACGTATATAAGCAGGCGCACGTCATACGATCCACTCATTCATCGACTGACCTTCGAGGTGGACAAATGTGTTTTCGGGGAGCTCCTGGTGATATTTCACTATGTGTTTTTCTATTGTGTCTGTTTAAAATTCGACTTGTCTAATTTATTTATTTGTATGTCCGTCGTAAACATAATGTTTATCAATTAGTCACGTAAATCGTATTCACATCTATTTCCGAGTAACTATAACCTTGGTCGCTTGTCAGACTTCGAACGCGCTCCACGTATATATTGTCAGGCTCTCGATTTAAGATCGACTCTGTGCTTCACTGAGCTCGCAGCCAGACAGAAGTGTTTTGGGAGAGGTACAATTTTACTACGCGCGTTAATCAATTAATTTCGTTTTACTTGTGGATTACATTTCCTAAGTTCCTCCTCATGAGTCTCACAGCCAGACTGGTGCGTAAGGTATGTGCTGGAGGCGTCAAGTTGTGTTACATATATCCTATTATTGTGTTTGTTTAATTTATATGGACATTTTGTTGTAGATAGTTAATTCCATACTCACGTAATTCTCACATTCTCGTAGTTGTGTTTGTACATTATACTTCTATCTCATGTAAATTATATTGCTAGCATACAGCTCGTGGACGACTAATTCATCTCTTTATGTTTAATTGATGTTCATTATGCAATAATTTCACACTGGACACTCGCGTATTTGCAATTGTTTAGCATATGTCGACACCAGATGTTATTCACGTAGTCGTTTGAAATTTGCTTTTCGATGCGTGTAATTTATTAATACGTAGAACACTCTAAATTTATCTAAAGTTTCGTTGCATTTGGAATAATGCTAGCATATAAAGTCGCCTATCTACCAACACCGCCGAAGACACACCAAATTTACACTTAGACCACTCTTGCATAAAACTACACATATATACCCCGTCCTCAACACGCCGCACTAAGTCGAATTCCCGACCTCCAAAGGTGAGAACGTACCAGAGCTCCCCACAAAAGGAAAGAAAGAAAGAAATATACACAACAACAAAATCAAGAAAATAAATAAAAAAAATGTAAAAAATAAATAAGTTAATTAACCTTTTCAATACATTTAACTATTTGAATAAATTTAACCATTTCATTGAATTTAACCCTTTAAATTCGATTAACCCTTTTAGATTAACCCTTTCAATCAATTTAATTAACCCTTTGATATCAAATTGATTAGGTAAATAAAAAAAGTGGCTTTCCTTTGTATCCAGGCATCTCTTTGTATCTGGGATACGCCCGCCCCTACTATTATTGAACCATGTTGTTAATCAGGTAACATTTTTTCTTAATTGTTTTTTTTTTTTTAATTTAGAATGTATGCTGTCATAAAGTCATTTTGCCATCTAAGAAAATTTACTTAAATGTCATTTCATCAATTGTACACTTCTCTTAAGACAAAACGCTAAAATCTGTCATACTTATTTATAATTTTAATTTAAATATGAATCTTTGAAACTCTTATTCGTGATATCCAGTGCAGGATAAACGATGTTGTATCTAATGGTTCGCGTTTCATACTATACGTGATATGATTCATTTAATTAGCACTAAATTTTGATCATGTTCTATGTTTCAGTTAAGTTTGCCAACACTTACCTTTTGTCAGTCTCCGTTATCAAGTTCAGCAAGGCGCAAATTACGGACGAGATTCCAGGTTCACATCCTAGGTAAGGCTTAAATCCGTCTTCATTTCTAGATTCAAGTTTAGATTTAGGGAAGAACGTAACCTGCTCAATAGACGTTAACATATAATAATTCCTAAACAAATATTTGACATATTTCCATTTGTTTTCCCCATTTTCTTTATTAAAATGTATTAGCACCTATAGATTTAATTTAAAATTTTATTTCTAATCTTAAATTACTAGGGAAATATAGTTTTCGCTTCACATTGCGTACAGGTTTTAAAACCTATACAGCTGTTTAAATTTTCCATTTTTCAATTTTCTTCGCCTTGAAAAATGTTTCTTTTGTTTTGTGTTTGGCTAAATTAATTTTTTTAGCACATCTGGCATCTATGTGCAAAAGTGGACAACTTCAAACATTTAAATAGTCCTACTCCATCTGATTAATATCGGAGAACATCTCCTATTCACAATTAGGTTCGGGTTTAAATCAGATAATATCTTATATAAACTTAAATGTGAAACTCCCAAGCGTTTGCTAAAGTATATAAGTTTTAGTCCAATTAGATTGCAATAAAAGCGGATTCAGTATATAGATTTACAGCTTCAGTATATAAAAAATCCTCGTATCCTCCAGCGAGTAAATATTATACAGTTGCAAAATAGGACATCCTACTTTAGCAGGTAAAGTTTTTGCCATGTTGTGTACCGTTTTACACTTAATATTAAGGTTATTTAGTAAGTTTTATTATCATAATACATTAATATTCTTGGGCTATTTGGTTTTGTTCAAATTTATTTATTGTTTACATTTCGTGTGATTGGGAAAGTGTTAGCTGAGATTATTGCTATTATCTATATAGTGTTTTCCTCTGATAAGGAAACAAGTTGGGGTTGATTGTTTTTTGCGGTGATTTTAAGTGTGTTTGAAATTCAAGTTAATTAATTTGCCGAAATTAATCCCAATGAATTATTTATTTTAAATTCAGTGCAGTGAATCACTGCACATTGTTAGATAATATCAGGTGATAGTTTGCCTGAGGAACAACATGACGGAAGAACGATTGAGTCTGAAGAGGGAAAAATAAGAAAGAAAATAATACCGTCGACGTGGAAGCCTTATATCGCTAAAAAGAAAAGTTAAGTAAAGAGTATTTAATTTTAAATACAAATAGCGGCGTACAAAATTCAGTGTAAATAATGAGTAACGGTGGTCCGACAGTTGTAACAATACTAACAAAATACAACAGTAGTTAGTGGTTAGTTAGTAATAGACTTACAATATTTATTTTGCAAACACGATTTGTCTGGCTGTTGGCCTGTAGTGATGTGCATTACTTTTAAATAGTGTTAGGTGTTCCTTAATAATTAAAAGTAATATTCGTAGGACTATTTAGAAGTTCATTTCATTCCATTCTGTGACAGGTACGTGGCCAAGGGATTCTTATCCTCCCCCTTCATGTCACCATCCCACAAATTCTGCATACAAATTCTCATAGCTTAAAATACAGGATGTGGAAAAGGCCAGCAAGTGTTTTATGCCAAACAGCAGTTTGTATAATATGATGAGATGGTTCGTAGGTTTACACAAATGTCTGAAACTGTTTCTTCCCGTATTTTTAATTAAAATGCTTTATAACCCATTTAATATAACTTTGCAAAGGATTTCAATAATTTAGATAAATGTCGATTGTTAAATGAGTAATGTTAAATTATAATGGTGCAGCTAACTCTTGAATATATTTTCATTTAAATTTGTAAAAATATAGAAATATAAACCAAAAGTTTTACAATTTATAAATTTGTAAAATAAAATAATTTTGAAATGTAGTTTGAATTCAGTCAGGCTTTTGGAAAACCGCAACAAATTTTACAAATACCAAGCGTAAAATATAAATTATTATTTTCTTTGGTAGTGCAGAAATGTCTTTGCCTCTGACATAAATCCTTATATAAATCTAAAGAGATATAAGGATTTATGAGGAAGGGGGAGAAACAAATTGAGTTAAGTAGAGGACACTTGTGAAGGGGACCCCGAAATGTTTGTGACTGGTCCCGGAATTTCTGTCGACGGCCATGGATTAAAGTTTCGCAAAAATCCACCACGGCATGTAGTTTTTACAGCATTTAGTACCATAATTTTTACTTAATGCATTACCTATGAGAAATAAGCCTTCAATTTGTAAAATTTGAATGCTATTTCGATAATGACATGCATGTAGGTGTTAATCGTGTAAGTTCCTAATTAAGGTTACTTTTATTTTATGTAAGTTGCTTTTATATATTTCATGTAAGTCTCTATCTAAGTTTACAGTAAACATTAGGTTTTGTGTCATTGTTTTATTTATTTTTCTTAAAAAAAAAAAATAACTGTTATGTGTTACTATGGAAAGTGGTTAAGTGTAAGAGAAGGTGGTAATACCTTAACTTCGCCACAAAAATTAAAGACTTTTATTATTATTATTATTATACCAGAATAATAACAGTTCACACGTATCCGATGTGAAGGTAAATTATTACGTTAAGGCATTTGTTTAAATATCTCTTTCCGATGAAATTTAATTGGTAAGGGACA
Organism: Dryococelus australis; assembly: GCA_029891345.1. Classification (NCBI taxonomy): domain Eukaryota; kingdom Metazoa; phylum Arthropoda; class Insecta; order Phasmatodea; family Phasmatidae; genus Dryococelus; species Dryococelus australis. The sequence goes on along the minus strand of CM056996.1, from coordinate 233,880,231 downwards.
CCTTGTATTTCGCTACCAAAAGCCACCTTCAAAAATTAAATTTTGAGTTCCATATTATAACGTAAGATACGATTAACTTGTAAACATGCCTGCACGCAAGTGAAATCGGTGAATCTTATTAATCACGTGGAAGAAAATTGAAGTAAGGAAATTTTTTGTAAGTGCTCAGTATAGCTTACTCAACTGTTATTTATATTGTTTAATCCAGTGGCTCGTTATAAACCTCGTTCAGTACAAGTTTTGAAGAAATGGCACAAATCAATTATTCGATACCGTATAGAAATATTCTCCTTTTTTAACATATTACCTTATTTAGGTGGTTTTTTGGCCATTTACGTTAGATGAGAAGTTGCCCTTGGGTTTGTACCTTTTCTACGGTGAGGCTACGGGGTAAGATGATTACTTGGGGCTTCTTCAGCACATCCAGACTAATGGAGAGGCATTGCTGGAATCCCAAGTCCATCGCTTGGCAGGTGAAAGTGCCCTCATCCAGAACATCTGCCTTGTCCACCCCTAGGACTGCAGTATATGTACCACGGGAGTCTGGTCCTAGAAGCTCAGTCCACATGTGTCTGCAAGACCAAACATGAATCAGACAGGATAACAGCTAAGCCATGACTGGCCTCACAAAACCCGAGTCATCACACGGGGATAATATCTAACAAAATATTTGTTTGTATAGAGCCAAATATATATTTAGATACCCTAACAAAATATATAGTTTAGCAAACAAAATTCGAAAAGCAACAAAATTACTTTTGTTTGTCTAAAAAAATACATGTTCGAATAAAAAAATCTCTGTGTTGGGTCAAAAAAACACAGTCTCAAAGGAATATTTTGTTGAATCAACTGTATATATTTGTTTGGCCACTCATTTTACTGCCTTCGTTCGAACATGCAGCTCAAGCGTTTGTTAGTGTTTTTTTGTGACAATTGTGATTGTAATCGGATTTTGTTAGTGCATCTGTTGATGCTTACCAACCGTATAAACTCATTAATAAAACAATGCAACAAGAAACTGACGAGTAAAGCTGTCAACTTTAAATATTAGTTTGCGCACGTTGATCAATATTTGCAATATATCTATTTAAAAGCCTTCCGCCGTCATCAGTTATCACATTAGCTGAAATTACTAAGGTGTAGCGCTTAGACGCAGGTGATAAGTTCAAAACTAGGTCGAACATTTAAATTGTTTTATATCGGCCCAAACTGTTTAATGTACGTTTATCAAAACAAATATTTAGTTACACCAACCAAATACAGTTTGGGGCAACCACATGAGAACAACAAAATAATTTGGTTTCAGCAACAAAATATTTCATTGCCCCTATTCAAACAAATAATTTGGTTGCACCAAACAAAACTTGTTTGATTCAACAAAACCATTTTTCTTAGTGCATGCTGCACGCCACTATTTAGCTGTTATTCAAGTCTAGAAACGGTAATACCTTAAAACGAATACATCTTACAAAAAAAAAATGCAATTACACAGCTTGTGTCGCTTTACGTCAACTGTAGTCGGGGTATGGACAGTAAACCTCAGAACAAAACAAAAATTCCGTATCAAAAGTACGACCTAGGTTCGTTGGTTCACGAGTTACGGCTCTGTTTTTGTACAGTGTGCGGTAGGTAGGATCGTGAAGTTGTGGTTCTATGCCCATTTCACTGTTAACATCCAACACACATTGAACACCGAGTGCCCCCTTTGGATCTGATACAACGCACGTTGTTCATGCGTGTTTGGACTCCACTACAATTTAGTAGAACTGCCAGAGTATATTTGAATGAGTGTTGTATGTGTCAGACGGTCACTGACGCAACATGTGAAGTTTACATTCATATGAAGGGTGGGCAATTCGAGAACCTTGTGCGAGAGTGAAACTCTGTTGGTACACAATCAGTGTTGCAGTGGCACCAACATAGATGTATTAAGCTCGGCTCTTAACAATTCCTGGAGAACATTGGAAGATCTCACCTTAGGAACCATCGAACATGGACAAACAGTATGTTAATATGGACTTTTGGTTTTGAGGCGTATTGTCTATATCATGGTTACTTCCCAAACGCATCGACACATCCTGTATAGCTTTCAAGCACAGCAGCGAAATCATTACTGGAGATAAAAACGAGAGGTTACGAAAAGAAGTAATCAGCTAATTTCCCTCCACAATGAAGGTCAAAAAATATTGTTGATTTTCTCAAAAAACTAGACAGTAAGATAGGACAGTTGTGTTTTAAAAAAAATATTTTGTGTAAAAGATAATTAGGCCTACCACCGGATTTCATGAAAATCAAAAGCGAAGTCCTCAAGTTATGATATATAACCATAGTGATTTATGGTAGCACTACATTAAAAAATGGAATTGGATTGGAAAGCGAATTTCGTTATTCACTTTGCTTTTGAATTTGAGTTGCGTCAAATGTTTTAAATCCCTTGACGCGTCTCAAGCCCAGAAGCCTAAAATAATTGCAATAGTAGCCTGTGTATGCACATTGCACTAAAATAATAATACCGCTATTATCAAAGTAAGTTACTGCACTATAAAATATCTATATCGGATCCCATGTTGAAACATGCTAAATATGGAGGAACTCGTTGTGAAGGTGTTGAATGATGGCATTTTTTGACGACCCTGTCTTTCAATATTGTCGACTAAAGAGCCTATAAACAAGCGTATTTAGTATACACTATAATTACTGCCGCGTGTTCATAGCGAGGTGGGTTCAAAAAGGTTTTGTTTTCCAGATATATAGTACGTAACACTAAAAATAATGACACCATTTTTAATGTGCGACTTATTGTTTTAAAATTGTTGAGTTCAGGCAAGCTGCCACTGTACTGTTTGTATGTCTCATTCACTAAGACTAGTTTCGCTGGTTCCTGAAAGTTCATATAGAAACGCTTCATTTTTAGAGTAATGCTAATATATCATATCGACCTACAAAGAAGCTACAGTATTTAATAAATATATGAAAAACTATATTAATTTAAAAATATAAATCTATATATCCTACTGTGTTAGGTATACTTTATACATTATGTTTAAGCTAGTCAATTATTTTATGTCGTTAAATAGATTTGTTCACTGTAATATTTATAATTACTAACGTAAATTCAGTTTTATGTACTGTTTTTAAAAACAAATATTAATGTTAAATTATGCGTATCTATAAAATTATTACAACTTGTCACACACTACATAATGTTATTCAAAATACCTTATAACTCACATGAAAGATGAAGCAGCTCTGGGAAACTACATAGAATAAAATATTGAAATCGTTCATTAGTACATATTCTATTTGCTGTACGGAAAATTTGATTTTTTGTGTTACTGAACCAAACAAAGCGTCTCATTTTTAGTATGGAAGAAATAAACACGTATCTTTCAAAGTAGATATCTGAAGATATCAATATGATTCGCAGCATGTTTATCATATTTACTGACTATTTCTTAACGCACTTTCCATTGACTGATCAGGTTACGTAATCTTCGTCCTGTCTGTTTCTGCATGCACTCCCCTTATAAATATTTACCACTAAACAGGTTGTAATACCATATTGTACGATGTTGACGTCAGTAGCGATTGTGGCGGCACATACTTTCGTTTGTATTAAAAAATGTGAATGTGTAAAATCCTTAGTGAATGAACGTGATATCAATCAAAATACGAAGTAACTATCAGCAATGTATTACGTTTATACCAATTGTGACGTGCACTTATTATACTTATGTAATGAATATAGCTTATTCCAATTCTCTACGTGTGGTAGTTTTGTACTCGTATTGTACACATTGTCATTACCAATGTTAGTTTGGTAGTAAGCTGTGGTTTCGTATCCCCTTCGCTGCTAAGCTAATTACTTGTTACTTGTAAGTACTTTTTGAAAGTCTTACTTTCTCCCGACTTTCTTTTAAATTCATGATTTAGTACAGTTTTCGATAACATATGAAAAATGAGCTCTAATATATTGCTCATGATTATATAACAGCGTCTTGTTTTTCGTGGACAGAGTATATGCGGGGAGCGAGTGTGTGTGTGTGTGCGCGCGCGCACTATGAGCTGTAAATAGATAGTGAATATATTTAATACTAAAGTTTCAGCCAAATAATTAGTAACATATGACAGGTAAAATCTGCTACTGTTATCAGAAGGTTATGTGCTGAAATCCAAATGGATACTTTTACTATTTTCTTACGTTTTATAAATGATTTTAGTACGCATCCGTTTTCATAGAATACTTGCATATAACACAAATAGTTGGAACTAAATGATATACAAAATATATTCACTCAAGGAACAATTATTTTAAGGCGACTAATCATCAAAATCAGCAATATTAGGAGTATTGCAAAAAAAAATTTATTTCAGGGAAAAAAATACAAGTCCGGCACAAATCATTAATATATGTTATTACAAAATTTACTGTTGTGTGTGTACTCGAATTCTCTACAGTGAACAGCGCAAAACAACTTGTTCGCATAGAATTTATGACTATTAAATAATGTGTTATCTTTATTTTAATAAATTATTAAAATTTGTTACGTGAATTTAAATATTCTTATTAAAATACTGCAATACTGTAAAATGCGATAACTCTATGCGACTTTCCACACGTCTGTAAGTAAAGAAAATATTTTCAATTTAAGATTTTTGAAAATTGGAAACATTTTGTGAACATTCGTATACAACATTGTGCCTATATCATTTTATGAAGGTGGAAACAGCCCTTAAAAACATAAGTAATAATAATCCACTTTTATTAAAAATTAATATTGATATATTTGACTAAGTTATTATAAATTGAATATGAACTAAGCACATAGGATACCATACAATATAAAAAATAATAAATCAGTAAAAAATTATACAAACAACTATGCTATAGTCTATGAACGGTTTATTCACTCTTTTTTAATCTAACAGTTGAAAAATCACCCTGGTTATGACGTGTTTGGCTATTACCTAAATATGCCATGCGTCGGTACAATTTTATACCTTGTTGACGTAAAAATACGTTAATTTCTGTTAATTTAAAATGTATTTAAATTCTATTTATAAATTGTAATATTTTATTTATAATTAATATGAATAAATACTTTGAGAAAACAGGTGGTGTGATAGTAATGCCTAGTAGGAAATATCCCTTATGCAAAATGCTATTACACTGAGTACACGCGTGTTGGTGTAAGTTTCTAGACTTGATTAAGCTATGTTTGCATGAGGTGCAGGAATATCTTGAAAGCAGAACCTAAGCAGGGCTTCAGAAAATTTGAAAGAGACCGTGAATGGACTATAGTTACAGTTGTGTATATCTAAAGCGGTAGTAAGTACTACTATGGTGTACAAAACTTAAGAATAGCAGCAGTACTTCAAATAGGTACACATAAGGCGTGATATCGTCGAGATATAGAATTATGAATTAGTTGAACAAAACTAACGAAGAAACTAATACAGCGGATGCAAACCACTTTCATTCAAAAGTGGGTTCCAAGCAAAGCAGGACAAAAGACAGAAACGTCAATGTGACTGGTGGCAGTCAAGAAAAACGCAGTTCTACGAGTGGACATAATTACCCCTGACTATCGTGCGGAATGTACGCCATCTGTTCATGATTACGATGAGGTTGCCGGCGAACTCTAGCCATAATGGCCCATTCCTCTTGTAGCACTGATCGCAGCTGCGGAGAGCTGCCAAGCGTTTCCCTACGACGTCCCACACGTGCTAGATTGGATTTAGGTCTGGGGACCGCGAGGGCCATTCCACGCGGAGAATATCTTTACTCTCTAACAGCTCAGCGACAGCCGCTGTACGATGACGCCTACGAGGAGGAACTCTGCGCCCACAACACCGTGGAAAAGACTCGTGCAAGGGACGAGTATCTCGGTACAGCAGCTGTAACCAGCGACTGAACCTGCTTGGGAGATGTGAAGCTCCGTACGTCCACCAATAATTGCACCTCCCCAAACAGGAACACCGCCATCTGTAAACCGACGCCTTTCAACGACGCCGAGGGTTGATTGCGTATTCCCGCTCTCCAGATGTATAGGCGTCCGGAATCCCTAGTGAGACTGCATCAGGTTCAGGTCACATCCGTAAAGAGCACTCGGCCCCATTGCCGAGCTGCTCAGCCCTCGTGTTCTAGACACCACAGAAAACGCCGTCTCGGATAGGTAGTCATCGATGGCGCAAATCGTACTGGTTACCGAGTGAACAAACCACATGTGTGCAGTCTCCTGGTGACGGTAAAACGTGATGTCGGGCATCCAGTAGTGCATTTCATGAGCCTTGTGTATTCACCCGCTGTCTGCCCTTGATTTCTCCTCACCTGTGGGTTAGCCTCCGTCGCTGGGGTTGTTCGCGGACCGATACTGAATATTCGTACAGCTGCTCCTATTGTCCAAGACCGTGACACGACGCTTCGGCCACTCGAGCCACCATCCCGCTCTCTTACAACTTCCCAGTGATTCGACCTGGGGTAAAGTGTTTCAGAAGTTGTCTACGAGACTGTACGTTGCCATATCAGACGTCACACAGCAATTCGACATCGTTGAACGCAGTGTGCATTGTGTAATAGCACACGCCCGCAGTACATCACGCTGTGTGTGCGCGCAAATCCCTGCCGTATCGGACCATAAACGATCTCCTGTTTGGTTCTGCTTCTTGTTTCCACTCTTATATTATTAATTTTACTGTTTGTACTTTTCGCGTTATTCAGAAATCGTATGGAATGCACTTACATGCATAACGATGGGAAGCAGCTACATCTTATTTTGGGACGTAGTTGTTAAAATTTATTTTCTTATATGAGTCACGAAACTGTAAACTAAACAAACACTTTACGAGCATGCACTGGTTTCCAATAACACATTTTAAATGTTAACTACATGTGTATACATTACTGAAAATTATATAATACATACTGTGTATGAGAAAACCGCCAAGAGATTAACAATTAATTAGTTTCAGCTCAAAATAAATAACAATCTACAAATAGTCAAGAACACATACAACATCGGTCAAAGCTATTCTTCGTTTATTCTAAGCGTATGATATTTTATCCAAAGTGATCAAAATTTTTTCAATGCACACAATTTTATTGCAGTTCAGATATCGTCGTGCGGGTATGCAATTGTTATCGAAGAAATAGTTGAAGCGTATTAACCTGATTGCCTTGCTGACGTTGATGAGGACACCATCCTTCAACCAGCTGATGGATATTGCCGAAGAACCTCGAGCCAAGCACGTGAATATGAATTCATCTCCTTCGCATATCACTGGTTTGCCGTGGTTCACCTGGACATCCTGAAAAGTTTCTATGTCATATAAAACATACTGCTTATTCTTGTTTATAATCTCATGTTGTTTCCATAGCAATACTGGAAATAATATTATAATATAATACTAATAAAATAACTTATTTTCAAATAAATGTTATAAAATATTATAAGTTACGGCGAAAACAAAATGCTTATTCTTCTTTATAGTCTCATGTTGTTTCAATAACATACCTGGAAATTATATTATAATCAAACTAACAACTAAAGTAACTTATTATCAAATAAGGGTTACAAAAATGTTACAGAATATCATAAGTTACGGAGGAAAAATTTATCTTGCTTAGTAACGTGAATATTTCTCTAAACTTGCGCACAAATACCGCGATGTAGGTATATGGCTCGTTTTCTAAACTGCCCCACAGAAATACAGAAAAAAAATATTTTAATGAATATCAAAGCTAAATGAGACTGAACCGGGGAATGGAGAATACGGGTGGGAAGAGTAGTGAACGATTAGCGTGAAATGGCTATAATTTGGCTGAGTTCTGTTTGTTTGAACGCGTTTTTTTTTTTACAGGTGCTGATGTCTGCAAACAGTTGTACAGTTGAGCCACTCGATCCTTGGTGCATCATATCACTATAGCATTATACTCATTTGGCGAGTAAGGTGATTCGGTTCTTTTTTTAGACCCGCTCAGTTATGGCTCAGAATATGAGAACTAAGATGGTAACCAATAAGTTCATAGCGCATTATAAATTCGTAGTCTTTAGTCTTTATATTAATAACCACAAGTTATATAAAATGTTTTGGAAATATTTGAGTCACTTAGTCCTAATCATTGTAATGCATTAGCTCATAAACTAACCCTTTGTATGGTCTAGGAAAGAATGATAATCTCACAGCTAAACATACCTGAATATCGAGAGGAGGCTCTTCTTTGATGGTGATGTTCTTTGGGTGGAAAGAGTACTTCCCCAAATAAGATCTCTCTAAGAAGCTGTACAAATCATCTCTAACCCTTAATTTGGCCGTGCTTGTCACCAGCAGACTAATAACCACTTTGCCTGCTGACCTGGAAATTTCCGTTAATACATGTTCCTGATGTTTGTGTGACTTGCCGTAGGCTATTCACGGTAAAATGAGCACTTTTGAAAGCCCTGTTTAAGATATTCTTGTATGGACTTGTGTAATCTTCCGCCTTATGTAAGATTAACTTTGCCATGGGCCTCATCACTTTATTCATGCGTCAGTGAAGTGAAATTTTGAAATTATTATAAAGTAAATATGTAACAAGTCTACTAAATTTTACATTCGGATGCATTTAAATAAACAGGTAGCGAAAGAAATAATTTAAATTATCACAAATGGTTACTTAACAGTATTTATTCGACGTTAATATACGGAACTACTTCCTTCCATCGTTACCAACTTGACTGGGTGGATGTCAATCAGTGCGTTCTTTAAAATATATGCAAGTAGGAGCAGTGACATTTTTCTATGGTTAATTTATAAAGTCCTCACCTTATCGTGAACAGACTTTAACACTACTTTAAACTAATGTTGTATAACATATAAATCAGCTCTAAGAATGCGAAAATGTGTTTTATTGAATTCGTATAGCAATTCCTACTAACCTTATAATTCTGAAAATACTAAATAAGTCTATTGACATTAAAAATCCTATACTAATGAATTTTTTAATACATGTATATAATGTTTCTGAGATAATTGTATAAGATTAAGACATACTCATTTCTTAGGAATTTAAAAAGAATACAAAGCATTGCATATGTGTAAAAAAAGCTAGTGGACAATGCATCAATGAGGGATTAAAAACGTTCGTACGAAACATACAACCTCGATTAAGTAATATAACCTGGAAATTTGGAATTTATGTAAAGTTATAGAAATTCCACTCATTTTATAGTCGTAATTCACATTCCTATTTAGAGCCAGCAATATCATGACAAGTTATCTATTACATTATAAAATAAATAGTTATTAATACAAATACATAATCGTAAGAAAAGTAACTATCAGCTATCAAATTTCAGTCTTATTAAACTAACAATTTTAGTAAAATGTGTACTGCTAGGTGTTTTCTTTCTTCTGAAAATCAACAACGAAAATAAATTATTGCTATTTAAATACACATTATATAGCAAACAAAATGATTATCCTGACAGTACCATCGCAGACGCAAGTAAGTAGGTACAGGCTCAGGATACAGTAGTATGTATATAGAAAAATGTAAAAATTTAATCACATGAAGCACATTTGGTAGGGGACCAGGGACCAAAACTTGCAGGGTGCACTTAGTAAGGTTTTGGACCACCCGTAGCACGGAGAAAGGCGGTGATATGGTAGGGTATGGAGACGTGCATGTGTCGGATATTCTCCTGAGGAGGACACTGCCGTAGCTGGCGCAAATGACCCTCCAAACCCGCCGTTGTAGCCGCTAGCCAAAGTGGCTGTCCAATATGGTCCCAAACGTTCTCGATGGGCGAGAGCTCTGGTGACCTTGCTGGCCAAGGAAGAGTGTTAACATCACGAAGACAGGCTAGAGATACTCGTGATGTGTGAGGCCGGGCATTGTCCTGCTCCGAAGCTGCACTGGGGAAGTTGAGCGCACGTGACCGCAGTATTTCCCGGACGTATCGCCGCACCGTCAGGGTTCCTTCAATTACCACCAGTGGGGTGCGGCAATCGTAGGAAATGGCACTCCATACATGACACCTCTCGTTGGGGCGGCGTGCCGCTCTACAGTAAAGTGAGGGCCATGGCGCCGGTCAGAACATCTCCATACTCGAATACGGAGGTCGTGTGTATCCAGACAGAAATGTTGTTCGTCTGTAAACACCACTCGTCGTCGCCAATCAGCCAGCTGCCATGCTGCCCGTTTCCGGCAGGTCATACGAACTCGGCGGTGCGCAGGTTGTAATGGTAGACGTCGTAAGGAACTCCACGACGACATATCGCGCTCTGATATCCGCCTGGATATGGGACTTGTGGACACAGACGTATCCCCAGCTGCCGCTCGTTACATGTCCCTGGATCGTACGCAGCGACGTCTATGGAGTGCTTGCGACCTGCCGCAAGATCAGACGAGATCCTCGTTGCTGGGGTTGACCCGAGCCTTCTAGACGGGTGTGTGTGTGTGTGTGTGTGTGTGTGTGTGTGTGTGTGTGTGTGTGTGTAGCCTCCTGTCCACACTGCGTCAAACACCAACTCACGGTGTAGGCAGAATGGTTCAAGTGGCGAGGTAATGCGCCGAAACCTTCAACCTGCCCCTCGGAGGTCGACTATTTGGCTTCTCTCAAACTCATCCAGCTGACCAAAATCTTGTCGAATGCATCATCGGGCCATGCTGCGTGACCACTGTACTTGGCTCTTTGGCTCACACTTACCACTAAAGGTAATGGATATTTAAATAAAATATTATTTTGAAAATGTATTTGTAACTTTTTTTAACATTTTTATGTTCTAAAATTCTAGCAGCATCTGTCCCTTTAAACCAAGAGGTTCTTTCACCTAAAATGAATAAAGTTTCTCGATTATTGAATACAAGAGATTTATTTTTCATTTCTATAATCGTATCAATTTTTTATAAATATCAATCTTATGAGAATATTAACAATAATTTCAAATTATTTATACACTAAGTATTTGTTATACCATTAACTATAACTTGCATTTCATTTATTATAATTTTTTCTATAACTTTTATATTATTAACTATACTTCACCTTAATGATGAAATTATAAGAAAGTTCGCAAATAAACTATTTGATGTTTATATAAATTTTTTGTATAATCTTCATTGTAAAATGGTAGAAGCTGGAACTTTTTGTAATATTATCATTTCGAAAATTTAATGTTACATGTCATGAGAACTAACGGTGTTATATCCACAGTATTTAGTGAGAAAATATTTATTTTATTTGAAAACATAACTGTCAAAAATCGATTAACTCTAGTTGTATCAAAATAGGCCCAACCTTACTATCGTAGGTAAAGCAATTTAAATATTTGAACCTGGTTTATTAAAATTAAATTTCTCTTCTAAAAATCCTGTACTAATGAAGTTTTAAATATAAGACTTTGAAGAGGTTCTTCCATCAATAAGAAAAACTGCTGAATATTAACTCGAAAATAAAACTAAAACTTTTCAGGTAGAAAATATAAAAAAAAAAACTAAAAGAAACAAATACAATTAAAGACAATCAAATAAATGATCTACGAGACTTAGTTGCAGTTGCAATAAATATAATAAATGAAAAAAATAAAATTGATATTGTTGAAAGAGGAAATGAAATTGATGAAGAAACTATAAGGGGATGAAATTAAAGAATTAACAACACGTGACCAAATGTTGCTATAAAAGATTAAAATCCTAAAGTAATACCAGATTTTATTCTTTCAAGGTTACTGATTTTAATATTGACAATGAATATTTTGTAATCAGAACACAAATAAAATGTTAACATGTGATATTTACACCTTACGGGACTTCTGACAACTAAGTAAATGTACTAATGTATTGCGTGCGTGATCAGCAAGCTATGAATACCACAGTTCACAACAGGTGCTCACAGGTAAGTCCATTAGATTCGATGCTCCCCACACTCGTGCCTCAGGAGCTACCACATCGGTACACCACATGCTATCCACCGTGCATTAGTAGAGCGTACCTTCTCCTCCCATTGTGCTGTACTACGCCTACGTGACATGTTGGTCGACTCATAGCACTGCGGTTAGCTTAAAATACACCCGCAAGGCACCAAGTTCGATTACCGGCTTGGGCAAGGTTGTTTAACTTAGTCTCTGCAGGTTTAAAGGTAAAGTACTATGCATCATAACATTAAACGTAGTAAACTCTTTCATAACGCCCCGACCATTGCCGTATTCCACAGTAATAGGCATCCCAACACTGTTTTGGTTGTACTATTCGGAGGAGGAATTTCCGGGTGAGGGTTCCCTATCTCAAATGGATGTATTGTATTGTATTTTAAAGAGCTTTCTAACGTCCCCCGGTTTTACACTTGAAACGTTTGTAAGGAAATGCCTTACCAGAGGTTACCCATTATTTATTTAAAATTTCCTTTGCTTAATTTGCATACTATAATATCTTTTACTTTAAGTATGTTGTTGAATAACATTTCTCAATAGTAATATTTGCATACGTGATATAAAAGTTAATAATATCATATTTCAATGGAAAGCGAAATGAACATTTTTTCATAAACAGCAATTAAGTTAGTGCAGAAGGGGATAAAGAAAACATCTATGACATTCATGCCAGGAATACATGTTTGTCTTAGGAATGGAGTTTGTTTGGAACTTACGAACAATACATTACAGAGTTCTGTTAAAAAGGAATATTTCGGCATGAAGGAAAGAGAATGTTTGAGACGGGGAGTCGTTCGAATGAAGCCGGAGAAGGATGACGTCTTCGACGCAGAACCGATGCGAGGGACAACTAACATCGCCCCAGGATCTGCAGGAGGCCTGATCGAGTGTCGCAGAGGCGCGGTACGACATTCTACGTCTGGCGCAAACAGAGTTGGGGAATGATATCCCAATATTATGCGAGGATGTCGCCGCTGACCCTTCGTCGTAGTCCAGCCGCCATCTCCACCATTACGACCATCACCAAGCAAGGTCTGCGTTAATGTCAGATTATCCTGCTGTTATTTATTTGTCGAGACTTGCCTGCCAACATATTTTATTTCATTCAAATTATCTAATTCAATATCGGAAAACTATTTATCTAAAACTCTTCAAGAATTTTTACACTAATGAGAAACGATACAATGAACTTTTATCAACTTTCAAAAGACTTCATTAATTGCATTTTAAGAAGAAATTTTTGCTAATTAATTAACAGCACATCTCAGAGGTACGAGTGTAAGGAGTTTTTCCTGCACTACTGACTGTAAGCTAACCCGGATCATTTTAGTGATTTGGAAACACAAGAGACTAGTTTAATTAACACGCTTAACAACATTTTGTAAAGCTTCGTTATCGTTTGGACATTAATAGTATTTGTTATATTACATTACATTGGTTCAATTCTAAAGTTCCATTAATAATATAACAATATCTGACAGCGGTAGCATTCAATGTTCTAGCATAGTCTAATTATTAATTTATCAAAGAAGTGGTAATTGCAGTGTTGTGTTATGTTTGCTGTACAGAAGTTCTAGTAAAATCCACTTGAATAATCTTATTTGTTGAATGTTATTCTAAGGTCTTTTGCCATCTTAATCAGAGTCTTATTTAATTCTGTCTTTGACATGAAATATTCAAAGTGTGTTGTTATGTATAATTGTTCTTCTGTTGTCTAAGCACATAATCACACTGACACGATAATTACTGAAAACGCCCATCATTGTAAGTAATTCATTCATTTTCTGTTCTTGTGTTTTTCATCATCACACACATAATTCTCATATATTCCCCAATTATACCCTTTTCAGATTTGGCTTGCCCAACGTGCAGGCTTGTTGTACACGTTGTGGCTTGTCATATCACCGCTTTGTTTGACCTTAGCAGGAGACGTCTTACATACTAACTTAAATTAACACCGATACCTTCTCCCGGGATTCAAACCCAGATCCTCCAGCACTCCAGATCGTTGGTTCACCAATCGACTGCGCCACAGGAGGTTAGCCTCAAATGGATGCTGGTGACCTCTATCATACCTGATAATTTGTAACATGGCCAAGGCGAAGTGCGTTGAATTCCCGGCCGGTTAACTCCGGATTTTCGCAAATGGGAATCGTGCCGGACGGTGCCGCTGATCGGCGAGTTTTCTCGTGGATCTCCCGTTTCCCCCGCCCTTGAATTCCGGCACTGCTTCATACTCACCTCACTTCACCCTCAGCTCTCAAGACCTCGATGTTAAGAACCACACAAATCGCTTCACTCACTCACCCCGGATACACCGTCAATAAACAAGAGTTTCTGTTGCATTTAGCAGCCGCACACAATACAAATCGTGCAGTGACAATTCCTCGTTCGCAAAATCGTTGTCGCGCATACTTATCGTCATGGGCTGGCCGCGCAGTGGGGAATGATCAGCTGTTTACTCTCGACATCGAGAGCAGCCTGCGCAATACGGCGCGGGAGGACGATAGGAGTTTGCGGATCTCGACTACAAAGCATGTGCGCGAGGGAAAGACGCACTTATTCGCCAACTATTCCATGTTTAAACTGCAAATCACTCATTAAACTCTAGTTTAAAACTGTGGAAACACGTATTCACCCACTATCCTAGATCAGTCTTAGGAGATCTTATTAGGTCGGCAGAGTGGAGAGATTTGGGTGGTTCTTGGCAACCAATGCGGGTGAAGTGAAGTGAAGTGAAGTGAATATGTGACAGTGCCGGACTGGAATCCCCGAGAAACTCCGCCGACCAGCGACATTGTCAGCCACGATACCCACATGTTAACGTCCGGGAGCGACCCCGTTGTCGGGAATCGAACCCGGTAAGTCTTGGTGGGAGGCAAGTAGTCTAACCACTACACCACAGCGGCCCCTCAGTATTTATTAGGTTGGGATGCCATAATCCATTCATGGTTACTTCAGACTTTTCTGAAGCACTGTTAAAGTTCTACTTACAGTATATTCTTCCCCCTTGTATATACTAAGCTTAACTAAGTATAGAAAATTAAAACAAATGACAACGCACCGGATTCGTGCGCTCTCAATTTAACACTGTTTTGTATAAGACCTATTTCTAAATAGACGCTACCGACACACACATTCTTTTACTATTTTTATTAAAATTATTTATAAATGAAGCATTATAGTTTATAAACAAAATTAGAATAACATTTCATTCTAACAGAAAAATATGAGACTTTTATGAACACAAGCATAAATCTCTTGTGATACATGCCATATTTAGAAAATAACTAAACACGACATACATTGGGAGATTTTTTAAAGGTTTGAATTTAAAAGGGTGAAGATACGTGAATAGACTCTATTTCACGTTGGAATGCTATGTTAAATATGGCGGGCGAAAGCACGGTAACGCTATCCGCCCACAAACGCATGCACTGTGTCCATGGCTTCGTCAATGTACAGACACTTGTGACAGTTGTGTCGTTTTCTTATACCCAACAGCGATTTAAACTACGGTCTTCAAGTCTTAAAAGCTGAATATCGAATTGAAAAATAATCTATTGAGGCCTGAGGTCACTTCTCTCTATGGCTCATTTTGGTTGTTCCTGAGCCATATCTGTGGCCAATATACGTCTGTAAACATGTAGTGTACTCACGTAATATTTGTAATCCGTAATTCTGTGATGTTAAGCAAATTTTCCATTAAGTAGTTCTCGATCTGCAACAGACATACATATAAGTACAATGAAAAAAGCTTATGGCTAAATATCATCATTTGAAAACATCGTTGTCCATAATATATATTAAATAAAGTTGGAAATTCCATTAAATTTTGAAAGTATTTTTTACCAAGTATTTTTATTCCTTATGTATTTGTTTTCCTCATCGAACTTGTAAAATGAAAATAAAATTAATGAAAAGTCAGCGATAGGTGTCACCAAGTCACATGGAAAAGTTAAAATATTTTCTTTTCGTTGTTGTTTAATAAAATAGGTCTACTTCAGCAGTTTTGCCATCTGAAATTCAAAGTATCACATACTTATTTTTATTTCAATGGAAGCTTCAAATATCTACTGACCTATAGATTTAATTATTCTATTAGAAAATACTGAACTGCGCCTTCTCAATGGTAAGTTTCATTAAGATATTTGTGCATACTAATCTTACAAAACTGAGAAATATATGTTACACATTGCATGCAAATGCACAAGGCTATTTATTTATTATCTTTAACAAAACCTTGTAATTTTTTGGACATTGTGTTCTTTTATGCACTGGAAAATTTCTTCCTTCAGAGATGTATAAATACCCTGCAACACGTCAAGTGATGTTAGGGTAGAGCAGAGTAAAATGACCACTCTAAGGTAAATATTATACGTATATAGTCTATTGTGATTTCAAAGAACATATCACGTTCCATAGAGTATAGTTACTGTAAAAACAACCAAACAAGTAGTTTATGTATTGCAAAATATCATTATTATAGAATTTTAAAAATTTGTTTAGCAAAGAGTTACTTTGTACTTCTATGACGAGCCAGTGGCTTTCCATTTTACCCGACTTATGAAAATATATAATTATATTATCACTTTGTAAACAAACAAGGAAGCTGTTTAGGGTTTACAGCCTTCAAATAAAATGTCTTCACTTTACCTGGAGAACATAAAATTGCACAATTTCACCCCGTTTTATGGTATTGTTGTTATACCTTCGAGGTGTTTGATCATTTGTTTTTATAAATATTTAGTGAGGGGTAAACACAAAACTTGGTTTGGTATACCGTACTTACTTGTATCTGAGTAGGACGGTGTTACAACGGAAATCTATGCACGTATTTTCTTGAGCTGAAATGAGCATGTAATATGCTTTGGAAAGATTTCTTAGTAGTAATCTTCAGCTTCTGAGATCTTATATACATAATCAGGTATCCTATGGGTCGATATAAGCAACACTATTTAAATTAAATAATGCGAATTACCGTTTATTGTGAGAGTAATTCTTTAGAAGAATACGTAAACTTTGGCATTACCATCACATAATTGAAATGTAGTTTTACACTCTTCTTCTATAGGATTAAATATTTTCTTGCAGTAATCTAAATTACAAATAACTTATGGTAAAGGATCTTCGGACAGCCTAACAATAATTACTTGTTTTGCACATCTCTTCTACAAAATAATATCATTGCTTCTAAAATAGATCTCAATAATAATAATATTCAATTCTACGAACAGTTAGTTCTTAAAATTAGATCTTTTCGAATCACAAAATCGAGAATTAATCCTTCATTTTACAAAATGTTTCGTACATAGCAACAAGTCACAAAGAGTATTCAATTAATTAAAATCACATAATATTATTTTACTCTTACCATAATAATAGATTAATTAAGTAGACCACCTAGAACATTAAATCAAATGTGCAGTTTGCATTTCGCTCTGCCTCACTATGACAACTCAAACTAATATGTCAATAATTTATTTCTTTACATGTACACATAATCACAAATCTAAGACAAAATTAAATAGTAATACTCTGAGACTGCTTTGTAAACATGAACACACACAGTGGTTTACTATAGGTAGGGATCTGTAGCAGATAAACTATTTACTCCTTAGATTAGTTTTACATAAAAAAGTTATAATTAGACATGAACGAAACCACATATAGTATAACAAAACAAGTGTATTGTACGACAGCCAGCGCAGATTTCCTCAGAACACTTATGACTTCCCTTCGAACTGTTTCAAATCCTCACCACCAGACTGCCTCAGTTTCCAGAGGAATAACAGCTGATGGCCACTTTCCCCACTCTATGGCAACTTTATCACACTGTCAGTTATATCGTTCAAACATAATAATACATTTTATAGTATATTTTACACATGCGCAACTTCAGAAGGTATAACTGCAGATCAACACTGTGGAGCACTCACCCATTACCACACATAATAAACAATATTCGACTGTAATATCATATTTTGTAACGACATACATAATTCAAGACGCCATACAAATTTTGTAACACGAATTTTTTTTTTTTTTTGGGGGGGGGGGGAATTTCCAAGATAACTAATTAGCTATTGCAATATGGATTCAGTTCGGTTTGATTTTTCCATAGATATCACATACAATACATTGTAACGAGACAACCATTTAGGAACTAAATAACTCATCCACTTAGAATTAAGTGATAATGTTGTTTGTTAAAGTATCATTGAAATATTTATATGTGGGTTTCATTAACTTCAGAAATATGACATCAAAAAGCATGCCATTCCGCATGCCACTATCTAACGAACGACCGGACAAAATTGATGAATAATAGTTGGGTTCAATGGCCACCAATATAATGCTAGCGTACAAAGCTTGGTTGAAATAAACCTACCAAAAATTATTCATAACAAGCCAACAAAAACAAATATAAAATTCAGTGGTTCCTGTTTTATGAAATCTGTGCTTTAGTATATATTCAGTGGATTCCGTTGCTTTCTGTTGGTAATCAAATAGATTTCATTGGTTCTCAGTGTTTCCTATTGGATAAAATCCTTACTGCTTGAGCAGTATTTAGTTGTTTCAATTCCATCCTGTTGTCTGACTTAGAAGCGCCTGTTGGTTTTCATTGGTTCTTGCATATGAGATTGTGTTGGTTTATATTTGATTCTGATGTTACTACAATCTGCTGGAATTTGTTGTAATATCGTGGTTTCTATTGATTTCTGTTGTGATAAATGTATTTCCACAGTATTTAACCATGCTCGTTTTTGTTATAAATTCAGTGTTTTTTTTCATCGATTTCCTTGTATTTTATTGGTATTTATTGAATTTTGGAATATTGTATTTTTTTGTACTACCAAATCATTTCCATTTGTTCCTGTTGTATTTCAGGTGTTTTATAGTGAGATCTGTTGTATTTTTGTACTCTATTGCATATCATCCTGATGTATTTTTTTTGTGTTTTCCAGTTGTTTGCTTTGGAATTATGTTGTTTTACGATGTTAATAATATTATGTTGTAAATCCAGTGTTTTCTTTGGTTTATGTTATACTTCGGTTGTTTTTTTCATACTGTAATCACATTTCTGCAATATTGAGATTGAATTTACATGATTTTATGTTGTTGTAAATCTACGTGTTTCATATAGGTAATAAAAATAGAATTTATGGCTCATAAGGGCTCTAACTTTATATATAACAAAATATAATAAATAAAAATAATTTATTAAAAGATAAAAACAATCAGTGTGAAAGATAACCAAATTAAATTACACAGGACACAACTGTATATAACACTAGACCAACAAAATGCAATATAAAATAATGAAAAAAGTGTAAACAAGGAAATAATATAATAGGGTGAAACAATGAGAACCATTGGAAATACAGTACACAATCGAACTGAGTGAAACACGACAGAAAGATACGAACAATATACAACATAAACCAAACAAATGCAACATATAAAATTGAGGATACTTTAAATACAACAACAAGTAATTACAACAAAACCAAAACAACAGAAGGAGGCCATTGGGACTAAAACATCATTCAATGGTATGAAATGTAACCGAAACCAACGAAACAATCTAAGCCAATGTAAAAATGACAAAATAGTACAGGAACACAGAAAACAAGAGAAACTAATGAAAATCACAAGAAGTACATCAGAAAACAAAAAATACTAAAAGATAGTAATGAAGAAATATAAAATTACATTTGAAACTGGCAGAGTAAAATTCAATAAAAAAAATAAAAGAACACAATAGAATCTAACAGAAATCAATCACATTAAAACCGGATTAAAAATAAATTGAATGAAACGGAAATCAACAAAACAGTGTTTAAATATGAACACAATACAGACACCAAAAAATTACAAAAAACTAATGGTAACTGCCAGAATGCAACAAAAACTATAAGAGAATCATGGGATTATGTCAGAAACCAATAGGGCGAAATAAAATTAAAACCTATAAAACACAGCATAAAGAAATGGAAACCAATGGGGCTATAACAGAATTCAACAGAATGAAGTGTAACACAAACCAATTAAAAACCTGTATAAAAACTGTAAAAATATTACTGAAACCAACCAAATGCACCAGAAAATAGTGGAATCCACAAGAGATGCAACAGAATTCAATAGTATAATATACAATACAAACCCAAACAACACAACCGAAACCAGTGAAAATAAAATAGACAGTAACAGAAAACACTTGGAATACAACATAACCGTACAAGTTGCAATACAACAGAAATCAACAAAGCACAACAGAAACCAATGTAAACGGGTGGAAATATATCAGGAAATAATTGGAGGCTCAAAAAACAACAGATCACATTAAATTTTCGGGGACTGGGAGAAAGTAACCAGATAGCATTGCACGCTATAGGCTGTTCGCGAGAACATGAGCACTTTTGAAAGTTCTGCTGAAGATCTACTTGTGCGCACATTGTGCATTCTTCCACCGTATTTATAATTAATGTTACCCTGGGCCTGATCTCTTTATTCGTGCATCGGTCAAGAGCAATTGTAATTTTTTTACGTAACTAAATATTTTACATAGGTTTTTTTAATCTTATACATATATGCATTAAAAATACAGAAAGTACAGTGAGATATTTCAATATTCACAAATATTATTTAACACAAGTAATTTAATGTTGACACATATAACTACTATCTCTCTATCGTTGCCAACTTTACTGGGCGCATGACATTTAATGAGCCTGTTAAAATATGTGCAGGTTGGGGGAATGACATTTTCCTAAAGATGATTTCAAAAGTGCTCACTTTACCGTGAACAGCCTTTATCAGTTCTTAAACTATCCTCTAGAGTGCAATGTAACTAATTTACTTGGATACACTATTCAAGTATCCAAATTCTGTCCACCTATGAAAAAATAAATAACAATTCATTTTTTTCAAAGCTGTTATTAGAATGCATAATTGAATTATTTTAAACTAATGGTTTTCTGCACAAATTTGAAAATGGAAATCACTTCAATTTAAAATATTGGATTTCAGATATGTTACTGAATCTATGTTTAGCCTCTATAAATACAACAGAACCCAGCAAAACACTATAAAATAAGTAATAACACGACAGAAAACTACAAAAACATCATAAAATAATGAGAGCCACGCACAATATATTATAAATTAACAGGTTGTGTGATAACAGATACCAACAGAGCAAAATAAGAACCAATAAAAACCGGTGCAAATATAACAGAAAACAATAAGGCGAAATGCAATAAAAACCAACAGAACACAACAGACGCCAGTTGAAACAATGAGGAAACCAAAAGTTTACAATAGGAACATAAAACAACAAACAACGGCAGGTACCAGTGTAAACCACTGAAAATATAAGAGAAATCAACAGGATGAAACAAAACAAAAGCCAGCAAAATTATACACCTATCGAAACAACTGATCGTAGAACAAAAACTGACAGGGTACAGCATATCAGAAACAATTGAAAATAATATATTTTAATAGAAATTACTTGAGATACAACATCAACCAACATATATTATCCACTTGAAATCAACGAAAACACTTAAGATCCGTTAAGAACAACATAAACCTAAAGTTTACAGATATTTCCCACATAAAATACAACAGAGTGTACAATTTAAAAAAATCTGCATTAAAAAACAACAGAACTTTCTGTTCGGTTTTCTATAAGTTTCTGTGGTAAACTTTTGGTGCGGAAATCTAATTGTACTGGATGAATGGCATACTAAAGTAATGGCGGCAATTTTGAACATATGTGCCTGATCAATATAAATCGTTTATTGTTAGAGTGGCAAGTCACAGCACAGTTAGTTCGCCAAACTTTGCGACAATCGACTTAGTAATGTCGCTGATACAATCTAAAAACTTTATAAATTCCGAAAGCACTATCTCAGAAAGTAGCGAACAAAAAAAAAAAAAAAGAGAATCCGCCTTTATATGGACACGATACGTACAAAGAGACTACCGAAGTTTTATTGATACTGGTAACCGACCAGATAAATATGGCTTTCGAAAATAATATTTATTTGGTTGCCATTTTGAAAATAAGTTTTCCGTATATTAATATTATAAAGGTTACTTTAGGTTCGGTTACTATAGCTGTACTTATATACCTTATTTTAAGAGAATTGGTTGAATCGTACCCGAGATTAATAACGAAAGAGCACCAAAGTTCAGGGCATGCTATCTTCTAAAGTGGCAGACAAAATGTGCAGTGAATTAACATTTTTAAAGGTCGTAAAATGTCTTGGCAGCTAACCGTGATCAGTTGAAAGTAGTTAAAGGTTCCATAGCTATTGAACTATAAAAAAAATATTTATAACGTATTACCGCCATTTTCAAAAGGTATTTTTGATATGCTAACTTAGTACATGTTTAGGATGAATTAACATACCGCTTATGGTATGTACAACTTGGCAGGAGTCCATTGAACGATTCTTAAGATATAACATAAGAGATTTATTTTTCATGTTTTGGTACCTTAAAAAATGTAATTTAAAGAGGTCGTTAAATATAGTAAAGGACACTTTAAATAGGCAGAGTTAGCAATATTAAATTGATAAGAAATATTTTTAATAGTTCCGTAGGTACAGCAATCTGAACAAGAATTTTATGCAAACGTAATTTTATAAAGATATTATATAAAGATATATAGATATTGTTTTGTTTAGGGAGGAACACAGTGTCTTTACTTGCAAGAAGTATAATTTGGCTGGTTCGGGTTGTAACGTGTATATTTTCGGCCAGGAGTTCCTGATCTCTCATTTCATTTGAACATCTGCTCTTCTGATTGTGAATTGGTGGCCATTTTTGATGATTTTAACTAGTTTACAAGCTCGACCTCAGTAACCTTGAATATGGAAAAAACAAAAAAGAAAAAGAAAAATTGCAATAATTTTGTAATAATTAATTTTAAATTGATAAAAACCTGTGGTCCCGTCAACCATATTAGTTTTATAGGCATTGAGGATGTAAAATCTAAAATCTTCTAATTTTCTGGAGTTTAATGTTCTCGTGGGCTCTGGAGAAGAGAAACGAAGTTTGAATTAATATAAGATGGAATTAAAGCCATTTTTGAGGGACTTGGCCTCGTGGCATGGAGATCTACCAGCACGCTGTAGCGTACCTCCCTCTCCTATCGCTCACAGCTGAGATCCAAATTCTACCTTTCTCTTAATAATGGGTTCACTATACGTCACGTGATTACTGCAAGGAGGGGTAACACTCATGGGGGCGTAAACTGACTGAATAGAAACTAATAAGACAATTAATTTACTAAACACAAAACACTTTATTACACCTCATTTACATTAGTATGAAATACTCAAGATACAATGGACGGATGGATAAAACATTACACTTCTGATTCCTTGGCACTAGTTCGTATTCGCTAGCGATATGCTACCATTGAGTTTATCTGCCTAACCTTGGCAGTGATTAATTGCTTAAGTTCTCTGGATAACGGGATCCCGAAACACAGCCTTGTGCCTACTGCCAATCCGGATTATGCTCACCGTAATTTAAGTGCTATAGACTGGCCCAGAGCTCCTCTAGGCCTGGATGGTGATGTTATCCTCGTCTTCAGCGTCGTCGGCTCCGACAATGATATGTTGTAATACTCTGGGCACACTGGTGCGTCTTGTTGAGGAGGGGGGGGGGGGACGCGCTCAGTATATATACCCCACAGTCAGTGGGTCACAAGGATCGTGTTT
This sequence comes from Dryococelus australis, assembly GCA_029891345.1. NCBI lineage: Eukaryota > Metazoa > Arthropoda > Insecta > Phasmatodea > Phasmatidae > Dryococelus > Dryococelus australis. The sequence goes on along the minus strand of CM056996.1, from coordinate 233,856,577 downwards.
AATAAATTACTGTATCGCTCTTGATGCTATACCCTTAAGTACCTCAGGTTAACCGTGTGTGGCCTCTTGGTGGCTGCTACAATGTGTGGTTGATAGGAGAATTAACCAACCATGGAACTGATGACTTTCATGCTCTTTGCTAAGATAAGCGAAATTTAAAATCACTTCTGCCATGTAGTAAATATGAGGGAAAGAAAGTTTGACTTATTTTTGATTGGGACATCATGGGCAAACTTTATAATTACACGTAAAGTATTGTTAAGTGCTGACACTCGCACTAGATGCGAGCTCCATGCACGGTCCGGCTGTGGGGGGGGGGACCACCTCGATCCTCCCCTCCCCCAAGCAAACCCCTGCGGCCCCATTGCCGGGAATTATAGACCCTTGGAACTGGTTGTCGTCACAGCCCCCCTTTCCCCTCTTCAGGAGAAGCCAACTATTTGGTAGGAAACACAAGAATATTCTCGTGACTAGGACCCTCAGCGCAACACAGCATTTAGAGAAATTTCTCGGCGATGGCCTATGACTCTATAAATACTGATAGGCTACGAGAAATTAAAACAGTGGCAGCCCAGAGTCTCTCAAATATTTAATAAAACGGATAGAACAAAGTTAGAGAATAAAAGAGTGATAAGACAAATTTTCAGGGGCAAATATGAATCGTATAGGGATTCGCTCTGCAATTCAATAAATTATACAGGTGATTTACGCCAACACTAGGTAGGAAAGATTACGTCAGAGTAAGGCAAATTAAAATGTTTCGTTAAAATATTATGATTGCAAATAAATTTTCAAAATAATATTTTACAAATTTTTCTCAGTATCGAGCATTAGGATCTTAATGTCACTCAGAGAGTTCGTATTTACTTTGTGCAACTGGCATAAATGTCAATTGTGGTACAGAATAAAACCATTGAAAATTTAAATGAGCTGCACATTGTAGAAATAGTTCAAACTTAGCTGGAACAATTATAGCCGCTGTTGTAGTGGTTTCTCTTCTGTTCTTTATATGAACATGTTCATTCCTGCACGAGAAATTTACGGGTTTGTATTAGTACGCCACAGCCCTAGCGACACACCAAAATGGCTAACTCTTCTTTTTAACAGTTTAAAAATATTCACCAAGAAGCTAAAAAAAGTTTTAACAATCTCGTTTAATAACTGACTTTATTATATGCTAGCTAGCTAGCTATTATCGCCTCACAAACTAACAAAAGCATAACAAAATGTTGGCAACTGTCTCTACCAGAAAAAAAAAATGTCTTTATAAATAATGATTTAACATCAAACTCCTTTCACGTATAAATAAATCGAATCTACATTTCTGATAGCAGATATTATTTTAACCTACAACAATATAAATAAAGAATTCCTACTGCATACAAATTTGGTTTTTAGGTTACATAAACTAAACTCCTATCTGAAATGATGAAAATATTATATTAAATAAATATGGATTTATGATGTGTTACAGATTGCACCGCTAAATGTTACTACCTATATAAGTGTCTGATCGTAGGGATATTTAAAATTTTACCGAGACATGTCTTCAGCAGCCAAGGTCTTATAATTTTTTCTGCGATTTTATAATTCTCTAAACAATTGTGATTTTTTAAAATACAATAACTGTTTAAAATACGTGAATATATGCAATAATAATAAAAAATGGTAATTATTAAACATTGAAATTTTTCTCAATATTTAAATAAATTCGTGCTTGTTAAAGAAGAAAATAATTTGGTTCTGGGTAAAATGCTAATGCCATACCGTGAAGTAGGTAACTCACATAATTGAAAAGAAAAAATTATATAATTTAAAGGGATGAGTGTTAAGAATGGTACAAAACTGGTGGACACACCTGTTCCAGCGACGTGGAAGGTGCTCCTCTTCTGGCGAAGTCGGCAGTCTCCGCCGCTGCGACCGAACGAAACAGACGCCACAGGCGAACACAGCCCCGCAGTCAATTGCGTTTCATGCTGTTCTGCTGGCAGCTGTGTTGCCAGATTTAGTGAAATTTCACTATACCTAGTGATTTTTGAGTGCAAATTGGATTTAGTGAAAACTTTTGGAATTTTTTAAAAATCTAGTAATTTTTGCAGTTTACCGATCTAGGAAAAAGTCTTTTCTCACTTATGTTTTAATTTTTTTAAATTTCATTTGTTTAATCGACCCGTCGATTTTCCACGCAATCATCCAAAATATTTTCCTTCACATTATCAATATATGTCATATTGTCTTGCTTGTAATGTTCTTTTGTAGCCACCGTCGGTGACTTTCGGATTTTTTAACCTCGGCATTGCGGCTTGCGACGTCATTTTATGTTTGTGTGATCAAGAATGTTTGCGAGTTTTCATGCTCACATTTGTGGATTTTCGATTTAAAGAATTTTTGCTGATGTCTTGATATATTATTTGTTTCAAATAGTTGCTATTGACAGTGGGCGTAATTGCTGTCGACCATTCTTTAAAAAAAAAAAAAAAAAAAAAAAAAAAAAACCAGAAAGAGTGGGAGGGAAACGGAGGCCAATGAAACAAGCACTTGCTTTATTTTGCTTTTGAATTGCTCACTGTATTTGTTGTCACTTGTTACATTTTCCGTGTATGCTACATGTAAATCAGATTGGTATAATAAAAGAAAGCTGTGATAGATCACATCCAAATTGTGTGGTGCTGATTAATTTGTTTATGCTTATAGAAAGTATTAAAATATCAGTGAAAATTTTGTGAAATTTAAATGACCTAAGTCTAGTGAATTTATTCAATTTGTTCTGGCAACACTGGCTGGTAGCCTGCGCGCTTCGGTCGTGGTGCCATGGTCGGTTATTCTTCTTATCTTGAAGTGTCCGTGGCTGCCAAATATTATCTAACATTATGTGCACTGATTAATCACACATTTAAACATCGTTTTCAAGCCAATTGCACTCAAATGGATAGGCATTTAAACGAGTACGTGAACGCAGCTTTGAAGTCCGCTGGCCTCCGCTAGCACCAACTTTGCGTGTTAAGTGTAGAAAAACACTTATTCCTTCGCTCACCCACTAACAGTTCAGAGTAGCACGTGAGTCCAGACTTCCAAAATGAAAAAGACTTAATATTTGCACTCGTTCATTGCTGGTTCAATGCAATAATTACACTTGACTTTTTTTCAAATGGCCTATACTAGCCTTGTGTCGGCTTGAAATGTGCCTATATGTCAAATGATCATCAACATACATATGATCGGTCAACAATAGCATAACACGAGAATAAATTATTATTATTATATATATATATAAGCATTGGACAGCAATCTACCAGTTCAGAAAATACAACAATACACATTAATACAAACATAAACACACAACGAAGCATTCATGAAGAAATTGAAGCAGAAATCAAAGACACACACACAAATTCAAACTGACATCCTACTATCTTAAATGAAGAAAATATTTAATATCGTACGTATTGATTTATCATGTGTTACGATTTTATTACCGGGCTGTGTATACTTCAGAATAGTAACCAATCATTTTAGCTAATTGAGCACTAAAATATCAGCAGTGCTACTAAACTTCATTTGCAATCATGCAAGATAAATTTAGTCAGTTCATATTAACTTGAATTTGAAAGCCTACGTTAAGATGTACCTGTTTGTAGATAGACATATAACATTAAAACAAGATAAAATGAAAATATTATTGTTCTGAAATACGTATTAGTGAAAACCTAAACTACTACGATAGATTTTTCTATGCCAGTACGAGAATTTGAAGTACATTTCGTCACCTGCTTCTTCGAAACAATGTTGTGTAGTTCAGAGCTCTTGGTACTGTCGAAATCAGTCAGCTGCAATGTAATCTGGTAAACTGCCCAATCTGAAAGAGAAGTCATGGAATGTGAACACGCTACAGTATATCCTTGCGATGTGCTGAACAAGTAAAGAAACAATATTAAATTAATTTAAGTTATAGTTTCAAAAATGCTTGATATTTATAATTAATAGTATGTATTATGTATACGGCAGTTAAAATCTTGGTTAAAATTCCACAAACGTTTACATACATTGATTCTAGCTCAGATTTTTACAATCCAAAATTCATTAAAAAGTGTGGTATTTCAACTTAAAAGAACAAATACCAAAACTTGATGCATAGTTTCGATCGTTTTTCTCACTTAGATTTCAACAAAATGGCTATTTTTGTTCTTTGAAAAAAATTTTCGTACAAATCTTAAATTAAAAATATTGTACCTAGAACCAGTATATTATAATGATATATAATGTAATATATATTATATATTGTGTTACTTAGTCTTCATATTTTAAGCCGTTGTTTTAAAAGCTTTGTAAATCTTTCAGGTATAGTTAAAAAAAAACAACTATTTTTAATGTATTTGTTTTCGTCTGCAAAAAGTTGTACCATAATTAAAAATTTCGAAGTTTTAAATTTATTGTTAATTATCTCGAGCTCATAAAGTATTTAAAATGAATCGATCTATTTACTTTTTCTAACACTTTATGCAATGTTTAATTGGGTATTTTTTCACAAATTATAATTAATTTTATATTAATATAGCAAATAAAATTTTGAACAATAGGAAATAAAATATGCAAATGGAAAACACATCTTAAATCAATATTCATAAACAATAAAAATTAAAAAGTTATAATATTTTAAAATTAAATTAATTCAAAATTTTCAAATTATATTATATATCTCAAATTTTGAATTAAACAATAAATATATAGTTTATTATAATCTGCAATGTTTTTTTTAAATCTTTATATGCTATATGCAAACAAAAATAGATTTGAATTATTCATTTTTAGAGACAACAAATTGTTTGCATTAATTCCATAAATCTCCGACCCGTTATCAGTTCATGTGAGTCATAATGACAGTTGTATGCCAATGGAGTAGTATGCCAACACTCATATGAACTGATTACACTATGTACGAATTCTACTTATTTTCAGTTGAAAGAAATATTCTACAAATATGCTGATGGTGGAAAAGACGCGAACTAATATATAAAATATCTATTTCCCTTGTAAAGTTATTTGCAATTTATATCAAAGTCTTTCAGAAAGTGCTGTATTAGTGGCATAATTATCTTCGTGGCTACGATTTGTATGTTCGTGCATTATGTTGTTCTATGGTAGTTTTTTGAGAATATAGATTATGGATAAAAACAACTGTTGTGTATTTTATTCATAAAGCAATTACCTATTGTCACACAATTAAAAACCTATAAATGACATATAGCCACCGTGACAGAACTTTTGGTGTAGTTTAGAGGTAAGTTTTTTCGATAGTAGAAAATTATTTCAAGTAGTTCGTTCGTGATTATCTTACAATCATGGAAAAGGATGACGACATAAAGGCCGCTGTGAGGAAGCATAGAGTTTTGAGGTCAGTTTTTTTCAAAACAGCTGAATACTGTTACCAACCTGATAGAGAATGTAGCTGGCGTAGAAGTAATAAATGCCAATTTTTTGGTATTTGCAGCTAGGTATTACGAGATAATTGAACTTGATTATGAAATCAAGAAACTCCTGTATGAAAATGAGGAAAATTAAGAAGTAATTATTAAAAAATTTTAGAATCAGCAGATGCATACAATAGAAAGTTCCATTCACTAAAGGGTAAATTTGATGTTCTGAACCAACCTCGGTTTGATGCTGCATACTATGTTTCTGAGACTAGTTCGACAGGCAGACATCACTTAAGACTACCTGAACTAGAGTTAGTCAAGTAGCGTGGCGAGATTTCACAGTGGATTTGGTTCTTTGCACAGTTCTCTCGCATTGATGGTCACACAGAATTCTCAAATGAGGAGAAATTTCAGTATCTTTTGCAGGCTACTGTACAAAAGTCTAAGGCTAGACATTGTTGAGAGTTTTCTTCCTTCCAGGGATAACTATGTCAAGGCAATCTGTTCGTTTAAAGAGAAATTTGGCCGCAAGGATCTTCTTATTCAGTTTTTTATTAGGGAATCGCTGCAACTGGTTACTGATCAGGAAGTTAAGATACAGTCAGTGCTTTATGGCAAACTAGAATCCCAATTACATGCCTTGGATACATTAGACATAATGTCCGATAACTATGCAACTATTCTTTTTCCTTTGGTGGAGACTTGTTTGTCCTTGGAGATTCTGAGGCATTGGGAACGAGTGAACAGTGATTTTGATGTTCCTTTGAAAGAGCAACTGGACAGCCTGATAGTTTTTGTTAGAAGGGAAGTTCGGGCTGTGGAACGTGTTGCCCTAGCTAATGCTTCCCCTAATACCCCTCGTTTGCGACCTAACAAGAGGAGGAGAATATTTCCTAATAAGACTGACTGCTTTGTTACCACCTCTGATCTAGCTAATGTTTACCATACTGAACAATATCCTTTCTGTACTGGATACCATGGTTCTGCCATCTTGCGGAAGGCCCTAAACATGTTTCATGATGAAAAAAGAATGCTTCTTTCTCAGGCTTGTTGTTTTTTCGCCTGTGCTGAGAGGGCAAACCTTGCTTCAAGATGCCGGGATAAGTGCAGTTAATGTGGGTGATGTTACATACTGCTGAAGTGTAACCAGAATCCAGACAATAGTCCTCCATCTGACAAATATGATATCCCTTACTTGCCAACCTCGGAATAAGATCTCCTTACAGTAAATCCCAGTATTGAATCCAGTTAATATAATAATGTGTATTTGCAAACATTTGTTTCTATTTTGCACATTGGAGACATTCATAGAAAAATCCAAGTTTTGATTGATAATGGATCACAGAGACCCTACATTTAGGGTAGTTCGGCGTGTGAAATGAACTATGTTCAGATTGGGAAAGAACATCTGATTCACTCTCTGTTCGGAGGTTGTGGCACTCATGTTACAAGGCACGTCTGCGAGGGCTGAACAGCAATTTCGCTTGTAAATTCTCAGTGTTGGATCAAACTGCAATAGCCTCAGCCATACCCCTAGCAATCCTGAGTGTAGTAGTACAGAAAGCTCTAAAAAAAATTGGGTATTCACCTCATTGAAGACATGCCTGAACATATTAGTGTAATAATAGGTGCTGATGTGGCTTGAAAGATCTGGTCCTGTAATAGAATTGTCCTATCAACTGGAGTTGTGGCTGCCGTGACCTTGTTCGGATGGATCCTAATGGGTACTAAAAAGAAGCCTCCTGTCACATGTTGTAGCACCAATCTTGCCCCCATTTTCACTATGACCTACAGTAGAGCTCACAGATCTGTGAAAACTCGAACCCATTGGTATCAGTGATCTGGCTGTGAAGGAGAACAGTGATATTAAGAGACTTTCCACATTAGAACACTTCAAAATAACTGTACGGTTTGTAAATGGCAGACATCAAGTAAGACTTCCTTGACATGACCTCGTTTGTTATTTTCCCACAAATCTTGAGTTGGCGAAGGAACGACTTGTCAGAGTAACCAAGAAAATGCACCACAACCCAAGGTTACTTAAAGAATATGATTCAGGGTTTTGCGAATGATTAAGACCTAACATTATTGAGAAATCCGAAGAGGATATTAAGGGTCACTATTTGTTGCACCACCCCATGATTAAAGAGCCCAGTGGTGCCACAAAGCTATGCCCAGTTTTTTATAATTCTGTAAAGATTGGCAAATATCCCTCACTCAGTGACTGTTAGGAAAAGGTCCGAATCTTATTGATCTGCTACCATACATATTGTTATGTTTTAGAGATAATACAATTGGAGTGTAGGTTGACATTGACGAGGCATTTTTTACAAATCGCATTTCATCTCGTGGATTGCGATTACCTCAAGTTCCTGTGGTGGACTGCTGGTGATGAGTTGATGACTCTGAAACACTCCTATGTTGTTTTTGGAGTAACATGTAGTCCTTTCCTGTTAGGAGCAGTTCTGGACTGCAATCTCAGCAGATGTATGGAATAATGCTCCCATAGCGATGAAAAAAGAATAGAACAAATCAAGAGTAGGTTCTACACGGATAACCTTATGACAAGTGTAGACAATATTAGTGAAGCCAAAAAAGGAGCAATCTCTGTCATCTAAACTCATGGCCCAAGGAGGGTTTAATATCATATGGTGGGAGTTCTCGGCTGACACTTCTGAAAAGTTGACTTTCCATCTTAGGACTTAAATGAAAACATAAGTTCGATACACTCAGCCTCGATATAGATTGGTGGGAGAAGGTTTTTTATTGAAAAATAATTACGAAAAGGAATTTTCTATCTATGATGTAGAGGTCCTTCGATCGCACAGGTTTCAGTGGATCTGTGTTCCTGAGCTTGAAACCAATACTGCAGACTATATGGGAAAAAACTGGACTGGGATACTCTATTAGATGGGGATTACATAGAAACTTTCAAAGACTGTCAGCAACAAGTAACCCTGCTCACCAAAATAACTATCAGTCAGAATATTGGCACATAATGCAGGCGACCATTACATCTCTTCTGTGATGAAAGTAGCAAGGCATACACTGCTTGTGTGTTTCTGTGCAGTGAGACATAAGAGGGAGAAGTAATGGTAAACCTGTTTCAATCGAAGTCCTGGTTTACATCATTGAAACCTGTGACTATACCACAGTTGGAGTTAAATGCAGCTACAATTGGAGCTCGTCTGCTTCACTCAGTCTGAGAGACTATTGGGTGGACTACAGAGCCGATGTTTGCGTAGAGTGACTTGAGCACTGTAATTGCTTGGATCCAGCATGAAGAAGATGGTCTGTCTTCGTCAGAAATTGTATCATGGAAATGAGAGAGTTGATTGAAGGAATTGAATGGCAGCATTTCCCAGGACTTCTTAATCATGTCGATCTTCCTCAATATGATATATTATTGAACTTCTTGTGAAGTCATATTGGTAATAGGTACCAAGTTGGCTCTAAGGAAGTGAGAATATTTTCGACCGAATTCATCCTATTCATGTGTAGATGAACTATATAAGGAGAAGCTGAAGGGAAAGTAATTTTTTCTTACCTTGCCCAAAGACTATGATTGGTTGTACCAGTATTTCAACAAATAAGAGGATATTGTACGAATGATTGAATGGATATTTCGTTTCAAGCACATGTTGCATAAAACTGAGAAGCGGTTCATACCATTACCAATGGGTGAACTGAAGTATGCTGAGGGCACAGTGTTAAAGTGTGTGCAAGAGAAAGCTTTCCTTCCTTGGACGATTCTCGTATCTGTATGCTGTGTCCTTTTAGAGATGAAGCAAGCTCATTCATATCGAAACCAGGCTGACTGAAAGGGATGATTAGTATGCTTTTACCACCCCAGTTGTACTTCCTCATGACCATCCAGTTGTTGAGCATTTAATAAGCCAATTCACATCAAGGCAAAACAAATTGATGCTCTCACCCTCTGGAACATGTTGCGAGAGAAGTTTTGGATCTTGAAGGGAAGACAACTGACCCACAGTATAGTGAGAAATTATAATGTCTGCTGTTGTCATGGATCAAGAGTTTTGATTTTGTGGTACCACCACCACTCCTGCCATCCAAAGTGAATGATGTATCAGTCTTTGAAGTTTGTGGTATAGATTATGCTGGCCCCCTCATAATGAAAGGTGAAAAAAAAAGGTCTGGATTGCCTTGTTTACTTGTGGAGAATATAGAGCTCTGTATTTGGAGAATGTCACTTCCGGAAGTACTGACTTCTTCCTGTTGGCCTTATGGAGGTTAATTGCTTGTAGAGGAAGACCAAGTGTGATTTATAGCGACAAAGCCACCAGTTGTTGGAGAAGTAGTGTTGATTGGATCCGATGAAAATAAACGGATAAGCTGGTCTCTCGGTCATGTTCAACATTCATAGGCGTAATGGAAAACCCAGAGTTCTTCAATTGAGAACTTCTACAGGGATGATGATTCGCCCTTTGCAGCGCGTGTTTCCTTTGGAGGTAGACATGGGGCCTGCTGAACTTGGAGTTGATGAAACCGAAGATAACAAAGGTGGGTTAGCTCTGGTTTCTGATAGTTCCAATTGTCCAGTAGCCATTACTAGTGATGAAATTCGTCAGACACGGTTTGGAAGGCTGCATAAGGTTCCCTGTTGTTTGAATCTGTGATGGCGTTTTTTTTTTAACTTGTCAATTCAGTAATTGTGTTCTTGTCAAAACTAGGTGAAAGGAATCTGAAGGACGAAAGATAGTATATAAAATCTCTATTCCCCTTGTAAAGTTATTTACAATTTGCAATGTTAGTGGCATAATCTCTCTTGGATGACTGTGATTCGTATGTTCGTGCATTATGTTGTTCTATGGTAGTTTTTGGAGAATACAGTTGAGGGATAGAAACAGCTGTTGTGTATTTTATTCATAAAGTAATTACCTCTCATCGCGCAATTTTAAACCTACAAATGACGGATGGTTTAGCAATGGGCTCTTCTCTCTCGTCCTTCATGGTTAACATAAGTAATTGAAAACTTCGAACAATAAACCGAGTTATAGCACATAAAAAAGGAATTACTTACAAATGGTTATTCACTTATACTTAACACACAAATAAGAAAAGCTAAATAACTTGAAAAATGTCATAATTAAATTTGTGAAAATGATGCGATGTACTTTAATGTACCTGTAAAATAAAACAAAATATTTTATGCTTCTTAAATAAATACATACAGACTTTCCATCAAAACCCTCAGAAAAGCTAATTAAAACACAGAACCTACACCAGTTATTCTGTGGTGATCCCACATGTTTAAGGCATATTTAATAAAATAAGAAAAATTACACAGAAACACAACATCTCACTTCTGTCAAGCCAGGCCCAACTCTTAAAGGCATGGTCACCAAGGTAAAGACTAGTAAAATAACAACAAAATTATAAGGGAGCATTTATCAAAGACCATTCCATTGTGGTAGTGTAAACATAGGTGAAACTGGCCAGCCATTGTCAGCATCTACATAAAACAACATAAGAACAAAATAAATACTGACTGGCAGAACATGCGTGAGCCAACAATAACACGATACACTGGCATAATGCTGCTCAATTAGGATAAGAAGGTGGGCCATACAAAAGGAAACTGAAATAATCAGATGTTAGTGATTTGAACAGAAATATCATCAGTAAAGAAATAATTGAAACGTGAGTGAATATACTTGATATTAGCAGCCATACTACTTCTCCGACACCTACATATAAGGTTAAAATATGTCCCCTATTGGTGCATGTTTTAGGCGAATCTTTTCCAGACGCCCCAAACATATACCAGCTTGCTTCTCATTCGCTGTTCACAGCGCAGTCTACCAAACTATTCACACTAAGCATTTTTCTATTATCACCTGACACAGTGCGACCTTGGTTAGCAACTCAGCCCCAACATTACCCATTTCATATCACCCCTCATCACACCCACATAAGTTTATTTTCGAAAACTAACAACCACGCTACTTTCTCCCGCCCTAGTCCAATTAAATGAATAATTATTTTTATCCTCCGCGACTGTCTCACAGATTTTCCGAGTACTCTCTCCACTCTGCGCTGGTTTACTGTGCCCTTCCATTTAGACCCTTCTGCTTTCGGCGTGTGTCCATGGCTACAATTGTGGCCATGGCACCAGACAGCGATGCATGCGCTCTTTTTAAAATAAATAAACCCGACCTAAGGCCTGTACGACTTGCCCTGAGTTGCATCCCATTCTCCAACCATTTTAGCTACTAAGACGCATGCTGGAGGTCCCACAGAATTGTGTAGTAGCTCACGCTGGCGTAGCAGGATTTTGCGGCTCGCCAGAATAAGAAAAAATTAAACAAACTGAAGAAAATTTAATCGCCTGAAAACAGGAGAGTTTGCCAGCTCCTGAAACGTCGTGCGAACAGTTTTTTTTTCTAGCGTTGATTCACATGTCGTTTTTGTATTCGTGTCTTATTTATGTCGTGTTTGTTATCGACTGGATCATTTTTTTCTATCCTCACAAAGATTGTACCGTATGTTAATTATTATTGTACTTTACTTGTGTCGATTTCAGCCTTTCATTGTGTTTTCGTGTTTCCTTTGTTTGTTATTCCTTTCTTTTACTCTATCATTCATCTTGATCCTCACTTCGTTGCTTCTTGATTTATTTTTACTTTTGTGTATTCATTCATTCTGTTCTTTGATACTTCCAACTCTCGTATATTTTAGTTGATAAACTGGCGACTGGGAAATTCCTATCCAGATAAATGTTGGATTTTCTCTCTGTTGATGAAATTTTTTTCGTAATTCTATTGTGATATTTACTTTTATTTATAATAGCCATTGTTTTCTACTTTCTTCTTTTTAAAACATTAGTTACTTTCCAAATCGTCAAAAAATTAATTTAACCTTTTTCATCTGAATAGCAATAACACAAATAAACAATAATCAATATTCATATTATATCTGTATAAGTTTTCTGTTCTTTAAATCTGGAATTTTTTTTTGAAATATCGCACCTTATATTTGGAATTTTATTCAAATGAAATTATATGTTATAATTGGTTGTTTTTATTCTTTGTCCTATAAATATATCAATATTAAATTAACTTGTTAATTGTTTTATTAAATTATTGATAACTATTTTTATTCTCTTTTTTATTGAGGTATTAATTATTTTTGTGTGTAGTAAAATTATATATGTTTTTAATTTTCACATGTTTTTAAACAAAATGACTTTCCTAAAAATTTTCATTCAATAACATTATCTGACTAAAATTTTTTTATATGTTATTAATCTTGATAAATTTAAAATTCTAATACGACTTTTAACAAAAATTTAATTATAAAAACTATGTTTGATAGTAATTTGTAATTAGAGATTTATACCGTTATAATAGTCTCAATTTGCCTTCTGTCCAGAAAAACTGCCCCTGATTACAAACGTTATTTGTATCTACTATATGTAAGATAGAGATGTTAAACTGGTGCCAAAATGTTGGCAAACTAACCAAATTTTTTGTCGCAACAGGACAACACATCTGTAAGTCTCCACGTGAGCACCCTATAAAAAGCACGAAGTATCTATAGACTACTATATCAGTTGTACCAATGCTAAAAAGTTAATAAGGAGAACATAAACTATTTGTCTGCTTGGAGACTGTCACATAGAAATGACTACAGCATCAACCATTGGAAAGTGGATTTAAGGAATTGGGTGAACTGATAATTTAGTTGATGTAGGAGTCACAACTTCAAAAAGGACAGAAGTTTTTCTAAAGGCTACACATGTCAAGGGAATTGTTGTGCTCATGAATTATTAATTACAGCTCTTCAGATACTCCTTCAGCGGAAACAGATTCGATGGGCAAGATAAAACATTTTCAGAAGTGTAGTGTAAGATGTTCGACTGAATCACTTCAGTTTAAATACTGGCTGACAGCGATATTCCTTGAGAACTTGTTTCTTGGTAGCTTACGTCGAGGTAGACTGAAAGGTTTTATTTCTTTGCTAGAATATATCTGTCTATCGAGGTTCGCCTTGAATCATGTTGAATATGCTCGTTGGTTAACAGTGTTCTTACAAAACTTGAAGAAAATCCCAGAGATGCGGCCACATTTGTTTCACGAGTTTGAGGAGGTTAATTTCTTAGGCTGTAAAACAGATAGAAAGTTTTTCTCGAATTGCGAATAATCCGATTCACGGCCAAAACAACAAACTGGCTAAAAAAAAGTTAATCAAATTTGTCATTTCTCATTAATGAAAAAGGACTTAAAACTGGATTATTGGTGGCCCAGAAAAATGCCGAATGTTTTTAGAGTATGAGGAAATTGAAAATCTTAACTCCAACATACCTGCTAATCAAAATCATGAAGACATTAACAATTTTGCCACGATACTTCAAAAACATTTATCTCTTGCAGAAGTATTCGAGAAACATAATGCTTTTCACGATGGACAATTGACAACAGTAAACATCAGTAGAATAATTTTGTCTGAAGATGCAAAAATTCAGTCATGTTAGCTTTCAAAAAAGGATAGGAGCAGTTTGAAACATACATAAACGATCGACTGCTATTTATAAAATCATCTGTTTATGAAAATATAAAATCTAATAATTTTGCCCTCATCATAACAGTCATACCCACCTTCAATTTCAGAACTTGGCCAACTTCGAAAACCCTCTAAAAATACTATGTAGTTTCTTTCATAGAGCATTCCTTAATGAGATTTTACAGACCGCTCATGAGCCTCAAAGGTCCTGCTTAGTAATTGACGTAACTGCAATTATGCATATGTTACTATCCCAATGAAGCAGAACATTTCAACAATACCGTGATTTTTTCGTTCAGCCATTTACTGAGAAGAGTTTGCAGACAGTAAATAAGGATGGATGTTGTGTTCGGCCAATATCTGCCATCAAGTCTGGAGTCTAATACTCGACAATGCAAAGACTCAGCACCAAATGAATGGTTTTGCAATTCGTAAGTGGTTTAATAAGTTCTAAGCAAATGAAACAAACAAAGACAAATTTTTTTAGTTTTTTGCCGAAAATCTTGTACACATGAACGTCAAGAATGGGAAACAAGTTATTACCACGTACAAGAACAATGGTATATGTTCTGATAACATATGTCTCACATATATTTCTCTAGCTTTTCACGAAGAAGCTGATACACGTATTTTACTTCATGCATGGCGTACAACCATTACTGGATGACATTCAAAGATCAACAAAAATGGTGGACTATTGATGTGGTTGTTATCGCAGTGTATGCCTTTTGAGGACTGGACAATATCGAAGAACTTTAGGTGGAATATGGGGTTGGGAAATTTCCAGCTTCTACCTATCCATGCAAATATTCTACTTGATGTTCGAAACTTGCTGCCATTTTTCCACGCATATACTTAGGCAGCCACTGTGTTTAGTTTTGTTGGCATTGGTAAAATTAGTTCTTGGAAGACCTGGATGTCTTTTAGGGAAGTCTTTAAAGCTTTTAAGAAATACTTGCTCATGCCACTTGACATCTTGCAAGACAGGGACCCTTTCAAAATTTTTCAACGCTGCGTTGTATCAGGCTTCAAGCTCCGCAGGGACTGTCAAAGAAACAAGACGAATTCTATTCAGTCGATTCAACGGAACAACAGAGAAAATACCACTCAAACGCGATGTCTACTTTATTCACATAAAGGGGGCAATGCTGTAGTGTTTTGTGTGGATAAAATGTAAAAAACGTGAGGTAGAGTCCCTAGATCCTTGCGATTGGGGATGGAAGAAATATGGTAAAATATATGAACATGTTTGGCTTGAGATAACTGTATTCACGATGGAGAAACTCTAAGAATAATTTGATGGCATGTAATTGCAAACAAATTTGTACTAGATGTAGCTGTGTAAAGAATGGAATAAGTTGTACTTTGCTTTGCACTTGCGAGAATCGGTGTTCTCTGTGTAATTTAGTGTGGCCTTCATATTATCTGCATGTATCGGAAGAAAACTTTTTTTTTGTAGCATACCCATGAGTAATAGGAAATAGGGCATGCGTTTGGCAGGATTCCAGGATTCGGGCTCGGGGCTCTGACGGCCATGTTGAATTCCACCATTTTTGAATTTTTCTTTCAAAATTACGTGTTTTAACCCAAAAATTATATTGTTAATCGATTATTTAACCAAAAATCGATAATTTTCCCTAAAATTCACCAAAAAATTTCCCGTTTTACCCAGCCCCAAAAATATCCTTCAGGGGCTCTGTCCATCATGTTGTATTCCCGGACTTCCTGCTCTGTCATTCTGGTCATGGAACCACCATGTTGGATTCCGCCATGTTGATAGCCAGTATACTACCATATTGGACTATCATATTTGTAGCCAGTACTCCACCGCCTTGTTACTCAAATTTCGATCGATTAGTCGTGTTCGCTCCACCATCATATTCGAAACTAGTATGTCGTGTTTTCATGTCCTTGCATTCCGAGGGTTTTCTCCAAGTGCTCCCACTTTTTTCTCTTTTGCATTATCTCTTTCTCTATCTTTCTTTTATTTGGCTCTCGCATTCATTCAACCAATTACACACATTGTTTCGACCCCAACAAGTGGCAGCCATATTTGATTTTTTTTTAAGTGTAGGTGGTGCTAATTAGTCGAGTCTGCCAATCTCTCCGATTGGCTAATTACTCATTTCGTTCGACCCCTCTCCATATTGGATTAGTATTTTTACACATAGGTAGTCTCGATTATGGTGCCTGCTATCGGCCTGTACCAAATTGTGTCATTGACCATTCCTGCAAAATACGTACACTGTCAAAGGTTTTTTTAATTTTTATTTTTTATGTGAATGTTTTTATTTAAAATATTTCCAATATATAAAGTGGGGAAGTTTTTTTTAAATAAATCTCAGCAATTTTCTTACATAAAATTTATTGTAAACATAATCAAATATACATAATCTGCAACAAAATCTTTTATTAATCTTTGAGTAGGACGATTTTGTGTCTAGCCGAAGGCAACAGATTCACGATCCAAGGACGAGGCACACCATTTTTACAGGAGCTGTGCATTCCTCTACTTACGTGTCAAGACAGGTTCTCACCTGTCGCAGACGTGTCGGTGCTGGTCATCAAGAAGTTCGCCATCTTGTGCAGCGAATGACAGCCAAACTCGCACTGCACATCGATGATTTCAACTTCGTTTTTGCACACATCGCCAGAAATGATCGGTATCGCAATGTAGATTTGAAAATCGACCAAACCTATGCTCTATTCCCCTTCCAGATCGTGTGGTGGAAAATGCATAGCACGCAGCTCGGAGCTACAGCCCATCAATGTAAGCATTATCGTCATGACTAATGGTTTCCTCACTGTGTATTGCAATTTTATACAATTACTTCTACGAACGAACCAGAAAGCAAAGACACAAATGTCCACAGTTCCATGTGTTAGGCAGCTTTTTGATATCGTAGTTGTAGTTGAATTAGCAATTTTTCATGTACAATCGCAGTTCGGGTGGAGGACCTAAATTACCAAAACTGAGATAATAGCCTGCACATTTGTCAGATTTGACTAGTTACCCAGTGCTTACTGGGCCCAATTATTGTGTGCAGATTAATTGTGTCACATTCTTCCCTTTTGGGTTTTGTGGTCTAAGCATCTCTCATAAACACTCCTTTGAAATTATGTATATTCAATTTGCATGCAAACAGTTCCAGATCCATGTTCGTGAGTGTGCGTTTAGGTAGAGATTTCATTATTGCTTCCCCTACTCCATCGCTTTAGTATACTTCCACCTCCTACTTGTTATAGCCTTAGGTAAAGGCCTTGTTCATTTTTTTACTCATAGCAATAGCTTCCATGTTTGCATTATGTCTTTGGGCCTAAGAAAACTGATTCCATTCGTTCGATACTGTGTTGACGGCTCTGACGATACCACTCGTGGTTCCAATTAAACCTACTAGGGCTCTGAGTGCAGGCAAAAGCAATGGGAAAAATCTGCCGGTAGATGTTTTCTGCTTTTCTTCCCTTGTTCAGAACTTTTCGTTTCGCTTGAACCTTATGCTTGCTCTTTGCACACATGCCCATTTTCACTTTGACCTTCATCATGTTGGAAATGCCCCACACTGCCATTTTTCTCTAAGTCTGGGGTCTGATGATTTTATTATTTTGTCCACCTTTTTTGCAAGTATCTGGTCTGCTTTGTGTCTGGATTGCAAATCCTTGTGCTGGGAATAGGCGTTGCCATGTTGCTTGTATGCCTTATTCAGTGCATTGATGCCTGTGTCAACACTTGACAGCCTTTAGAATAGCTTGGTTCCCGGCCCACAGAACTTAATGGTAGACTGTTGATCAGCGTATCGACGACCCCGTTTTCAGCTACAGTCTTACCTCATCGAGACATCACGGTGAACTGAGTGAGAAAAGTTTAAATACACTCATTTATGTCTTTCCGTTTAGGTATCATTCTAGACTTGGACTTGGATTACTACGACGACGATGTTCGACGACGACGACCACCACCACATCCCAACCCCCCTCCCCTACCACCACTGCCTCCGCCGTCACTTCCGCTACTGCCGCTGCTGCCACCACCACAGTTTGTCAAGCAAGATGTTACTCTACCCATATGCATCTGTACTGAATATGAAGCTATCTCCTACGAATCGCGACATAGAAGCCTGTTTCCAAATACAGTGGGGTGAATCTCGCAGGACCATCGGGTTGTGGAAATACATGCATCCTACTGAGCCTGCTGGAAGAAGAGAATTGCCTTCTGTTCGAGAATGTGTACCTATACTCTAAATCGTCCCAGCTTCTGAAATACCAGCGATTGGCATGCATACTACAAGCTGTGGATGGCATGGGTTGTTTCCCATGCAGTGATAATGAAGCTGTCATACCTCCGAGTGAAGCACTTACAAACTCAATATTTGTCTTCGACGACATTGCCTGAGAGAAGCAAACTTGCATTCAAGAATACTTCAGCATGGGTCGACATGTGTTTTTGGACTGCATGTACCTTGGCCAGACTTATTCGCGCATACCTAAAAAGATGCTTTGCGATAATGTTAATGTGTTGGTCTGTTTCACATGGATGGTACGAATACAACAATACTGACATGAGTCAATCATATTTCAAAAATACGTGTGCCTTGTGCTGGAAAGACAAATACGGATTTTTGACGATCGTAAATAACATTCTCCTATATAAAGGAAGGTGCAGACCTAGATTCGATCAGTTCATTGTTGACTGTCGAGAATGAGTTACAGAATATCAAAATTTTGGCAGAGTAGCCTCAAGCAGCTACTTGACAAAGACGCATATGGAGGTTGTCTCATACCAAGAAACGATGGGATGTGTGATGCTTGTAGAAGAATAATTTGACATGTTGGCGAACCCGAACAACCTGAAACTGCTGCTACTAAACATTTCGTCATCGAAACTGGTAATGTCTTCATCTCGGAATTAGACAGTATGTTGGCCGAACAAACCTCATTATTTAGCACTTACTTGTCTGTGCTTGGTGCGAAGATGTATCGTGTGAAGACCGAGATCTTCCACGATATGGTGGCCATGTACGAGCACATAATGAGAGTTCAAAGGCAAATTATCGAACAGATTGATTGCGGCAACTGAACAAAATGAAGAGACACTAAAAGTGCTTAATGATTCGGTAGAGTATACATTCGCTACCTCGATTTCCCACCTCGTCACAAAAACAGATATTCAAAATTACAGGAAGAGCATATTGGATGTCTACAGCGAACACCTGGGCAAGATCGAAAGTATTTAGGGGGAGACCCACGATTAATTTTATAAAAGAGAACAACAGTGAGAATCTTTATTAAGTACGATGTCGGACATTGCCAACAAACTACATCATGTGATTCAGTCTGTTCACTCCAAGTATTTGCTCGCCAAGCAAACGAAAATTTTACAGAACTATATAAATGAAGAAATTTTTAAGCCAATTACTCATCATCTACATGTACACAGGAAGAGCAATGATGAACCCATGGTCATGAAGATCAAAGTCGATGATACTGCTAAGCCTACCAAGAAAAGGAAACATGACGACATACAAACGGAATTGGATGATGGATCGCATGTGGATTTGGCACACAAAAAAAGGTATGGAAGAAAACCCTGAAATATAATGCTCGGGCTCGATGGTGGATACGATCGTACACATCTCGTAATAATGAAACAACATATGGTTATACAGGCACAATGATAAATGTTTCCTTGCTGCTGATAAAATAGAGTTTATACCAGGCGAGATCATCTGAGTTAATGATTACACGACATGTGGAACACCTCGGCTATATGAACTTCTATTTCGAAGGAGCCCCGGAGTTTTATAGAATCTGACCTGCTGGAATACAAGACTTTGCTCGAACTCATGCATTCACTTTGCCAAAATAACTATCCCGAGACAGGTATTTATAAGAATGAAGGTCACAAAAAAATCTACATTTTCGCAGACCTCTTCAGCGGTCGACTACTGAAAAGTGGTGAAGGTCTGAAGAAGATAGATGACAGTAAGAACATAGACTACATGTTTTAGGACGATCTGAATAAACTGGTGGATAGACTACGGCTACTGGTCACTTTGCAAAGGGTTGGAAATTACTCTCACACAGAATTATATCCATCATCGAAGAACTGAAGGAAGGAGAGTACATACAATGAATCGATTGGGAATCACCCACGAACTGCATGTGATCACCAGGCACAACTACGGCAGTCGCAAGGTCATGTTTTGTCGGATGAACTACCTGTTTTAAGCCAATCTCATCGAGATGATACCATATGCTCGACTCAACAAGGGCTACAAATACATATTGACATGCCTAAAGAAAATTCGCCTGGGCCAGGCTGGTCAAGTCGAAGAATGCACATGATGTCACCAACACCACGGCTGATGTATTGTGAGAAGGATGCATCTCGACCAATTTGAAAATCGACCAAGGCAATGAATTCTACAATCCAAAGTTCAAGGCCCTGAGGAAGAAACATAATATAAATCATTACTCCATGTACTCTGGAGTCAAGGTTAGCATCGTCGAGAGGTTCAACAGGACTCTGAAGGGCAAGATGTGGAAGCATTTTGTAGCAGATGGTAGCTACAAGTGGCTTGAGCTACTGCCGAAACTCGTCCTCGAGTATAATTCTACAGTGCACTTGACCACTCGCATGAAGTCCGAAGCTGTCAATGACGAATCCCTGGTTCCGACTGTGTGTACTATTCAGAAGAGAAAGGACCCATGCAAACCTAAAGCTAATGTTGGCGACCTGGTGCGTATCTCCAAACAGAAAGGCATCTTAGAGAAAAGGTTTACAGCAAATTTGAGTCCCGAACTGTTTTGTGTGCAACATATATGTAACTACACTCCAAGGACTTACTATCTCGAAGATCTGAACAACGAATCCATCCATGGTAGTTTCTACACTGAGGAGATCCAGCGGACAAAGTTTCTAGATATGTATTTTGTGGGGAAGGCGATGAAACAACATAATGGAAGGGTGTATGTCAAGAGGTGGTGTTTTTCTGTCAGCTTCAATTCCTGTGTCGCAGAGGCAGACATCGAGCAGTGAACACTAAAGAATATTAATAAAGTTTTTTTGCATATTATGTATATTTTATGTCTATCTATACAATGTTTATGTCTACAATAAATCTGATGTAAAAAATTGCTTAGTTTTATTTTAAAAAAACCTCCCTGCTTTATATATTAGAAATGTTTTAAAATAAAAATACTCACATTCAAAATTAAAATTCAAAATAATATGACATTTTTCATATTTTGCAGAAATTGTCAATGTCACCATTTTGTACAGGCCGATAGCAGGCAGCATAATCGAGACTACCTCTATGTAGAAAAAATTAATCCAATATGGAGGGGAGTCAAACGAAATTGAGTTATTAGCCAATCAGAGTGATTGGCAGACTCGATTTATTAGCAACACCTATACTTAAAAAAAAAAAAAACAAATAAAGCTGCCACCAGGTGTGGTCGAAAAATGTGTCTAATTGGTCGAATTAATGTGACAAACAAATTAAATAAAGATAGAGAACGAGAGAATGCAAAAAAGAAAAAAATTGCAGTACTCGGAGAAAACCCTCAAAATGCAAAAGCATGAAAACTCGACATATTGGTTACCAAGGTGACAGTGGAGCGAACACGACTAATTGATCAAAAGTGAGTAACAAGATGGTGGAGTACTGGCTACAAATATGGTGGTCCAATGTGGCAGAATACTGGCTACCAACATGGCGGTTGCATTACCGAAATGACAGAACAGGAATTAGGGGAATCCAACATGGGGGACAGAGCCCCTGATGGATTTTTCTGTGATCCTTTTATGGATCTGGGCAAAATGGGAATATATTAGGTGATTTTTAAGGAAAATTTTTGACATTTTGGTAAGGTAATCGATTTCTGAAATTATTTTTGGGTAAAAACCCACGATTTTGAAAGAAAAATTCCTAAATGGTGGAATCTAACAAGGCGGTCAGAGCCTCGAGACCGAATCATGGAATCCTACCAAATGCATGCCCTATTTCCTACTACTCACATTACATGTACAAGCTTATACTTATAGTAAAATGTTGTTCTGTGTGTTCTATACATTACATGTTAAAGTTATATGTTGTTATGTATTCACCTATGTGAACCTTTACCTCATCTCTTATATAATGAAATCTTAAATGGTATAGTTCACAAAAAATGATGTATTGTATACCCAACTGAAAATTTAAAATTAAACTGCAAAACGTAGTTGTTTACTTTATTCCTTTTATGTTCTTTATTCAAATGTGTGTGAAAGGGAAACTACATCACATATGCTAACATTACTCACGAATTTCTGCAAATAACTTAAAAGATATTTAAGTTAAGCCATCTAACCCAAGACTTAAATATCTCGCTACTCTGTCAAATAAAAATTATAAAAAAAGTGTATATTATGTTGGATATGTCATGAAAACTATTACATGAACATTAAATACCATAATATCGTTCTGAAAACCCTATTAAATAGCTTTAAATAGGTGTATTTAAATTGTGAATTTGATAAGTTGTTTTTAAGATTTTTGATTATATGTAAATCAAGATAACATTTCATGGTAGCTATTTTGATAATGTCATGACGCGAAAATTGAACAGCAGAGAGAAAGTCTCCCAGCGAATTTTCGAAGCTTAACATGTACAGGATCTTTCCGAAGTGATGGTCAAGAAAATAGGGTTGAGACGTACAAATGAAGAGATGCAAGAAAGGTCTAGTAAACTTGGGTCCGAAAATTAAACATTTATGTGATAATGGAACTTGTGTGCTAGTTGGGGACTGCTGAATACTAAGTACGACTGCCAACAAAAACAGTGACACATTGTTTTAATGTATTAATCATGAGACAGTACAAGTCATAATTGTGGTTTCAGCACTACAGAAATATGATTGAACACTCATAAATGCAATGGTTTGGGGCAAACAACAGTGACATATGTGGATACACAAGGTATAGAACATTATGAACATATTAACTGAAGACATTAACAGTGGGTGTTAAAAATGCTGACAATGCACTTGAATGCATCTCTCTAGTCGTATTTGTAAGGAACCGCGAATGCGCTCTAGCAATCCGGAGTCGTACTTAATTTGCTGGAAAGCCTGTACAATCCATTGCTGCAGCTATTCAGGTGTGGCGATGTTTGCTGTATTTAAGAGTAGGCTTTTGGCATAACTGCATACACAAAAATCCAACAGATTTAAATCTGGTGATCTAGGAGGCCATGGTACAGGGCCTTTTCTATCTAACCACTGGCAACCATAGCATCTATGTAGATATCACCTTACACATAAAAGGAAATCTGCTGTTGCACCATTGTGCATCTACCACATTCGCTGGCATTGCTGAAATGGCATATCATCCAGCAACATTGGAAGATAATCCCACAGAAAGCACTGGTACCGTTCGCCGTTTAGCCTCTGTGGTATAAAATGTGGTCCAACTAGACAGTCGCTGAGTATTCCTACCCAGACATTGAATGAAAACATTTGTTCATATCATGCCTGTTTCACTGCATTACGATTGACTATGGCACACACTTGACAGTTATGAAAATTAAAAATTCCATCACTGGTAAACCCAGCTTCGTCTTTAAACAGCACATTTTCTAAAAACTGAGGGTCTAAAGCTCGCTGGTGTATCTGCTGGCAGAAATTCCATCTGAGAAGGATGTCTCTGTTCTCGAGACCTTGCACACATTGGATATGGTATGGGTATAGTAACTGGCGACGTAGGATTCGTCATGAACTGCTTGCATGTACTTATACCCTCTTGCATGGCCACCCTCTTAGTCGGACTCCATGGGTTTACATCTAAACATTCTAACACACATTCTTCCCCATCAGGAGCTATGGAGCTTGGTCTACCTGGATGTTGGTGGTGTGTGAAGGACCCATTATCTCTAATGCGTTGATGGATCCTAATGAATGTTCGCCTGTCGTGATTCCTCCTGTGAGGAAACACTTCCGCATACATCCTCGTAGTCTCCAGTGCATTGCATTGCTGTTGGCTTTGCCATACATAAAGTGACTATCTGTGTACTATAATATGCTGTAAACAGGGTCCATATTTACAACACCTCCGCACAAGTAAATCGTGCTTCTGTACATACTGTTGCACAGACCTGTCATGCACAATGTACATAGTCACCACCTTCACGACACACTGCTTGTGTGTTGGTTAGTACTGAGGCTCCCACAGTGCGAAAGGGACGGGATAGTAAATGGGGAAGAGGGTGGTATAGTATGGGCCATGTCCATTGCCGCTGTAAACAAAACATAGCCGCATTACATTATCCAGACATTCGGAGTTCACTTGCGATTCACTCTGCACACAAATGCCATTATCACGATAAAACTGTTAATTTATTGACCCATGTTTACTGAGCCATTTTGGCTTCTCTTCATTTGTACATCTCATCTCTACATTTCTGAAACATCCTGTATTTAGGATGAGTCGGGATTGAGTGCGTTAATTTCGGGAGGTGGTTCCTTATGAGAAACAATACAGAAATATGTTTGGACATATTTTGATAAAGTAAGAACTGTGGCTGCTATGTGCCACTGAAAATAGAATTTGAAATTACATTTTGTCTAATATTTCTAAAACCATTTGAAAATTAGCAACATAATTTTAACTGTTTCACAGAAAAGGGAGCTCTTCAACCTGTTGTGGGTGCTGCGGTAATAACATACTCCATTGGTACATACTTGGGTTTCGTAAATATCTTTGGCCGTTACTTCCGAAACAATGAGATGTAATTCATGTTTACGTATGGTATGTTAATGAGAATGTGAAAAGCAACATCAAAGGTTGTCTTGTTGACACTTGTTAAGAATAACTGTTTTCGTGACATAGGCATTTGTATGTTTAAATGTGTGTGGAAGAATGCCTGAGGAGTATGCAAACTGACATGCAGTGTAGTGTAAGAATCAGGTGATGTCGGCATGAAGGTACAAGCAGGCATGGACATGCTTTATTACTGATTTGGAAAGTATGTCGATCAGTTACCACAGATATGTATGACTGTGGTTTGCAACTGAGGATATGGTTCATCTGGGGATAAAAACAATGTCACTGACCACTGCATTGCTCCACTCCATCATGAGCACTGCATCGTTAAGCATACAAGTGTCAGCTCGACCCTATATGGCTAGACATTACACTTCGCAATAGGCCAGCAGGTATAATGTGGAGCTGCCTTGGCGTACATCATAACCATGTGTATGCCAAAGGTTGACATGATGTTAGCATCGGGCAACATACCGTCCTCTCGGCGTACCTATCAGATAACAATAGTACATATTTTAACTCTCACAAACCAGATGTAAATTGAATACAATATTGTATGAGAGTGCTATGTGTTTACACCATAATGTTGTAACACTTCATGTAATAAGGCAGTGCGCTAAACCTTCAGTGTTGTGAAACCTAAGTTAATAAATGTCATCTCCGTCGATAATAGGAGTGCAGCGACTGCATTTAGTTGTCAATACATACATTATGGGCATGTGTTTCATTACAAACAAAACAATTACATGGGCATTTTGCCATTAGCGGTTGGTAATATGATGATGCAACAATTGTAATACACTTAATCCAAGCCCCTCTCATCACCACTTAACGAAATTCTACGTCTCTATGATAACTTATTGGCATACATTCCATGTCAGTAATAAGGTATATCCATGCCTGTATGTACCTACATGTGGAAAACGCCTGATTCTTACACTACACTGCATGTTAGTTAGTATACCTCTTAGGTATTCTTGCACCACCTTTAAACATAAAAATACTGATGTCGCGAAAATAGTACGCCTTAGCAAGGGCTGGCTAGTTTCGGAAATATTTGGCGAAATGTAATTTTAAATTGAATTTTCAGTGTCACATAGCACCCACAATTCAGAGCTTTATTAAAAATGCCTAAATACATTACTGCATTGTTTCTTGTAAGGAATCACCTCCCGAAATTAACGCACTCGGTCCTAACTCATTCTGCATAGACTCTGCGCCCAAAATTCATACTAGTAGCCAGAAGTGAAATGTTATAGGCATATATGTTGCTTATAACATGGACAACTAGTCAATAATAAATTTCTGCCCATACATCAGCCAACATCACAGGAGCATGGAAGCCAAGGTATTAAGCCATCATTACCGATCCATCATCCAGGAAAAGTCGTATCAAGATAGGCACGAACCTCAAAACTCCAATGAGATGGTGCACTGTCCTATTTAAAAATGGCATCTGGGTGATACTCAGGCAACTGAGGAACAGCAAACAGTTGCAATATGCCCAGATACACTAGAGGTGTTGTGGTGCCCTCAGCAAGAAATAATTGTCCGATAATAATGTCATGCAAAAGTGTGCACCAAATATTCATCTTTGGGCTGTCAATGGTAAACTCTGACACATTACCAGGGGGCACTGAACCCCAAATGCGAATGATATGCCAGTTGAATACAACACTGTCAAAAAATAAACGCCTCTTCAGAAAAAGCGATATGTTTGAGATAACAATTATCGCTCTCAGTATGTTATAACCTTTCGACTGGAAAGTCATACAGATGCGTGGCGTCACTGGGCAACAAAGTCTGAACAATTTGCATTTTTTATGCAGAAAACCATAAACTTTTGTGTAGGATATAATGAAGATATATTTTTGGCATTTGTTATTCACACGAGGCCCTGCACAATTATTTCTTGTGACTTTGCACAAAAGTCTCTCGCATTGCTTCTACCCTTCCAGCTGAGGTTGGCCAGTTCTCGGTAAGTCAACAACAGATCCTGTGTTATTGAATTTGTAATACCATGACTTAATGCGCTTGACATCGGGCGACATATTTCCATAAACTATCTGAAAATTCCTCTGCGCTGTTATTGGTGACCGGGTCTCATGGTACCAGAGGACACACTGAGACTTTTCCTGATTTGTGAACATATCTGGTTTCCTGGAACTGCAACTGCTACACTACAGCCATGATACTGAAATCTGCAACCAAAAACTTGGTTGCTTTGCCAACATTTTGGCATCAGTTTTACCTCATCATCGTACAAATTTTATAAATATAAAAAAGTGTTTTGGTTTATATGCGTATGTAAGAGACATCAAAGACTAGCGAATTCAACTGTATATATCTAAATATGTCAATTTTAAGTAAGGGTAAGCAATAGAGCAAATCCCATTAACACATGGAAACAGAGAAACAGTGACTAATGAAGGTATTAGGTTTATATTTTGTGATCACTATTCACAATATATTCGTAAGGTTTTGAGGGAAGCTACTATACTTTCAATAATATTATATTTATTTACTGACCTCCTTTGGAGACACGGAGTCATACACCATCCTAATATTGTCCTGCGGCATATTTAATCATTTTTCCTACAGGTGCCAACGAAGTTCAAACGTTTGGGTAGGCTATGTGTGTTGGAGAAAATGGCGTCCCAACTGACCCTATATGTGTTCATTTGGTGGTGTTCTCATAGGCCAAGATATGCAGTCCATACCACATATAACATGTAGCATGTTTGTCGTGGTATGTGAACGTTAGTTATCGTGCTCCAGAATGCAGTCAAGAGAAAATGCAATACAAATGATAGAAAATGGGGAAATAAGACTTCTTAACTATATCAGTGGCTTGACAGTGCGCCCTGCACAAACACAAGGTTTGTTTAACAAATGGCTTCGGACACTTCACATTGTATCATAGGTCTCACAAATGTCAAAACCAGTGATGTCGCGGTAGGGCCGGTTGACACATTTCTTAGAATACTCCTGTCCTCAGGTTCTACACTTCGACATATTAGGCCATAACTTTGCCTACAACATGTAGGGCTACACGTGTCCACAGCTCAATACAACACAGTACACTACTCACTGCACAGCACACATTAAAGACTCACCAGCCCCATACAATTCCATAATATGGTAATGTTCAAATGCCTCTAGCATATAGTTTTTCCCAGTCTCGAAATGTCGGCTTACTAAAGGTTGGTAGTTCTCGATGACACCGACACCTGTTTCTTTGCTGAGTGTTTATGATCCTATTACATCCACCGGTGTGACAGTTACCTCCATCAATATCACGTATTTCGGTGATACAATGCCAAAGTCGTTATATACATTTTCACATTTCGATATTACCTTTAGGCACACAGTCACTCAATTTTATCGTTGTTTCTTGGCTGTTTAGTTTATTCTAGCAGCGCCTCCATATTAATGAAGAACAGAAGTTACACATCCCTCTTCTTTCCATCTCCCACCACCAAGCTCACTCACCCCCTGCCCATCGAAGAAGATCCTTTAATGCAGGGGGTATACTCTGCTGTTCCCAATTTTCGTTCACGTGCTATTTCTGCACTGTCCATGAAAGACAATTGCAATTTTGTATTGCTGATTCTTTTAAGGGGTAGTTCTACCCAGCGTAAGGATTTTTGAGAATTTTGAGTTTTTTAAGGCGGTAAATTTTTATAGTCCTAATATTTCCAAAAAGGTTTCACCAATGACAATAGTTTGCTTTCGATGATTTTGGTGCATTATTAATAAGTAGGATTCATGATTCGTCTGCCATTTTGGATGATGTCACCTCCTGCTCTGTCATTCTGGTCGGCCGCAGACATTTTGTGGCTGTAACATTTCCATGATCTTGTTTCTAGAATTTTCCACTTCATTCTCTGTCATTCCACCTAGCTCCACTATGCTCGGTCATTTCACCTAGCTTCTTCATGCTCTGTAATTCAATTTAGTTAATTCATGCTCTGTCATTCTATCATTTCTTTCATGCTCTGCCATTCCATCTTGCCCCTTTCTCCCACATCTTTTCTCTCTTTCACCTTCTTCATCTGTCATACTGCCTTCTTCATCTGTTGTAGTTCCCTCATCACTTGTTTGGGGTTGCTGGTATTGGCCATGTTGTTTATTGCTTCTATTGTGTACCACAGTTGTTCGCTATCTTGTTTCCACTTGTCCGGCATCGAACTACCACCTGCTATGAGCACTGGTGTTGCTCTCTTTCGGTCGACATGTTGGTTCTGAAGTTGACAGCTAGGGAGGCGGCTATTTCATTTCTGCAGGGATCAAAATATCGTCTCGAGTAGGGCAGGATCAAACTACCTTACCTTGGGTCACCAACATGTTGGATATCTTAGACCACTCGGCTACAGTTACAGATAGGGAAGTAAGGTTTAAATGGGGTTTATGTATTGCAACATTCCTAACTACCACCCACCTACACAATTATAAAACATCGCAAACAATAAAAACAATAATTCTAAAAATCGAAGAACAACGTTAAACTTACACTCCCACCACAAACTTAACAACACAACCCCTCCCAATAATGAAAACATTGCAGAAAATATAACAAATAATTTAAAAAAATGGAGGAACTTATAATGTAACGCCAACCTACATTCCCACAACTCTTACCAACAAACATGCCCAACCTCTCTCCACCACCCTTCCAGTCATAAATATCGAAACATTTCTAAAAATCTTAGAACATATAATGCTATCCCACCCTACACCCCACAACGCAAACCAAAAACCACCACCACAACTCACCAAAACCCTCCTCTCCCTAAATTAACTGTTAGCCTTATGTAACAAAATATCTCTCCACCCATACCAGCCAATCGTATCTGCGCAGCAGCCAAAAATTTACACCTTTAACATATATCATTTTCCAGTATTGGTATTGGGCACTAGATTGGGTTTGTAACTCATGTTTCAAGCATCAGTCACCAGAGATAATTAACTGTCGGCAATAGTACTGTCGACATGTACCAAATGGCGATGCTACTCCCTGCAAAGTATGAAAATTGCCATGTTTAATTTTTTGTTTCATTTTAAACAAAATTATTTTTTATTTGGCACTTTTTATATAAATGCAGCTTTTTAATAATTAAAACATGTTCTATATTAAGAAAATAATAACTTTATTCTGTAATGTACAACATGAGGAAACACATATGAACATTGAAAATTTGTCTTTTACACTTTGTTTTGTTTGTTACAAGGCACAGTGAGTCCTGATTTCCGTGGATAATTGGTATAATGCTCAAAACGCTGTTTTCAGATATGATCTTTGTACCTATGCGAAGTAATCTGCGATCCCTCCAATCTAGAAGAGTTTTTTCTGTAACATTAACATGAAATATTCCTAGTTTCGATGACTTAACAAATCCAGTGAACACTTACTACTTTAAACATTTGTTAGAGTTGGGAGGGATTAAAAATCTACACCCCACACTTCGAACACAGGACTTTATTTAGGTGAGGTTCTTTATATAGCCATGCTTCTCATGTCGTCGGGTATTACTGCTACAAGCGAAGCCATTTTCACAAAAGTGGCACTTATAATGTCGGAATGGTTCAGCAGAGGTGGTTTGTCATACAGTTGTTTCTGTAACATATGGCAATGGTCCAGTTGGCAATGCAGTTGCTTCAGCTGAAGAAATAGATGGCACTTATGCAGACCCCATGATAAACATTCCCAAAGATCTTGGTATTTCTGGTAGACACATAGGCATCTCAGCCGAAGATGCAGATGACATGACTGAATATGGACAAGACAGGCCCAAGAAGTCGATGGTGGCATTGTTACCATACCCATAGCAGTTGACCATGGTGCTACTATAGACATCCCACCCGAAGAAGTCGATGGCACTGTTGGTACCACACACAAAGAAATCGATGGCACTCCGGGTACCAAATGTGAAGAAGTTTATGCCTTCGCCGGTACCATGTCCGAAGAAATCGATGGGAAAGCCGTATATCCCATAATCTCTGGAATATTTAAAGACATCACAGATGGTAAATATGATGTTGACTGTTAAAGATATACGAGACAATCCATACCTCCATGCTTTTGTCGACGAACTGCTGATCCTTCACAAGGAGCCATTATTTATATCGATTGCATCCACTGGGAGGGAGGATTTTCTTCTTCCCTCTACAACCCCACATCCTCTCCCTTCCATTTGGCACACAGCCTGTTTCAACCTAAAAGCATGTGTATGTTCCCAGGTCCATCTGTGCTATCGCTTGCAGGTTTTTCCTACATTAGTATTACCCCATAGATTATAGTATTTCTTTAAGTCTACTATGAGTTAGGGTAAAAAATATACAAAATGGTTTAATACACACAAAATTTACTTTACAGAAAAATACATAAATGTTAAAACACAAAAGAAAATATTCAGTCTCTGTCGCGACTAGCGTTAACGCCATGACTGATGGTTACATGTCGTTTTATGGCCATTTTATTCAATTATGCATATGAACGAGCAAGGAAGCGATGACACAAGTGTCTGCAGTTCCACATGTTATACATGTACTCCATCTTGTAGGTTTAAGTTAGTTTGTATTTTCTCAGATATCGCCGCAGTTCGGGTGGAGGATGCAAATTCCCAAAACTATCATAGAAATCTGCATGTTATTCACATTTCACATAAGTTATCTAGTAAGTACCAGGCCCAGCTTTCATGTCCAGGTTGATTACCACACATTTGTAAGTTAAGGGTTCAGGCGGCAAAGCATCTCGCATGAACACACCACGAAAATTGGGTATCTTCAATTTGTGTGCGAAGAGTTCCAAATCCATATTCGTGAGTGGCTGTTTCAGTGCAGTTTTCATTATCGCCTCTTCCTGCTGCAGTACTTTTACCCATGGCGATAGCTTCCATAATTGCACTGTGCCTTTGGGTCTCGGGCAACTGCTTCTGTTCGTTCGATGCTGTGTAGACTGCTAGGATGATGCCAGCAAAAGTAGTGGAAAAATCCCCCAGTAGAAGTTTCCGTGGTCTTGAATGATGTTATTCCCTTTTTTAATACCTTTAGTTTCACTTGCATCTTTCTATTACTCTTTGCACCCGTGCTCATCTTCACCTTGGCCTTCATCACATTCTTCGAGCCCAGAATCTCACGATTTACTTATCTCATCGGCCATCTCTGCGATTACCTAGTCTGTCTGGTATCGGGGTTTCCAGATCCTTGTTTAGGTAGTAGCGATATCGTGCTGCTTGCACACCTCGTCCAGCACGTTGGTTTCCCGTGTTGTCGCATGCGAGCATTTGAGATATCTTCATTCCGAACCTGCAGAACTTGTGTCTCGGAATGTGCAACTCAAAAGGTAGATTGTTGATAAGTTTATCGACGATCCCACTTCCAGCTATTGTCTTTCCTTCTCGAGTCATCGCGTAAACTGACCTAAATACTTATAATCTGGATCTTTTAAACTTTTTTTCAGTTTAATTCTAGACTTGACACAGTACTGACATAAAGTGGTAATGATGGATCTCGTTTGCCACTTCTGCATAAAACGTTAACAGAGTTGCGCAGTGTGCACAGACATGAAATAATGTCGTGCAGAATGAATAGCTCAAGTGTGTTATTGCAATGC
Source organism: Dryococelus australis (assembly GCA_029891345.1). Classification (NCBI taxonomy): domain Eukaryota; kingdom Metazoa; phylum Arthropoda; class Insecta; order Phasmatodea; family Phasmatidae; genus Dryococelus; species Dryococelus australis. The sequence goes on along the minus strand of CM056996.1, from coordinate 233,824,223 downwards.
AAGCTCTGCCAGAGGCAGTTTACTCTGAGTGATATTTTGAAGAAGCATTCCATAACTTACAACACTGGTTCTCTGCAAATGTAATCAGCATCGCAGTTAGCACCGCACACACCACAGTAAGCATCGCATGCACTGCAGTTAGCAGTGCATGAATCTCAGTTACCACCATGTGCACCACAATCAGCACTGCATGCCCACAAGACAGTAGTGGTAACATATATATTATCAAGTGAGATGTTTCTCTATCTGTACACATTACTGCTGAAGATGAAGATATCTCCCACGATTCATAACACGGAAGCCTATTTCCGAATACAGTGGGGTGCATTACTTTGGGACCATCAAATTATGGCAAGACGAGCATCCTACTGAGCATGCTGGAATAATAAAATGGTCTTCGGTTCCAGAATGTGTACATACATTCTGAATCGCTAAAACAACCAAAATACCAGTAACTAGTTCAGTTCAGCAAGCCATAGATGGTGCGGGTTACTTCCCTTGTAGCGACAATGAAGCCATCATGCAGCCGAGTGAAACACTGCCAAAAAGTATATTACCCTTGATGACATTGCCTGCGAGAAACAAAAAGTGTACACAGGAGTATTTTAACATGGGACGGCATGCGAAGGTGAACTGCATGTATTTCAGCCAGACTTATTTGATGCATATCCAAACAGCTGCTCCAAGATAATGCAAACATGTTGGTGTTGTTTCGAATGGATGATATGAATTTATGACATGTGTACGACGACCACATCAATACATATATGAAGTATCAGATTTAAATGGTCTGTGTGCCCTATGTTCGAAAGACATAAATGGATTTTTGACGATCATTAAGGAGTGGCTCCTATGTATTTAGAGGTACCGACGGGGATTCGATCAGTTCATCGTCGACCATCGGGAATGAGTTACAGCATACCGCAATTCGGGCAAAGTAGCCTCAAGCTGCGTATATACAAAGATGAAGATGGAGGTTGTCTCATACCAAGAAATGATGGAACTTCTGATGCTCGTAATAGAATAATACGAAATTTTGGCGAACCCAAACGATCTGAGGAAGCAGTCACTAAACATTTCATCCTCGAAAGTGGTAATAGCATCATCTCGGAATTGCGCAGTATGTTGACACAACAAAACACATTCTTTCGGAACTATCTGTCTGAGCTCGGGGAGAATATGGAGTCTGTGAAGACAGAGATAGTACGCGATAAGATGTCTATGGACGAGCACATGATGGGTGTTCAAAGGCAAATTACCGACAGATTGAATGTGGTAACTGCAAAATGAAGAGAAACAGAAAAACGTGAAAGGATATATGTAACATACATTTGCCACCTAGATTTTCCCGCCTCGCCACGAAAACTGATATTCAGAACCACGGCAGTGACATGTTGGATGTCTGCAGCGAACGCCTGAACAAGATCGAAAGTCTTTTATCGGAGGTTCATGTGTAAACCTATAAAAGAGAGCACCAGTTGCCATTTTTGAAGAACATTGCTATCATTAAACATCATGTAATACAGTCAGTTCGCTTGAAGTATTTGCTTGCCAAGGGAGCCAAAATTTCGCACGACCTTATAAATAAAGAAACCATTAAGCCCATTACTCGCTGTATCGATGTGTTCACAGGGAAAGCGATGGAGCACCCACAGATGTGAAGACCAAAGTCGACGATACTGCTAAGCCTACAAAGAAAAGGAAACATTACGGTGTACAAATGGATTGGGATGATGGATCGGATGTGGATTTGGCACACAAGAAAAAGGTATGTAAGAAAGCCTTGAAATGTAATGCTCTGGCTCACCGGACCTACGATCATTCACATCTCGTAATAATAATACTATATACGATGTATACAGGCATAATGAATGATAAATGGTTCATCGGTGCTAATGGAATAGATTTTCTACGAGGTGGGAAAATCCAAGTAGGCGATTACAAGCTATATAGAACACCCAGGCTTCGCGAAATTCTATTTCGCAAGAAACACAGGCAGTTTGCAGAATCCGACCTGTTGGAATACTAGATGTTGCTCGAACTCATGAACATGCTTTACCAAGATAACAATCCCAAGATCGGCTCTTATAAGGGCGACTATCACAAAATAAATTGACATTCTCGCAGACCTGTACAGTGGCCTAGCACTGAAAAGTTGGGAAGATCTGAAGAAGATAGATTGTGACAAGAACATTGACTACATGTTTTGGGACGACCCGAACGAAACGGTGGATAGACTACGACTTCTGGTCGCTTCACAAATGGTTTTTAATTACTTGCACACCGATGAGATTATATCCATTGTCGAAGAACTGAAATAGGGAGGCTACATACGATGAACTGGTTGGGAATCGCTCACGAACTGGATGCAGCCACCAGGCGCTAATACCATCATCGCAAGGCCATGTTTTGTGGGATGAACGACCTATTTCAAGCCAACCTCGTTGAGATGATAACATATACTCGTGTCAAAAAGGATACAAATACATGTTGACAGTCATCGATGCCTATAGCAAATTAGCATGCTGGTCAAGTCAAGGAATGTACATGGCATCAACGAAGCCATGGTGTATGTGTTGTTACCCGACTAATCTGCACTCTGAACAGGGCAAGAAATTCTACAACGTAATGTTCAGGGCCCTGGTGAATAAATATAACATACATCATTATTCTACATACAGCAATGTCAAAGCATATATCGTTGACAGGTTTAACAGGACTCTTAAGGGCAAGATGTGGAAGCATTTCGGGGCAAATGACAGGTACAAGTGGCTTGAGCTACAGCCGAAACTCGTCCGCGAGTATAATTCTACAGTTCATTCTACTAATCGCATAAAGCCCGAACAAATCAAGGACGACTCATTGCTTCGGACTGTGTATGCCATTCTGAATAGGAAGAAACCACACAAGATTAAAGTCAAAATCGGCAACCTGGAGCGCATCTCCAAACAGAAAGACTTCGTCGAGAAAGGGTTCACAACGAATTTGAAACACGAACTGTTTAGTGTGCGGCGTATACGCAACCACGCTCCAAGGACCTACTATTTTGAAGATCTAAACAACGTACCCATTCGTATTGGTCTCTCCACTGAGGAGATCCAGCCAGAAAGTTTCCAGGTGTGTATTTTGCAGAGAAGGTGCTGAAACAATGTAACGGAAGGGTGTAAGTCAGGTGGTGGGGTTTCCCTGCCTGCTGGAATTCCTGGGTCGCTGAATCAGTCATCGATTTGTGAACTAGCTGGAGAAGAGGAAGATTTATAATGACTTTTAATCAAGTGCTTATGTGTTTCCTCATGTTGTACATTACTGAATAAAATTAGATAAATATTTGTTGTTTTATTTATTAAAAAATCGGAATTTATATAAAAAATTAAATAAAAAATAATTGTGATGAAAATAAGACAAAAATTAACATGACAACTGATGTACCTTACAGAGACTATCGTTGCCATTCCGTACATGTCGATAGTACTCTTGCAGACAGTAAATTATCTCTGGTGGCTCATGCTTGAAACATGAGTTACAAACACAATCTAGTGTACAATACCAATACTGGAAAAATTATATTTTGATAAAGATGTAATTTATTGGCCACTGGACAGACAGAATTGATTGGTATGGGCGGAGGGATAATTTATTTCACAAAGCCAATTATTAATTTGGGTAGAGCAGAGTGGTAGTTATGGAAGGGGGTGTTTGTTGGTTGGGGATGCTGGGTGTAGGGTGGGGTAACATAACATTATCCTCGATTTATTTAATTTTTATGATGGGGAGTGTAAATGGTAAGGAGGGTGTTTGTTTGGTGGGTGGGGGTTGTGGGTGTGTAGGGTATGGTTACGTTATATGTTCCTCAATTTTAAGGATTATTTTTTCGATTTTTTCGATTTATTATTATTGGTAGGTTTGCGGTGCGCGAAGCAGTGGGGTTTGTTAGGGTGTGGTGTGAATGTGAACTTAACTTCATATGCTCCTCGATTTTAGAATTATTTTTTTTTATCTTTTGCGACTTATTATTTTGTGGGGTCTGAATTTTTTTTTCGGGGGAGGGGGTATGGTTGGTTAGGGTTGTGGTGAGAGTGTGTGCTTACCATTATATGATTCTCGATTTTTGAATTGCTTATATTGTTTGCAATTTTTTATACTTTTGAGGGTGGGTGGTGGTGAGGAGTGTGTTGCAATGCCTGAAACACGTTTAAAACCTTACTTTCCTACCTGTCTTGGTGGTCGAGTAGTCTAAGGCGTCCATCATATTGGCGATCCAAGGTTCGGCAGTTTTATCCCGCCCGACTCCAGACAATATTTTCAACTCTGCGATGATGAAATAGATGCGTCCCTAGCTGTCAACTCGATAACCAACATCGCGGCTGAGTGAGAGCCATACCAGGACCCCTCGAAGGCGGTAGTTGAATGGACAAGTGGAAACAAGATGGCGGACTACGGTAGCGCACTCTAGCAGAAATAATCAACTAGCCGATATCAGTGCCACTAGCAAGTGATGAGGAAACTACAGCAGACGACATCCAATATGGCGGATGAAGAAGGTGCAACAGAGAAAAGAGGTGGGAGAACGAGGCAAGATGGAATGACAGAGCATGAAGTAGCTAGGTGAAATGACAGAGCATGAAGTGGAAAATTCTAGAAACAAGATTTCATTTTAGTCAATGTCACAAAATGCCACTAGCAGACTATAATGACAGAGCAGGAGGTGACGTCATCTAAGATGGGTGACGAATCATGACACCTACTCATGATGCGCCAAAATAGGAATAAACACACAACTTGCGGCATGTCAATTTTTCACATTACTCAAACCCTACCAATTTCGGGTTTTGTGGTGTACTGTCAACCGAACATTTACTGTACGATTTTAAGCAGAGTCGAATTTCAAATTGCTATATCTCTTGAATGGTTTAAGCTATGACAGCGGGGCTCAGTAGGTACGCTCAGTGGCTCAACGGTTGTAAACAATTTGAACGGTGGGCTCCTGTAATCATTTTAATTTTTTAATTTTGTTTATTTGGGTGTCGGGAGAGAATATTTTTCAAATTTTGTTACCTGTTCTCCGAAACTTCCGTGGGTTCACCACAGCCATTCTCATACATACGTTGCGTAAAGGTCCCTGGATTAGTCTTATCTTGTCTACTTCCCCCCAACCCCCTTTCTTACTTCTTTAATGTGGTTTCACATTTTCGTGCCACTTGGGTACCAAAATTGCGCTTCGAAAAATCGCTACATTTGATGTCGATCCTTAACAACTTTCGCGGAACTCAAATTTTTTTTAATACTCTCCCTTTTTTCGGTAATTCCCCCCCCCCCTCCTTTTTCCCCTCGCCGATAGTCTAGACCCAAAATCCCAGTAGGATATAGCATTAAGGTTGGGGATTTTTTTTTGTTTCCTAAATATAATCGCTTTTTGTTTCCACACGTTTAGACCTAGAAACTTGAAATTTGGCGCCGATACTTTTTTTAAGGGGAAGTTTGTCACAGACTAGGTATTTTAGGAAGTTTGGAGTTTTTAAGTTGCCTAATTTTTTGCTTCCCAGTATTTCCGACGATTTGAAATATATATCATTCCGATTTTGGAATGCCACACTACAAAAAGTAGGATTTTAAGGGGGGGGTAAATTTAAAATTCCTGTGTAATTTTAATGCTTGTAGTTATGGCAAAGGACTCGGTAGGCATGCTCAGAAGTCCGTTAGCTTTAAGTTATTAAGTGACAGTTGCCTTTGACCATTTTTCGTTTTATCGAATTTCAGGGGGATTGCATTTCTCGAAATTTGACTTTGTTCCCCAAAATCTATTTTGTGAGTTGTTCCCCATCTATTCTCGATCAGTGTGTAGAAATTTGCCTGTTTACGCTCGATTCTCCTAATTTTTCTCCAGCTTCACCTGCAATGAATAGCATGCGGAACAAGCTGGTTCGACCACAATAGCATGCGGAACAAGCTGGTTCGACCACAATAGCATGCGGAACAAGCTGGTTCGACTACAATAGCATGCGGAACAAGCTGGTTCGACCACTACAGGTTACGTCGGCCATGAGTTCTGCTCCTTGTGCAGGTTATGTCAATAGCTTCATGCACGCGTCCCCTGATTCACTCGGGCAGAATAAAACCACGTAGTTACACCTGCCCGACCCCTGGTATTATATTTAAACACCCACAGAAATTAAGTGTAAAGACTTTACAATAGGTTAAAAAATATCGAAATATACAAAGAGAGTCTTCGCTTGGGAGGAAGGAGGTGGAGTCCGCCTCTCCCGTTTATTCCTTTAACATGCACAGTAAAAAGTCGAATGCTGTCGCAACTAAAACTTACTATGGAGGCATTTCTTTAAACCTTTATGCTGTAGTAAATTTAATAATGTTGTAACAAGTTAATAAAGTTAACCATTGACAAAATATTATATTACTATATGCTATGCAAATATAATGTTAATGTAGTAATGATAAAAAAGCTTCTAAGTAATGTTGCCGCAGCCAATAGTCGCATTACGCTAAAAACAATAGGAGAACAAAATATTTTGTGTGACTACGACAATAAGGAAATGTCCAACCAACATAAGTTTACTGATTTGGCGTTGTAAAATGGCGGACAGTAATAAACAGTGATAACCTCATAAAATAAAACCACTGTATTTAAATTATAAACCATATTATGAGAAATAACTTAATCTAAGACAAGCTCTCAAGCCTTGCAAATCAGTTTACGTGTGTCAATTTTGCGTATATTAAAGAGTATAAAGTATTTCCACATAACGAATGAGATCTACAGTTTGTCGTTATGTTGATTTTGCGACAACCAAACGTATTTCGATAAAAGTAACAGGAAGAACAAAATATTTTGTGTTAAGGCGACATTAAAGAAATGTCTAACCATACACAAATTCACGCTGATTTGGCATAGGAAAATGACGGATAGAAGTGAACACCGATAACTTCGTAAAATAAAGCATTTATATTTATCTTTCGAAGCCTAGTATGAGAACTCTCTGTAGCTTAGACCAGATTTCAAGCCTTGCACAGCATTTTACGTGTGCCAATTGTGTATATATTTATAGAGCATAAAATATTTCCCCACAAGAAAATAGAACTGTAGTTTGTCGTTATGTTCTCCCGGATACGTACAATATGAAATGCTATCATAGATGTTGAGATAGATCAGTTTGTAAAGTGTTGTGTTCCGTGGAGAACAAGTCATAAAGGCACGGGTTCAATTCCCCTCCCACGTGGCACTTTTTTCCTTGGATAATATTATTTTTTGTGACAAAATAGTAGTACTTAAATTATTTTACATTGCATTGTTTACTTAAAGCAAAGAACAAATATAAATAAATTTAAACACAGATGTTTACATTAATGCAACACGAAGTTTGCTTCACCATAACATAAACACCACCTTAAAGTTGCCAGTATAGAAAGGATGTATTGTTGTCCAAAAGCACTTGTTGTATAATCTTTAATAGCTGAACAGTATATTACACTAGGAGCAACATAAGCTACTGACGGTTCACAGATAGCAAAAAATTAATGTTGTAGTTACTTTAATACTGTTGGTACAACTGCATTTTTATGTAAGGGCACTTATCTCTGGACCTCAGACATTGATATTGCTGTGCTTTAGCCTGCCATCTCGCCGTCTTTCATACAAGAACACTGAAAGGTCAACTACACAAAAATTATTTTATATAGGATGCGACACACAAGGTATTACAACTTTGTAAGGATCTTTCAAAAAGAAACTTTTGCTTACTTAGCATAGTTTTGTTCCCGTTCCCAGAACAGTTCTGTGTGATAATGGAGTTCCGGCAGTCAGATTGGTAATATGCGACAGCTGACCCGAACTGTCTGAAATAAAAAACGGCAATGTAGTGAACAACTCTGATTTTGGCTATGTGACGATACAATATTAAAGTACTCTGATTTTACCAAATATCTCGGCTACTAGAGAACAGATGCTATATAAGAAAAATTTAATTCTCTAAAGTAAAAAATAACATTTCATCTAGAATACTTTTACGGCCATACCCACAGCTGTATGAAGTCAAGTGTAACAACAATTCAAACTTAAATGTTGATGGTTTTTCACAATTTGTTTGCCGAACATTTACTCGGATTTCGGATATCCGTACAACAAAGCTAAAAAGTTAGTATTTTAAAGGCGATGGTTTAGTCCGACTAGAATACCCAAGTAGAAAACAGCAAACAGTTAACAATTGGCCATTTGTTGGCAGCGGTGGCAAACGTTCGCATTTATGATTGTCAGTATTTCTTATATAGTTGGCAGTCTGGTCGTATAAACAAAAGTAATAGTACATGTTTTTTAAATAATCGTAATATTGTCCAATGCTCTTACAATGATTGTTAGATTTAAACAGATGCCCCACAAGCAGATGATAAATTATATGCTGACTGCTGCTCACTGCTGGAAACATATAAGCAGCAAGTTTATCGGCCATTTACAGCAGACAAACTGTTACTTACTGCTGGGAGATATTCATAGCTATTTATGACATGCCAACTATTGTTTTCTGCTGGGGACATACAAGGAGCAAACTTGTGGGCCACTCATGGTCTTACCAACTGTTACTGCCGTGAATGTATTAGTAGAGTACTAATGGCCCACATATTGCATGCCAACTGTTGCTTACTGCTGGAGACATAATATCAGCATGCTTAGGGGTCTTTTGTAGTATGCCAATTGTTGCTTATTACTGAAGAAACATTATCAGCACGCTTATGTGCCATTTATGCCATACCAACTGTTACTGCTAGAGACATATCACTGATAATTTCATGGGCCAATTATGGCATGCCAACTGAAATATTTACTTGATTTTTTATTTCATGCATATGTGAATTAAAATTGTAATGCGACAGTAGTAATAGAAAAATAGTTTCTATATTGAAAAAATGCAAAGCATAACATGCAAAAAAATCTTTATTTTTAATTAAATACCTCTTAAAAACTGCCCGAAAATAAAATACTAGTATTTTAAACAAAGCGTAGAAATTACGGTATTGCCTTGTGATACTAACGTAATGTGTGTCTATAGCAAAACTAATAATACAACTTTTATATATACAAAGTAATCACAGTTACTTAAAAGAAATTTGCATGAGTGTATGGACGAGAAGTCGCTAGTATTCTGGACTGTGAACAGAAAGGTCACGAGTTCGAATCCCGGTTCCTCCTAAGTAGTTTACTTAGGTTTACTGTTAAATTATGATTAAGATAAAATATATGAAGATAGCATACAAATAAGTTTTATTTGGGTAAAACTTATTTTTTTTGGTGTAACAAATACAGGGCAAGCTGTATTTAGATGGACCACAAGTGGCCAGTAGAAGGGCTGTAAGTGGAAAATAGCTGGGCCACAAGCGGTCAATAGGTAAGACACGAGACACGAGTGACTTGCCAGCAGTTGGCTGACATCATGTGGTTAACATATGGCAGGCCATAAGCAGTAGGTCAGTGGGTCGCTGCTGCCACTCATGGTCCACTGATGGTGCCGGCATGCTTAGCTTACAGTTGGCTACGCAAAAGCGGGCGGCTCATGGGCATATTGTATTTTGTTACATGGACGTTACATGAACAATGTCCCAGGTGTGGCCAACTACGTACGATAGTCAAAAGGAGTCATGTGTGCCACAAACACCAGCGGGTGCATTTCAGAAGCTGACTGATTATGGAAACTAGTTTGTGGGCTGCTTGTGTACAAGCAAAATTGCACAAGTGGGCCAACTGACTTTTGCTAATTGGATATCAACCACGCATATCGTCATTAAAGTCTCTGCTATGAAGGTAAATCTTATGGTTTCTATAATACTGACGTAAAATACTAAACAGTAGTTACTTACTGAAATGAATTACCTTTTATTTCGTGTTTCTTGAAACGAATATAACATTGATCATGATCTTCACGTGAACTGTTGGACTAGGTAGTCTAGTACGGCCATAGCGTTCTATGCCTAATTTTTCTAACGGCTTACTTATAGCAGTTCTTTTTTGCAACTACGACAAACTTAAAGTTTTACTTGCAACACCCACATAGTACCCGGTATCCAAGTTGACAGTACCGCCAATATGCCTCGGACACGGAAATCGCTTAACCCTAAAAAGTTGCATAAACTAACCCACAGATACAAGACATTTCTGTTGGTGGTAATTGAGGAATTGTGAATTCCCTGCTTAAGATCCACCTCTCTTCTTATTTTGTATCCTTCTGCTATATGTAACATGCACATTGCATGGTGCCGACTTCGGTTTGAGCGACAGAGTGCCACTCAATGAACGACGAGACGAGGGGAATTGGGGGCGCGGCCAGACTCTATAAACGAGGTCGCCAGAGTGTCGGCCATCTTTATCCTTCACCACACTCCGGACCACCGATGACGCAAGGTGCTGCCGCCGCTGACTGACTTCGAGCTCCGGTGCCGAGAGAGTACAATGACAGAGGAGACGATCCACCACGAGGGGATCCTGAGAGGCCTTCTACGCGGTGCGGGCCTCACCGACCCATTCTGTTTAATGATCCAGTGGTGAGTCCAATTTGGATAGCAGCGGGTATCGAGGGGATTGCATAGATTGCTTCAGTAGTAGCTTTATTGATAAGCGTTTACCACTGAGATTTAATAACGATTTATTAAGGTTACTGTGATTTAGAGTACAAAATAAATGATATTTTTATATAATTATTGAGAGAGTTATTTATTAAGAGCGTTCCTGGTTATCTGAGTTATTATTTAAGATTGTTTCAAAGAAAGGAAAATAAGTCGAACTGAGATGAATTAATGAGTAACTTGTAACTATGTCCCTAGTCTATTCCCTTAGAACCTTTTGTTTGTGGAAGGGTAATAGAACATGCTGTATTGATGCGTCATGCAAGTAAAATCGCGGAATTTTTTGGAAATTAACCGTGTTAATGATATGAAAATTCGTGCTCTTATCTGTATGAAACAATAAATGCTAACATAATTAGCCATCAAACTAAATATTACACTCAACACAACTCAAAGTCGTAGAAGTACAGTATTCCTCTTGATTCGCTGCGAACTAAACTGGGAGCTTGCTTGCGCGCCACCGTATAACTGGGCACATTTACGTGTTTATGGAATGTGATTTTTTTTTCAAATGTTGATTTCCAAAATGCTTACTTCGCTGTGCACAGCCTTTACATCATGCTAAAAGGTATCTACCACAGTGAAAGAAGTATTTAGAGTCTCTGAAAAACGCATTTATAAAAAGGAACTTTATAAGAATACCTAGAAATTTGTGACAGCATTGTCACAAACTAAGTATGTACCAAGAGAAAGGCACATCCACTAGGGAAATATTTTAACAAAATAAATATTTTTTTAAGTAAGTGAATTTTTTTTTATTGTTACTGTTGGAACATTGCTGAAATCAACATTTTCAAGAATATTACCTAGAAATAGCAAACTTTGTTTCCAGTATTCACTGTGCAAGTAAAAAATTTGGTGAAATCTAAATTTTATTTGGAGAAACTTTCATGTCAGTTAAAAACCTTTGGCACCAAACGTTCATCCAAAATAATTCAGTGAAATGTATCTTCCGAAGTAGGACTTACTTGACACTCACTTCGAAATCTGAAAGACACTGCTCCGAACGTTCGTATATGTACTGCATATTTAAAAACACTTTGCTTTAAAAATGGCAGCAAACTTAATTTAGGCCTACTTGCGCAACTAAAAATTATTTTTGAAACAAAATTATTTCTGGCAACAAGTTTGGCAAATTTGGGAAGAACTTAAGGGAATAAATAATATGTAATAGATGGAGTTTACCTGCAAGGCGCATTTGTTTGGCATTTGCGGTGACCAGTCTCACAGAGTGGACCCTGACCACAATCTTCCGTGGAGAAGCCTTTGAAGCAAGCGCAGTAAAAATGCCTGGAACAAAAATAAATCTCCATTAATGTAGAGCAAATTAATTTACGAGACTCAGAAACTCATTTTGCAGACTGTGTGTAACATTGTTAAACATATTACAAAGTCTGTTCACGATTAAGTGAGCACTTTTGAAATCAACCTTAATATAACGTCACTGTCCCTACCTGCATGTATTTTAATGGGCGTACCGAGCAACATTCGCCCAGTAAAGTTGGTAACGATGGATGGAAAGTAGTTCTATATTTTAATGTTGAATAAAACGTGTTAGGAAACCATTTGTGATAACTTAAGTTATTTCTTTCGCTTTATGATTTTTTTAATGCATCGAAGAGTAAAAATGAGTAGTTTTGAAAAATATTTACTTCCTAATAATTTCACGGTGTTAGTTGATCGACGTATGAATAAAGTTATGAGGCCCATGCCAATGTTAATTTTGCATAAGATGGAAGAATGCACAACTTGCATACAAATAGATAATAAGCAGGGTTTTCAAAAGCGCTAATTATACCGTGAAAAGCCATTAGTAGAAGTGCGGTGCAATGATTCTAATGTTGAAATATGTGTGCAAATACAAAATTAAAAAAAAAATGTTTTGCACGACCTGTAATTGGTTGCACGTGAAATATATTCGCTGGGGCAGTCGACTCGTCGCTAAGAGACATACGTCAACTCTGGTACGGTATTCTGTAGAGATAGAGAGTGATTTCATTCCATGTTTTCTCTGGGAACATTAGCAGCCAAGTAATTCACAAATCTTAGTGGTGCAAATCATTTTTGAGATGTATACAGTGCATTAAGAGGTTGGTTTACATTAATTTCTCCACAGAGTGAGATAGAGGTGATATGCTCCAAAAGAAATAACACAAACACGGTTAAATGTATAATCTTCTAGTGGAAAATTAAGAGTTTCTCTAGTTTTACATAAAACAAAAACGTATTCCTTCAGAAAATTTTAACTACAGAGTGCCTGACATTCAGTGACACAAGAATGTCAGAAACGTTTCCCATAAATTGATCATGGATGATCAGTATCATAGTTCAGTTAAATAATAACAAACTGAACCAGCACGCGAGTTAACATAAAAGAACCATACCTTGTGAGGGAGAAATGGACGTTCTACAACTGCGCTGAACATCGACCTCGCTGTTTAAGGTCACAAAAACAATATTTGCTTTAGTCTTTTATTTTGTGTAGAAATGGAGTGACTAGAAGGGCAAAACAAGTACGTGGACTATAAGTGAATGAATGCCGACCTATGTCTCCTTTCGAGAATACCGAACGTCCAAACAGAACAAGCTGCATCTGTGAGAACAAGTATGTGGACTATTAGTAAATGAATGCCGACCTATGTGTCCTTTCGAGATAACCGAACGTCCAAACTGAACAAGCTGCATCTGTGAGAACAAGTACGTGGACTATTAGTGAATGAATGCCGACCTATGTGTCCTTTCGAGAATACCGAATGTCCAAACAGAACAAGCAGCATCTGTGAGAACAAGTATGTGGACTATTAGTGAATGAATGCCGACCTATGTCTCCTTTCGAGATAACCGAACGTCCAAACTGAACAAGCTGCATCTGTGAGAACAAGTACGTGGACTATTAGTGAATGAATGCCGACCTATGTGTCCTTTTGAGAATACCGAATGTCCAAACAGAACAAGCTGCATCTGGAAAACTGAATGCATCAGGGAAGCTAGAAGGGGTTGTTATTTTATCCACGTGCACGGGCCGTATCACCGGAAAGAGGCACCGCGGGTGGATGTGCACTGCATTGTACATATTCTAGCAGCGCCCAGAGTAACCAGACAAGTAAACGAGGACACGGAGTGGAGTGGAAAGGGTTAGCCGGTTCGCAACATTGAATCCTTGAGGCCCGATGACGGAGAAGCGAGGTGAATATGGAGTAGCGCCGGAATGCAAAGTTGGGGGAGATGGAGATCCCCGAGAAATTCTGCTTACCAGTGATATCGTAAGGCACGATTCCCACGAATGAAAGAAAATCTGGGAGTGAGGACGCCAAATTTCGAACCCGTTTCGCCTTGGTGGGAGGCCAGAGTAGATATATTTGGAGAGTTCGGGGGTCAACGGCACTGGACACAGGAGCTAGGATCTGCCCGGCCATCATCTTGTAACGTTTATCAGAACGAAAAAAAAATCACTTCTTAACTTTTAAATTCTCCCTCCCCCCCTTCAAAATACACTATTTTCACTCACAACAATAGTGTAAATTAGTATGTTCTGGGCCAGGTGCCTGGTGCGGGGGCTGCGGGGCCAACCACCGCTATCTTGGATCACGTCATTTCCGACTACTTTTTTTTTTGATTTCGTCATGTCTGGTTGCTATTTTGTATTGCATCATTTATGGTCGCCATCTTGATAGTCAGTATGTCCATTTCCATGCTCTACCATTCGTCATGTGACAACCATGTTGTATTCACATACTTCCTGCTCTATCATTCCACTCATGCAACAGCCATATTGGATTCAGCAGTTTTGGATTCCGCCATCTTGGATTCAACCATCTTGTATTCTACCATATTGGATTCCATCATCTTGTTACTCACATTTGTTTGATTATTCGTGTTCACTCAACCACCATTTTGTCCTTGCACTTCATGCTCTATTATTCCATGTTCCCTCTCTTGCTCTGAGTGCTCCCATTTTTTCTCTTGTATTCTTTTTCTTTCTTTCCTCTCTTCCTTTCTCTTTCCTCTCCAATTCGTTCGATCACTCGCTCCACCATCACATTTTAAATCTACCAGCAAAAAATTCCAGCGACGACACATTGGATTTACATTAATTGCACTTGTTAACTTTGTAGTTATTCTTTTCTGCTCCACCTCTCTCGCCTGACTCTTTATCGATGGGCCATGCAGGTTTTGAAAGGTTCTTCACAGTGCAGGTCACCACTACTACATGACATCACAAACCCATACTTGTTCATCAGTATGCAGGTTCGGACAGGTTTCGTCACGACCCAGAATTACTGTCGCCCTACAACATGATGTCACAAACTCGTCATCCATGGACATAGCAGGTTCGAACAGGTTCATCACGACCCAGACTTACTGTCGCCACTAACCGATCACGACTTGTCGTTCCGTACACCTCTCGGTACAAGCCCATAGTAGTATATTTGTTCAAAAAATATTTAAAAATAAACAGGATACTTATAAGGGAGATTTTTCAAAATCTTTGAAGGTCGTAAATGTGTCCCTAATGTGTATTGAAAGATTGTAATATCAACCAAAGTGCTTTCAAGGTGTATCAAAAGTTTTCAATAGCCACTTTATTGTTTTTAAAACATTAACACTATTTAAAAAGCATGGGTGTAATTATTTTAGAATCAAAAATATTCAAACAATACACACTGGTGGTCGACTATAATATGTGATGTATGTATATATATATATATATATATATATATATATAAAATATATATACACACACATATATATTCACATACATCACACAACAAACAGAAAAACAGGAACCTTAAATATTCCCACATCTTTCATGTAGTGTCTTTACACCAGCATGCTCACTTTTCACATAGGGTATATAATCTCTTATATGCAGCTCAAGGCAGTCTATGCTAGTAAGTGCAAAACAAGAACCCTTAACAATATATTCTTCACAACAATGTTTCATGACTGCCACTGTAAAACTAAGCTTCCTAACTGGAAACTGGCTGCTTACATACGTACTACACCAGCCTATGTAACTCATTAACAACATATGCTCTACCAACCAATACCAGGCTAAGTATACTCATCATTTATATTAGAATTCAATCATATATCAGCCTACGCCCACTAAAATATACCACAATCTTAACATTAACATGTTTGTCATTGCCATCAGACATCAGTCGAATATATATATGGGAAAAGATATAACCCAGCATACCATCCATATTAACCCAAGCATACCAAGCAAATTCTATAGTCCAGGTTAACTCACAATACAAACATACTTACCATCTGTAGAACTATCATTGCTGACTGATACCAAACAACCAACATAGCATCACCTGTATCCAAAGAAAAACTCAATCCTATCCCACCACCCAACACACCAAGCATAATATCTCTCATAACTCGAGCAACTCTACAGCTGAAACCAGACATAACCTAACACCTAGTCTACCTGTTCTACCAATCTACGCCACCTATACCTAATAGCCATACCACCCACTGAAAATATAGCATATCTCAATCATTCGCCCACACGGCCAAACAAAGCAAACATACAGCCCATACCAGTTACACAATCAACTTCTTCTTATAGCATCCACCATGCTTACTGACACTTGTCAAAATACACTGACCACCCATACCAAACACATTTTTAACTCAAACACACCTTAGCCTTATAAGACTCGTCGACACATGCAAAATGTCCACAGAATTCAACATATACCATGCAATTCCAATACAGATATACTGGAAAACAAATCACGGAACATACCTTATATGATAACCCATGCATACAAAGCAAGTTTATAGACCAGAACAACCTGCAACACAAACAATCCTACCATCTGTCAAACTATAATTACATACTGTTAAGAGACCATCAAAAATACCATCACCTATAACAAAACAAAACCTCAGTTCAACCATACCACCCAACACACAAATCGTACTAACCCTCATATTTCAAATTTACAGAATATAAGGATTTCAGAGAAACCAAAAAATAATTATTCCTGCCATCTGCCATAAAAACACACACCAGTATAAATATACTCATACTATAACTCGAAAGCACCTCAGCCCGCACTGAGAATATAAACCAAACATAAGGCTCATATCAGTGACACAATCAACTTCTCCTCATACCATCCACCATGCTGATTGACACCAATAAAAATACACTGACCAACCATACCAACCAATATTTAACTAGCATACTTTAGTTTATAGGACTCACCAGCACACACATAATGTCCACGCCATTCATCGTGTACCAGCAGTCACAAGACAGATATACTGGAAAACATATCACCCATCATACGATCCTTGATAACCCAAGCATGCCAAGCAAATTTGTAGACCAGAACAACAGTCATTACTTACTGATACCAGATAAAACAAACATACCATCACCTATAAACAAAGATAAAATCAATTCAACCATTCTACCAATACCATCAGATTTACCAACCATCATCAGATGAAATATATGCAACACTGAAACCAGAATTCAAGCCCACATTCACTCAAATATGCCACAAATCGTGACTCCAAAATGTTAGTCATAGCATCAGACACCAGCCAAAATATCATTCAAGTCTTTAATATAAATTGCTATACTAACAATCCATATCAATAAAAATTGCTGACCATAAAAAAGTGAGGGATATATAAACAAACTATTAATAACCCTGCTGACCAGGAGTACTGGGTACTAAACCAATCATAACCCAGAATACTTAAATCATACCACACAGATCAGATTGTGTATGCAAACTAAGTACTACCCATTTCATACCACCACACACCACCCATTAAACAATGCCAACTATATCATACCAGGTAACATACAGCTCCAACATACTTAACAATTATATCGATAACCTTTTTCAACTCGACATTAGCTGGCCTCAGCCATGCATCGTTAAAAGGCATAAACCCAGCATACATTCATACTATGCCATCTGATTACATCATCAAACCACCACAGCAGGTAACCATACCAATCACAACATACAGTCCCAAACCATATAATTCACTCTAAACACATGCATACCTCATTCAGGCTGTTAACGATACATACCATAAAAAACTACCACACCTCACACTTACTAGTCATTCATAACAGTCAACTAAATTGACGGCCATTTCGAATAATCTAGCTTCACCAGTTACACATATGAACAAGCCCTACCAGCCGTGAAGCCAATCAAAATATTCCAATCATAAGCTTCAGCATCGCTATCATAAGATCACTGATAATAATTTAAGCATCTATGACATCTATACAGACATAATTCCCTGATGCCATCCAATCATACTAACCAACCATACCAGCTAAGCATTCTGCCCTCTCATACTAACTTATCAAACCATTCCGTCCTTACAGACTAATATCGCAATCAAACTATTCTCCCCACACACCATCGAAGCTACACTTTTAACATACTGTCAAAACAATCGAACATGTGATCAAGTCATAACAATCAGATTGATGGCTTTACCAAACATACAAGAAACTAAGTGTACAACCAAGTCATGCCAATAGGTTATACCATCAAGATGTACCAGCCATAGAAAACCTAACCATATAAGCAGCCTACACCAGCAGAAAATACAATTATACTACTCCATCCATTTCAGTTATTCCAAGATACCAAACCAACCAAAACAACACTAGCCAGTTGTACTATCAAAAAATTTTACCAAAACAAGCTACCTATAAAATCCATGCAGAGGGGTCATAAAGTACAAACATTCTAAAACACCTCTACCAATGATGAACCCACATACAGTTCTTATTATCAGACTGACCAACATAATATTCAAGCCACACATTTCGACTTTCTATACTAACCATCACAACCTGTCATCACACCTCCTGCCCTCATGTTTAACAACCATACAGTCATGTCACACTCAAAGACAATGCAGTTACATAAAAAAAAACTCCCTCCTACCATCAACTCAACTTCTACAATATCCCAATAACATATTTCAGTCATCCCTACTACCGTACTGATAGGCCATACAGTTAAGACACATCACCAATCAGTCAGCTATTGATTATAACAACGTTATCATATAAAATAGTTTAAAAAGCAAGGGAGATTGCACTCACATCTCTAGCAAATCTCTCATATATATAAGTGAATGAGTTTCTCGGTCAGTGTGTCACACTGGAACCTGCCTCGACTCTCGACTAGTGCATGTACCATCCCTTCAACTCGTGGAGACCTGTACGATGTGTACACCATCGGTCGACCACCTGTCTACTTTTCAGATTCACATGTTGATAGTTGATAGCACAGGGATGGTGCATTCCACTGCTAGTGCAGTAAGTGTTGGCTATAATCTGAATTTGACTACTTCATTATGAGCTGTTCGTAAGGAAAGCATTTCCTATAATATGGTACTGGTCAATACTGTCTGTTCTTGATTTATCATGTGTAATATGCATTGGTTGGAAAGTGCTTATAAATAGTTTCCTTTATATTTGTTTGCAAGAGTATATAGCAGTGACGACCTTGTCGCTCCGACTGCTTCTCGACTCTGTCATAGTGTTTCTATTTTAGTATTGTGATATGTACGTTGCTCGATGCTTCCACATTTTGTGTTGATTGGTAGTGGAATTCGTGTGTCTCTGTACTGTAGCCAAACTCGGTCGGAGGCTGTACGTGGGAAAATCGTTTTCTGTTCTGCTGTACTGTCCAAGGCTACCACATCAGTTTTACGATGTCTGGTCTTGTATAGCCACGACTAATGTGATATACAGTGCTTGTTTATTTTGCAACACACATTGTTTGGTAGGCATTTATAGCAGTGTCGTTGTCTCTTAAATGGCCACCGGTTTAAATGTATAACTTTACAAAACCGTGTAATACGTGTCTACATATTTTCACCACTGGTAAATAGTGTACTGTTCGTGACATACTATAGCATTTTTTTGTGAGTTTAGTCCTGGTCATTGTAAGCTCATTTTCTCCCATTGACGGACATTCCAGCTTTTTGTACCAAAGATCACAACCCAATAGCAACACTGATATGAAACCTCGTGCATTTGAATGGTGTATGTTGGCTTTCGGTCATGTGCGTCGACACGAGTGCTCCTAGTGAACATCATCGTTAATGTAATCGTTCTTGGCAAGGGTAACGAAAATCGTCGAAGACCTTCGCGACTCTAGCAGATTATGGTTGTGCACTTTAGCGGACGACTGGAGAAAGGAAGATGGCGATAGCATCTGTGTGTGTATGTACGTATGGCTCAAACAACCAATGGTAGGTAGCTGAGTTCAAGACTTGACGCTCTACATAAACATTAAAAGACGAAATGTGGTACTTTTTTCTGGTTATGGAGGTGGGCATAATATTAGCATGGAGTTTTGTTGGATGAATAACATAGACATACTTTATAGACTTTACCTTTATTTTACAGACTAACATAAGACTACATACTTATATCTGATTCATGTTCAGCTTATTCTTCATTCCAGCAAAACATTAATGGTAATTTTTTTTCAGAACACTTCCTGCTGTAAGCATTCCAGGCACACTTACTTGAATGTACCACACAACAGTCAACACCTGGGTAGGTCTTGTAGACGGTGGTAAATAGACAGTGACTCTCTTCATGACATCTTGCATTGGCGCACTTAATGAATGTCTTGCCACAATACTTGTACTCGCTTCCCGATGGATGAACTTTCCTTTGCACTTCTTGATATGTCTATACAGGCAATCGTCTCAGGTGACTACAGCATCGCAGTTATCACAGCGGAATGCCTTAAATGGTGGACTGAACAAGCAATGTCCACTTTCATGATGGCATGCATGGTAAATCATACTGAAGGTATTTTCACAATAGTAGCACTGATAACTTAATACTTGCAGCGACTCTTCAGGGCTCCTTGCTATTGAGCATGCTGACACGGTTATAGATTGTTAGTCTTCAACCATTGATTCCATCTTCGTTTTGCAGCAGAGTACTCGACCTCTTTGGTAACATTGATAACATAATGTCTCTAGCGATTTTTCGGGTCCTATTTCTGTTGTTGATGCTGATGGTGTTTATATATATATATATATATATATATATATATATATATATATATATATATATATATATATATATTGTGTGTGTGTGTGTGTGTGTGTGTGTGTGTATTTAATTATCTATTAGATAGGAATATACATAATTGTATATAAGATGGGACTATAAATATAATGTTTTCTTCCGGGTGAACATGTCCTTGGGTTTTCTCAGAGTGCCCCCAATCGCGAATGTATTATAATTTTTTTTGCATATTTAAAATTTTGGTAAAATATTATGTTTCTTTTTGTCTTGAATAGAAGTTTTTGAACAGATAGTAAGTAAGTTGAAGAGTCTATGACATAATTCAAGGACAAGGTTAAGAGTTTTCAATATACAATCTTTTTCTGACCTTTTCTAGTTGTCGAGCGGTCTAAGATGTTGGATTTAAACTTTAGTTTAAATACTTGCATACGTACCTGCCTACCTAAATAATTCCTTCCGATGTTTGCATGATGTGAAATGATATGGGTTTGCTAGAGAAATAAGAAGAAAGAAAGATGTGTCCAACATTGAATGATGTATAAGTGTAAAGACGAATTGTTGTTTGATGGATGGTTTCGCGGGTTAGGTAATGGACAGGTTGATTATCCTTCGTATAAAACTGTATCACACATATTGCTTTTCTACTTATTCATACTCAGCAGACCTATAGTGAGATAGTTGAAAAGGGTAACATGTACCAGTTGATCTGCTGTAAAAACAGTATATAAGCTTGCATCATGTAAAAATGTATGTATCGCATTTGCTAAGCACGCCGATGCCAGATGTCATGAAGAGAGTCATTGTCCATTTGCAACCGTCTACAAGACATGCCCATGAGTTAAGTTTTGTGTGGTATATGCAAGCAAGAGTGCCTGGAATGCTCACAGCAGTAAGTATTCTGCAAAAAACAGTTGCCATTAATGTTTTGCTCGAATGAAGAATAAGTTGAACATGTATCACATGTAAGTATGTGGTCTTATGTTAGTCTTTAAAATAAAGGTAAAGTCTATCAAGTATGTCTATGTTATTCATCCAACAAAACCCCATGCTAATATTATGCCCACTGCCATCACAATAAAAAAGTACCAGATTAGATCTAAGTCTGAAAGGGAATTTAATATCCTCGTATAATGTAAAGTCTTGAACTCTGCTATCAACCAATGGTTGTTAGAGCAATACATACATACTACTACAGATGCTATCACCATCTTCGTTTCTCCAGTCGTCCCCTAAAGTACACAGCCATAATTTGCTAGAGTCGCGAAGGTCTTCGACCATCTTAGTTACTCTTGTAATTGGGTTGGGGGGGGGGGGGGTGGCAAAAACGATTACATTAAAAATGATGTTCACCATGAGCACTCATATCGATGCACATGACCGAATGCCGACATACACCATGCAGACTCACGATGTTTCATATCAGTGTTGCTACTGTGTTGTGAACATTAGTACAAAATGATGGAATGTCCGTCAATGGGATAAAATTGAGCTTTCAATCTCCCGGACAAAACTCACAAAAAAATTCTACAGTATGTCATGTACTGTACACTATTTACCGGTGGTGATAATTTGAATACATGCACTACACGAGCTAGTAAAGGTATACATTTAAACCGGTGGTCATGCAAGAGACGACAACACTGCTATAAATGACTACCAAACAACGTGTGTTGTACAAGCAACAAGAACTGTATATCATATCAGTCGTGGCTATACAAGACCAGACATCGTAAAACTGATGTGGTAGCCTTGGACAGTACAGCAGAACAGCAAACACTATTACTACATACAGACTCCGACCGAGTTTGGTTACAGTACAGACACACACGAATTACACTGCCAAAACA
The DNA here is from genome assembly GCA_029891345.1 of Dryococelus australis. Taxonomy (NCBI): domain Eukaryota; kingdom Metazoa; phylum Arthropoda; class Insecta; order Phasmatodea; family Phasmatidae; genus Dryococelus; species Dryococelus australis. The sequence continues at coordinate 233,801,687 of CM056996.1, read as the reverse complement.
CGCAAAATGTGGAAGCATCAAGCAATGTACATATCACAATACTAAAATAGAAATACTATGACAGAGTCGAGAAGCAGTCGGAGCGACAAGGTCGTCACTGCTATATACTCTTGCAAACAAATATAAAGGAAACTATTTATAAGCACTTTCCAACCAATGCGTATTACACATGATAAATCAAGAACAGACAGTATTGACCAGTACCATATTATAGGAAATGCTTTCCTTACGAACAGCTCATAATGAAGTAGTCAAATTCAGATTATAGCCAACACTTACTGCACTAGCAGTGGAATGCACCATCCCTGTGCTATCAACTATCAACATGTGAATCTGAAAAGTAGACAGGTGGTCGACCGATGGTGTACACATCGTACAGGTCTCCACGAGTTGAAGGGATGGTACATGCACTAGTCGAGAGTCGAGGCAGGTTCCAGTGTGACACACTGACCGAGTCACTCATTCACTTATCTATACGAGAAATTTGCTAGAGATGTAAGTGGAATCTGTCCCTTCTTTTTTAACTATTCTATATGATGACCTAGGTATATTCATTGGTTGACTGTTTTGGTGGTTTCTTGACTGTATGGCCTAGCCGTATGGCAGTAGAGATATCTGAAATGTGTGACTGGGAGATTGTAGTAGTGTGGTTGATGGTAGGAGGGAGGTTTTTTATGGAACTGCTTTGTCTTTGATTGTGACATGCATGTATGACTGTTAAACAGGAAGGCAGGAAGTGTGACGACTGTTGTGATGGTTAGTATAGAAAGTCGAATTGTATGGCGTGAGTATTATGATGGACAGTCTGATAGTATGAATTTTATGTGGGCTCGTCATTGGTAGAGGTGTTTTATAATGTTTGTACTGTATGACCTCTGTGCACGGATGTTATAGGTAGCTTTTTTTGGTAATATATTTTGATTGTATAACTGACTAGTGGGTTTTTTGTTGGTATAGTATCTTGAAATAACTGAAATGGAAGGAGTAACATGATTGTTTTGTCTGCTGTTGTAGGCTGCCTGTATGGTTGGTTTTTTATGGCTCGTACATCTTGATGGTATAACCTATTGGCATGACTTAGTTGTACAGTTAGTTTCTTGTTTGTTTAGTATAGCTCTTAATTCGATTGGTATAACTTGAACACATGTTCGGTTGTTTTGGCAGTATGCTAAAAGTGTAGCTTCGATGGTGTGTGGGGAGAATGGTTTGATGGTGAGATTAGTTTGTAAGGGTTGAATGGTTCGATAAATTATTATGATAGGACATATTGCTTAGCTGGTATGCATGGTTAGAGTGATTGGTTGACATCTAGCAAATATGACAGCATATATGTCGTAGATGCTTATATTATTAGTAATGATCTTATGATAGGAATGTTGGAGCTTATGATTGGAATAAATTGATTAGCTTCGCCTCTGGTATGGCTTGTTTATATGTGTAACTGTTGAAGTTAGATTGGTCGAAATGGCAGTCTATCTAGTTGACTGTTATGAATGATTAGTAAGTCTGAGGTATGGTGGTTGATATTGGTCTCTATCGTTTACAGCAAGAATGAGGTATGCTTGGGGTTAGAATAAATTATATGGTTTGTTGCTGTATGTTTGGGTTGGTATGGTTACCTGCTGTGGTTGCTTGGTGATATAATCAAATAGCATAGTATAAAGGTATGTTAGGGTTGTATGCCACTCGACGATGCGTGGCTGAGGCAAGCTAATGTCATGTTGAAATATATTATATCTGTTTTGGTATTCAGTACCAATAGGTTATCGATATGATTGTTAAGTATGTTGAAGGAAATTTACTTTGTATGATTTAGTTGGCGGTGGTTAATAGTTGGTGTGTGGTGGTATGAAATGGGTAGTTCTTATGTTGCATATACAATCTGATTTGTGTGGTATGACTGAACTATTCTGGGTTATGATTGGTTTAGTACCCAGTACTCTTGGTCAGCAGGGTTACTCATATTTTGTTTTTGTATGCCTGAGATTTTATTGTTAGCATTTTTTATTGATATGGATGGTTAATACAGCAACTTATATTAAAGACTGAAATGATATTTTGGCTGGTATCTAATGCTATGACTAAAATTTTGGAGTTACGATTTGTGGTATATTTTAGTGAATGTGGGCTGATTGTGTGCTGGAATTCTGGGTTGAGTGGTGTGAACATTTCATCTGATGATGGTTGGTAGAGCAGATGGTATTGGTGGTGGGGTTGAATTGATTTTTACTTGGTTATAGTTGATGGTATGTTAATTTTGTCTGGCACCATTCAGTAATGACTGTTGGTCTGGTCAATAAGTTTGTTTGGTACGTGTGGGTTATCAACGATTGTATGTTGGGTGATATGTTTTCCAGTATATCTGTCTTGGGATTGCTGGTACATCATGAATGACATGGACATTAGGTGTGTGCTAGTGAGTCCTATAAGCTAAGGTATGCTAGTTAAATATTGGTTGGTATGGGTGGTTAGTGTATTTTTATTGGTTTCAATCAGCATGGTAGACGGTATGAGACGAAGTTGATTGTGTTACTGGTATGAGCTTTATGTTTGGTTTATATGCTCAGTGCAGGCTGAGGTGCTTTCGAGTTATTCTATCAGAAATTTTGTCTGGTGTTAGTTGGTTGGGCAGATGGCAGGAATAATTGTGTTGTGCTTGGTCTCAACTCTATATTTTCTATAAACTTGATTTATGATGGATAGTATGTTTGTTGTGTTGGGCGATATGGTTCAATTTAGTTTTTCTTTGAAAATGGGTGATGGTAAGTTTGATGGTCTGGTAGCAGTATGTAATGTTGGTCTGACAGATGCTAGAATTTTTTGTGTTCCAAGTTGTTCTGGTCTATAAGTTTGCTTTGTATGCTTGAGCTATCATAGAGGTTATGTTGCATGATATGTTTTCCAATATATCTTTGTTCTAATTGCTGGTATATGGAGAATGCTGTGGACGAGTCCTATAAGGCTAAGGTGTGCCTAAGTTAAAAATGTGTTTGGTATGTATGGTAAGTGTATTTTGACAAGTGTCAGTAAGCATAGTGGATGCTATAGGAAGTTGATTGTGTCACTGATATGGTTTGTATGTTTGCTTTATATGGCCGTGTGGACGAATGATTGAGGTATGCTTGAATTACAGTAGGTGGTATGGCTGTTAGGTATATGTGGTATTTATTGGTAGAATAGCTAGAATGGGTGTTATGTCTCATCTATAGAGTTGCTCGATTTATAGTAGATATTATGGTTGGTGTGTTGGGTGGTGGGATAGGATTGAGTTTTTCTTTGGTTATAGGTGAAAGTATGTTGGTTGGTTTGGTATCAGTCAGTAATGATGATTTGACAGATGGTAAGTATGTTTGCATTGCGAATTTGCCTGGACTATAGAATTTGCTTGGTATGCTTGGGTTAACATGTATGGTATGTTGGGATATATTTTTCCCATATATATATTTGACTTGTGTCTGATGGCAAAATGACAAACAGTTTAATGACATGATTGTGGTATATTTTAGTGTTCATAGACTGAAATATACTTCAATTCTAATATGAATGATGAATATATTTAGTCTGGTATTGTTTGGTAGAGCGGATGGTATTAATGAGTAAAATAGGCTGTTGTGGTACCTATGTAATTAGCCAGGTTCCAGTTAGGAAGCTTAGTTTGACAGTGGCAGCCGTGAAACTTTGTTGTGAAGAATATATTGTCAAGGGTTCTGGTTGGGTACTTGCTAGCATAGACTGCCTTGAGCTGTGTATAAGCCTGTGTGAAAATTGAGCCTGCTAGTGTAAAGACACTACATGAAACATGTGGGAAAATTTTTCTGTTTTTATGTTTGTTGTGCAAAGAATGTGAATATATATATATATATATATATATATGCGTGTGTCCATATATATATATATATATATATATATATATATATATATATATATATATATATATATATATATATATATATATATATATATATATACTGGTGGCTGAATATCATTCCTCTATTCATCGAACGATAGGAATGAGACCCAAGGATATGAAAGACAACTTACTGCTAAAAACAGTGTAAAAAGTTTAAATGTTTTGTATACTCGCAACCCAAAGCTAAATTTGATAATTTCGTGTGCATAAACAGACATAAAGGTGTATTTAGAAAGAGATATACAGGGAACTGGTCTACAGAGTTCTTTCATGTTGTTTACATATGACATTACTATCCTTGCACATATTATTTGGAAGTTATGGATGCATGTATATGGAGCCTTCTACTCAGAAGAAATAAAGGTCACGAAATTTTCTGATACATATTTGGTTGAGAGGGTCTTAAACTGCAAGAAAGGAAATAATACCGGTAAGATGGTTAAATCTAAAGACAGCTGGGTGGATATGAAGGACATAAGAGACAAGTAGCTTTAAGATTGACCTTTGCCTACATATATAACTAGCAGGAGTAGTTATTTCACATCATTCTTGTGTTCGTAATAAGACGAGGTTTTTGATGGAGACTAACTCAGTTCCTTAGCCAAGTGGTTCGCAGCAGAGTTCTCAGTGACAACATCTTCAGCATTTTAAGCATTGCCTTGCATCTTGCTTAAGCCTTCGGATCGACTATATACACCCAAAGATCGAACTCCTTGAGATTCGACATTGTGGACACCGCCATCATCGAGCAATGGTGCTCAATGCCATACATGGGAATCACAGCACCTGTCAACACCAACAATTAATGCAAGTTGCCCTTACAACCCAGAAATGTGTTACATGAGGCATGTAATGGAAAAGTAAGCTACTTTGATGTATGGTGTTCTACAGGAGCTGTATGAGCTGCATGAATCCCTTGCTACATTAATGATACAAAATTAATGTTAAAGGCAAGTGTTTTAATAATAATGTTGTATATGGTGGACATGAACCACAGAAATAGACATGTGTTTGTAATTTACTATGCTTTTTGAATAGTGTTTATGTTTTCTAAAAATGACAAAGTGGCTATTAAAATCTTTTGATACACTTTAAAAGCACTTAGGTTGATATTAAATTTTTTCTATGCACATTAAGAACACATTTACGACCTTTAAAGATTTAGAAAAATTCGCTTATAAGTATCCTGTTTATTTTAAATATTTTTTGAACAAATACGTTATGGACTTGTACTGAGAGGTGTACACAGCGACATGCAAGTCGCGATAGGATAGTGGCGACATTAATTCTGGATCGTGACGAACCTTCTGAACCTGCAATGTCTACGGATGACGAGTTTGTGACATCATTTAGTACTGGCTACAGTAAGTCTGGGTCGTGACTAACTTGTCCGAATCTGCACACTGATAAACAAGTATGGGTTTCATGATGTCATGTAGTAGGGGCGACCTGGACTCTGAAGAACCTGTCTGAACCTGCATGGCCCATCGATAAAGAGTCGGGCGAGGGAGATAAAGCAGAAACAAAATGACTACAAAGTTCACTAGCGGAATTAATGTAAATCCAATATGGTGTTGCTGTATTCGTTTTGGTGATAAATTTACAAGATGGTGGTGCAGTGATTAATCAAACGAATTGCAGTGGAAGGAGAAAGAGATAGGAAGAGAGGAAAGAAAGAGAAATAATGCGAGATGGAAAAATGGAAGCACTCAGAGCAAGAGAGGTAACATTGAATGATAGAACATGAAGTGGAAGTTGAGCAAATGCGACTAATCGAACAAATGTGAGCAATAAGATGGTGAAATCCAAGATGGCGGAATCCAAAATGGTTGAATCCAAGATTGTGGTCGCATTACTGGAATGATAGAGCTAGAAGTTTGGGGATCCAAGATGGTGGTCGCATGACTGGAATGTTAGAGCATGATGTATGTGAATTCAACATGACAGTCTTGTGAATGGAATGATAGGTCATGAAAATTGATACACTGGCTATCAAGAAGGTGATCGGAAATGATGTAATAAAAATGGCGACCAGAAATGATATAATCCAAGATGGCGGCCAGAAATGACACAATCCAAGATTGCAGCAGGAAATGATGTTATCCAAGATTTTGGCATACTGGCTTACAATATGGCGGCTGCAAATGATGTAATCCAAGATGGTGGTGAACTGGTTAATAATATGGCGGCTGAAAATGATGTAATCCAAGATGGTGGTGAACTGGTTAATAATATGGCGGCCAGAAATGACGTAATTCATGATGGCGGCGGTTGGCCCCGCAGCCCCAGCACCTGGCTCAGAACATATTAAATTACACCACTCACAACCACCACTTTTTATTTTAAAAATGTCTTATTTCCCACAAAATTTCCAAACAATTAATCATTAAAAAAATTCTGCACAAGTTATTAAAAAACAAAGAGAATTCAAGGCTCTTTTAAAAAGTCCGCCAATCAGAAAGGCAGATTCGAAGCTGTTCCATATGAGAGTCTAAAAAATCCTCATATCAGCAAGGTGGTGTGTTTTTTTCTCAGTTTTCTGTGAATTATTCTCTCACGAAAATTCCCGTGGTTTATTTCAGAGTGCTCCCATATATTTCCATTAAAAATGAATGACAGAAGGCCTTCTGTGAGCATGTGCTGTGTTCCTGACTAGAGCAGTGCCGTGAATGTATCACCAACTAGATGGTGTTCGTTCGTGTTGTGGTATACGAAGTGATTCGAGAGGCCAACTTCGTACAGTAGGTGATTGGTTCTCGAAATGTATCGCGAAGTTCTTCGCAAATGGGCAAGATGTAGCCAATGGGCATCAAAGATGCATGTGAGTATGTCGCCAGTTCGAACCCATAGACTAAACATGAGCTAGATCGCTTATTCGTCTTCTGCGCATGTACCCAACATTGACCTACCCCAATAATACACAACTGTCAAAGTCACATGGTCAACAGTGATGAACGTGTTTGTTTATATCTTAATTTTCAATTGACAAGCACTTTTTTAAATTAGTAGAATACGTTTATTAATTTGAATTTAGTGAAACTGCATTACGAATTGGCTAGAGGAAGTATAAAAACGTATCTAAGGAATTGTTTACAAATCAGTTTTCTAACCTAAAATCCCAACCATGCCGTTTTTCTAGGCGTGTTGTTGGCAGAAAAACAGTTCAATGTCAGGACACGGAGATTGGTTGTGCGCAGCCAGCGAGATCGGTCTACCTCATCTATAGTCTTGTGTTCGAATCCCGATCATATGGTGCAACGTCTTCGGTCGTGGGCATGCCCGCGAGCATGCAGTGCTAATGGAGCGTTTTCCTGCATCCGTTCGTCTGTCTAGAGACTTTACCAGGAATTAACTAGCCAAACAGCATAGTACATGTACCATATCACAAAAGCATAGCTAGGAGCGTTAATATGGTTGATCCCAACGTAAATCGCAATAAACTTGATGAGTTAACTGTGAATATAGATATATATATATAATCATTCTTTCGAGGCTAGTTATTCAACCTGCAAATTAATAAATGCTTGACAGGAGTCAGTATAAATGTAAGATTTTTTTGAATTAATATACATCAAACCACTGACAATGGGTAGGCCATATCGATTTCGTCGAGTACGATTACATGCAAACCACCACAGAATTTGTCAAAAATTACTTGGCAAACTGCGTTTCTACTGTGTCAAGATCTTCAGTAAAAGATGTAATGCACAGCGAAATGTGAAGAGTGATAGTTTTAATTACCCTATACATGTGATAATTAGTTGCTATAAATGCTTCAGACAGTTCGCTCGAAGTGATAACCTAAATACACACATCAAGACCGGCAAGGGTAGTGTTATTTTGCCTAGTGAAAAATCAATACAAGCGACGAACCACATGTTATTCAGTCAATTCGTACGAAATATGCACTTTCTAAACTGGCACATGAAATGGGCAAACTTAAAAAAATATAATGCAGCACCAGTATCTCTGGAGAATAGAGTTGCCAACGATGCCCCAGCACCCAAGAAAATGACCTGTGAATAGTTAGGAGGGGGGGGGGGGGGTCACTCGGGCATTAATGAGATATCTTCAATCATCGATGAATTGAAGGAAATAGGTTGCATTGAATGAAAGCATTGGGCATTGTCCTTTATATGTAAGCATCTGAAACATACAATGCTAGAATGTATTAAATAAATATACCAATAAATGTATGTACACATAGCAATGTATTTAATTTATTACACCGTTTATTACTTATTAATACAGTGGTATATAAAATCGATTGCAATGGATAGTGGAATATTTTAGGTGGTTTCAGAGGAACATTTTTTCAGCACGTTTGACATTTGGTTGGTTGGTCTGGTCGTTTGGCATGGATATGTGGTCTCGGAATTTGGTTGGCCAGCCGGTAGGCTCGTTTGATATGGTCAAATTTTCCAGTTTGTTAGTATTCAGCACACAGATTAGGAGTGAAAATTTTAAGTTTAAATGCACATTCAGTGGGCTGCATATAAAACATTAATGCAGTTGTCAAGTGCAAACTTAGAGACAGTTAATAAATGTATAATGTTTCTATATGTATGTATGGGGAACAGATTACAAACCGACAGATTGACTATGGATTGATAATGGATTGAAAGAATATGATATTGGTAGAAATATCATAAAAATATTGATTGAAAAATAGAAAGATTGTGTAAATTATTGCAATATTATTGGAAAATTTGATCGAAAGTTTGCAAGACTAATTGAAATATTATTCAACTTATTGAAAAATTGTTTGAAAAGTTAGTTGAAACATCGAAAAATTGATAGACGTATTGGGAGATTGGTCAAAATACTGATCGGAAGATTTGGGGATTGATCGAAAGATTTGGGAGTTGATAGAAATATCGAAAGATTAAACGAATATATTGAAATATTGGTTAAAATACTGAAAGATTGAATGAAGTATTTAAATATTCTTGGGCATAAAAATCACAAAAGATAAGGGTATCTATCACACATGTTGGCATCGTATGTTTCAAGTTCCAAAGCCCTAACTAAAATGGTTTGCGAATGGCATCGTTGAATATAAGTAGGCGGCGCGTCTACTTTCGGTGACATAAAAAAAATCAAAAGTGACACAAGATACATTTGATTAACCTGTAAATGTGTGTTACAGAGAGGTTTAGTATATGGTTCTATCCTTTCAAGTTTAATTCAGATCACTCCCTCCTCCCTCTGGAGGTGTGCTGTGATTGGCTGATGGGTTAGGCCCCCAACCCCCTGAGAGGTGTTCTGTGATTGGCTGTTGGATGTGGGGGTACCCTTTGGGCTGACAAACCGCCCAGTGACATTTGTAGGAGTTTGACATTTTTCGAGGGTGTCAGGGTAGGTTCAGGTAAGGGGGTTTAGGTAGGAGTAAGGGGAATGTAGGGTTGGAGAAGGAATGTTGAGGAGTTGCTCAGTCAATTGTTCGAGACCCATTGAAGGAAATTCGGTGTAATTGTATAATGAGTAATTGTGTAATGACTAATTGCATAATTAGTAATTGCATAAGGACTGATCACATTCTAAGTATACATGTTTACCCACTAACTGCCGAACCACAACTGACTAGGTTGGAAGGCGAGAGGTTAGTGGAAAGGGGGTATAGGGTGATATAAGGGGAATATAGGGTTGAGGAGATAGTACTTAGTTTGAGACCTGTTGAAGTTAATTAGATTTTTAATCGCATAGTTACTAATTGCATAATGACTAAGTACACATAACAAGTAATATCATAATTAAGCATTAATATGTGTAATTAGCAAGTACCGAAAGTAAGTACAGATGTTTACCCAATGGATGCCAAAACACAGCTGATGTTGTTGGAGGCGAGAGGTTAGGGTTAAGGGAGGTGTAGGGTGTTGGTTTGAGGTGATAGTCCTTGATTCGAGTCCCATCGATGGTAATTAGATTTTTAAAATGATATAATGAGTCATTTTCTAATTAAGCATAAATATGCACAATGAGAAACTACCGAAAGTAAAAACACATATTTACCCAGCAGCTGCCAAAACACAAGAGGCGAGGTTGGAAGTAGATAGGTTCGGTGAAAGGGGGTAAAGGGTTGAGGATTTAGCCTTTGATTTTAGACCGGTCGAGTGTACTTATATTTTAATTGCACAAGTACATACATGTAATGACTAAGCATGTGTAATGAGTAATTGCAAAATTAGTATTTGGATAATGAATAATAAGTACCAAGAGTATTTACACACACTTAGTACACATCCTCTCCGGCCTACTACTCACTTCCAAATTACCTATAATTTGCTAATCTATTTAAGTTATATTACCACCATGTTGTAATATCGTGACCACTGCAGATCGGGTGGGCAGACGACAGTTCTACTCAAACCCTATCTCAGGCTGTCTTCAACTCTCGAGGCATGAGGATGGCTCCGCGCATCCTCATTTAGGCACTTTACCGGTGATCCCGAGACCGTGTTTGCTGGCAATTCATGCAACAACAGAGGGGTTGCTAGCTATCGGCCATCATCTTCCTCTGTCAATCTCAATTCATTAACCCAAGTGTTAACATCGCCCTCTACTCCCCCAAATGATACAGGTGTCAACGAGACCAGTTTGGCGAGAGAGTCACGCATCGACAGTCTCCTTATACATCCAACACCTATCGCAGTGTTTAGTGTCATGTACAATATAAAAAATAATATTGTCTTACAGATATTTAATTGAAGTATGTCAATATAAAAAGTAAAAACTTCCTTTTTTTTCAAAATTAATTATTTTTGTAAGTTATTACATATTAAAACTAAACCCCAAATGAAATAATCACTTCACTCAAATTAGTAACGTAACATTATTTCCCTATATGCTTGAATTCCAAAAAACCAAATGCCAATATCTTTCTATGTTAAAAGTAAATATTTGGTTGTTACCATAATTTTTCCTAAATATACCCAATAGGAATTCATTTCAGAAAACGAAATCCATAACCGAACAATTTCCATTAAATGCATCTCTATTAGGGTGTATAAACATTTGCATTGCGACACCCTACATTCCACAAGTCATGAAAATATTCCGCTAGATACACTAATACTCTTTAATCCGGCATTGCTTGGTTTGGCTTCTGTCCCCAAAATTCAGGTTATCAAAATTACATTAAAGAAATGTGATTTAAATTTAATATATTTTATTAACAACCCCGAGGAATGTGCACGCGTTTCTAGCAGAGTTCCCTTCTCGATGAGCGAGAGGATTGGCATGTCTCCCGCTAGGGGGCTGCAGTGTAGCGCGAACTTGTCAGTCGACATGCCGTTGTGAAGGCATTCAGGCCGCTCCGCGAAGAAGGTGAATGAGATGACGTTGAGGGGAGGGGCGAGACAATTTCCAGCAGGCTAGAGGAGCCCTCACTCGTTCCCAATCAGACAACCACGCCACACAGGCCTCCTAGAAGGTCGAGGAGAGGATGGCTCCACGTTCCATACACCAGCAAGTTTACCGCTTGCTACAGTTCCAATCTGGCAGGGGATTACACATCGACAGAGGGGTAAAGCAGTCTTTGACACACAACTCTGTGTATAGTTATGAATATATCATCACAAATAAAATTTCCTTAAAAATATTTAATAGTAGTCTATCCATATATATATATATCGTTTTCCAAAAGCATGTTTTTTCTAAGTTGCTACATATTAATATTTCTAATAAATTGCTCCAAATGAACTGATTGTTTCCTGACATGCTTGAGTTATGGAAACCAAATGCTGAGTAAATATTTTTCCTCCTAACTTTTTCCTACGTATACAAAACAGGAATTCATTTCAGAAATTACAAATTCTGTAACCAATAAATTTTGTTAAATGCTGATCCTTTTAGATCTAAAAACATTGGCATTATGACATCCCACTTACAGAATTTGTAAATATTCTAAGACATACACTAATGCTTGTCAACCCATCATTGCATAATTTTCCTTTTATCCCCAAAAAATTCAGCAGTCCGTCTTCTCTAGCAACAACTCAATCCATTTTCAAAAATTGTTTACTCGCAAGAACGCATACTAAAAAACCCCACAGTGTGGGACTGTAACCAAAAATCAATTCGGCAAAATCTTTGTGTAAGCAATAGAAAATTATATTAAATAATTCCTTTATATATAAAACTTACCATACCTCAAACCAACCAAACATTATACCAAATGAAAAACAATGTCATCACAAGCATATATATTACATCCTAAAAACATCAAACAAAATATAAAGATTCGTAAATAAACAATAGCCACAACTATATAGAGAACTCGTAAAAAAGAAAAACAATACTGCAATACATATTGTTTACATTTTGCCAAATGTTTCACTCTTATAGACGTTCTTGTAACTAAACAACTACACAACATACATCGATCTATATCACACTCAGTGTTCTTTAAATAAGTGCTCCTCACGCGACTATCATATTACAATGTACATTAATAACTTCAGAAAAAAAACAACACTGATTTCCAGAAGCAGGCAAAATTTCCACCGCAATACCACCTTCATATGTCAACAAATTTTTTTCAAGATGCATATGATCAGTAAACACACACTCACATTTTTTGCAACAATATTTATTTCTAACAGCTGTCTCAGGTAATGGTTTACCCATTTCAGGAGTAAAACCACATCATCTCAAATCATGCAAATATATTTCACAATAACAACACTTTTGTTTCGAACCAAATGTTCTATGTGAAGTTTCTTCTGAAGAACACATATTATATTCTGACACAGCAGACTAAGATCGTGTATCTACTACAGCAATATTAATGCTTTTTTTGTGTAGGAAACACAAGCAAGGCTATATGTTTTTCGCATAAAGTTACCTAAAAATCGATATTACCAATCAATACATATAAACACCCACGAACAGAATAAAGTAATAAATTAAAACACACCAAACTTTTATAATTTTCGTCAAGTTAGTAATATATGGGGACAAAATGACATATATGAAACTCATCCCCTGGGAAATTAAACTAATCGTAGGATATGCAATGTAAAGTGAAAAATATATTTATTCAAACTCTTTAAAAAAGTGTTCAGTAACCATAAAATTCCCTTAAAAACCGTAAATACCATTCCTTACATGCAACACTCACAAATAGAATGAAGGAAATTATTAAACACATCAACCTGGGGAACAAAATAACATATATCAAAATCATGCCCCGGGAATTTAAACTAATCTTAGGATGTAACATGTAAGCACAAAAATTTAATTGTGCAAATCATTTTTAAAAAATTTTCCATAACCAATTTACACATGAGAAATAAACAGTGTTTTTATTTTACTTGCCTAACATGCGACGGCAAATACTGTATTTAAAGCCGTATTCGGAAGGATGTTGGTTGGTTCTAATTCCAAACAGAACATTAAGATTTCTTACTTTTCCGCTGATGGTTTCCCAAATCACTCCAAGTGAATGCTGCGATGTTTACACATCATACCCGTTTCCTTACCAGCGCAAATATAGTTAACCATTTCCCAACTCACAGAAGGATATGATATAATGTTCATCCCACAACATATACCTATTTGCTTAAACAAAACGTTATCAATATCCTAACTGAACATATATACCCTCCTCGCGAACATTTCCTCTGATTTTTTGTTAAACGAGAACTGAAAACTCCCATATACACCACATATCCATGTGAAATATTTAACTATGAAATTTAATTAAGAAACCAGTAACCTAACTTTTCGATCCAATAATCCCTAACTCTATCATCACACAGGAACATAGTGTCTACATGTAAGTGGAGCAGCGATCAAACCACTCGACTCTTACTTAAAACCCAACATATGAGTCAATCCATCATACAAAATTTTGATCGTTTATCATTCGTGTTAACACTAATTTAAACAATACCGATGTGAGTGGAAGATATTCCTTCACTGAACAGTCGTGTGAAACAGGCCTAGTTTGCACTAAAGCGACCAACGCGTCTGTGTCTATCTCAATCACATAACAATCACAAACATCCTGTAAACACATGTGGGTCGTACGAGCAGCAAGTGTAGGCTGGTCATTGTGTTTGTGCAGATCACTTGAGCCACCAGGCGGTCTGCTCGCGACCATGGTGGAGCAGTCGCGTTCAGACCGTCTCGCCGTGTGTAAGTAACACTCTTGACTTTTCGCGCTGTAAGCTGTGTGCATCGAGCCTTAATAAATACACCCAGTCCCGCCGCATCAGGCATCTTAAAGAAAAGCTGTGTTGTCGTGTTGTGTTGCGTCTGCTTCTGTGTACGTCCAGCGTGAAAGCCGTTAAACAAGTGAAAACTTTAGCATTTAACTTGATGTTTACTTATTGGCATGTTGTATCCTATTGTGTTTGTTAGAATGGAGCTGTCAAGAGTTAAAATAAAGCACTCTTGACTTTACGATTTCGGAAACTTGAGTCTTAAGGTCAAAGTCAAGAAAAATTTTGCTGAGAATCAATTCAGTGGTAAATTGGAAGGAATAAAGGTATTATTGCTATGGATCATTTTAATAAATACTCACATGATATACAGTTATTAATATGAAGTCATTTACCTTAGAGTGTTGACACACGAAGATTTCGAAGCCGATTTTCGTTGTTTGAACTTTGACTTTAAAGTTTGTATTGTGTAAAATGAACATAAACGTATAGTAAATAGACCGTGGTGGTGTAGTGGTTTGACTGTTAAACCTTTGAGCTAAGGCGAATGAGGTTCGATTCCCGATGGGGCCGCTACCAGATTTTTGTGTTGGGGGAATCGTGCTCGAAGATGCCGCTGGTTGGCTGGTTTCCTCGGGGATATCCCATTTCCTCCTCCCTTGCATTACGGTGTTGCGTCAGACTTCATCCTCATCGACTCTCAAAACCTCCATGCTAAGAGCCCACCAAAATCTCCACAAGTCTCCATTTAAAGTAAAATGCTTACATATTTAATTGTATGTAGGCAATTCACGGTTAAGTGAGCACTTTTGAAAGCCCTGTCAATTTATAATAAAAGTCAATAAATGTATTGTACTTTAGCGGTGGAATCTATACACTGTGTTTATAAGTTGCAGGGCAATATTAATTTTAAAATGTGGTTAAAGGATAATACATGCCTGAAAGGGAAAGGTAACGAAGGCCTTGGGAGTGCTCACTTTACCGTGTAAAGGCTAGAAGAAGCAAGGACCTGTAGTCGGCAGCTGCGTAGCAGTGTCCCGAGAAGGAGCACTCGAGGACGCTGCACGAGGCAAGGGCGGATCGGCGCTCAGCCACGACGACGTAGGTGATGTTGAAGCCGTACACATAGAGCAGGTTGTCGAGGGCCCGCAGGTGGTTTCCCTCGAGGCGGTCGAGCGCCAGGTCCACCGACACGTAGGGCCACGACGACCTCAGCCATTTGACTGTCGTCGCCGTCTCCTGGGTGACCGCATGCATCAGCCGCCGGCGACCCTCCTCCCCGGCGTGACCCAGCTCGCTGAATGTCAGCCCTGACGTCACAAACACCTGCACCACATTACACACAGTTTTCTTCCTTTTGAAGGCTGTTCACGGTCATGTGAGCATTTTGGATATCAACCTTTCAGAAATGTCAGTTGCCTCTAACTACATGTATTGTAACGAGCACACTGACTGGCATACGCCCTGTGGTATATATTCTTATAAGCACAAACAATGCGAATCAGGATGTGGAATCAAAGGGCTATTAAATATTATCCAATCAAAAAGTCTAGAGGATCTATACTGATGCTAAATAACAATATAATACAAAGTGATGCGGCTAGAAAGGTTTTGGGCCGATAAAGGGTTATGAACAACAGTAAAGGGACATAAGGTTTGAAGGTTCGGACTAGCCCTCACACTAACTAGACGAGACTTACCCCGAATCGCCGTTCAGTGATCGCTGACCTGGGAGGACAACTGCCGACTGAAACTCCGGCCCTCAGTTGTCATGTCCACCACACTTCTCTTTCACGCCCACCTTCACTGAAATTCTCAATTCCCATTGTCTCTCCCTAGAAGCCTGGGTGGATTTACTGACATAATTGCTGATAGAATTGTTGCAACCCCACTGCGTCAGCCAGACACAATTATTCTGCTGACATCTGTAGATCCCTGTACTTTCTGCCATTGCGACACTGTCCCCATTCTCTCCGGTTATTGTTTTAATAACAATCGTTGGCCGCATTCCAGCCTTGCTTGGCCTCGCTTAGGTCGTAATCGTAACATCGCCCTCAACATTACGAATACTAGATGTCTCCATCTCGCCCAAAGTCTTGGTGGCAAAAAAAAAAAAAACAGCATTCAAATGGCAACAGTTGTAAAGATGAAGGATGCCTTGAATATGGAGTGTCCTGTATAATCAGCAAAATGCGGCCCAGGCGATTAAAGTGTGAATAATCTTCCGTAGTTTGAGGAGTAGTAAAATTGAGCAATAATTGATTGTGGAGGGGGGGGGGGGACTTTTTTTAAGCTGATATGTTGGTTCGGCGGTGTATGGGCTGTGGTTGGTAGGCGTGAACTGGCTGTGGTCGAATAGGTGCATATTGTAGTGCGAAGCAAGTGTGCTTGTGGGGGTATGCAATGGTGTGGGAGCCAGCCTGGTGTACGGGGTTATAGTCTAGGACTGAGGTTGTACATAAATCACATATGATTGCTATCACTCTGTTACACGATCCAGAATGTTTTCCAAATATAAACTATTTTTCTTGTAGAATTTTTTCTTGCCACCAACTAGACGGTTTATATATATATATATATATATATATATATATATAATGATTACTTGAAAAATATTACCATTGTAACATAACGTGTATCATATAATACCTAAAGTTAAAAGTACATCCATGAATCATTGGAGGTCTCCATAATTATTTATGTACTAAAGTAATGTACTATGCATAAACTAGTTATACAAGTTTACCTTAATCTGACTTTGTAAAAAGAACAAATATCTTATAATTAAGTAGAACTATAAATATATAAAAATAATATTATTATTCACACATGCTGGTATTGCAATATTAACTACAATGTATTCTCATCACATGTTATTGTTATCTGGAGATGTTAGTTCTGTTACAATACAGTTGACACATGGTCTGTTTAAAACATATCCATTTTGTTTTGAAATGGCCTAGAATTCACATGCCCTCTTCACTAATGTGAAGTTTTTTCATCCATCTCGGCGGGCATTCGCTTTTATTACACTGAATATGTACTAATGCAATATTGTTCAATTACCATTCAGCAACAATGTTTATACGTTTGCTATAATGACATTATTTACTTACTAATACCTAATTTTCCATTGTTTGTACTGAGTGTACACTAAAATATTTGAATAACCATTACGCTTAGTAATCTTAAATTAAAAATAAACTATTATTTTATCTTTGTGCACAATGCTTATTTACATAGTAAAAGTTGGATTCATCCTTCATTATGCCCGAAAGGCAGACAATAGACATAGTGTAAAAAATAAAATAGAGTAATGTTAATATTGGTTTCGTTTCGTAAAAAATATTTTTTCTCTCTCTCTAGGCGTCCAGTTAGGGAGGACTAAGCTGGATGCTCAATATGTGTGGGAGAAATACCACGATAAATTAGGAAGGTCTGATCTGAATGTAGCGGAATATTGTGAGAGCTCTCGAGGAGGGGATGGATGACTTGAAGCAACGAAGGCGAGGAATGTGAAAGCTACCATCAAGTTGGCGCCCTGACCATCGTGGTAATTTACCTGTGGGAGGAGTGATGTGGGACGCTGACCTAACTCGCTACTTCCTGCGACATGCTGATATGCAGATCTCAGATCCCTCAGTGCACAAATGTCGTTAGTCTCAGATGAGACATTGTGCAGGCCAGTTCGCGGCAGATATTTTCGCAGTTCTCGCGCGATGGGTCAGTATTGTACTTGGTTTTCTTCGCATGCCGTAGGTGAGGAACTCAGCCGCGTTACCGCTGGCTTCTTCTTCACGGTTTCCGCAGTTCTCCTTTTGTCGTCGTTACCATATGAAGATAAGGAATGGGAAGGTTGGGGTATTTACTTGTTTTAAGATAGGGCACTGGCATGCATTAGTACCACGCGAATATAGAGGAAAATATAGATCAAAGTAGTGCAGCGAGTAGTGAGATGCTTATATACGAGAACTGTGTGTATGTGACAGAAAAAAAGAAGGTAGAGCCGAGTTTTGTCGGTTGAGAGAGAGAAAAATGATTACTCCCGGAGAAGTGTTGCCTGTAAGGTTTGTTTGGAGATTCCATGCAGTGTCTATTAAGCAGGTAATGTTGGTAACAATGATGCCTTTGAAAGTGCTCAACTGTTCTGACGGGAATTGAATATTCTTCAACCAATAGGAACACCAATATGTACTGTTGTGTTGGAAGGCGTGCGTGTATCGCAAATATTAGTTTCACGAATTAAAGTATTGCATTCATGTTGCAATTTGCATACACAAGGCATAGTACATGAGTTGTTTATGTTAATATATCTTATATATAACTTTGTTGGCACGTTTGGGATTAAGTATACATGTGATTCCATTTGCATAATATTAATTTTGTTGACACTTATGCAATAGAATGAACAGTCTTCCGATGTAGGTGTTACAGTGCCTATTTAAATGGCTGCCTTAATGCATTTGGTTTGGTCGGCAGGGATTAGTATTTCTGGTATTTGGTATATTCCAAATTAATTGTCTGATTGCCTTGGAATATTGTATATATTGTGAGTGTTCATATCCACTACTATAATCATTTCCCTCTGTATATATAACACGAACAATTTTCGAAATGGAAGGCATTAGGGGAAATTTTGTATATTTTCCAGTTGTCATGCTTGCGGATTAAGGGTTCCTGATCCTTTAGTACCATTTGCGTTTCTGTGAGTGAACATTATGTGATAGGTAAATGAAAATACAAATTGATCTTAGCTAGCCGGATTCATAATAACATTTTACTGTTTATTAAAAAAATTTTGAAGGTTGCTGAGGTCTTTCCGAAAGGTTTGTAATGGTATTATATTTAATGGAAGGTAATTATTTTTCCAATAAGCAATTTGTGTATTGAGTTCTTGGTTTCGTAAAAGTGAACTGAACAATTCTAATATAGAAGTGAAAGCCATCTACTTCACTTAGAATGTGTAATTTTCTATCAATTTCCAGAGTGGCATTATTTGTGGATTCTATTAAACTATGAATGCTCTCAGTATTATGCAGCATTGATGTTGACAACAGAACTTTGTTGTTGGACAGTAGTTGATCGAGATGCTTTTGTTACAGGGTATTACAACACCATTCGAGTGCATCGCCAATGAAATGGAGGCCTTATGTACTGTGATCTGGTATATAGATGTCGTTATTGACTTGGCTGAATTGGCTTCCAGTACACGCCAGTGCGTATCCGGCAAGGAGTGTTTGTTAGGGAGTGTGGAATGATATGAAGGAGGAGTAAAACGACCTTCAGCATCATATTGTTATGTTGTGGAAGTTCGACATGTAACAAATATTGGGGAGTAACATTACACATATTCCTTCATTTTGTTTTGTCTATATATGTGTACAAGTGTTCTGGATGTGTGAGAGCATGGGGTAAGTGTGGTATAGAGGAGATGGTTGAGTAGGTAAATGGTCAGTCGGTATTCGGGGGTTTAGTTTGATATTACTTCAATTTTTCAATGGTGGTATTATCTGTGTGTTGTCGTAAGTAGGCAGGTTTAAGATGGTGTGTGCTGGCCATATATTAAATCATTTTTCCTTTATGAATTTTGGAAATAAGTATTGTCTTGGGCCCTAGGATTTCCATAATTTCGAATTGTCCCACATACTTCAATTTTATCACTTTGGTCCTTCTTGGTTTTTTTAAGCCAGACCATTTGGTTGGGTTGGAACATCATTTGTTTATATTTCTTAATAAAATGTGTTGTTTGTTTTATCTAATTATTAATTCCATTTTCTTTCACTTTTTACTGGGCTTGACTCACCGTTTGTAACCAGTCCGAGATGCGGATATGCGGTTTTTTCAGTATAACCTGAGTAGGCTGTGTGGCATTTACCCTGTGTATCAGGTAAAATGGGGAGTATTTTGAGGATGTATTTACCATCGTGTTATAGTTAAAAATAATAAAATATGTGTACTAATTGCATTGCGATGGAGATTCACGAACACACATGGATAAGTTTTGACCAATTATTTTATTCATTGCTTCAGTTAAGCCATTAGTTTGTGGGCTACAGGCTTTGTTTCTTTGTCTTTTTAATTTGTAGGTCTGAAAGTAGTTTTGTGATAATTTCATTATTGAATGAAGTTCCCCTGTCTATTAGGATGTATTTAGGGGGAACCAAATTTTAATATGACTAATTGTATAAACTCTGCAATAGTTTGAGTGACTATATTTCGAACATGTCGTGCATTTACATACATGGTACCTACCGAATTTGACCATAACAAGAATGTATTTATTACCAACTTCGGTTTTTGGTAGTGGTCCCTTAGCTTATAGTGACCACATTGCAAAAAATTCACGGGGGATCATTTGGTTGTAATTTTCCTTGCTGTTTGACATTCGCTGGTTTTGTCTTTTAGAAAATTTCGCATGTTTTGATGTAATTTTTAACATCACTGTCCATTGTTTCCCCAAAATAGGCTTCCTTAATTTTCTGTAAAGTTTTTATTTATTTTTAATGGTACCCACCTAAATGTGTGTCATAGTGTACTGTTATTGTTTCATGTACGTAATATTTACTATTTAGGTATGACCATTAGGTGTTTTTCTCCTACAGGTGTGTGTATTTTGTAGTAAACCTCCCCATTTGCTGTTATTCAATAACATCACACTTTTTTTTTCAGTCAATGGGGGCAGTCTTGTGTGGTTCTGTAGGGGCTAATTTAATTTTTCGAATATTAGGGTCATTTCAATATTGGCCTTTGAATGGGGATGTGTTAGATGGCATAGGTCGCAGTGGAAATACAAATAATTACTTGTCACCCTCGATTTCTTGGGTTTCTGATAGTTTTTCCTGAACTGGTTTGTAAATAGTATGCTGATCTTTTTCCTGAGCTACCATTGTTATTGATGTAAGGGTTCGTGAACTGTAACGAAAATCTCAGATTTTTCATTACTTTGGATTATTCTAATTTTAATGTGATAATACTCTGCTATAGCTTGGAAAATCAGTTTTTATGATATGTCATCAACGACTGGCATCCTTTTTTGTGCTTTTGATTTGCTTTGCGTGGAGTCATTTTCTGTCAGTTATTGTTAATATTCATCTCATTAGTTATATATATATATATGCTTATATATACATTTACGTATTTCATCTGATATTTGTGAATTTTAAAAAATTAGGGTTTCTGCAGCCTCATACAAACTATTTGGCGTGTTAGAAAGTTCTTTATTATTGGATATATTTTGCAGTGTCCAGACATTGTAATTTGTCTATTTGTGTTGTTTTCTGGTAGCTAGGAAAGTGTGTCTGCAATACTGTTATTTTGCCTTTTACAATTTTTGTTTCAAAGTCAAATTCAGATGCCATTGCAAATTCTTTAATACATGTGTTGTGTTCAGTCATAGAATGAAGGTATTTAAAGTATGTGTGATATCTCTGTGGTGAATTTACATCCATAAAGGAATTGTTGGAAATGAATAAAAAAGTGTTTTATTGTTCCCAATCACCTTTCTGTGGCACTCTAATTTTGTTTGTTTTATTTAATAGTTTGTGATGCATAACCTATAATATATAGTGTTCTGCTAGATAGAGAGTCTTATTGATGTAGGACTCCTCCGATGGCTGTCTTTGACACATCGCATACCAAATTGTTTCCCTGTCATCTCTGAATAGAGAATATGTAGGGGTTGTGAAATGCTGTTTGTTGAGGATTTTCCCAAGTAAATGGTTAGTCCTTTTTTGTGAGTTCTATGAGATGTTGTGCACTTTATAATTAATTTATAATGAATTTACGTCAGTAAGATATTCCAAGGAATGAGCACATTTGTTTGACTGACTTTGGTGGTGGTATTTCTGTAATTGATTGTGATTCCCCTGTCTCAGGAAATAAACCTTGTGGGGTGAATTTATTCCCTAAGACCTAAGATAGTTAATTCTTATTTAGCAAATTGACAATGTTTTGGATTTCGTTTAACTTTAAATTCTCTCATTCTTTGGAGGACTGTTTCCAAATGTTTAGTATGTTCCTTAAAAGTATCGCCTAACACAAAATTTGGAAAAATTGTGGAGTACTCAGCAGTCCCATTGGCATATGGCAATGCTGAAATAATCCTAATTGAGCTATGTTGAAGGCAAACTTATGCCTATATTCCATTTTGACCAGAATTGCATAGAATCCACTAAACATATCCAGACTGGTAACACATTTTGTATTTTAAATAAGTTGTAGTATATCCTCTAATCAGGGTAGTGGGTAATTTTGTGTTAAATATATTTATTTAAAGCATGAAAATATCTGACGAAGTGAATACTACCAACTTTCTTTTTTACTACAAGACAAGGGGCTGCTTATTGGCTTGTAGAAGCCTCTACTATTTGTGCTTCTAACATATGCTGAATTTGTTACTTTACGTCTTTGCATCTTTTTAGAGCAAATCTATAAAGTTTACAGTGGATTGGTTTATCTGTAATAAGCTCAATATTTATGTTAAATATTTCTGTTTCTGGGACATCTGTTAGTTTATATACAAATCTATCCTCAAAATTATTCAGTAACTTTTGAATTTTTTCATTACTGTTTTGGTGTTAGAACTGGATTAATGTTTTCTTTGGTGATGGTGGTGGTATTGATGGTGGGGGATGGATAATCAGTCATGAAATAATTTTTATATATATTTTTTTAGAATTTTTGGGATTTCAATGTCAAAGGTCATCAGGTCAAGGTCATAGGTTGATGTCACCTGGGTTTAAAATAGTTTTTGGGTGACATCATAGCATGGTGTCTGGTATCAGTCGATTATGTTATATTGACAAATTGTAAGGACTGGCATGAAATATATTGTTGCTTAGGTATATGTGATGTCTGACTTTCTATTTGACTATACTGTAATTTAAAAATAATATTGCTTTATCCAACTTCATTTGTAAGTGTAAGTAGAATATTATTCGAAGTGCTGATTGACCGCAGTCTGTTTGAAGTGCGTTTCTGATGTTTGGACATGTCAAATTTTCTTAAGTGTCTTAAAATAATGCTTGACTTGTAGGACATATGTGTGCTTAGGATAGGTATAACTTTTATCTGGTCTATGGTAGGTTAGGTTATGTTGGATTTTTCTGATTTTTTTCTGGCCTTTGGTAGTTTAAGATAGGACACGTTTTTTGGGCTTTAGTAGGTTAAGTTATGTTCGTTTGACAGATGTTAGGAATGTTGGTGTTGAGGATTTGTTCTGGACTGTAAAAATTTGCTTGTTGCACTTGGGATAACATGGATGGGATGGTTGATTGATATGGTTACCTGCTGGGATGGTTCATTGATATATTCAGATGGTATAGTATGATATTATACTTGATTGTATGACTTTCGATGCCACATGGCTGAGGCAAGCTAATGTCATGATGAAAGGTATTGTATCTATTTTTGTATTTAGTACCATTGTGTTATCGATATTATTGTTAAGTATGTTCAAGGTATATTACCTGGTAGGTTTTTTAGAGCAACTATTACTATGGCTAAATTAACTGGTTTTTTTGGTTGATAGAGTAATTTATATTAATATATGTTATGCTGGATGGTTGTCATTTAGTATGTTATTGTTGGGGGGGGCGGGGGTTAATGGATGGTTTGGCATGGTATGAAATGAGTAGTTGTTATTTTGCATAGTATAACTACAATGTGATCTGTGCGGAATGACTGAATTATGCTGGGGTTATGGTTGGTACCCTGTACTCTTGGTCAGCCGGCTTACTCATTTTTTTCTTATATCTGATGTGTGGTTGTCAGCATTTTATTGGTATAGATGGTTGATATAATCAAGTGGTTTATATAATGGGTGTTAATATATTTGGGTGGTTTCTGATGGTTATGATGCAATGACAGACATGTTGGAGTTACAATTTTTGGCATATTTTAGTGGGTTTAGGGCTAAGGTATGCTGGCATTCTAGTGGTCGGTTATGAGTGGTGAGCATATTTAGTCTGATGATGGAGGGTTGAGCAGATGTTATGGGTGGTAGGAAAATTTTGGTAATGCTTCTGTTCACTTTGTGAGGTCTGTGTAGACGAGTGGATGTGCTAGATTTATAGTGGGTTGTATAAGCGGTGTTGATTGGTAGAGCAAGTAGAATGGGTTTTAGGTTATGGGCTGGCCTCAGCTGTATAGTTGCTCGAGTTATGATGTATATTGTGCTTGGTGTATTAGGTGGTGCAGTATGACTTGGGTTATATAATAGATGGTATGGCGGTATAGTGTCTTAGTATATATTTGACTGATATCAACAGTAGAGCAGAAAGTGTGAACAGTAGGGGATTTTTTTATGTAATGTCAGTGTGAATAACAAAGCTCCTACATGTAAATAACATAGTTAAACATTTCATAAATTAAATCTTAATAATATATAAATAAATCATGTAAATAAGTCTGGGAACGCTATGAAATATGATACGTAAATTTAAATAATAATTTATAGTTTAAATGTTAAACTTAAAAAGAAAAATTATTGCTGGCCTATGTAAGTCTGGTGTTGGTCGGAAGAGCAGATGACATGCGTTTGTTACAGTGGGTGGAACATTGAATGTTAAAGTGCCTCTTGCAAGTATATAAGAAGCTGGGTTCATTTATGAAGCTGCTTGACAGTGGTAGTCGTGAAGCTTTGTCGTGAAGAAGAATATATGGTCAAGAGTTCTGGTTGGACATTTTCTAGCATAGAGTGTCTTGAGCTGAATATAAGCAGATTATATTAATTATGTGAAATACGAGCATGCTACTGTAAAGATACAAAGTGAATAGCATGGAAAATTTATGGATTGTGTTTTTATGTTTGTAGTCATATATATGATATAAATAAAAGAAGTGATTTATTTCTCACTGGTGTTGTACCCTGACTACATCCCCTGATTTCGAGAATATGATGGTGCTCGGTTTGTTCACATATACATAAATTTAATAAAACTCGAGTAGGATAGTTATGCATATAGAATGGACGAGACAGTGAATAATTAATATCATAGTATTTAGTGCTGAAGAGAGAAGACTTGAAATGAAGTAGAGAGACACTTTACTGCACTCTATGTACATTTTCAGTACAACATAAAAAATAAAAATAAAATACATTTTAAAAATAAAAATGCATGAATATTTGTTATTTTCTTATTTAAATCCTGTATCTCAAACTGTGTGTTATAAACAAATATGGTATTTAAAAAATCACTTTTAAGCAAATATTATTTTAAGCTAATCACTATGGTTATACATGGCTTAAACATACATTCCTGGAGCTAGAAATGTTAACTTGCAATCTGAACTTCACGAGCCTGCCTCCTTCATACCTTCACATATTCACATGGTTACGAGTTCAAATTGCTACATAATTATTTAAAAATAATATATATAACAATCAGTGTGGGCATACTATGATTTAATATCCAGTCCCTCACTTTAAAAAATGACATGTTATGATACAGTACATCGTTTGGCTTTAAAAATATTAAACAAAAACCTCTTCAAAATATCAGTGTTCATAAGCCATATATATAAACTGATTGAAAAATACATAACAAAATGTTTAATTTATTAAAGAAAATTTTACCAGAAGAATGCAGCTTTTTAGTTTGGATGCTTATACACAACTTTTAAGCACTGATGTTCGCGTGGGCACCCTGTAGCCGAACCCAAAGGTCTCGGGTTCGAATCCCATCAAAGCAATATAATATTTTCTTTATTTAAATGTTGGCAATTCTCATAGCAAAGTGCGAAATTTAAATAATTCAAATTAATTAAACCGATTTTAGATTAAGAATGCGTTTAGGATACATTTTACTGTATTTGTTTAAAAGATTTTTTCAGCAATTTTTATGGCTTAAAAATAAATTTAAAATAAAATAATTCTAATTGTGTACAAATGTATCGATTCTTAGATGCTTGATTGATCTGACAAGGCTACACAGCAGTGCGAGTGATCACTTAAGTTTGCATGCGCTTGGCTCGGAGGTCGTCAACACTCGACCCCTCTTCCCATGCGTTGCCTAACGATGTCACTGCACTCTTCACATGTCACAACAGGCACACCTTCCTCGCGGGCTTGTCAGCACATGTGTGCATGCGCGATTACAAGACTAGGCGACTTTATTTTCGTACAACTGTAAAAACAAATTGGATTATGTAAATATTAAGAAAAAAGTTGTTTTTTTATATTAATTTAATTGATATTTAAAGTATTAAAATTCGAACAGTTCATACAAAGTCCTGCCTGGAATCTACTTTACAATAATTTTATATACCTTCTTGTACATGGAAAATTAGATCTTTAAATTCGTAAATAATTATACACACTGGCGATTTGTGCGCTCGAGCAGGCGATGAAGGAACTTCACAGACAGTGGTTTCGAACGAATGTGAGAGACCAGAGAGAAAGAGATGGAGAGAGAAAGACAAGATGAAATGAAAGAGGGAACAAAAGAACAAAAATTGGAGGACTCGGAAAAAAACCTATGGGATGAAAGGGAGACAAAGGAGAAAGGAAAGTAAATGAAAGCAAGAGAGAAAGGAAATAAGAGAAAGGAAAGAAAAGAGAAAGAGAGAGAGATGGAATGATAGAGCATGAAAAAACAAGACAGAATGATGGCATGACATTACGGTCGTATGCGCCTTGAAAAGACATGTCCGGTGATATACAGGAAGATGTAATATTACATGTCAATACTTCGGGGGAACATTCCTCACATCTGGAGGATGAAAAAGTGTTGTATGAACATAGGTCCGGAAACGCTTCATTTCTTCGCTGCAGTCCATAATACATAATGCCGTCGCAGCTGTAATTGGCACCCCCATACCAGCCCCTGAGGAGCCCTGCTTTTAATCCACTAAAATTTTATTTGTGGGGACATTTGAAGGCACTTGTGTATGCAACCCCAGTGGACGATTTGGGCACTCTCCGTAACAATATTGTAGCGGGTTGCGAAACAATCAGGAATTTTCCAGGGATACATCAACTCATCCGGGTGTCCATACAACGGCGGGTTGATGCATGTGTTGGTGCTGATAGAGGGCATTTTGAATATTTCCTTTAGTGTCGACGATAAGCCTTCACACATGTGTAACTACTTCATGTGCAGTTCCTATTGTTGTAGGAGTAGTGTCTTAGTGTGAGGTGTCGTGTATCATTCAAACGAACGCTGTGATGGTATTCCATACAAATGTGATCCAACCCACGGGCCATACGCTGTACGTTACGTATTACGGACTGTAGCGAAGAAACGATGTGTTTGCGGATCTATGTTCATATAAAAAAAAATTTTCATCCTCCAGATATGAGGAATGTGCCCCCGAAGTATTGACATGCAATCTTCCAACATTCTGTATAACAGTCTATACTATCACCTTTACTTTTTTAATTATAAAATTATATTTAAATGTTAATTTTTTTTTTTAGAAAGGGCTAACGTCTTGAGTCCTGAGTCATGCTGTAAGTCCTGAGTCATGCTGTAATCCCGGACCCAAAAGTTACCTGACTCGCTGATCTTGGTCGTCTGCTCCGTCTGAAAACGGACTTTTATAGAGAGTCCTTTTTTTGCAGCTGGGAAAAATGGTAAAATTTTGAGTGAAAAAAGTGACTTCTGGGTAAAATAACTGATTTATTAAGGTTTTTTCGGGGTAAAAACTTGTGATTGTAGGGTAAAAACAAGTGATTTAGAAATAAAATTCCAAGATGGTGGTTGGTGACAGCCCCGACGATCCGGATCTGGATCCTGAATCCTACACCAGAAGGGACTATACCCTATTAGTTATCTCATTATTTCGTCAGAGATAATGGTCTCTGGTTGTATCAATCCGCCGGAGAGAGCGCGAAAGAGCGATATCACAGAGCGAGCATGAAGTTGTCTACTCGCTGGCGCTCTCTCGTACTCTCGGACCACGCTCTATATTTTTTACATTGCAGCTCTGTTTGGATATGGTTATAGTAGCTTTCTGGGCCAAAACCACGTCGCATTTTACCTATACGTGAATTATTTAAATTGTTTTATTCAACGAAAAAACTTAATAACACATATTTATAAAAAAACATAAACAAGTATTGCTGGCATAGTTTTGTATTTTTTGTCACTTTGCTGCAACATGACGGTAGTAAGCAAAACTAAAATAACACTATATTATGCGCTAACAGTTATTCCGGTAGTAATATAAGATTTTATGAATTTTTGGACATATATGTTATTTCCAGTAGATATGGCCGTAATTTTACATTAACATGATTTCACGCAGTTTGGCATCAGCTGTCTGCGTGACGTTCGAGATGTTACATTAGCGTGGACGAGCCATAGCTTGACGGCCCGCCTGAACACTCCCTCTCACATAAGTAGAAACCAGAACAGCATTTGCTGTAGGTAATAGGGGCGGACCTTGCCAAACTCTGATAAGCGGGAACCCACACTACCAGCTAGAGAATCAGGCCAGAATGCACACCATGCGACGCCGATATCTGGCTATACTGAGTGGCGGACGGCATCTATTATCCACGTGACGCCGGCCAAGAAGCAATCTGTGTCAACCGCCGTAACACGACCTCTGTACAACATCCTCCGGACTCAATTTAATGTGAGACAAACCCGGTATATATAATGACTCATTAACATTAAATGTAATCGTCAATAATAATAATGCTCCCCCTGTATTCAGTCTTTAATGTAATGTAGTGTCCATATGTTAAAATAGACCTCCATATGTAAACAGTATAGCGCTTACTGTATATTCGTTTACTTCTCAGTGCTCTACCATCATAAGTTACAGCTTCTATCATGAATAAAATCCCATAAAGCACTAGCCCTTCATGTATAAATATGGCCCAAAGGTATATTTATAATAGAGAGAAATGTCCGAGTGGTTGTCTCAGTTTCAGAGGACAGGTTTACTGAGGGATATCCCATTTCCATCGCCTCTTTATTCCGGCGCTGCTCCATACACAACTTGCTTCACACTCGTCGGTTCTCAAGAGCTCGATGTTAAGAGCCGCCCAAATCTCTTCATTCGTCATTGATAATTTAAATTTTAATTTAAAATATCAAAATTACAACAGCGTGGTGAATTCACTATCCGATTTATTTCCTTTTTTTTTTTTTTCATCTGGATGTGTACTTGTGTATAAAACGTGTACGATGTAGAACTTTTGCAAACTATGATGATATCATTTCTAAAATCAATATTTTATTTAAATCTAATCTAATTGGAAGGTAAAAACTCTTTTGTTTTTACACTCGTGGCCCAAAGATGTGTAGGAAATTCTAATATGTTTATTTTAATTAATTACTAAGATTGAAATATTTTATTTATTGAAACGTAAAAATTGCTCGACTTAAAAATTATTTTTAAAAATACTTATTTAAATTTTACACAAAGTATTCTGAAACACTGCTGTATACTCTCTTTCAGTTACAATCTATAGAAATTTACTTACAACTCGAAATTTGTTATATCTTTTAAATATCCTTGAAAAGAAGCTATAGCATATGGCATACTATTGGATGCGTCTTTTCGAGGTGAATTCATGCATTCGTCACAACTTACTAATTACTCAAGCTATCAACCGTGCTACATTTACTCAGTTGCCTATTTACGTTTTCATCATAGAAATGCGAATGTTTAAACGATTTTTTCACAAAGCAAGTATATGAAGTAATACATTTCCGGCCTCCTATCTTCAAGTGGAATTGTTACACGATGTCAGAATCCTCAAGTCATTCATTACCTCTCGCATCATTCCCTCGACCGTCATGTAGGTATAAGTAAGAAACTCGTATTAGGGAGGGGTTATGTTAACTAAGCTGAAATTATTTATGAAGACAGAACAGGAATTTAATAGAATACCAAGTTGCAATGAATATCATTGTGTAGTCACCGACGCCAACCTTAATTTCGGCGGTGCTTGGTCCGTCGGAAGCAAAAAATCCACGGCACATCCCTAGAGTGCTCTCTTTCGGAGGGAGGGTAGGGTGTTACTGCAAATTCTCTCTCTCTCTCTCTATCTCTCTCATTATTGAACCATAATTAGCTTGTACGGGTTGGGGGGGATTCTTAGTAAAATCTCATATATTCTGATAAGTCAGATTCAGATAAAGCACTGACAGACAATCATTACCTTGCGAGAGGTAACGTACCCGTGAAAGCAATTCCGGCTCATGCAGGCCATCAGTGTTACTCGTACACAATAATTAATTAAGCTGACTCAATAAACTTAGACGCAGCAAGTTTCTAATAAAAATTAAACTATGTTCATTTTGCAGTTATGGGCCATCTAAATTCACTACTCTCACTATAGGGAGCACGGTCAGATGGTGACGCAACTACACATAAAAATTAACCCAAACCGCATCCTACAGCGAAACACTTAGGCGGGAATTAAAACCAGGTACCTAAGTGCCAAATCAAAGCTCTGGGCAAGGGCCGAAGCCCCTTCTTAGGATTTAACTACTTTACACTCGAGGGTTACATCCTTCTCCGACTTGGGCTCTAAGTGAACTCTCCTGATCCCTCGCGTCGGCGGGAAGCCTGGCCGCGGGATCGGGGAGACTCTAAGACGTCCCATTGGAAAGACAGTAGTGCCAGAGTTAAGGTAAAACTGGAAAAAGTCGCACTCTATATGTGGGTTACGCGTAATCCCCATGGAATGGTGGCAGCAAATCATTAGCACTGGTTCAGCCTCAATGTGTAGGCGGAGATTATTAGCGACCACTTCGTGGGACTAGTCCTTCCACAAGCCCTCATAGGCGAGGCATGTCTGCACTTCTGCGAGTGACCCTGCCTCCCTTGCTGGAAGAAATGCATTTGGTGATATGAAGGGTTATGTGACTGCTACATGATGATGCTCCAGCCCACTCCAGTATCACTGTGCAAAGATATCTCGACAACGTTTTCCCCTGTCGATGGATTGGTCGAGGTGGTCCAGTTGCATGGCCCGCACTGTTGCCGGACCTCAGCCGTTTAGATTTATACGTGCGGGTGCACCTGTAAGGTGTTGTGTATGCGGAGCCCATCCCAGACGTGCAGACACTGGGACAACGCATTCACGCTGCCTGTGACGCCATTCAAATGCAGGATGACACATTTGAACGTGTGCTGCAGTCGCTGCTAAGGTGCGTACGTGCATGCCTAGAGGCTCGCGGGGGCCACTTCGAACACCTCATCTAAGAGTGGCCTCGTGACAGGATGGCGTGCACTGCATTGTACTGCACAGGAATGAGGAATGAATCAATTGTCTCTAGCTTAGAAACCAGGCATTTCCAGACTTATGTCCATATGAAGTTTTTGGCTCATTATCCTCGCAGAGATCGTCTCCTGCAGTTTGTCCATATCGCTCCAAATCATGCTGTATAGCCTAATGCTTTACAGTTTTATACAGAATGTTTCAAAATTCGTGTTACAACACTAGTGCTGGTAATGCACGTTAAGGCTCCTGGCTACATGACGCTTGAACGACGTTGCAGTGTTTGGAATACTCGTTTTTCCACGAAACTATTAAATGTGCGTCCAATGTACTGCTCTACGAGGAGAAAACGCATTTCATACGAGGACTTTTGAGTGCTTTCAAGATGTCACACACATTAGAATCGCTATTTCAAAGTACTCAAAAATTGCTAAATACGGTTTTCTCGAAGCGCTATATATCAAAATACACCACACATCAGAAACATATAAAACTACTCAAAGGCCCTGCAGTGATCCTTCCTACAGACTTTCCATCAATAAAATTTTAGGGTCACTGTTGAAAGCCCCATAGATACAGGCAGCATGACGAGAACACTGCATGCCAGTTCAGAGCCTTGCACTTAGAAGCAATGGTGCACTAGATCCGCATGTCAAAGTCTAAGTCGCCGCTATCGCTCCCGCGCTTATCGGCCTCAAATGCGGGAAAAATCTCCAGGAAGGCGGGATTCTTAAATTGAACCGATTTTGTGTATAAACATGGGGTCGGAAACAATTAGTTGCGTTACTAGAGGGCGTGAGAGTATTATGGTAGGCAACCTACTGTACACCACTTGATACACGCTTTGAGGTGTGGAATTACTTTCTATAATTGCCGAAAATGACAGTGAGGTGAGGATTTTCAGTAATTTGCTTACATTGTAAGGGGGGAGGGGGTGTTTTATTTCTGTGGTGTTTATTATCATCTTATGGCTGTTGTTTACAAAATGTGTTCCACTCTTCGCACGTTTTACATTAAGTTACAGATACATTATAACATTATGGAAATCTCGTAACTAGCGACTTTATGTGGTCACAAATTAAGAAGTCCATCTTGGTAAGATCTGGGGAACGTTGCGGCCAAGCTACAGGCCCACCCTGTCCGATCCAACTATGTCCGAATGTTCGCTAAGAAACTCGCACACTGCTATCCACTCTGAAATAAGCTGGTGAACCAACATGTTGGACCCACGTGTGGTTACGGATACACAAAGGAACCTCTTCTGGGAGATCAAGTAGCGTATATTGGAGGAAGCGAATGTAAATAGCGCCACTGAGGCGTGGAAGCAGCATATAATGTCCCACAAGTACATGTACAACAATACCAGTCCACGCGTTAACTGAATAGCGGTCCTGACTTGATGTAACAAAATATGTGTGTGGATTATCATCGTCAAAGACGTGATGGTCCCTGGAGTTGGAAATGCCATCCACGGTGAATTGCGCCTCATCACTGAAAAGCACACAATATTGTGGATCGTCCTCTGAGGTCCTAACGTACCACCTGCTGAAATCGAGTCGAAGAGGGTAGTCTGCCAGTCATATGGCTTGAACTGTCTGGAGATGATACGGGTGCAAATGTTGCTCATGCAGGTCACGCCACACAGGGTCATGGTCTGTACCAATGTCGTCTGCAACAGATCTCGTACTTGTGCTCAGGTTATCTTCAAACTGATGAAGCACCTCATCTTCAAAACGTAGTGTGCGAGTCCTCCTCGGAGCACCTGCATTATTTATCTTTGCCAACAACGAACCTGTCTCTCGCAGTCGACGTTCGATACATAAAAACATTGTGTATGTTGGAATATCCCAGTTTTGGTACTCTTCATGATAGAACCAATGATTATCCCTCCCGTTGTGTCTTGTTTCGCTATAAACGAGCAACATGTTTGTGAGTTAAGAAAATGTGTACTTCATTGCGCATGTGGCGGTCCAAGCAAAGATGTTAACAGAACGTCCTGAAAGTCACCAACAACAGAATGATCTTTCCAGTTGTGTGAGTGGAACAGCAAGTATCAAAGGCAACATGTGCAGTACGGGCAAACTTTCTATCAGCATGTGCCGCACTGTCATTCCTACTGAATCGTCCTCCGCCCCTTCCTCTTTGCCGGGCACTTGTAACTCGACCAATGGCTGTGAGTCAAAGCTCAACCTTTTTGCGTAAGGCTTGTGACCGAACCGGCCAGCCACTGTTCTGAATGTATCACTGGGCAGCATATGAAAGGTTGCCTACACTCAATCAGTCGCGCCTACTAGCGATGGAACTGTTCGTTTCCGACCCCGTGTTTATACGCAAAAGTTGTTCCATTTAACGTGTACTACCAGCGCTAGAGCATTGTAACGTGAATTTTGAAACAACCTATATATAACAACACCTCTATCTGGCTAGTGACTATAATCGTATGGCAATGTCATGCACAACTAGACCCGTTTGTGTCTATCTAATATCGCCTGATGAGGTGTAATTTTCTCCCAACATTGTGGTATCACATTACTTTGTAACCGTGGTACATCTCAACTTAGCTAAGTTCACCAATACAGCTGCCCCTCCAAGCATATAGCAATATCTTTTTTAATATTTTGTTGAGTGATTTTTTTAAAAATCAAAATGAATTACGAAGATAGTCTGTACTGCATGCGATTTATGTAAAATAAAATTTAAAAATATAGTTCGCGAAAAAACATTTCTTTACAATAGAAAACTTACTAACATTGTGTGTGCATGTGTGCGTTCTTGTGTGTCGTGTGGAGGTGAGCAACGTGAAGTTTGGTCAGAACCTGGGGCACAACACGGGAATGAAGGCCGCGTCGCGACCACGGCAACTAGGTAGGACGATACGCGATGGTTTGGTATCGCCTTCCGCGGGATTGATGAGATGAAGCGAGATGAGAATAGAGCGGCGCCGAAACGCAAACACGGGGGAAACGGGAGAATTCCGAGCAAACCCACTGACCATCGCCACTGTCTGGTACGATTCTCATTTGCAAAAATCCGGGAGTGACCCGGCCAGGGATTGAGCCTGGTTCGCCTTTTTTGGAAGACGAGCAGTCTAATCGCTCAGCCACTACGGCCACCACTAGCACGGTAACTGTGAGAAATGAAATCACTTTTATAGGTATTTTCATTATTTGTCAAATGTAGAGATTTGCTGTTTATGAAGGAATTCCAAAGTTTAAAAGTTTTAAAATTTATCTTCGGGATATCAAAAGTTAGCAAGGCATTCGTGTCAAGTAGACGAACTTCAGAATAAACACTCATCAGTTTTAAATACTGATTATGACCTTGCGACTCAAGTTACACTGAAAAGTTTACTTGATATCGAAGACGAAATAGCAGGTGAAGATGGCCATAACAACCACTTTAATGAAAATGGCCATAAAGACAGTGATGATAAAGATCATATGAGAAGTATTTTGATTTTCCCAGCACACTAATTGAACAGGCCCCTACGCTCTAAACTATAGGTGATATGCGGAAAATGAAATATGGCAAGAGCACCGGCTACATGTTTCCAGAAGATCCCGAAGAACTTGTGGATAGACTGAGAATTCTGAAGTTAAGCGAAAAGTTGGGTATTACTCAGACATGAAATTTGTGGCTATGATGATGACAAATTTGAAGGAAAAGAGTTATATCACATGATGTGATGAACTACTTTCTTCTTCTAAGATTCCGATGTGACGAATATGAGTAAAATAATGTTCATAAAATAACTGTGTTTTATTTTGTTCGTCGTTTAATCTTTCTCCATGTCGTTTAACTTTTACTATGAGCTCTCGGCCATTAAAATAATTATCTGTATACAGAATATTATTAAAGTCTTTAATGCACAAACAGTGGACTGTATACAATTAACTCAATCAACAAATACAAAGTTGTAAATCTCGGAATAGAAATATATTTTTTGTATTAATGGACTGGGGACAAACGAAATACAGATAAATCGTCTAAGTA
This sequence comes from Dryococelus australis, assembly GCA_029891345.1. NCBI lineage: Eukaryota > Metazoa > Arthropoda > Insecta > Phasmatodea > Phasmatidae > Dryococelus > Dryococelus australis. The sequence goes on along the minus strand of CM056996.1, from coordinate 233,766,436 downwards.
TTTACAGTTGTTTAAAAGATTGTTTGAAGAAGTGAAGAAATTGTTGTTAAATTGGTTGAAATATTGAAATATAATTTCAAAGATTTATCTAAAGATAAAAATGTTGTTTGAAAGATTAAAAGATAGATTGAAAAATTGATCGAAATATGGAAAGATTAGTACAAATGTTGATTGAAATGCTGAAATATACTGAAAGATAGTTTGCGACTGGTTGAAACTTTTATCGAATTATTGATCATTTGATCTAAATATTGAAAGAATGAAGGAAATATAGATTGAAAGATTAATCAGAATATCGAAATAATTATCAAATAATTGTTGGAATTATATAAAGACTGATAAAAAGATGGAATTATAAATGGAAATATTGACTGAAATATTAATAGAAATATTAAAAGATTGGCTGAAATATTGAAAATATTATAAAAAGATTGGCAGGAAGATTGAAATATTGATGAAAAATTTGGGCGAATTATTAAAAAAAATAAAGATTTTTGATGGATTAATGGTCAAGAAGAGCAGGGAAGGAATGCCTGTATATTATCCGACCCAACATTGTGCATTACAAGTTTTAAGGATCTAGCATTATTGGTTCGTAAATCATAGCCAACTGTGACAGTAAAAATCATAAAGCTTAATGTTCTCGGGTGTCGGAAATAATTACTACTTACTAATTTTCAAAAGGCCTAACTGTGATGGCTCGCAAATGCCAGCCACGTATGCCTATAAAAATGCTGTGTCATGGCGACACATGCCATGATTATAACATGACTTGGACAGTGAGATTTTTCCTATTATGATGGGGTTGGTTTGATCACAAATGCATGCATTAATTGCATTAAAATATCCAAGTTGCTTACTTATACCTAATGACATTCAAAGGAATTATGTGAGGTAATGAATGAATTGCAGTCTCTGAAAATGTGGAAGAATCCCGTTTGAAGAGAAAATGCAGGAAATGTTGAAGTTCATATACATAATTTCTGGAGAAAAAATCTTAAAACATTGCTATGTATATATTGAAATCTTAGATTGGTCATTGAGTGAATGTAGTGAAGTTGATATCTTGAATAATTAGCAAGTTGTAAGGACACTCATGAATTCACCTCGAAAAGATGCATCCTATATATTTGCCCAACAAACACAAAAAGTACGGGCTGGAATCGGGCCAGTAAAAGATAGCCCACAAACTCCGGCCAGATGATGTCGGCCCGCTGTCTCATGCCAGAAGCAACCTGATGGAAATATGGACTGGTGGCTGTTTACCGACAGTGTCAAAAATACACCGTACAGCTAACGGCAAGATACAAAATGTATTCCGGCCCGACATACAGAAAAAGTATGGGCTGCAATCGGGTCGGTAAAAGATAGCCGGCAAACTCCGGCCAGATGATGCCGACCTGCTGTCTTATGCCAGAAGCGTCCCGATGGATGGCGGCAAGACGCCAGGCCTGCAACGGTTGGATGGCGGCAAGATGCCGGGCCTGTGGCGGCTGTATGGCGGCAAGACGCCGGGCCTGCGGCAGCTGGATGGCGGCAAGACATCAGGCCTCCAACAGCTGGATGGCGGCAAGACGCCGGGCCTGAGACAGCTGGATGGCGGCAAGACGCCAGGCCTCCGACAGCTGGATGGCGGTAAGATGCCGATACTGCGGTGACTGGATGGCGGCAAGATGCCGAGGCTGCAGCGGCATGATATCCAGGAATAAGCAGTATAACCAATAAAAAAACCTGAACTTCTCGATTAAAAATTTTTGTGATAATTATTTCCTCTTTTCATTTACTTCTCAACACATTATATAACATGAAAATCTCTTGCTTGCTATGTGCGGGATTCGAACCCAAGAACCTTGAGTTGACAGTTTGCATGCTAACCTATACACCACAGTGTAAGTTGCTGATATGCTTCAGTAATTTCAAATTTATCATAATACAAATTATTATAAGGGAATGTACAAATTCCATGACAATAAAACAAATAATTTTAAAACACTTATTATTAAGAAACTGTTTCTTCCTTTCTTCAAAGGCTCGCAAACAAAATAGATTTGTTGGTTTTGAATATATCTGCCGGATGGTTGTACAAATGAAAAAATTCCAAAGTAAAAAATGCCATGGGCTACCACGTGACAAATATATAATCATGAAAAAAATAAGGTTAACACATGATCTCAAAAAAGATATGCCATTAACAGCTAGCTAACATATTGTCTTTTCTAAAAACTCTATCAAAAAGTTTGTCGCCAAAAAGACATCATATTTGTGTCTTTATTGTGATAAAGAGTCGTGTCTCGAAAACGTTAGTGAGCCAGAATAAATAAGATGACGACCAGCTTACCGAAAAAATAAAGATGATATATCGGAATCGGGCCAGAATATTATTTTTGCTATTGGCAACATGTTGACTGTGAGATACCAAACCGACATAATTTAGGTGATATCCATCTTTCATCCAAATAATACAGTGGGCCGATGTATTTTTTCTAACGGCAAACATACTGTCTCAGAAAAGACATCACGTCGTCAGATGGCTATCTTCTGGCATTGAAACGACAGTTGCCGACAGGTGCAGGTATCGGGCCGACAATTCGCCGACACTTTGCCGACAGATTTTGTTTGCTGGGTAGCATGTATAGTATTCTATAGTGTAGTATCTTATAGTATGTCATGTGCTACAATTTTGTCTGCAGGGCATTAAAAAAATATAACAATGTTTGAGTTGATAGTATATTTACACGTATGTAGTGACTGAAAGAGAAACTACAGCTGGGTTCCACAATACTCTGTGTAAATTTTCGGTAGGAATTTTAAAAATTATTTTTTTAATCGAGTGTTTTTTAATGAATAAAATATATCTAATTTTAATAAGTAGTTAAAATAAACGGTTTAATAAAATAAAGGTATTATTTATGTTTTCTTAATTTCCTACTTTTATTTGCGTCATTAGTAAAAAAAAAAAAAAAAAAAAGTGTTTACCATTTAAATTGCATCAATTTCTAAATAAAATATTGATTGAATAAATTATAACAGGATATTTAGCAACAAGTCTACATCATATACGTTTTAAAGGTTGTTCACGAGGAAGTGAGCACTCCCCGGCTTGCATAAACTGACAGTTATGCACATGACTTTAGTGGTCGGAACTGTTGAGCACTTTCAGGTAAATATGTCATTCCCAAGTCTAAGTAAATAGATGGTCCTCTAACGTTCGACCCAAAGTTTCGAGCTCTTCCGAGGCGAACCGAAGCAAGCGTGCTACCAAGCCACACAGCTTCCGTAAAAGTACATTGTGCCCGTACACCCGTTATACACTACAGTGACCCTATCACTTCATGGCGTCGTAATACGCGCAAGTGTTTTGCACGGCTCCCGACAACTTTAGATATCCTTCACATGTGTTTCTGTAACTAAAAATGGTTGTGAAAAATGCGGTTTGAACCATTTATACATTTAAAAAACTAAACATTACAAACGGATATAAAACGCTGAAAATTATTGTCAGAACTGGGATATCTTTTAAATGTTATTCCTAGGTTAACATATTTTACGCAGGCGAAGCAATGGTTTAATAAGTAGATTTTCCCAGTAGCTGTAAGCCCCATTCGGTGGCACAGTCAATCGGAACCCTTAAGGATCGTCCAGATCTCCTTTTCTCACTCGTTTGTCGCTAGCTACACGCCTCCTCTGTCAACAGCTCATCATCACTGCATCGAGGGTTCAACCCAACAACTACTTTCGAGTGCCATGTATTATATGAAAACATGTTACACTGATTTTAAAAAAAAATATTGTGTAATGGTGACCTAGTTGGGCGAGAGAGTGCGATTAGGTGGGTTCGATTTGCGGATAAATAATTAATGGATGATCTTAAAAATTAGGATTTCGATTAACTAAAGTTTGTTAGCAGACTTTACTTTTTTCAATTAGCGTAAATACATTAATGCTGGACAGTTAATAAGCATTGGAATAAAACAATAAATAAAACATTAAATATAAAATATTTTTTTATATTTTTACGTGCATGATATTTGGTTTTATAACTGCGTAGTTATTTTTCTTTCACATTAAATGACATACGCAATCTACCAATTGTGATTACTACAAACATTAATGAAAACCCTCGAACATTTATGAAGCAAGTGTTTATAGAAATCAATTTTTAGCAAAGCTACTGGTAGAACTATTTGTAAATCGCCGTAAGTCAAATAAATTATGCATTTTAGTTTCAATTTGATAATAACATACTACGCTGTCTCTTATATTTGCTAAGACAAATTAAATTGCAGATATAAGTAAGGAAATCAATAAATAAATATGTTTATACCTATCAATATTTGAAGACCATATTTGAAGAAAATTGCGGAATACCATCAATGTGCATAAATTTATCTTTAAGATATTTTTGAGTATTAGAGTAACACGCTAACCACTTAAAATTTCTACAAAATTGAGTTAAAATTTTTTTAAATGTTTGCATTTTCTTACCTGTGTGAGATAAATTTCCACGTAACTGTTTTCTTCCAGTGTGTTATCTATAACCCAGCGGCAACGTATCGGTACAAAAAATGGTGCTGGAAATCCTGGAGTTTGTAAAACACCTCTTGGGCTTCTTAAAACTTCGCCACAGGACGTGGTGTTCGTGAAGGTTGCTGCGACAGCCACTAATTGCCACAAGCAATGGATCCACCACATTGAAGAAGCAACGAAACACTACAAATATCTAGACTAAAACATGAAAGAATATCTCATTTCAGAAACGTAAAATATGTTTTTCAATTACACTTCTAAGAGTTCGTTTTAGACTTAGCAAATTTAGTTCACCAAACACAGTACGATATTCCTTCTGTTGCAGGCACACCAGTTGTTACACAATTGGCGTGATCATTTTTTAACTTTCCAGTCATCATGAACTCTTCGTCAAACATCTGAAACAATGACAAAACACAGTTTATGTAAATTATATATATTTTAATGTTTTATTAACATGTATAATCTTACATTACGTGTAAATAAATACACCAAATGTTTAGAGGCGTTAAGGGTAAACATGGGACCAGTGCATTCTGTGCAGTCATTGGGCTCAGTTAGACTGTATATCCTAAGAGGAAAGCGACAGATATTAACTTTACGATTTTTTCAATGACAAATATAATGATTCGTAATTGAGAATTGCTTGCCAAGACCTGCATTTTGTGTAATTTTGTTACTAAACGCCGGTTTCTCGAACAGAAATGTTAGTATTCCATATTAACCTCAATATTCTATTTAACCCTCAATTTAGACTTTTTTCAATTGAAAATTAGTTTTTGCAATATGCATAATGTGTTATATTCATAACATGATTATATACAGCATAAAACTTTTTTATTTGTTACGTCTCTTCATCGAACCATACATTAAATACAGAAATTCTATTGGTATTACGAAAAGAGTAAATTATATGCCATCATACACGAAGTTCACACACACACACACACACACACACACACACACACACACACACACACACACACACACACACACACACACACATATATATATATATATATATATATATATATATATATATATATATATATATATATATATCCTATGTGTGTGCGCGTGTGCGTAAATGCATGATATTCGCCATTGGCAGCATATTTCGGCCCCACAGTTTAGAATTGAGTTATCAAAGATGAAAATTTGTTGTTTTGGAAACCATAAATTTTTGGTTGTACTCGTTGGTATTTGGTTAGAAATTTTGAAAATAAAAGTGTTGATATATAGTTGCGAAATTTTGCATTACCTAAGTCATTGTTAGCATCCAACTAAAATATAATACTGCTTAAAATGAAGTGTTTAAATTATGGCGAATTTCTGCATCTCCTGAAAATGTTCGTAACAGAAAATTATGGAGATGAAGGCACCAAAATATTTTTTTTTGTTGGTAGGATGGTGGATAGAAGGAGGTTAAAAATTCAAACACGTTGGTAGTATGAGAACTAAGGAAGATTGCCAAACGCTTATTTGAAGAATTATTATTTAATATATGCCACATGTAGGCAGGCGTGTGATATTAGATATTGTAGAAGATGACAATTATGAACATCATTAAGTGACCCGAGGCCTGTAATGCGAAATGGCTGATTTAGGATGCTAAAAAAACTATAAAAATTATTACTGCCAATCATCAGAAATAATATGTTATAAAATAATTGAAGTACATTGACCTATATTGCCCTTTATAGTCACTGAAATGTTCTGAAGTGATGACTGCCAAGTTTATTACAAATTGTGCAAAAATAGGTATGTGTTACGCTCTGGTAGGTTCCACGCGCACCTCTTCCTTTACATAAAAGAAACTATCACATACGCCCATAAACAAGTTAGGAATGGTCAAGTAAATGGAACATGGTAGCCAAAGAACTGAGCATTTCCTTCTAGCCACTAACTAGCCATAGACCTCTGCGAGCTCCGTACGGACTAGACGTTTAAAGTGTGCGGGAACGCTATTGTGCTGGTACCCTATAATAGCCCGTAGATACTGAAGAGCACCTCTTATAAGCTGTAAAGAATCTTTCTCCGGATTCTTTAAATGTCACTTCTAAGTCAAATAATGTGGGGGTACGTTTAGATAAAAAAAAAAAGGGCACCCTAAGAAATGTTTTGCAAATTTACCACATCTCTGTATACGCTAAATTATAAAGCACACATGGTGACGTCTTTTTCACTTACATCTATGGTAAATTTCCTACATTGGCTCATAAAGGAGTAAATGCTTAGTAGAGAGTGGAATGTTGAGATTTGGGCTGCTCTTAATATCGAGGTCTTGAGAGCTGCTGAGGGTGAAGTAAGGTGAGTACGTAACAGCGCCGGAATGCAAGGGTGGGGAAAACTGGAGATCCCCGAGAAAACCCACCGACCAACGGCATCATCCGTCACGATCTCCACATGCGAAATCCGGGAGTAAAATGCTTAATGAAGTTCCCGAATATGTATAGTAGCATTTCTATAATTACAGCCTGGTATACCATAAATGATCCATTTTATGTATAGCTGAAAACCTCCCATTATAGTTTAGATAGTTTTTTCAAATATTTTATACGGTGTGATCTCCGACAATACTGACCAAAAATTTTACTTAAGGTCTCTCTTAGTACGATATCCAACAGAGGGTACGCGGATTCTGAAAGCCCAATAGATAGCTGCTGCTTGAGTTAAAAATTATCTCACTATTGAAAAATGACCCAGTGACCACTAGCTCTGAATAATTCGAGTTCACATAAAATTGATGTAGGCACCGCCTTGAAAGCTGCTTTTATAGTTTATATACAGGCTGTTCCATTTCCTGAACTGGTGTTTCATATGAAGTGTGTAGACTTGTTTCATATGAAGTGTGTTTATTCAGTTGCATTTTTTGAGCCACTCCATGGCGCTCCACATCAAAGAACAAGAAAAACAGCCAAGTGATTTCCAACAAAAGGAAAACCCTAGCTTCTGGCCCCCAACATAAGCACCAAGGTGCCCCAGAGGAGGACGTGAAAATAAGTATCTCCACTCCCACGTGCAATCCTTCAGTGTAGAAATAAATAACAATTTAGAAAGGAAGCCCAGCAGAAAATAATTATTAAACATCTAACTTCACTCTCTTGCCTTGTTCTCCATTCAGATACGCTGTTGTGGGTTTCTTTTAATACTCCTCAAGAAATAACAACAACACACTAGAACTCGCGTCAATAAATAAGTTAAAACATGAATGTGCACTTACTAAAAAAAAAAGGTAGTAGGTATAAGTTAAGTTTTTTTGTAAGAAATAAAAAATAGTTTTCTGGTTTGGGTATTTATTTGACCCTTTTTGTTTTCCTTTTTACCACACCCACAATGCGAAGTAATAAAATATAAACAGTTAAACAAAACAGTAATTGGTATTATGAGTATTACAGTTTCTTCAAACTAGTTACAGTTAACAGACCCTTTCTTTTTTTGGGTTGCATATTCTTATTTTATTTTATTCTCCCGAAATTTAACATTTCAGCAATAGGTTTCTCCTTTTTTTTCTTTATTTTAGGACCAACAAGAAATTTAAAACTTGTAAATACAAAATACTTATGGCTGTCCACACCATTCAAAAACCACTAACAAGGTATTACATTTTAACGTGTTGTTTACAAGGATATTTTAGTCCAGTATAAAAACACCGTGAAACAAATTTAAGTCAGCTACTGTCGTGGTGTCATGCAGTAATCAAGAAATCACATGCGAAAAGAAAATAAAGTTCTGACCGAAAAAGATGAAAAGGCGGTGGCCGAGGAGTCGGCACATTATTGTTGCATAAATCATAGCGTGGGCCGCGATCCCATAACCTGAAAAGCACAACGCTGAGATCACATTACCAAAATGGCTAGGTCGTGTAGCCGGGGAACCGCACTGAACAAAATTACAAGAGAAACACGATAAATGAGCACCGATAATACAACAAACAATTACCGAAACCACTTACCAATTGGCAAGTACAAATCATTCACCTAGGCGGTGAAGAACGGCTGTTATGCCATAATAAAGCTGAAAGTTTTTGTAGTAAATTTTCAAAACGAACTACATTGTATGGAAGTAAAAGTCGTAGAAGACAGGGTCAGCACATTCCTTCAGGTACGACAGTGACTGTACGATGTTCCAAACTCGCGACATGACCAGTCGATAATTACCGAAAATCCATATGGCAGAGTTAAATACTACTGAAAATTACATTTACATTTAAAGATAATTAACGTAACGACAAAACCAATAAAAGGATTGAGGTAATTAAATAAATTACAAAGGAAGGTGGTCAACAAGCGTAACACATTATAGCCAGGAAAATCGAAACTTCTGGAAACCTATAACACAGCAAGTGAAATAAATAGGTGGTCAGAAATCGAAAAACGCAGGCATGTGATATTTTACTTGCAAAGGCACCACTAAACGGGCGTATGAAAATTTGTACTACACTCACACAGGAGAGTCAACATGGCAGCATGTAGAGACAAAACTAAAATCCACATTCACACCTATCGATGAAATTTAAAAGTACTCAAATTTGCTTTACAGTATGAAACAAAAACCGGGGCAAAGTTCCCAGGTTCATGTGGAGAATCTAACATTTTATAAATATAATGCAAGCCTAACTTGCCCAAGGATGGATTTATAAAAATCATATGAATAACCTTATTACCTCTCACTGCATACAAGATAACACCACTACAAAATGACAATTGCTCCAGAATTTTAAAAATGTTGAGTTAGAAATGAATATATATAATCAACTCATAGAAACCCGGAACAAAATTACGGAAAACACCACACTACATATAGACAGAGATAAACACATTTAAAAGTCAGGTAGCCACACTAACAAAAGAATTGAACCAAAAGAACACTGCTATGTCCCTACAAAATGGCTCTCCAACACACGTAACTGCATTCCATAAACAACACAGACACGTCACACACAGAATAATGCCAATTTACGTCAGTAGGGGACCAAACACGCAACTTTACCGGGCTTATAGAGGGACATGTCATGAAAGCCCGCCATACCACAGCATCTTTCCATGCACACACAACAGGCAGGCACAACACAGAAACGTACAAGACCCGAGCAATTATTCTAGTCAACAACATTTACAGGCAAGAAACGGATAGGCAGGGTCCTTAAGAGGCAAACACAAAATTCAAGACCGCCTGCAGGGCGAAACACGCCGGGAAAGTTAAGAGAAAAGACCCGTCCCACCCGACATGAAAGTTTCCCATATTATTGACGCATGCCAAGCATTATTTGCGAAATATGTTCCAAATTGTTCGTACACCAAAATCGCACATTTCGACACCAAAGGCGAGAACTTAGTTCATGTTAGCCAGGCAAACACAACGCCAGTTCGAATGTCTCACTTATATCACCTTACTAAAGCTAAGTGTCAGATCACATTTCAAGGACTTCCAAGCAGGAAGGAAAAGCAGAACACATAAAGTACACATATACATAAGGTCGCGCATGTTTTTTTAACACAGTGAGCCGACTGTGACATGTAACCCATGCTTACACAAGGAAACAGTGGCCTCTGATCAACAGGCAACCAAAATTGAATGCGTGACACAGCAAAAGTGTGTCGTCCAAGGTGCAAGGACGGCCTTCATCAGCCCGCATTTGGAAATGTCATCAACGTGCGCACTGTGTTTATATAGAAATCATCGAGCAGACAATTTTGCCCATTGTTCCCAATCAGAACATACCATTTGAAACAGACATTGCAGTGCAGTTTTGCAAAATCAAACAAAGGTTTGGGATTGGCAAAACATGAATTAAGTTACCACACATGGCAACACACAATCCTGTAAACAACAACACGGAACTGATTGGCAGTGATGAAAGGTGTGAGCGCAATGTGAGCCATCCGAGCCGGTGGCTTAGATTCACTAAGCAAACAACCCATGCAATTCACCAAGGACAAGTGTCACATGGGTTATGTAAGACTGTGTGTCCTTGTGAGACTTGTTGGCAAAACATATATTGCCTTACTGGATACAGGATGTTCTCACTCCTGCATGGTGGCTATATTAGTAAACAAAGACAAGCAAACCCCAGTCAAGGAAATATTTTCAGTAGTAGGTGCTAATGATGATATTTATGCACCTTAATTTAAAACTAGTCAACATAAATATTAATAAGCAAAATTTTTATCAAGAATTATTATTACTTGATAACTTGAAATTAGATATTCTTTAAGTTTACTTTATTAAACATTATAACATTATCCTAGTCTTGACAAAAGATATGTTTGTTTTTGCCTCAAACAATGATACAATATTTGAAATTCCGATAAATACAAATACAATTGAATATGACCATAGCCATTGCATAGATAATCATATAAATAACATAACTACTACAGATGATAATGTAACTGAAAAATCATTAGGGAATAATATTCCTCAACTGCTACCTCATCAAATAAAAGCTATGAAACAGGTGTTAGAAGAATACAGCGACCATTTCGCCAGTTCGATTCATGAACTCATGGAAACTATGGCATATGAAATAAAACTTGAATTAAGTACAGATAAGCCCATTTAGGCATGTCTGTATAGGATAAATCCTATACTACAGGAAGATGTTTTACTTCAAATGCAGCAAATGCTTGACTCCCGAATTCAAACTCCATCAGAATCAACTTACGTTACACCGAGTTTAGTCATTCCCAAATGACAGGGAGGCATCCGATTTCGTGCAGATTTTAGATTACTGAATGAACATTTAACAAAGGTGCAATATTCCATACCTATGATGTAAGACATAATAACCACCCTACAAAATTCAAAATATATTACATCCAATGATATGTTCAGCAGATTTTATGCAATACTTGTCCGCAAGGAAAATAGACATAAACTAGCATTTAGTGTGGATGGAATCGGTTTGTACGAGTATGCTTGTAGACCTATGGGCCTTGCTACAAGTCCTAACTACTTCTAAAACTTGGTAGACATAATGCAAGGGAAGTTGCAATGGAATACTGCGGTGGCTTATATCTACGATGTATTCATTATCGGAAATACATTCCCAGAGCATCTAGATAACATAAGGGATGTCATGGAGCAATTGTGAATATCCAATGTAAAACTTAACAGTAAGAAATGCAATTTTTCGCATCATGAAATTAAAATTCTAGGCCACTACATAACACCTAAAGGAATCCAAACTGATCCAGGGAAAATAATTACAATACAACAGATGGCCCAACCTTGGGATGTTAAATAGTTTCGAACATTCCTTGGCCTTACCTCATACCTAAGGCAATATATACTCAACTACACCCACATGGCTGCGCCATTAACTGAATTTACGAAGGAAACAATACGATTTAAATGAGGGAAAATAAAGAATTAGCATTTCAAAAGCTGAAAACAACACTGACTAAACCACCTATTTTGGCTAACTTTGATGATACACGTCGAACCATACTTGCATGTGACACATTACAAATAGCTATAGGCACAGTGTTGTTGCAAGAGCACCTCACTGCCAAAGAACGTGCGATTATTGCATTTGCATAATAAACTATCATTAAATGAAATAAATGGCCAGCAATGGAGCATGAGCTATCAGCCATGAAGTATTTTGTTATTTATTTAAAACAGTATCTTTATGGATGCAGGTTCATTATAGAAACAGATCATGCGAGCTTACGATATCTGAAGTCCATGGCTGAACATTATGTAAGAATTGCTAAAATGGCCATTGCATTAGGAGAATATGACTTTGAAGCTAAAATTGTAAGAGGTAAATTAAACATGCTTTCAGATGCAATGAGCCGCATACCTATGTTAGGAGTAGCTGACACTACACCCATCACAGTTAACACTGTAACTTAAAATGTCAAACATCGGTTCTTACAATGTCCATCATTTTGCAAAGCTATAGCAGAATAAGTATTACAAGACCTAACCAAAGACACCAAAATTAGAAACACAATATCTAAATACATCACCAATAACTGGACCAAGATCAAAGTATTAATTAAACACAATCTCCATGCCACAGACAAAGCGTGAGTAGCTAAATTGGTCATCAACTAGGAATATTTGTCTCTTCAAGCAATTGCTAAAACAGTAACCCTATATTAAATTGTTGTATACTAATCACCTATGATAACAATAAAAAAGGAAAGTTTCTTATTAAAGTCGGCGACGACTCTCGCCTACTCTTAGTGCCACTTATTAACCAACCCACATCGCCGTTTTTAGCTGAATACGCCAACGACCCCCATATTCAACAATTGAAGGCAACATTAACAGACCCAGACAATGCTACACTCAAATATCGGCGACTCGCTAGAAGATACGCTCTTTCTGGAAACTGAAATTTACATGAAGCAGCATACACCCTCAGGTGAATGTAAACTGAAACTAGTGCCTAAATACTATGTTCCTAAGATAATCACAGTCCATCACAACACACTCTTAGGAGGGGAGCATTTTGGTCAGTTCAAAACACTCACAAAAATTAATACAGCCTATTGTTGGGACACAATGAATAAGGATGTGAAAGATTATATAAAGAACTGTCCCACCTGCCAATGCATTAAAGTGCCTAACCGAAAACTGATAGGTCTAATGACGCCTATATCGCCCTCACCTCTTCTCCAGTCATGGGGTCTTGATACTAAAGGACCATTACAGATATCTGTGCACAGCAATAAATATGAACTATTCATGACAGAGTTTACCACCCGTTATGCAGTCGCCTGCCCAGTACGAGCCATCGACACATTAACTTGTGCAAATTTTGTTAAGGACATTATGTTACAATTTGGTTTGCCTGAAATACATCCTTACGAACAGAGGAACATCATTTAATAATGACATGATGGCGGAACTTCTGTGTGAACTACAAATGAAAAAAACTCCAAACCACAGTATATAATCCAGCTTGCAATGGTTTGACAGAGCAAGTTAATAAAATTTTGTCTCAGCATTTAACTTCTTGTGCCATCGACGATTCAGCTCACTGGGGCGATTACGTTCCGTAAATTTTATTTAATTATAATACGACCGTAAACTGCAGCACAAAGTTCACTCCTTTCTTCATTTTGCATGGGGTCGAAACAATCCAACCCCGCCATGCCATCAGCAATTTATATTCCCCCGCGCGAACGACTGGTGTGAACGTCTCCAACAGTTACATGAGCAAGCACGTGTCAATTTGATTGCTTCCTAGCAACAAAAAAAAAAAAAGAATATTTGATACCAAACATCGACCTAACGAGTTACAAATAGGCCAATATGTTTGGGTGAGACACAAGGTGTTCTCTTTTAAATACCAAGGGCCTTATAAAATTGTCGATGTACTAGGTCCCTCCACGATTTCCATCGACATAAGAAGGAGCGGCATAAATAAATTAGAGACAGTAAGCACAAGGAACATCAAGATGGCCAATGTAAGACATTAACACACCCCTTTATGTTACAGAATGACATTTGAACCAAGGGTATTGCAGTTCCGAGATGTACCAGGCCATCCACTGTGTCCAGCTACTTTTGATGGGCTTCGCAGCGACGACGCAGCTAGAGCCGCTGTACAAGACCCACCACGGTGTCTACTTCGCCAAGCTGACACCGCAGAGCCAGCATGCAGCAACAGGGCCACTATGATTTATGCTGCTATTGCAAGAACACAGAACATTTGCCAATGAAGAAGAAATCGCACAGCAATATTCGACAATGATGATTTTTGTATTTATTAAAGAACTGTAGTTGATGTGTCATTTAAGTGCAATGTGTGTCCCTTCCCCCCCCCCCCTCATTTTGTTTCAGCTCCAGTGTACGAGCACGTGGTCTGCGTTCGAGGACTTGGGTGGCCAAGGTAAAACAAAGAATGGTACTACCAGGGGTGTCGACACCAACAGTTGTTTCTATTCGTACTTGATATTTAAATTTTACGTACTCATTGGCTTAAGGGTAGCCATTTTGAAGCGACTCAATTATCCTTAACAGAAGTCATACCATTCTACTTAATCAATGACTCGCTTAGCACAGATTGGAAAATTGTACACGGAAACTTGCCAAAGGTACAATATGTGTCAGGCCAAAATAATTTAATGCCTAACTATGTGTTCTCACTTATTTCACAGGAACACTTTAACTACACCAGCTCTTCACTTAATGTGGTGTTATTAGTAGCAATATGATTAATTTATTATAAATTAATCAGAATATCCATTTTGTTAGAAAAAGCGGTCTAAGTTATTGCTAATAAACGTATGAAAGTCAGTCAGTAAATTCCTACATTATAAAAAGATATGGAAGTTTTATTAGAGTAATAAGGCAAGTATTGTGCACAATAAAAGTAGGTTTGTACCCCAGCCAGCATGCCAGGTCTGCAGAAAGTTTTCATGTGTTACAAATTGTAAGCACGCAACCAACTCGCGCACTCCGCCGACAGTGCATTAGTTTAGCTGTTGCACAAGTTTTGCACACAACAGTCAGAGGTGTGAACAATAGAGTACGCCAGCAGTCAGGATTGCTGCAGTCGAATTTCAATATTAAGTGCTAGAGCACATTGCAGGCAGTAATCACCGCATGGCGAGTACGTCATATACATTAAAATAAAATAAGTTTAAGACATGTCAGGTCTGTGTATATATGTAAATAAAAAATTTTAAAACTCAATTACCCGCAAATGGAGCGCGGTTAATAATTGTTAGGTTGTGATTATATTTTCTTTCATATTCAGAACTAAGACTGAGAAATACTTTTCAAGATGTTTGTATCAATGAAAATAGTTTCAACTACAGTGTATTCAATGTTTCACGTACATCGAGTCATTAGTTCCATTTTTAATAGCACTATGATGGAGTTGTATATCATAAAATCGTGCACGTATTTTTCTTTCTCTTTTTTTCCTCTGTACCGGTAAGCGCTGATGAATTTTGCAATTTTATAATACGATTTTAAGAGGTTTCTTCAATATAGTTTACGGAGCCGAACGCATCTTCCTTCCAACTCCATGATTACACTAAACAATAGTGGTTTAATATTAAGGTACCGGCACATAAAAGGTAACATTGATAAAATAACCTAACACTGAAATGCTACCACAATTGTAAATATCTGCCACTAGCAAGAGTACTTGCCTCACAAAATACGAGTAGTTACTAGGAAATGTATAAAAAATAAAATTTTCATTTTCAAATACTAATGCAAGTGTAAATCCCAACGGGCGAGTCAAGCACTGAATAGAGTTATAATTTCTTTACTTGTTTATTCTTACAAAAATGGGAAAAATAGATTTAGTAGCCACACAATGCCCATGCAGAAAGGCATAATTCTGTTTGTAGTATAGAAGTATGTACACATATTCAATAAGTGTAAAAAGAAAATCATTCTTACTCACAAAAATTAAGTGCGCCTCGACATACAGTGTAAATACGGTATCTGTTTAGTATTCCATACTTTCCTTTTAAGCGCACAGATATGAATTCTTTTAAAGTCGTTACTAGGAAACAATATGTATATAATTATTCCAGTTCAATAATGTCATACAAGCAAGAATTTAAGAAATTCTTACAATCCTCTTTTACTATTAAAATGTAAACAATATTCCTAACCTCATGACTGACAGCGCCCTAGGGAAACATTCAAATAAGTGCGCGATAGACACTATTCATTTAAAACCCTGCTGACTACAATGCACAAGAGGGACCTCTTCCGGTGGCACCTCGCAACCCTCCAATGACGGCATCTGGGCCAACCCGTTGCCGCTTGAGTCGCCCGACTGTTCTTCGGCCCAGCCACACACAATACCTTCCCACTCTCCAGATGGTCCCATACTCTCATGAGGAGATGCATAATTACGTGAACACAGGGGGCCATGGTGTGGTCACCAATTAGCCAGGACTGGCAGGCGGCGCGCGGGAGCGCAGGATGGTGCGACCTCGGCGAACAGGCACGGCTGTTTTGAAAACACCCTCACCAGGGAAAGGTATTGAGGCCAGGCGGGGTCCTATATAAGTTTGTTGCGATGGCGGCTCGCGGCCTTCTTGTATCCTGACGACTGCAGGACAGTCCTGGAGAGGACCACCAGGCCAGTGGTCCCACTTCGACTCTAACCACTGCCACTGTCAAAGAGGTCTGCACTTCGACGAGACAAGAATAGCCTAGGTAATTCGAAATCCAGTAGGGCGCCTTAGGTTGCGACGTGTTAGGGATACTCGTGGAACCCTTACGACTCCCTCTGAGTCAATGAGCACATTGAATCGTATTAATCATAGTCGTACATTAGAGTTCTTGTTGTAAACAACCCATTAAATGTAAGGTAACACAGAATGCGATTGATGTCATATTTTGTATGAGAGCTGTGAGTGTAATAAACATAGTATTATATATATCGAGTGCTTTATATACCTAGTTACGACTACTCCCTTCCTTGCGTGACCTAATTCATCTTCAGGACAGGTCACAGCACCCTGTTGGAGGCAGATGTCAGTGAGGGACGACTAAGCATTAAAGTAGTAGCTGGTTATATTAAGTTTAATGTAGAACCCCTTGAAGTAGACGACCAGCTTAAGACATGAGGTTTACATTATTCTATATGGGTTGCACTTGCAACGACACTCAAGCTTAGTGATATTCAAGCTTAGTTGAATTTGTTTTTAATTGGTACTCATCTGTTTAAATAACGTCTAGCATAGCGAATTAATAGTAATGATGCTTATAATCTGATTCTTAACTATGAGAGAAATCTAGTAAATGTATTATTGAAAACCTTAAGCCATTAAACAGGAATTTTGCATAAAAATTAGTATTTTATCGTTATTTTATAGCTTGTGTCTACCCCTTAAGTACAATTAAATGAATTAAATGGTAGACTGTGTAAAGTATGATAATCTAGCATTTCTGCCCACACATAATTTTTTTAAATTTTTTTTCCCTTGCAAATTTATTGTTTATTTTTATTATTTGTATGAAGATCTATTTGCAGAATAATTTGTTATTTAGTTATTATATGTGCTTGCAATGTTTTGCAAACGTTTGCTTATTTTATGGTTTTTTTCTTTAATTGCACGTTTAGAGTTGACTATGACCACAAACTGAACTATTTTCAGAATTGTTATACTAACTTAATGTTTTAATGCAGCATTTTAGATAGCTGTGTTAATCAGATCGCTAAAAGAAATCTATTTAATTGTAAACATTTATCGATAGTTGGCAGCACAGTACAAACTGTAATATTTTGCAGGGGAATTTTTGGAAGTGCTTCACCTATTGTGCTATGGCAAATTCAATCTGGAATGTGTTGAAAAAATATCTCTGCTCTTGGAACTTTTATGTCGGCATATTGGATCCTGAAGCCTATTGAAAATATATTGAAAAACCGTTGTTTTCCTTCCTTTTATAATTAGCAAGTTAAGAAATAAAATTCTAAAAACACGTTTATCTGTTACTAGCATTAACTCCGTTACATTAACTAACACGCTCCACAGTAATTTTCATAGTTTTATTGCTAGTAGATTTGTGAAATAAAATTATGATGTCTGTTAAGGTATCTTACCTCTGTTCATTTCATGGGAAAGTGTAAACTTGTAACTACTCTTGATGGAATGCTGCTGAGTTTGCATTTAGAAATGTTTCTTGCCATGTGCGTAATAAATACACTGTGTATTCTTCACCGCAATTGGAATTTAAATTTAACGTCTAAGGCTGAAATAAATTATATTTATGTGCTATTAACCCAAATGTGAGAGCTTTCAAGAGTGCTCACTTTACCGTGAATAGCTTATAATAAGACTTTTCAGAACACCAGGTGTTATTTTCCAGAGTCGCCGAGAGAAATAGATGCTAGTAGCGGTGACATGGTGACTGTAAAATCGACTACACATCGTGCGGTGACCTATCTAATTCTATTAAACAATTTCATACATGGGATGGTATGAAGCCAAAGGAAATTTTTTTTGGCTCTTTTTGGTTAAATGACTCTCTTGTGTTTCTTTTCAGGCGCAGAGCTCCAGATGTTATATTTGTTTCAGTATGCTATTAAAATAAAGGAAATTCATAATAAAGGTTATATAGGGAACAATGCATCTCGAGGATCCCTGCAATGTGGGTGAGAGCATGGAGAATTCCACTGTATAGATAATAAGATAAAAATATATATATATGTAGGGAGTAGACTGAAGTGAGAGAGCACACCCATGAAAGGCTCGTATGCGTGGTAATGCGGACAGAGGTCCATAGGTTCGACTCCCAAGGGAAATGAGAAACGCGGAAATGTTTTCGAAAAAGTGAATTATGAATTCGTGGCATAGGAAGTTTGCATGAAAATGGTGACCGAGATTTATATCTATACAAAAGCTGTTTAAAAGGAAAGGAGAGGATAGGAAATGTCTTTGTTTCTGTGCTGATCCTTTGGATGTCTTATTTTAAATGTTTTTTTTTTTTTTTCAAATACGGTGTTTTTCAAGTACCTGTGGTTATTTTTAGTGGCTTTCTAGTAACTAGCCACACCATACAAGCTTGTAAGGCAGGGTTCACAACAACCCGCCGCACCCCTCCATCAATCACATGACCAACAGCCAATCAGAGGTGGCCATTAATTCTATCCGACCGTCAAAACCTTGGCCAGCTTTAACTTTTACGGACGAACGTATGAAATAACAGCCTTCTAAACTTTTACGTTTCGCTACTCGTTCATCCCGCGAGTTCTTTACAAGGCTGTGTAGTGTGTACAGTGTTTCGTTATGGCTGTCATTGGTTTTAATATGTTTGTTTACGTAACTGTAAAATCAAAATAAGTTACAATATTTCTGAAGATCAATTGATAATTACGTTTAGAAACACGAACTCCTTTTATGCAATAGTAAAAGTAATAATATAATTTAGTTTTCTTTACATCGATTAATTTCTGTTACTTACGTGTATGTGCATTTTGGGTACTTGGAAACACAATATCACAAAACTTGTTCACTTTTATGGAGAATTTTTTTCCTATTTGTTAACAGTTTTGTTTTTATTAGTTTGCAGGAATGAACTTACGACGGACGCTCGAAGTCAGGTTGTAAATCGCTCGTCTGGGAGACAGGCGAATGTGTTGCCAGACGGGCAAGTGACGGACGGATGCGTCAGGCTATTGTAAATCCGGCCTGAGGTGGCTTCCTGCATTCACAGCAGCTGACACTGATGTGTTCAGAGGATACTATTTTCTTTGTCTTGTTGCGGAGTCATTACGTGGCAGTAAAATTAAATGCATATTTTTATCTTGGTACGAAAATTTAAAATTGCTGGTAGTAAAAAAAATTTTCATTAAAACTGTTGCGTTTATAGATACACTATTCTGTTTAAAATTTGCATGAATATTATTTGGTTAAGATTTATGTGAATCAAAACAAAAATATCAGCAGTGAAAAAATATTGTAGAATATAAAGGTTGGTTAAATTGTAAGCATAACAGTGTAATATTATAATATAGATAATTAACTTACAATATACGGTTAGTAATATGTATGAAATTTACTTATTTTACTAGGCATGCTTATGTGCAGATGAAAATTTAACAAACTTATATCGTTTAAATTATATTTAAACGTGAGCAAAGCGTCTGAATAGCATTACTAGCCACCGCATGTATTTCACTTTTTGGTTCAAATTATTTTCTTTCCCGATAGTATGATACCCATTTTATTTTTGCATGAGAAATCAATATTTTGTTATGTTGTTGATTATAAAACTTTCGAAACCTGGAAAATATATCTACAAGGCAAATTTTATTCCCTTGTAATGAAAAGTTTAGAATACTTAATTCTGAATCAAGAAATATTTTAATATTGCGAAAATCGTTTTGCTGTTGAATACCAAGACATCAGCGAGGTGCACCGCACTAAGAGGCTCATCAATACATGAACCACCAAATTTAATTTATTTGATTAATGACTACACATCGCGAACGATGTTATATCTTATTATAATTAGTAGTTATATTTAATCAAATATTAGAAATATCCAAGTTTATTTTGTTTACATTATTTAAGTTTAAAGCAATGATAAACCAACACTCCAAATAAACATTTCCTCATATATTTTAAATACTGCACTTATTTGGTTTTGGTTTATGTAGCACACCGAGTTTCTCTCTCTCTCTCTCTCTCTCTCTCTCTCTCCTCTCTCTCTCTCTCTCTCCCTCTCTCTCTCTTTCTCTCTTTTCACACAGCGAATATCTAAAACCGATATACTACATCGATGTATATATATGTATAAGGCAGATTCTGGACCACCCCACTTTATCATCCAAAAATCAAGCTTTTTAACCCAAAATTCAAGTAATTTAATCGATTTCAAGCTACTTTTTCATGTTTCTAGAAACTCCATGTCTCACTCATTTTAAATTAAAAAAAAAAAAAACAATCAATTTTCATTAAAAATCAAGCAATTTTAACCCAAAATCAAGAAATAAACCACTTTTTCAGAAATACCAGAGCAGGATTTTCAATTTTAAAAAACAAGCAATTTTCATCGAAAATCAAGCAATTTTACCACAAAATCAAGCCATTTCACCCAAAAATCATTTTTTTTTTTGTTGAATTTCAACACCCAAAAAATTCCAGCACGAAAAGGGAAAACAAAATTTTGACACAAATTTCATAATTTTTCCTCGAAATTCAAGCAATTTCTACAATCGAGATTTTTTCGCCGATTTTCATACTCCCAAAAGATTCTGCACAAATAGTGAACGAATCAAATCAATCAAATCTAAACCAAAAAATGCAAGAAATCAAGCAGACAATTAAGTAAATTTCATCCAAATTATACAAAATAAACTAAAATAAAATTATATAAATTTGTTTTGAATTTTGTTTAGTTGTTGATATTTTATGTAAAATTGATTCAAAATCTGCATATATTGTGAATGAAACTTTCATTGTATGGTTATAATTTTTTTTTAATATTTGCTCTCCTTTCGAAGTCAATTGAATTTTTACTGCTTCATTTTTAGAGAAGTCTTCTGTGTGCTTATTTAATTTATCTTGAGAATAAAATAATTGAAGGCACATATCGCATATATAAACTTTTCCATGCTTATTATTTTTTGTGCTGAAACTAACCTTGATAAATCTTTAACCCAACAATAATGCGAGTTAGTATCATCTTTGAAATAAAGTAAATTTAGATGCGTATTTTTTATTTTTTTGTAAGTTTTAGTGGATGTACCATGAATTTCTTACCATCACCTTTATAGAAATATAAGTTTATTTTTTTTGTATAACATCAATTTTTATAGGATATTCAAATTTATCTATTACTGTATCAATATTGAGCCCCACTTTTTTATATTTGGTTACTCTATCTGAATTTTTGTCTGCTGGAAATAATGCAGATTTTAAAGCCAAAAAAAAAAGCATTTTTGATCATTGTTTTTAACATTTATGTATGTTTTCTTAATCTTAATAAATTCAGGTAGTTCAATATTTGATGCTCCATTTAGTGGATTATACTTATTCATTGCTAATTGTATTCCAATTACTCTATTTAAAGGCCATCCTCAACCTCTTCTTTGAAATTCAGATAATTGTGTAAGTAATTCCTGTTTTATAATTTTAAAAATCTTTATAATTTCTCCATCGTTTAAAACTGTGTGATTATATGACTGAAATATAAATAATTCTACTTGATTATTTTCCAGTTTGCGACAGTTGGTATATAATTTAATGCTTGTTTTCAAGCTTCTAAAGTTCGTAAGATGATCGTGTATTGTCTCAAAAACCTTATTTTTTACTGAAGTTAAAAATTGATTAGGCTGGATTAAATTAAAGGAATTTTTTATGTTATATTTTGATATCCTTCTTTTAGAAGCTGTATTAACTCTGTAATTTTCATTGGTTCTTGTATTTATTTTGCTAACAAACACATTAGTAGAATAGGGAAACATTTCTTTTTATTTGTTCTTATCTTCTTCATATAATTCAATGATATTGGCATAAGCTAATTGGTAAAATTACTCTTTGTTATTCATTTGCTTTTATTTATAGACTTTCCAAATACATTATTAGAGAATGGAAGTATTTCTTTTCATACATTTTTATCTTTTTTGTGTACATCTCTAACATTGGCGTATGAAAATGGTAAATTTGCAAAGTTTCTTTTTCTTTGTTGATTTGTAATAAATGGTATAATAAATGAGATTAGATCAGCTTTCCGTAGCCTGTACCAATATAATTTTTTTAAATCTCTACCTATAATTCTTAACTCTCTCAATCTCTTCTCGCCCAACTCAACTGCGATATTGCGCGATGTAATTTTTTTTGTTTATTTAGTGAGGAGACCAATTATTGAAGACTTCAAAATTTCATATGCAATGAAGAGGTATAAAAATAGTAAATATGTTGGAAAATGAAGTCTACAAAATGTTTAAATTATTGATAATAAGTGAAACAGTTTTAATTAGCTAACTTCTTGTTGTGAAGATATTTCTCATTTTAACACATTTTGCGTATTGATGCGCCTGTGTCCTTAGTGGTTTTACGAGGAGAAAATGATTTTAACGATTTATTATCATTACATCCTGTGCATTTTTATGCCGGATAATTACCATTTTGAATTTCATTTAGGACGTTGGATGTTGTATTGTGTGCTTTAGTATTTTTATGCTCTTTGAGGTATACACTATTAACATATTTTCCACATTCGCACAGTAATTTCTCTTTTTTACCACATAGTTATTTTTGAGATATTCCCAACATTTTTTACGGGTGTTAATATGTTTATCTTTTGTGTGCTTACGTGGCGAAAAACAAGCAATGTTTAATACTTTGTCACACTTTTTGTATCGTTTAGATATGTTATTGTTTTCCATTTCGAGCATCGCGCTTCCGTTTTATTTATAAGAAAATTAGTTTACTAAGAAAAAGGGAAAATGTGACTTTAGTTTATTTTGTATAATTTGGATGAAATTTACTTAATTGTCTGCTTGATTTCTTGCATTTTTTGGTTTTGATTTGATTGATTTGATTCGTTCACTATTTGTGCAGAATCTTTTGGGAGTATGAAAATCGGCGAAAAAATCTTGATTGTAGAAATTGCTTGAATTTCGAGGAAAAATTATGAAATTTGTGTCAAAATTTTGTTTTCCCTTTTCGTGCTGGAATTTTTTGGGTGTTGAAATTCAACAAAAAAAAATGATTTTTGGGTGAAATGGCTTGATTTTGTGGTAAAATTGCTTGATTTTCGATGAAAATTGCTTGTTTTTTTAAATTGAAAATCCTGCTCGGGTATTTCTGAAAAAGTGGTTTATTTCTTGATTTTGGGTTAAAATTGCTTGATTTTTAATGAAAATTGCTTGTTTTTTTATTTTATTTAAAATGAGTGAGACATGGAGCTTCTAGAAACATGAAAAAGTAGCTTGAAATCGATTAAATTACTTGAATTTTGGGTTAAAAAGCTTGATTTTTGGATGAAAAAATGTGTCTGTCTAGAATCGACCTTATACATCGACTGGTATATTTATAAATTTTGAGCTGGCAAATTCTGTTTATAAAAAATAACAGAAAGAAAGAATGCTGGTAACGGTAAAAGAGTCAAATTGCCAGAAAAGTAACTATATAGGCTGTTCGCGGTAAAATGAGCACTTTTGAAAGCCCTGCTTGAGATCTACTTGTATGCACGTTGTGTATTAATCCGCCTTATGTAAAATTAACCTTGTTATGGACCTCATTACTTTTTTCTTGCGCCGATCAAGTGAAACTGTGAAATTATAAGAAAAATAGAGATTATCAAAATTTGCTGATTTTTACACTCCGATGCATTAAAGAAACAGAAGACGAAATAAATAATATAAGTTATCACAAATGATTACCTAGCACTATTTATTCGACGCCAAGATATGGAACTACTTCCCATCCATCGTTAGCAACTTTACTATGCGCAAGTCACTCAGTGCTCCCGTTAAAAAATATGCCGGCAGGAGAAATTACGTTTTTCTAAGGTTGATTTCAAAAGTGCTCACTTTATCGTGAACTGCCTTTAGAGACACGTGTGTTCTCACCTTGAGCGGCGAAGCACCAGCCGAGCACACCAGCACGTGACTGCAGCTACAAATGTCCTGCCGCGGGAGACTTCATTCATGAGCAGGAAGCGAGTCACTAGTCGTCACGTGACACGCAAGAGGCCCGGCACTGGTCGTTGCCGCGGCAACCAATGGGCGAAGCTCGCAATATGACGTCCTAGCGTCTCGGCGCCCGCGCACTAACTAAACTCCTTCCCTCATACAGACTGCTCTAAGGTTGAGCTCGGGGAACTCTCCTCCAGTCCCTCCCTCACTGCCTCCCTCCTTCGCACCGAGGGTCGTTATTCTATGTGCGGAATCACAGCCGTAGAATACAGGTCTGGACACTCGCCTATCCAACAATGTTAGTGAATTGACCCCTTAATGGCTGGTTTAGTTCATGCAGTAGCCGCAGATCGCTGCAAGCAAACTAGTGTTGTTAGCGTTGCTGGTATAGGGATAACACCATAGAGATATAAAAGCCATTTTGCCGTTTTAAGAAAAAATTGCAATTGCCCTCCCTATGCTTGCCACGTCAACAGCACTACTTCGGTAACAGCGCTCTGCGGCTGGGTTCATGAACTAAATGCGTCAATGAGGGCGTCAACTTTTCAAGTTAGTGTCCAGTCCTGTCTTCTACGACCGTGTGCGGAATCATACCGCTTAAATATAGAGTGGCCAGAGTAGTGCCATTGTGAAAAATAAAAATTTTACTACACGGAATTCACTGAATTCTATAGTTGCTGTAACTTTTATAATGTGTTTATTTTATCTGTTTGTTTAGTTTAAAAGGAAGTTTAAATACTAAGGAAGTATAGAGTCTTAAGATATTATCGAATAATGTGGTTATGGTGGCAGCATTGCAACAATAACTCGTCTTTGAGCAAGAAGCAGACACGTTAACCACAGAGCAAGACACGGGATGCAAATATGTTGGGTCTTTGAGGTAAATAATTTGTTCGTTTGTGAAAATTGTGTGTGAAGAGAAAGTGTTCTGTACCATACTGCAAATATAAGAATGTGAGTGCACTTACGTTACCATTTTTAATCAATAATAAAAGAAATTAGCCTACATGCGAAAAAAAAAAACTGCCAGTTTTACCTGAGAAAGTTTTGCAGGGAAAAGTAACTTTAACTTTATAATAAACATTACAAAGAGTTACAGCAAATTCGTTCTCCGAGTATAAATACTTTTTCAATAAAATTTTTCGAATATATCTCATTTTTAAGTTTTAAATATTTAGGTTGCTAGTAAATGGCTGCACTATTGCCGGGTACCCAAAGGAAATAAGAGCGTTCGTTGTAATACTGAGTTTCTACGCTTTATCTTCCTTGCTTTGTGATCACACCCAAAGCTAAGGTGAACTGACCTACGTCTTCTGCGCATGTCCGTAATTTTTTATTTTGACTTGAATGCGTCCTTAAAATCAGGCCGACATGTGGGGTAAAAGCGCTGTTCACGACAAAGTGAGAACTTTTGAAATCGACCTTAGACCAAAGTCGCTGCTCCTAACTTCATATATTTTAACGGGCGCGCTGAGTGAGATGTGCCCGGTAAAGTTTATAACGATGGATAGAACGTAGTGTGTTCACGACTGGAACAGACTTTTAAACAACTCCTTAGTCGTCAGCTGCATGCATCGTTACTACAAACAGTGGCTGGCGCGCGTACAGTTAGTTTGGTAGCACGGGTGCAGAATATAGTTTGAATGATTTAACGTTTTTTTTTTTTAATCTATTGCTTAAAAATGGGAGTAGGAGAGATTCCGAGAAAGTCTGTTCCAGTCGTTAACGGACTATAGTTCCATTATCTTAACGTCGAAGTAAAAGTGCTAAATAACCATTTGTGATAACTTAAATTATTTATTTCGCTTCCTATTTTATTAATGCGTCGAAGTATAAAAAATTACCAGATTTGTTAGGATATTTTCTTTTCCAATAATTAAATAGTTTCACCTGACCGACGCATGAATAAAGTGACGAGGCCCGTGGCAATTTTAATATTACGTAAAGCGGAAGAATACACAACGTGCAAACAAGTAAATCTTAAGTACTGAAATACAGTTTTCAAAAGTGCTAATTTTACCGTGAACGGGTTATACCAGGACGTTGATGGCGATGTAACGATTGCGTGTTGAGCCATTTCGACACCATAACTTAGTGACTAATAACGGGATGGAAATAAATGTGGTCTCGTTCGATCGCTTATGCAAACATGATGCGATCATGACTCTGGGTTGGCTCCGCGCATGCGTGAGTTGTGGGTGGGAGTCCGCGGTGACTGGTGGCAATTTTTTTTAACGTGGTTGAAAAATTACCGGTCAGTACATCTCGCGACTCCGATGTGTTTGCGCGCGGTTTTTGGTGCCAAACGAAACACCACGTCTACATCCGGGGGTCGATTAGCTATAAAACCCAAGTATGCATTTCGTTACTTTAATTCCATTCTCATATCCCAAAGAACATATTAGCCGCTTTTGCAGTTTTGTTGTTTACGTGAAACCTACGGTCGTGTGCCCGACACTGCCAAACCCCAAATTTCTTTTTTGTGGTAGCTTAAGGTTGCTCTAGTTTTCAAAACGAGTGTCTACAATTCTGTATTGCTTTATATTTTAGTGACGTAAAGTTGAATTAAAGTCCAATACTAGTACAGAAATTCGGGAAACATTGTTTATAGCTGAGACTACTGAACAATGTGAATTTAAATTTTAATATTGTGCCATAATATTGTCAAGATTGAATAAAATATATCTGTTTGGCTACAGCTCAAAGACAGAATTTTGAATTTAACGGAAAATCTATTCATTGTCTTAGAAGTTCGTTACATGATTATATACGTTCATTGAAAGTTTTGCAATAAAATTAACACCTTTAGAAAAACAAGATATCAAGTCCTAATTGCAAGCGAACTAAGTATCGCATTTCAGAGACATTTTTAGATAGAATCAAATTTTTTTGTATGATTGATTGTACAAAATGTATCTGGAGTAATTTTAAAGTCAAGATGCACATAATTTCTTCCAAATAAAATTTATAACTTTTACGTCTCCTTTGAATTTTTATTAAAATATTATAAATACCATGTTACAGAGACATAAAATCTCCTCAAAGCATTAAAGAATTGTTAAAAGTTTAATTTCAGTTTACTTTACGAAGACAGCGGCATCATTAGAGACGGAATAAGTATGCTCGGACATTCAGGATAGGAGAGAAAAGTGATAATGACACATATTAAGATATCATCTCGGAATTCACCCGGGGCGATTTCGGAAGTTCAAAAAAATCCACCACCAGAATCACTGGATTGGGTATAGAGCACATGGTTCCTCGTTTTGTAGCTTGCCAAAACTGTAGATCATGATATGCCTACAAAGGTGTCGAATCCCCGTGTTCAGATAGTGAAATGGATGTTTATTTACATTTTGTTTTTCAAGAGACACGTGCATTGGTGTGAAAAAACGTAAATAGAATCCATTATATTTTAATTATAACTTAAAGGTAGCATACTATCATTTCAGAACACGAATTTATGTAACTGAAAAGCTAACCTTAGTTGGAGTTGGGGGCTCTTAGCAATTATTCTAGAAACAGCGAAGCTGTTACTTCACACATCCATTGGCGTAAAATGGAAAATTAACACCTGGACGCAATGGTCCCACATGAATGAAGGTTTTATTGGATAATTATACAGGTTTTACACTGTATACGAAAATGATTACGGAGTCGTACACCTACGAACAGAGGCTACAGAGTGTCTTGAACATCAATGTCAGCATATTGTGTAGCCGCCTTTAACGATGATGCAGTCTAGCAATCGTGCGTAGAGACGATCATAAAAGTGTCGGACCAGCGGCGTTAGGTCATTGTACGCAATTGTTCCCCAGACCATGATGCCAGGATGTGGTCCTGTATGTCACTAACGTATACACTCTGGTTGTTGCCGCTCTCCTGGCCGACACCGCACTCGCAAACGACAATCACTGGCACAAGGCAGAATCTGTTCTCATTACTAAACTCAACCCGACTCAACTCGCGACACAACCCGAGGAGGGCTGCACGATGATGAGGTGTGAGAGGAAGCCTGGCAAGCGGTACTCTTAATCGTAGCCCAGTATCCAGTAAACAGCTGGAAAGGTCCTATCTGA
The DNA here is from genome assembly GCA_029891345.1 of Dryococelus australis. Classification (NCBI taxonomy): domain Eukaryota; kingdom Metazoa; phylum Arthropoda; class Insecta; order Phasmatodea; family Phasmatidae; genus Dryococelus; species Dryococelus australis. The sequence goes on along the minus strand of CM056996.1, from coordinate 233,737,744 downwards.
CATATTGTGTGAACAGTGGCTCTAATCAGTGGGGCAGTCGCCGAGCGATCAACAATTGCTGCTCGTCTAATGCGGATGTCCAGGCGAGAATCCATATGCCGCTGCCATCCGGAACCAGGTTGACAAGCATATACACAATTGTTGGACTACCGGCACCACCAATGGTGCACAGCAGACAATTCACATCCTACACATTGGGCAATTATTTGGACGGGTCATCCAGCCTCCCTCAGGCCCACAATACAAACACATGAAAAGTATGTTAACTGCACGAAGTGTGGTCGTATATGCCGTCGTGGCATATCTGCAATGGTTACTGAACACATATCGATGCGCAAAACAACAGACTACTCTTTCACAGGATAAACTACAGTTGTTTTGGGTTCAGCAGTGTCGTGTCCAGTACACGTGGTTCCTACTCTGTTCACAACACAGCACTATTAATCATTGCATTATTGTCGTCTATCAGTACCCCATGCACAGTTGCTGTTTCCATGTCACTGCTTTAGTGGTGTTCATTTTCCATTTTCCACCAGTGTAAAATAAACACATAGAGGCGAAATGAGGTGGCGGTTCGTCCAATATGGGTGTCTCCATGTTCTGATTGGCTGTACGAGGATATGGCAATGGACTTTGTGTCTCACTGGCTACTGCGTGCTGAGAAAGGTTCTCTATTGGCTGTGTTATGTACCGGAGGTACCCTGGACAGCGGCGCTGAGAGCCAAAGCGAGCATACGAGGTTCAGAGGGATAATATGTGAATAGTCCATTCACTCTTTCTTCTTTTGGAACCGAACCTTTGAAAAATCACCCTAGGCATAACATGTCAACTGGTTTGCTCAATCACTTGTATTCCACAAATACACAACAGTGTGATTAATTCTAAAGAACTGTATTTTTGAATGAATGGAACTTTTCTTCTATAACTTGTAATGTTTATTTTGTATTATATACGAAATAAAAACAGCGAGAGCAGCGGTGTATTGGCAATGGCTAGTAATAAATAGTTCTCAGTTCAAATATTGTTTCAACATAGTTTTTTGGTATGCTCTTTGTAAATTAAATATTGCTATTGAAATATTTAAATATTTAGGTAGCTCCGATATAAACATATTTCATTGTTACAGTTAAAAATAACTGCGCAAAATAACGTATGTAGGCCATAGTGATGTGGTGTTTGATTTTTCAACCGACGAAACTGTTGGCTGGGCGGAGTTTATCGCTCTCTCTCCCCCTCCCTCTCTGTAACTCTCCCTCTCTCGGGAAATTTCCAGCAAATTATACATGTTTGAAATTGTAGCATATTTCGTACTTATTGCAGCAAAATAATGATTTTTGAATTTGGAATTTACAACTGAAAAGAGATGATATTGTTTAGATGCTTATGTTATTTAGATGCGATGACGCTACACGTGACGCCTACAAATCCAGCAGGTTGGCAGAAGTGCTTTGCAAGGGAGAATTCAGAACTTCACCTTCCACGCGCTTGTCCCAATATGGAGGGCAATTATATACAGTTTTTATATGGCCTTACATCTGACAGTGATGTCATGTGTTTTTCAAACATCCTAGGCAAGTTACAACGTTGTGATAAATATGTGTTTCCACGGAAGAGTGAAATGTGTTGTGATCGTTGCGTATTAAAGGAAGTGGTGGCTGCATTTTAATCGTCATGCAGGCCAGGCGTGTGTGTTGATTTCAAATATGTGCAAAATGTTTACCTTTTAACGATGAACTGATGTTATGACGAAGTTAATTATTTACATTCACGTCTTTTTATCACAACGTTGTACCTCTGCGCTAGGTGTTTGAAAAACAGTTGTGTAACGAGCTTACGTTTCTGTGATTGGAATGTCTGCAACAATCTCAACGAAATACTAAGCCCACCCAGATAAAATTAACTTAATAATAAAATAAACCTACAAACCAGTAAGTACCAATGCATGTAAATACTAGCGGAATATATGTTAGGGTAGGCCTATGTGTTTGCATGTTCGCCATTATCTTTTTCGTTTGTCGATGTACAATAAATAAGCGACACGAATTGCGTCCTTGAATTTACTGCGTCGTTTCGTTGGACTGGTTGTCCCTTCTTTTAATTTTTATTCCAAAGACATATAAATAACAACAGGTTAAATACTATTGTTTCCGCCACAGTTGTAACAAACACCGTCGTGGCAAAATATTAATGTCTATTATGTGTAACGTGCTATATCGTGTGTAACAAATAGTTATAATGCTCGCCTAATTATTGTTATGGGCCTAAATTGTGAGCATTTGCAGGAAATGGTTTCTGCAATATGACATAATTCATTGAACAGCTGTAAACAGCAATCAATGCATTTGACAGTTATAAAAGTAGAAGTCACAGGGCTGTGTTCATGTTTAAGTGTAGCAGAAGGATACGTAATCAGTAACCAAAAGTATAAATTTTGCAGGGCTTCATACAAGACCGAAGTTATCGTGAATCAAATATAAACTAGGGACCGACAGTAAGAAAAGAAGCCAGCGGGTGCATGAGCATATAAGAGGGTGTTGCGAGGACACGCCCTCCCCGATCACAAAGGTCTCCAGAATGGAGCGACGGCGAGGCGCGGCTTAAGTCAAAGCAGTTCAGAGGGGCCCAGACATCCACTAAATGCTATATTTTGAACTTATACAGTGGTGAGTGAAATCCCTTCGTAAGCGCTGGGCAGGTCTGCCAAATGTAAGAGTCGGCTGCGGCGAGTACTGTCAGCTAAACATTAAACTAATAATTTGTCTTCCACACTTAACTGTTGGTCAGGGCCTAACTGAGTAGCCAATTTAAGGTGTACCAGAAGATATCTTTGTTTGTGGCAAAGGGCTGTAATATTTGTGAATCAATGAAGCAGTGGATCAATTGTAGTGTAAATTGGAGCTTGTTAATGGTGTTAAGTAAACCCCCACTTCTAATAGGAGTTAGTTAGTTTGTACGCTATAAGATAGTATCATAACTTTGGTGGACGCGCCATTTCGGTCGAACTTTTCGCAAGCCTTGCATTAGATGTTCATTTAGTTTTTTTCTTAGAATTGTCCCACTATTTTTAGCATAATACAAAATCGGGATCGAGAGTGCAAGATACATTATATTCTGAGTAAAATATTGTGTTAAATAATTATATTACTATGTGTTAGTTTTTAGTAAGCGAAATTGGCCGTAATAAATAGCTACATCCATTAGAATAAGTAAGACATTAGAGTTATGTGCTTAAAACAAAACATAAAATCACTTCAGTATTCAGCACATAAAAAAAGCTGTAAAAAAGTAAGTAGTAAGCTGTAAAGAGAATTACGAGCCAAGCATTTTAAAGCGATTATAAAACAAAGATATTTTTTTATATCAGAAAGTAATACAATAAATATTCAGTTGTGCAGAGTAGCTTAGACATAAAAGCCATACAGATCTTCAGAAAGAAACAAAGCAGCAATGAATGTGACGATCAGCTGATGCGTTATAAGAACCGTACAACCATGTGTAGGCAGCACAATCCGAAACTGCAGCATTAAATTTTTCGCGAGGCACTACACGTGACATACAAGTAGAGTATAGGTAGCTTCTAAGCACGCGTTTGCTTGTAAAATTTAATGCATGCCAGTTCATTGGAACTGTTCTTCGGCTCCAAATATATTTTACTGAAAAAATAACTCTCCACTAAAAATTAGAGCTTTGTGAGTGTGGCATTATGATAGAGAGATGCTTTGTAGAGTGTAGAAAAGTATTATAAAAGAAACTACTACACACAGTGTGGATAACACCACATAAGACAATACATTTAACAGACACACATTACATGAGCAACTACAAAGAAAACCACTCTTAACATCGGCTAAAAAAGCTATTCAAAACTGTCACAATAGACGTAGATGACACCAGACATACGATAGAAGAAGCAGAGACTGACACAGCAGTCAGATTTCAATCAATAATAGATAAATCAGATAAATTAATCCAAGAAAACCCAGACTAGTCTCACAGTTAGATGCACGATCAACCAGAATAACAAGGGATCTAGTAGCGAAAATCATTAACAAAGGGTTAGTTCCAAGTAACTCACAAGTACAAACTCAAGAAATCTATGGCGAGATAGACACATCAGGCATTCACTCCAACACTAGTATACACACCGTGCACACATATAAAAACATTCACTCACACTTGGCAATATATATATATATATATACACACACAAGTAGAAGATCCAGAACAACACAAAATGGTAAATGTACAACAGGTAAAGCTGGTAATCCCACAGCAAAAGATGCCCACATTTTCAAGGGAAGGGCACGAAAATGTAAAATATTCTTTATATCAGTTCACAGCAGCTAGCTGTATAAATAAATTAAATGATACAGGAAAAACAAGGCATATAAAATACTATCTCAAGGGCACAGCCAAGAGGGTGTACGAAAACACAGTTCAAAATACAGCAGGAGAAACTATATGGAAGACACAGCAATGGAATTGAAACATATGTTCTCGCGCAGAGATTGCTTCGAAAAATTTTAACAACGGTTGTACACAAAAAGACAGCACATTTGGGAAGCTGCCAAACGCATATATAATATCTCATATATTACAGAAGGAAGTATAACCCACATGTTTCATACTCAGAATTCATAGCCGTGGTGTGGAAATCATTGGTACTATCATTTGTGGACAAAATAATTGGGTTGCATAATGACACATTAGAACAGTTGACAAATAATTTGAAAAGAGTATAACTCGGGTTGAATAGATGCAATGACATTATCATCAACATAAAACACAACCCCGAAACATAAAAGCATCAATGCTCAAAGAGGAAATAGATAATCATACATTACAAACACAGAAAACAAACACAGCAGAATAAAATAACACACAAAACAATCGTGGCACACAGACGAGAGTACAAACCGCGTTCTAACTGCAGGCAAAATACACAATAAATTAGGTCAAAACCCATTGTGATAATTCAAAGAGAATACAAACCAGCCATAAAATGAGAGTATTACAAACTACCTCAGGGTTACAGAACAAATTATAGAAATCAATTACAAAAGGAAAGTAAATAACGAGGAAAATACGAACCAGCAGGCAATAATGGAGGGTGGAAAAAATCCAATGCACACGGGTATCAAATAGATAGAACCAAGAAAAAACACAAGGGAATCAGAAAAAAAAGCGTTATTAACTAGGTAATAAGGCGAAAAAACATGTTACCCCGAACTGAAAGGGCAAACAATAACACGTGAATGAATATTTCTAATAAGTGCACTTCAGGTACGACATAAGCGATCATAGCAAGTGAAAATACAATCAGCAACAGTCAAACAAGATCAGTTATAACAGAGTCGCGTGAAAACAGGTATAACATAGTAGCTTCACAAGAAAACAAAACAAAATCCCAATTATGCTTCAGTAACAACAACATAAGGAACGATGCATTACAAGAAATGCAAACAGGAACACAATGAAATTAAAAACGAAGAAACAAACCACGTCACAAGACGGAAAACAAAATGCGGAAGGGAGTTATAAACAACCTTGACAAAGGCGGGCACGCAGCGAGCAAAATGCAAGTGGACTAAAATTCGCATGACGACGCCCAGCATCACACAAACAGTATATTCAAAGGACCACGTAGCCAAGCACAACATACGTGCCATTTGCTTTTACGGTGGACACAATGCCAGACAGACAATGTGATCTCTTTCCTAACCAGGAATTCGAATTCAATACAGACATTGCAGGCAGTTTTAAGTAATTCAAAAATAAATTTGGCGGCCTGCAGAACACATTCCGCATAAAACATGGAAGAAAATACAAACCGCCATGACGGTGACAGGAATACAAACACGGAACAGCATGGAAATTATGAGGTGAGCCAAACAAAGGCACTGAGCCAAAGCGTGTTCCACACGGGCAACTTAGCACAATACTCCACACATGCGCCGAGACAAAATTGTAAACAGGCCACAGTCACAACATCAACACGACGTGTGCAGGTCAAAGTAAGAGAGACACAGGTGTTATGCACGAAACAACTATCCGTAACTATAATTGCAACTATATTAAAGCCAATGAAGAGCTGAATATCTACAACGTGGCAAAGCAACAGTAAGACGTGGTACACGTCGCCAAGCCATGGCGATATCTTCAAAACACGTGCTTAGTCTTTTTCCGTGCTCAAGGTTAGCAAATTCACCAACAGAGTGCATCAGTGGCTAGCATACGAGAAGGCACCACAAGCAAACCAGATATGACTATGCCCCGGGTTTTTTTTAACCAACAACAGGTACACACCGTAGTTAGAACATTTATATGTTAATTATTAGAATTACTACCAAAGAATAGTGTAAATTGACTCCAAAATAAATTATTGGATTAAGATAAATCCAAATATGTCACATGGTGTTATGACGTATAGTATATACTAAATAACTATAAAGAAGTATGTACATAAACTAATGTTGTGGCGTGTCGCAACATAAAATGTGCACAATACCCGTAACTAAACCATATTCTCGGTGAATGGCTCCCTGAAAAGTTTTTGGGGGTCAAATGGTGCCGACCCCAACCGTCTTTCCATGTGACGATACAAAGCAACGAAGTGAAACAGTCATTAAAAAAATAGGAGACATTGAATACTGTATAAACAGAAAGTTAAGATAATAAAGAAAGTAAACATAACAAATGTTGCAAAATTTGAATTCTAAAATAATATCTCAAAACGATAATAACAGTTCTCAGCTTCTTATTGTAAATAATTATGCAGAGCTGCAAAAAGACTAATTACTATAGTAATAGCATGCAAATAAGATTATCGAAATGTAATTATAGATCTCATATTATATTATTTTATAGAAATTCTAAGTAACAAATGTCTTGTAAAACATATTTTCAAGAAACTCTGATTATATATATGTAGGTCACAAAAAATTTTGTAAAAATAAAATCTCATAGCAAGATAGCAAGTGAAAGCCCAAACACAAAGTATTAGTAAGAAAAATTTGTGTAATTTGCAATGCACGATTAAACATTTTATGTAAATGAAACATTTTATTCACCCATGATAAAATATATGAGCGTGTACGATGAATTACTAAGGTAACCACTATAAAAAAAATTGAGTCCATTAGAAATTGTACAATATAAAAGCAGAAAGCTCTAGCAAATCAATCCAGGTCTTTAATAATATTAGAAAATTTAATTGTAATAGAATAATTGTTAGAAATATCATGCAGCCTAAATATAATAGGCACACCCATATCGCGTTTATAGGGATATTAGGTGAATAAGTGCGCGAGGACAATTCTTTAGACTTTTGAGCTCCACTCCAACATAACACGCATCTACTGCGAGAGCGAGAAATACGGCTCTACCTCATGCAATCCATGGCGGGCAGTCCACAATTGTGCCCGTTGACACCTCCTACAACAAGACACCGACCCCTACTGAGAATCCCACACACCACCACCCTTCCATGGCGATCGGGGACGATCGCCACTTCAAAGCGGGGGCCCTGTTAGATGAGGTGCCCTGGGTAGCGGCGCCGAGAGAGCCAAAGCGAGCAGATGAGGTGCAGAGTGCGACGTTTGGGATAAGATGTATAAATTAGGGGTCCGCAGAAAGGAAGGAAGCCAGAGGGTGCGTGAGTATGTAAGAGGCTGTTGCAAGGACACGTCCCCCCCCCCCCCTTCATCAATGTGGTCTCCAGGACAGCACGACAGTGAAGTGCGACCAAGGTCGACGCAGTTCGGCGGGGCCCAGACGTCTGCTGATGAACGCTATCTTCTGAACCAGTAGTGAGTGAAATCCCTTCGTAAGCACTAAGCGGGGCATTCATACGTAAGAGTAGGCCGCTATGAGAATTGTCAGCTAGACATTAAAGTAATAATTTGCCTTCAGCACTGCCTGTTAGTCAGGACCTAACTGAGTAGCCAACCTTACGTTTACGAAAAGGTATCTTTGTTTATGTCAAAGTGTTGCAATATTTGTGAAGCAATAAATCAGTGGGTCAATTGTATTGCGAATGGCAGCTTGTTATTGTTGTTCATAAAACCCCTACTTCTGGTAGGAAGTAGTTAGTTAGTATGCTATCAGACGGTAGCTTAACTGTTACCAGGTGCTGATTGGCGAACAGCGTTTCTGTGTATTTCTGGCCAATTACGTCAATGTTTTGTTGAATGTGGCTGGAGTTCGCGGTATAAAGCGGCTGTTTTGCCTATATGTTCTTTAACACTATCTGGTTAAATATTGCGGCTCGGAGAGTAGTAACAGCGCCGCTGGAATGTTCCCTCTGTTGTTGATTAACTATAACTTCATACTTTCTGAAACAAATATTTGGAAAGTTACTTAATCTATAGTCCATTCATATGGTTAATTTCAATGTTTCTTAAACCCTGCTGAAATTTCTTCACCTCATGGAAACAAAGATGAACCAAGTCTTAAAAATTACACAAAAGGACAGTGCACTGCATTTGTGCGCAATCAGTTTAATATTAGTTTGTACGAGAACTATTTTTTTAGCAGGCATTATAAACACATATATTTTCTCTCTTTTTATTCATATTAACTTTTATTGAAATATTATATTTTATAGATAACATATAACAATGTTTGATTTAATCAAATATGATGTACTTTTATGAAAATATGAGGATAAAATGCTTGTGATACATGGAATATTTGGTAAACAACTAAACATGTTAGCATAAGGCGATTTTTCTAAAGTTTGATTCAAAAAGTACAAAAAGAGGTTGTGAACAGACTAAATTAACATGCTTATTTTTCCCCATATTAAAAATACATCGAAACAATTTACCCAGCTTTCAACATTAAAGTACCACATATTTTAGTGAAAATAAACTTTCACTCGTATTTTGTCTCCAAACTATATTTGTTTGGTACTCAACATGAATTAAAAACAGTGAGAGGCCTGTTGTTTTTTACGACGTTATAGTGCATGAGTACGCTTTTTGGCAAAATTAAAATGGTTTCTTTCATATATATAGTTTTTTTCAGGTACCACTGATGAGAATACATTTCCTAGTTATATATACGAAATATTATTTTTTTGGTCACCCGTGCGGCTCACAGACAGGGCATATTGCTACCCACCATTTTATTTTTATCGACTTGTTCACAATTATCTTTGCCATACTGGAGATTAATGACGTTAGCCTGTTATAAATGTCTTACCATAAAGGAGTCAACCGGCCCGTCTCCCATCTGAGCCGCCACTATCTGCCGTGACCGCACTCATCCGAGAGGCAGATACCCCTTTTAGCTTTAAAGCTTGGTATAATGAACACTATGGGTAGCCCACGTTTGCCGGCTCTCGAAAGAGTCACCCAGAGATACCACGAGGTGGTGTGGGTCCAAAGTCAGCAGAGACTATAGGCTTGCGCATGACTGACTATTGCCGCAACCATGTTGCATATGGGCTCCAGTACTAGGGCTTGACATGAGCCCCGACAATCATTCCATCAATCTCACAATGGCACCACAGGTCAGCACTGTGTTGAGACCAGAGGTTGTAATGTAGGAACAATTAGTAGTGGCATGTGACCACTCGCCAAGTTGGCCGTGTGCGAGCCACGCTCCAGGAGAGGGGAACTGATGATATTTTAAGATGGCAACAATCCGACTTACGTCAGAAAACAGGACGGAGTAAGTAGCATAAATAGCGCCGCTGGACGCATGCTCACCCCCACTCTGTGGTCTACTCTCAGACACTTCAGCCATTCGTTGGCTTGTGTGAAGCCGACCAAGAAGACTTATTCTGAGATGTCACCGACGCGAGGCATCGCTGGACCGGGTTGCAGTGAAGGCAGCAATCTTCCTACGTCAGGAGACGTACTCGCAGCACCACATCTCCACTGCTCGACATCAGGACACGGAGGAGCTCCATCCGATTCCGAACTGAGTTAGTGGTAGGTGTACATTCAGTAGAGTGCAAAATTGAGTCGTTAGGGAAGCTACACGGTTAGAAAAAGATTATACTTAAAAGTTAATTTTAATATTGCAAGTCAACGAGGAGTCAGTAATTTGTTAATATTTGTAATTAAATTGATTGTGAAGAGTCAATATTTAGTCAGTGGTCTTTTAGTAATAGTTATGTACCTATTTATAGTTATATTACGTCACCCGTAGTAAGCCTTTGTGATTTTAATATTCAACAGATGTGCATAGTTGGAGAGATAGTTAAAGAGAAGTGAGGGTATACTAAGTGTTATTCTCCAGATTTAAAGTGAGGACTAGTTAGTGGCCTTAGGTCCGAAGGGTTGGCTAGGCGCACGCAACAACTGGCAGAGGCGCTGGTCTTTCCGGTTCTCTTTTCTAAACTATCGTGAATTAGCAGTTGTTGAGAGCAGCTGGTGGAGGCGCCTTAAGGTTCTACCGCAACATAATTGCTCAGCAGTTGTCAGAGGACAACTGGCGGAGGCGCGGTTCAATCCTTCGCCTTGTAGGTAAGCTAAATACAGGGTGAGTATAAATACCCCAAATTTGAAGGTCTATAAAATCGAAACCAAACAACCTACAACCTTGGATGACCAGTCGAATGAACCATGGAACCGTGAAGTTTATTTACCATATCTTCAATGTGACCACCACGAGCGGCCCGGACGACATCTACGCGATACTCAAACTTGTTCCACACTCTTGTCAACATGTCCGGTGTTACGGTTTGGATGGCCTCCGTAATCCTCGTTTTGAGGTCGTCAGTGTTAGCCATCAATGGTGGACGAAACACTTGAGCCTTTATGTACCCCATAGAAAAAAATTGCACGGGCTAAGATCCGGGCTTCTTGGGGGCAGTGATGAAGAGCCTGGTCACCAGCTGCTCCGCGACCAATCCAGCGTTGCGGCAACGTTTCGTTCAGGTAACCGCGAACAGCTATGTGCCAATGGAGTGGCGTACCATCGTGGTGGAAAATGAAGTCCCCACCGCCTCTTCTAACTGAGGAAACAACCACTCTGTAAGCATGTGTCAAATAAGGGATTCCAGTAACAGTGGGCTCGTGAAAAAAAGGGCTGAAAACCATGTCTTTGGATACAGCGCAAAACAAGTTCACTTTGGGGGAAGCGCGCTCATGTTCGGTCGTTTCATATGGATGCCCCTGACCCCATATTCGCATGTTGCTCCGGTTCATCTTACCATGTGTATGGAACGTAGCTGGATTGGTCGCGGAGCAGCTTGTGACCAGGTTCTTCATCACTGCCCCCTAGAAGCCCGGATCTTACCCTGTGCAATTTTTTCTATGGGGATACGTAAAGGATCAAGTGTTTCGTCAACCATTGCCGCGTAACACTGACGACGAGAATTACGGACGCATCCAAACTGTAACACTGGAGATGCTGACAAGATTGTGGAACGAGTTTAAGTTTCGCTTAGACGTAGTTCGGGCCGCTCATGGTGGTCACATTGCACATTTATGAATATATGGTAAATAAACGTCACAGTTCCACGGTACATTTGATTGGCAAACCAATGTTGTAGGTTGTTTGGTTTCGATATTATAGACCTTCAAAGTTGGGGTGTTATTTTATACCCATCCTGTAGAATTTTGTAGTGGCGTTGGTACAACTGACGAGGCGCCGGTTTTTCCTTTCGCTTTTGCAAGTTATCGACTATTAGCAGTTGTTACAGAATAACTCGTGTAGGGCCTTAAGATTACCACTTAGTAAGTGTTACATGAGTTGTAGAAAATTTTATAGTGTATGTAGTATCAGTGTTTTGTAAGTGTGCTAGCTTCCGTAATTGTGTAGCATCAGATAAGCCCGTAGTAAGTGTAAGGATAGCAAGCGGTGTAGCCAAGAAAGGTTGAATTTTCTCTCTGTATAGGCGAAGGCGAAGACACCTTAGTGATCTGCAGGCGCGACTAGACGGGCTTGTGTACGCAATGCTACGTAGCATGTACTGCAGAGACAGCGCAGCGCCCAAGCTCATCTTGCACTCATTCTCTGTAATAGCAGTAGTAGAGTATCACTTTGCCTTATAGTGCAATGCATGCATGATTGTATAACGGAACCGTTGTCGGAACCGTTTTGGCAAAGCATAAGAGTCTCCTATAGTAAAATTAGGTTGTGTGTAGTATTGAGGAGCAAAAAGTAGCGTGCTTGTAGTTAGTGCATTAGTGTAATTACACAGTGAGCATTTTTGTGTTTTAATTGCCATTGTTCGTCATAATTTCTGTTAGGGCGTGCCAGACACGTTTTCCTCTCATGTCATAGCGTACAATATATGGATACATGTAGTAAGTCGGCGCAATCTTCCGTGAAGAAGTGCTTAAGCAGGTCTTGCTAGATACGTCTGAAGCTGAGCAGATTCTTAAAGAGACAAAACTTGCGCGCCAAAACACGAGTGAATCCGAGCTTTTAGGTCCGTTTAGTGGTCAGAATCTTGTATTAGAGTATTCGTTTAAAGCCTAGTACACGTGGACATATTTCTTGTACAAGAAAGTAAGCATGTTCTTGTAAATCCCGACTTGCATCGTGTAAACGGCCGCCGAGTATGCTAGTAACTTGCATTCGAGAGCTCGTATACTAGCTAATGCCATATAGGGACGATCCTATTTTTCACCATCTTTCCTGCACAAGTCGAATGTAAACAAAACATATATTTTGTCTATGCTAGCAATAAGCAGATATGTTAATATTTTTAATACGATAAAATCTTTAACAGTCCCAATATCGTAAATAATTCGGCGTATGAATTTTTTAAAAAATCGAGAGGTTTGTGTTTTTCTGTGAGTGATTGTAGATAGTCTACACGTTTTTATATTTAGTGCTTGTAATATGTCTGGTTGGACTAAATATTTTATTCGTTTTTATGGCAGATTCTAGCAATAATGTACGAATTGTCCTCACAACCCCAAAAACTGCTTCCAAATCATACATAGTGGACATCAACCATCCACTTTCGCGCTCACCAGGTATTGTCGTGTGTATGTATCACACAATTCCGTGCATACTAGCTAGTAGGCCTTTAAGTGTTCACTTTCTTGTACAAGAAAGACGCCCTTGTGTACTAGGCGTAGCACAAGTCCGGAGAACACGTCGTTACAACATTTGCACGATACTTCACTCGTACACGATGCGGACAACTACTTGTTACCCATGGTGCATGCGGAATCACAAACCGAACACTTATATTACTATTATTTAGACACACTTAGTGTGAACTCACAGACAAGTCAACTTGCCGGTAGCGCGATTAACAATATTCAGTCAGTTCACATCACTGTTAGTCAACAGGAAATGTTGCCTACATTTTCCAGTGCAAGCACGGAAAACGTGACAGAATTCTTGGAATAATTTAAAGCTTTTAGTGATACCGATGATTGGGACGACGCCAAGCGGTGTAAGTGCATTCGAGTACACGTGAAAGGTGCGGCCAAGTATGCGATCGATAATCTAGTTCAAGTTCACGGGAACAATATTATGTGGCAGGTGGTAGAAACGAAACTGCGTAATATTTTCACACCCACGGAGGAGAGTGAGAACGACAGGCAGCTTCTCTACACCAAACGGCAAGTGCTAGGTGAAAGTTGCCAGCAACCCGTCGAGACGCTACTGTACTACCGACGTAAGTACAACCCACACGTCCAGAACATAGTGTTTATTAGCATACTCTGAAAGTCGCTACTTCCGTCGATCGCGGATAAGATCATATGTTTAGAAAACGAGACAGTAGATCAGATGATAAATAATCTCATGAGAGTAGAGCTGGGTATCTACCGATATAATCAGGCGGTAGCTACAGTTCCAAACAACCCAGATACGGAACTTTTTCACACAGAAATCGCGAAGTTGGAGGAAATCGGTAAACTCACTCCAAAATCAACAGTCACAGGAAATGGTACAGTCGATTGGGATCAGCTACCAAGGCGCGAATAGAGGCAAAAATTCACGCCGGTACACAAATTAACACTGCAGACCATCTTCGAACAGTTAGTTTTGCCCCAGAAACAGGTACGCGTGGCTTCAACGGCCACAGAATATGACACAGCTTATAGTTATTTTCAAGGAATGTTCAGGTGCAGGGCATAGGCAAAACTTTTCCCAACCACGTCATTTTCGGTAGTGTTACCGAAACCAAGGATTTAGAAATGGGTACGGACCACGCGCAGACGACGCGCAACAACGTGATCAGCGATGGTTTCAGGGCAGCAACCGAGGTCTCCATCGCGGCAAAAGTAGCAGCCATCTAAAAACTAGTTAACGAGGGGGTAAGTCATGTTTCCCCTGCCGAGGAAAAATAATGGACGAAAAACGCCTGCAGGGCTATCTTCAGCAAAGTCGGCATGGGCATGTTGCTAAGGCCAGTGCAAACAGTCAGGGCTCACACAGGCCATAAGGATCGCCATTGCACAATTTTTCCCAACCAGGCCTTTGACTTCGAAACTGACATCGCTGCAAGATTCCGGCATTTCAAAAACAAATTTGAGCAGAGGCACATCAAACTTCGAATCAGCGATGACCCCACTACTACACTCGTTGACACCAGTACTCCCACCAAGGAAGGTCAAGTCGGCAATGATGATGATGCACAACCTGCAAGCAGACTGAGCCGAACCAAGTTCCAACAACCACAGAGAGGCGCAGTGAAACTTGAATGTCAGCAAGCTTCAATAAATACGTCGACCCCCAGAATTAAAGTGAAAATACGCAGTAGGCAATACAGCATGCTTATCGACACAGGATGTTCGTGTAGCTGTCTTGCATCGACATTAACTTCAAAGCAGAAATTGTATCCTATAATAGAGACATTCATACTTGTAGAGGCGACAGAGGAGCTAGAACAACCGAAGTTAAAAACAAAAGTTAATTTGAGTATTTCAGGACATAGTTACCCACAGGAGTTCTTAGTTATAGACAAACTTAAGATTGACGTCATATTAGGAGTCGACTTTATTACGAAATATGACGTGATTCCATTTATAAAACATAACATTCTTTTCATTAATGGCAACAATTCAGATAAAATCATTCAAGTTCCCATCTATTCGTCACTCATAGACAACGAGAATGCAGGAATGATACAATATTGCCTCAACAAATTATAAACCATAGATTCCGATAGGGAAGACAATCCCTGACCGAAAATTAACTCTAGATTAGATAGTCGACAATAGCAGGATATTAAGGAAGTGATTAACGAATATCAGGACAGATTTGCATATTTATTTCTAGAGCATACCGAAGCAAAGCATTATAGTATTAAGTTAGATTTGGCTTCAGATAAGCATATTGCAGTTCCTCCTTATCGCATAAACCCTTAGGTTAGGCAGGAATTATTGGAACAAATACGCAATATGGAAAAAGTAGGAATTATGCAGCAGTCAGAATCCCCATTTTCTGCGCTAAGCTTAGTTATCAGCACTGCATACTCCACAATGGCTCCAGAATTACTCCACCTGCTCCAAACTCAGCACTGTACGCTGCACAATCGCACCACAGTTAGCATTTCATGCTCCAAAATCACTCCATAATCGCACCACAGTGAGCAAATGAATGCTCTATAACCGCTCAACAATCGCTCCACAATTGCTCCATCTGCTTCCCAATCAGCACCACATGCACTATAGTTAGAACCACAAACACTGCAGTTACTCCTGCCGACTGACTGCTGCCGACTGACTCTTGCCGACTGACTCCTGTAGGCCGACTCTTGCCGACTCCTGCCTACTGACCCCTGCCTACTATTTCCTTGCGACTTACTCCTGCCAACTGACTCCTGCAGACTGATGCCTGCAGATTGACTTCTGCAGGCTCACTCCGGCCTACATTTTTATTTATACCTTTAGATTCATGTAGTCCAGCTTCGTATCCCTTGCAACAGAACCAGAAGGTCTTTTACAATACATGTTAATGTAAAAACATATGAGCAATCCGAGACAATCTACTTACACCATTCGTGTGGGTACTGGTAATGATAATTGGAAAACCCGCAGGTACAAAAAAACTAGCAATTATAAAAAAACTAAGATAAATGAAAATGGGACGAAGAGAAAAATGACTTTGTATATACACACATATATATATAACATTGCAAACTTCGGAAAATACCCATTTACCCCACTCGCAGTAGCATAAAACGTGACACTATAATCAATGTCTTGGATGATGTCATGCAATCTTGACATTGACCTATATTTAGCATCTCGAATGGTATGTATTGCTTTAAAAAATTCATTTATTTTTGTAAAAATAATAGTGATTTTTTCGTTTTTGTAAAAATAATTTAGATTTTTGGTTATAAGCAGAACATTTACTGTTTAAGAAATCTCCATTATTTTTATAAAAATTAATGAGTTTCTTTTGTTTCAAGCAGTAGATATCATCCGAGATGGTGGACAAATTTAAAGGTCAACGTCATTGATTATGGTTTTACGGTTCCTGATGTTACATGCGGGGTAAAGGGTTTTCTCCGAGTGTCCCCATGTTTTATATTTTTAATATGTTGTTTTTCTCTTCATTCTACTTTCATTTATCTTAGATTTTTAAATAAATGTGAGTTTTTCAGTATCTGCATGTTTTTTTATCATCATTACCAGCAGGTACCTGAGAATGGTGTACGTGGGTTGTCTCGAAGTGAACTCATATTTTTACATTAAACATGTATGGTAGAAGGTCCAGTTCTGAGCAATAGAAGCGAGGCTGGTAGGCATACATCTGAACATATAAATAAAAATCTCGACATGAGTCAGCCGGCAGAAGTAACTGCAGTACATGTGGTGCTGATCGCAAAGCAATTGCGAAGCGATTGCGGAGTGATTGCGTAGCATGCGGTGCTGATTGCGGAGCGATTGTGAGGAATGCATTGCTGATTTTGGATCAGGCGAAGCGATTGCGGAGCCACTGTGGGGCATTTGGTGCTTACTGTGGTACAATTGTGGAGCGATTGTGGAGCAGTTGTGGTGGAGTATGCAGTGCTAATTGTGGAGCAGGTGGAGCATTGTGGCGTAATTGTGGAGCATGCAGTGATAACTGTGGTGCGATTGTGGAGCATGTGGAGCTCATTGGGGCAGGTAGAGAAATTGTTGAGCAATTGTGGAGCGACGGTGATGCATGTGGTTCTAACTGTGATGCAAATGTGAGATTGGTTGGAATATTGTACACAATATGGAAGGTTGGTGGAAATATTGCGAAAGACTGTTGATCAAAAGACAGATGGAATGATGTGATTAATGGATTAGTGATCAAGAAGACCATGTGAGATAAGAATGTCTGTCACCCTAACTACTCGCATACATTCCAAGTCTCAGTGGTTTTACCCAAACAGTTATCGAATAGCATTGATGACAACATATGATGTCCAACTGCAGTCAACGATTGCACCACCAAAGATGAAATATGCAAGTTGGTTGTAAGCATGTTATTAAATGGAAACGTCATTACTGTATCTAAACTCCAATAACTCGTTAGTCCGAACAAGCATTCGAAATTTTAGGCAGAGGTTTTACTTTGGTGGGGAAATTTATGTGTAGTTAAATTATGAGGATGCTTGATAATATCCTGTAGAATTTAATAGAAGAGAAGAACATTAAAAAAAAAACCTACCAGACTGAATGCTGAAAATGTCAAGGAAGAGATTGTGATTTGTTGCCTCTCAGACGAAGAACTGTGTTCTCGCGTATATTCGGCTACTTTAATTATCTGTAGATGATGAGTAATCATACAACCAACAACCAATCACGAGCGAGCAATATGAAAGGTTGCCTTTGTAGTGTGCGAAAGTGGAAAAAAAAGGGGGGGGGATATTTAATGGGATCAAGAGAAAACTGGTAACCAATGAAAAAAATTTGTAGAATTTTGGAGGGGAGGGTGTCAATCTTCTGCTGGTCTTCTTGTCGAGGACCTTCTTTGCTGATCGCTCCACCTGCCATCGAGATCCAGAACTTCTGCAAGTAATTATTTTGATGTTTTAGAAAACTGTTCGTCATTTTTCATTTTTAATTTTTAAAGAAGGTTTTTAAAAGTTTTTTTTTTTTTTTTAGATTTTGTTTGGGAAATCTTAAAACTTGTTGAGGTCTAATTTATTGGGGTCATTGTCAAGGTCGACAACAACCAACATGGTGTTCGAAGTCATCAATGTCAACTTTTCTTCAATTTTTAGAGTTAATTTTCTCTTTTTTTTTTTTTTTTTGCGATTATCTTGATTTTTTATTTTTGTGATGTGGTGGATGAGGTGTGGAGGTGACGGTTATGGTGTTGTGGTCGGACGGGGAAGGATGGGGTAACATTTAATGATCTTAGATTTTTAATTTTTGCGATATTTATGAATTTATTCGAATTTCAAAATTTTCCTCAATTTTTTTTAAGTCATTTAGGCCAGGATCAAGGTCAGTGTCATCCAACATTGGGGTCGGAGTAATCAATGTAATTATAGTGTCAATTTTATAATAATTTTTGGGGGAATTTTTATGACCTGGAGGTACGAAGGTGATGGGTAGTGGTGTACTTTATGGTGGGCGAGGAGAGTTTTAAATTAACAATATATGTTCCTCGAAATTTTCAAATTTATATTTTTTTTTTTTTTTTGTGATTCCCCTATAATTTTTAGGTTTTTGAATGGTTGGAGAGGGAGGAGGTTAGGTTAGCATGGTTAGGGTAAGGTGGAGTCCTGCGGGTAAAAAGCGATCCCCTTTAATACTTTTTATGGATTAAAAAGGGCCTTTGGGGGGATCGCTTTTATTATAAATGGGGATTTTTTTTTTTTTTTTAGGGAAAAATGGGAAATTTTGAGGGAAACAAAGGAAAATTCCAAGATGATGGTCGACGTATCAACTCCTCTTTCCCTTGTCCCATTGTCTTCGAGCTTTCTATTTTATACTACTCAGAAAATTCTCAATTATCTCACCTAGCTTCGGATTCGGCCGTTTTGAAGTTACGAGACGCATCAGTGATACATGGCTTCACCAATTATTCACTTTAGAATAGCTCTACGCTTTATACTAATGTGACCAATTGTAATACAAGCGAAACAACAACTTCTTGCACTTAAAATATTCCATTTTCTGTTTTTGAAACATGAATCACTTGAATGATAACCTTCACAAAATATGCATACATTATTAATGGGCCTTAAACTTACAATACAAACAGCTATAGACATTACACTCCGATTGTAAACATTTGGTTCTTTTATTAGTGTTTTATTCGCATACTTGCAGCTAGTTCCTATTCTAAAACACTGATCTGCCATTGTAATCCAACATTGTAGCAAATTCATTTTAATCTTTCATGCCTTACTTTGCCATCAGGCCAGGTTATATAACTCCTCTGCTAAGCGCTCAATACATCTGCTGTGAGACACGACTTAATAAAGGGGAAAAATATCACTGTATATTGTTCTGATGTCACATATAGAATTTCCTGTTCTTTCAACTGCGTTTCGATTTTATCATAAAGGTAAGAAATACTGAACCAGTTATGCTTTGAATTCAAGTCTAAGGTCATCTTAAGCAATTCTCTACCGAAAAACTTAATAAGAAATATTCACGTGTTGACGTAGCCTTCGAGCATTCAGGGGCATTGCTGTAATTACTTTGAGTAGGAGGGAAGCTATCAACCACCTATAAAGTTCTAGTCTTTGGTTCCATGGAAACAAATACTTAAATTTTTCAGAATCATCAATGTTTGTATCATTATTTATCGCCAGTATTTAACCTCACTATTAAATTTCTTTAGCTCAAGAGTAGGTAGCTGAAATTTTTTCCCCCTTGTTTCCATTAGAAATACTATTACCTGCCACACCTCCGACTAAATGTAAAGCCTTTTGCAATTTCAAATTATTTTTCTTGTACTCGCCTGTATAATCACCGGCAATCTGCACACCCTTATCCAAATCCTTGTGACGTCATGTATTTGAGTTTTAATAAGGTATTCAATATGTCGGCATCTAAACGCACCGATACCTCGGACTTCTCATACAGTAAGTCCGCCTACACAAAAGTCTCTTCATCGACTTGTGCTTCGACATCCATCTTTGTCTCTCTCCTCTTACTCGGCGAGTAAATGCCGACAAACGAGTAAATGCCGTTCGCACTACCGGTATTTCTATCTTGAAAACTTCCATCAAGAGTACGAACGAATAAATAGCAAGAACCGTATTCTTCGAAATACTCAGCTGAATATTTAAAAAAATCGTGTGGCGGCCGCCATGGGTTAGTTCCAAACTCACCCGGCGTTAGCGTATTCTGGTTAATGATAGTAAATTAATTTATACAACTTTTTCCATTTTACTTTGGCATAACATGTTAACTATTAAAGAAAACAGTTGAGTATAATTACTAGCCAGAATTTCCTTAATATTCTTTGGAATTATAGTTTAAAAATGATACACATAAATTAAGCAGTTATTTCTAGGCTACTTCCTGAAGGAAACAAAGCTTATGGGAACACTTGCCTGTCTGTAATTGTGTACATGTGGTGTATGTGAATGTCTGTGTGTGTGTCCACCTAAAACTTTTGAATATACGAACCGAATTTCACCAAACTCAATACACATAGCAAGGGCATTTTACTTGTATATTTTTCGAATACGCCGAGTGCGTGCTTTCAAAATGAAGGCCATTTTAATATTTAGGATGTCATGTCATATCTTTGGAACCATCCTATCGATTTAAAACTAATTTTGTATGGTGACAGTGCATAACGTAAGCGATGCATTACGAAATGAATAATGTTGCTGGTCTTACTTTTTGAAAGATCGCACCACATGAAGACATTAAGTTTTTACGTTATAAGACGAAAAATGCTCGACCAAATCTCGCCCAATTTGGCACGTGAGTAGTAGTATGGTTGGCTATGTAAACATATGTAATTTAAATTGTTGGCAGCGTATTTTTAAAATAGCGGTCATAACAATATTTTAGGTTTATATTGTATGTCTACCATACTGTTGAGTCAATTTCATTCGAATTTCGTGTGGTGAAAGTATTCATAATTTGTTGGCATAATATATGCCAACAAATAGCCATTTGTCCGTCATTCTGTAAGGTAACATTTCATGAACAAGTTACTTTTTAATAACTTATATCGGGAAACAATTAACAGAGTCTTACAAAATTTGGCAAACAAGTAGTGCTACGGTAGGCCATGCAAATCTACATGTTTTAAGTGGGTCAGAGACTCATTTTCAAAATGGCTATCATAAAACCTTTTATCTTAGTATGATAAATTTACGAAACCATGTAACCAATTTCAATATAGCTTAGTATGCTGGCAGTATCTAATACAGCCATAATATGTCTCTGCATAGAGCCTCTTTTGTCTGCCATTTTATAAGGGAACTCTCATGGATAAGTAGAGTTTGTATGTCAGATCTCGGGAAACATTTGACCGATTCCTGCCATGTTCGGCAAACCAGTAAAACTGTGACAGGTGATGTAAACTAATATTTTTTTTAATGGGCCAGATACCAATTTTCAAAATGGAGGCCATATATATAATTTAGGTAAGTTTGTAATATATATTAAGTAATTTAACCAAATTGAACGAAAATTCGTATACCGATAGTTCTTATTATAAGCATCGTATACAGAACCTTTTTAAGCAAATTTTTTTTACGATAGCACCAAATAACAACATAAAGTTTTATTGCTATAACTCGGGAATGAATCATTCGATTTACGCCAAAATCTTGAAACAATAAATGATACGATTGGCCATGAAATATTGCTGATTTTAAATGGCTCAAACATTTATTTTCGAAATGACGGCTCCGTAAATATTTAAGGATAAGAAATATTTTCTACCAAAACATTACAGGTGTTAAATCCAAAGCCGATAGCTCCTAATCTTACCACCGCCAAACAGCTGGTTGTACATTAGCTTATTGTATGATGTTTTCTGGGTTCGAGTCCCGGGGAAGGCACGTGTGTATTCGTCGTTGCCTGACTTCTGATGCGTATCTTTCCGGTTCCATCTCTAATGATATTGCTGTAAACGAGATGTCAAAGCATACCTACCACCTAAGCTTTTAAGAACTTCATTAAAAATGATTCGCGCTCATGTAGATTAATACAGACTAATTAGTTATACAGTATAAGTAACTTCATGTTCTATATTAATACAGACTTATTAGTTATACAGTATAAGTAACTTCATGTTCTATATTAATACAGACTTATTAGTTATACAGTATAAGTAACTTCATGTTCTGTATTAATACAGACTTATTAGTTATACAGTATAAGTAACTTCATGTTCTATATTAATACAGACTTATTAGTTATACAGTATAAATAACTTCATGTTCTGTATTGGCTTCCAAAGCCTGTCCCAAAACTTTCTTAAACTGGCGGGTTTTCAGATAAATTTCTATCATACAGTAGCGTCTTATTTTCCTTAAAGTAATTTAACATCAAGGCCCTGGCAGTATCAAAAATTACCTTAACTCCAAAGAATTTATTTGTAAACTTTATATAACACTCAAATATTTTTGACTGACAAGAATGATTGATTATAGCAGCGAATCGCAAGAAATACACAAATATTTGAACTTTTCAGTTTTCCTAAAATAGTATGTTAACTCATTTTGTAAGAAAAATATGTTAGAAAAATATTTATATAAAATATCAACCGTTTGTCAAGAATGTTACCATATTCGTTACATCTAACATTGTTTTTTTTTATCAAATTATAACTAAAATATCATATGTAAAAAAACATCTTCAGTAACCATTTCATTAAAAAAATTTCATAAGTTAAATTTATTTTTTTGTTTTAAAACAACATTGCAAATAGCACCTGATTTAACATATTTTATTTAATCTGCACTTATTAAAAATGTTTTTGTTTTTTACAGAGTTTTTTTCTAAATGTACAGTAAGTCGTTTACACTAGTGTCCTTTTAGCAAATATTGACTAATGATTAGTTTAATCTGTTTGCAAACTTATTTTTATTTGCATGATACAAATCTTGATTTATATGTAACAAAACAGAGTGGAAGACTGTCCTAAAATCCAAATAAAAAGCACGTCAAGGGAAATAAGAGATTAAATAACTTTACACATTGGTGTTTTGTTACCAATTTCAGAAGAATTAAGCTGTGCTGCAAACAACATAATACATACATTTCTAACTATTTGTGCCACAATTAGCGCAGAAATCCTTAACAATGAATACATAATTAAGTCATAAAAGCTACCAATATATCACAATTGTAAACATTTATACGCCACATTTAAAAAATATATATGCCATTATTTTTTGGTCAGCTGAAGAATGATTTTTTATGTATATGCAGTGTACGTATTCGAAGAGAGTACGTCAAGGTATAATTGTAGCGGGGCTTCAGAAAATGTCATAATTAACCTTCGTGATACATTTGCGTATCACTTAAAAAGAAATGTTTTCCAAATTCACGAGTTCTTTAAATTTCGACCACATAGGAATTGATATTACGATCACATCGGAATTGATATTTCGATGCGTCACGAAAAATGTAACCAATAATCAGAGACAGCGCTGCATATAGAATGGTCACGTATTTATGTTACTCACACATACGTATATTTATAATGCGTAATAACATATACAAATACCTGGCATACGCACTGCTAATGCATATTCTTAATACAATTAGCATTTGTTCCAAAGGTAGGATGTACTTTTAACGTAGGAGATGAATCAATGTATTTTTCAAATTTCAACCACGGTATGTAAGGTATCAGTGGCTGTAAAATGTTGTAAATTGCAAAGCACGTCATTGTTATAAAATATGTAGATAGGGCTTAACTTTCGGTGACAGCGATGTCATCGGAGGCAGAGCAAGTGAATCAGAGTATTGTAGCTATCATAATTGAATACATTTGTCGAATCTACTTTCAGTATTCACATTTATTCTAGACTATCATCTTTTTTTTAGCCATAAACACTTTAAAAAACCTTCACTCAGTTTTTCTAACATGGAGACAGACCTCAACAAATAGTTCACGAGATACTACACAGAACAGCAGGACCGGGGGAAGAACCGTCCATCGCCTGCAGTAAGGAGCCATCCCAGCATTCACCTGGACTGAATTCGGAAAACAATGGAAAATTGAAATCAGGATTGCCGGACCGGAAATCGAGCCCACGCCCTCTCGAATTCAAGTCCAACTGGTATAAAGGCTGTTCACGATAAAGAAAGCAATTTATAACTGAACCTTAGAAAAGAGTCACTGCCCCCGCATGCATATATTTTAATGGGCGCACTTAGTCAGAAAGTAGTTCCATATCTTAACGTCGAATAAAAAGTGTCAGGTAACCATTTGTGATAACTTAAAATAATTTCTTTAACTTTCTGTTTTTTTAATTCATCGAAGAGTAAAAATTTTCAGATTTGCAAAGTATTTACTGCCTTAATAATTTCACAGTTTCATTTGACCGACGCGTGAATGAAGTGATGAGGCCCAGAGCAATGTTAATTTTACATAAGGCGGAGGTATACACAATGTGTATAAAAGTAGATCTTAAGCAAGACTTTCAAAAACGCTGATTTTACCGTGAACAGCCTACAATATATCACAGCGCCACCCCGCTCGGTGTGTTATAAAATTATTTAATAGTGATTGCCAAAGAAGGTTTATGCTTGATTTTTAATGCCGCATTGTTAATAACCAGGTTTAAACTAATTAAGTAATTCGCCTTACGTTATTAGCTTCAATGTCATCTTATCTTCGACAAACCCAGGCTGCAGTTCTTACTTACGTGAACAACTAGCCTCTTGCGTGTTGATTGTTACGTGAAGTTACCACAGTCACATTTACACCATCCACACTATACACGTAGTAAAGAATCAGTTTTACACGAGTCAAGAAAGAGAACAGTCATCGTCTATCAATAAAATGTGAGCCTACTCGAACGGCCTTGTCGTAGTAGTTTGTCACGCCAACTGTAGAGTTGTTCTGTTCTAATCCCGAATAATCCCCAACCGCCATATTAACCAACCGACATAATACTGGAAACGTTATTAATAAATCATTAAACTTTTTAAGTAAGCCTATAGTAACGTACTTTTTTCTGGGATGTCAGGTTGTTTTTGGCGGTTTCACCCCTGCTCCCACCCTCATCTCTTGCAACCCTATAGCTTGCAGCACAAACACGAGGGAGGAAAGGAAGCAATTAAGATGCGATAAACAAGAGTTCAACCCCTCTCATCTCTCCCTTACTCCAATGCACGCCCCTTTCCAAGAGTAATGTCCGAATTTTGAGTGAGTCTTTGCCTTGCGGAAACAGTTGAGTATTCGTAATTGAAAAATGTTATTTTTTAAACCTTGAACTTTTTTACTACTAAGTATATCCCCTTGGTCTATAGAGTGAGGAGTTATTGTTAGGGGAAACGAATAAAAAGTAAACGTGTAGATGATAAATTGCAACATTTTGCTGCCACTATTAATAATAGGCATTCAAGATAACAGAAAACGCTCAATACAAAAATAATAATTGCCTACTACAATTTCCAAGTTAACTATTTCACAAATACTGTATGCTTTTAATATTCACATATTGGAGTTCCAGTTTACATATTCCTCGAAATATCTGGCTATTGGTGATGGTATTTTAGAAACGACGGTTAATTTACTTCAGTTATACACAATTTGCATGAACTATTATTTCGAAAGTACTGATGCGAATATGACAACACAACATAGTGGTTGGGGGCGTAGCTGATTGATAAGTGAGATGGTAGAACACAACTGTTAATGAGGGGTTTAAATTATGATATGATGCACAGATAATGCAAGACACTGTAATATTAATTGTCGGGGGAGCCTCTATAACTGATACTAATTTACGTTACAATTAAGTTCTCACAAGCCAGTTTAATTACTATGGAATGTCCCCACCTTAAACTTGACGCAGGATGCTGTACAGCGATTAGTGGCGACCGGACATGCCCATCCTGCGGTCTTCCCCTGAATCTGGCCAGACGTGGAAAGACGCCGCGACCTATCTCGTACTGGCCTATATCGCCGCGTTATTTAGACATAGCTGTCCGTGATTGCCAGCTGGTGGAGGGGGATATTGCTGTAGGTCCCTCTTTTGCAATACCCTGTTTTAATTTCTAGCGACCTGATTTACTGAATTTGTGCTGCTGCGTTCGCACGACGATTCCAAGTTAAGGCAGAAAAGTCATAATCTGATGTGGAAACAGGCGAAAACGATGGTGGGGTTAGCTGTAACCAACAAATGTGTGAATAAAAGGACTTAACCAAACTTCACGATAGGTGAATCACAAGGAATTAGTGTGCTGATGCACTATTGCACATAGCAATAGTACAGTGAGGAGTAATAGGAATATAAAATGGTAATTCAATCGTGCCGGAGTACGATTTGGTCCTTATTGCCCTTATTCACACGAGCTATACAGCTGACGTCACACTGTCATGGTTCGACATAGTATATGCAAAGAGGTTGTGTTTACTGAATGTCAATCAGATACAGACTTATTTGGGACGCTAATGTTTATTTATTCTACATATTTTTTGACCTGAATATAATTTTCCCACACCTCAAATGAGTATTTGCAACATATTAATATCACATAATTTTAATTTCTGTAAACCACCAATCCATTTGACTTTCACTTTTCTATGGTAATTTCACACCTTATTCTGAGATTTAACATGCCATTATTTTAATATCCAAATATTAAATGTATTCGTTAATGTTTGTTTTTTTTTTGTAATTATTTTGTCAATTTTGAAGCCTAATTAATTATTTTATTTTAGTATTTGAAAGGTATTTAAGGTTGTGATTTATTTTATTTTATGGTGATTACCATAAGTATTTCGTCATTGGCTAGCTAGAGCTGGGTTGGACCTTTCAAATGGACGGATAGTTAATATTTAGCTGTGATTTCTATCTGGGAAATCTCCAGCATCGGCCAAAGGATAGATAAAGGCCTAGGTTCCAGGAACTCAGTATAGGTTGCTGGAACAACCACGTAAAGAAGATGGTTGAATTCAGTCAGTAGCTAGTTTTTGGAGTGTCTTTGAGTCGAAGTAGAGGACACCGATCAGTTAGGCACCAGGCGCCATGTTCACGCCGGTAAAGTGTCTGAGATAGGCAGTTGACGCCATCGACCCAGTAAGTCAGGGGACTTACATCTGTAACTATAGTATATACATTTCTGATCCTTCGATATTCTGCAACGTTAAGAAAGTGTTTGGTCTTGAATTTTGCAATTAATATAAATCTGACAGGGCATCTAAAACCAGTGGTCCAGCTTCGCACTACTGAGCTAGTTCGCCGGAGCATTTTGACATGATTTTTCAGAACTCAAATTAGTTTTCAGAACTTAGATATTGATTATATTAATTTAGTAGTAAGATTATAGACTTTCAAAGTATGGTTGTATCGTGAGAATCTGGTGGCAGCTAAATGATCTTAGAGCTTAGGTAGTATTGCGAAAGTTCTATTAAGTGAGGAGAACTACTTCTGTAACTGGATTATTTTCTTTTGGTTTTTATTTCAACACAGTTATTTTTTTCAGCAGCACTAAATTAATAATTCCTTTAATTTTAAAATTTTTGATTTTCGTTAATTGATTTAATACTACTTATTGTAAGGAGGATGGTATGTAATCTATGTTAATTACACATAATTATACTTTCGATTAAAGTATATTCACCTACGCACTAATCTGAAAGTCGCTTAATATTTTACAGTTTTATTATTTCTACCTTTGCTGGTATTACTAAGATTTGGTTTAGTTTCTTTGCTTTTATGATGTTAATAAAATATTTTTTAATTTTCTTATAAATATCATTTCTCAAAATGCTGAGAGTCTAAAGCATAAGTGTCATTTGCATGCACACTTCAGGGCTCCAGAGATCTCCAATAGATCGTGGTAAGAAAAGAGTTGCTACAAGGTGCCAAAGTATAATCACTGATTATATGTGCACACACTCACACCTTTCTCACTCATTAACTAATCAGCCTATATTTTTAGCGCCCATGCACATACATAGAGTACAACACACTTTCGCTGCATAACTATAGAGAATCCACCATAACACCCGCACCCTCTGTGATTAACCTGTTGTGAAATTAGGTTGAGTTAGAGTAGGTCCTTCGCAATTCATATGTCTTTTTGCAGATAGTATGCAAAGTTTGCAATATGTCACTGAATAAAATTCACACATTAACATAAGGCTATGTACAGCCATTAAACTGATTAACTGAACAACAATGATGTTACTCATCCATAATGACGGCGGAAATATCTCATTGGTATAATGCTGTTAACATACATACGGATAAGTTCACCTTCGATTGGAATAATTCAAATCTTAAAAAATACTTGTATTTCCCCATAATAATTCGATTTAACACATCAATCAGCACGAGCGGCAATCCACAAACTCGCATGCACAACTACTTGTAATTTGTATTGAAATGGTTGAACCAGTCGACGACATCCGCTTATAATTTAATGACTTTCAGTTGGTTATTCTTAATGTCACTAAGTCATAGTATGATTAATATACTATGGTGATACATGTAAACAAAGGCTCCGAATGCCTTTTGAAATATTTTTTTGTACTTTTTACACTGTACGTATTACAAAGACCACCAGAATTGCGGTAAGGTACCTTGCAAATGCAAAATACATAGTTTTGATAACTCTCAGGCATGTTTCCTTCACTAAAGCCATGATTCTTAATAATTACCGTAAAAGGTTAGAAAAATATTATTGTTGAGTTCAGGCCTTTAAAATATGTTGTTGCCCCTTTAGCAAATTGTTGCTAAGGATTTCTATTTTTAATAAAAAATTTAAAAAAAGTTGTCAAAAATAATATTATAAATTAATGATGTTACATATTCACCTTCTCACTTCAAATTTACTTTAAAATGCAATTTTTTATTTAAAATGTTTTGCACGACATTTTATAAGTGCCCTTATAATTTTCATAAATATTTTAATAACAGTAACATAAGTATGTACCATAAATGCCATTAATTAAATGCTTTGACTTAAGCAATGCGGGAAAGTTGTGGTTGACTTCTGACAAAGAGGGCATGATTCAAATGTTTTATTCAGTTCTCCTTGGAAGGACTGATTGCAGAAGCAATGTGGCGAGTAATTCTGTCGGGTGGTCTAAATAACTAAACAAATAAAATGAAACTAGCTCTTCAGTTTTATCTTATGTGTAAGATTATTTGCAGTCATTGTATAGATTTCACAGATGACTTGGCCTGATAGCCCTTCAACCACCAAATAACTTTAAACTGAAAACATTTTTTTAAGAAGTGGTTAACTACCCAGTATATTTATTCTTGCACATTTCTGTGATGTTTAGGTGTGAGAAAGGGTAAATTTTTAAGAGTGCTGAAAACAGATTACTGTATAAGCTATTAAAGGCCGTTCACGTTTAAGTGAGCACTCTAGAAATCAACCTTTGAAAACAACCACTGCCCGCAACTGCGTATGTATATTCATGTGTGTTACCACACAGGCTGGGGACGAACACACCCAGTTAAGTTGGCAATGAAATTTGAAAAGGAGTTCTAAGATATAACGCTATATTGCAAGTGTAATGTTTAAATTTATAGCTACTTAAGTGGTTTGAAGTGTGTTTTATACAGTTTAAAGTAATTATTGGTGTAAAGATAGTGTATTTACTGTAACTCATAATTATATTGTCTCACGTGATCGGCGCAACGGTCAAAACCAACGGCCCGTTGTTGTGGTTCCTTCATGCTTGTTGCTTGGCTTTGCTTGTGTAGAGTGGTTGTGAGGCAAGCTACAAATTTGGAAGCTGGAAGTTGCTGTGTTTTAATATTTCTCGTATATTTTTCAGCTAATCTGCAATCATCAGTGTTATTATAAGTCGTATAGTTTTTTATTGTGCTTTAGTGATTTTGTATAAAGTCATGAGTTCCAGAAAACAACATACGAATAGTCAGCGTCAGGAAGACATTATAAATCTCGCCGAAAGTATTTATTCTTTAATTCGTCGAGAAGAGATGAAGCCGTGCAAAGTCAACGAACGAGTTGCAGAAATGATAAAAATTTCAACTGCAACTGCCCGGAGGTAAGTGTACATCTGTTTTACGAAGTGTTTCCCCAAACAGGTTTTACGGCACATTTTCCCCACTTATCTCCAGTACGCTATTGAAGTAAATCGTTGAAAAAGACCATGTAGGAATCGACAGTTGGAAACGTAATATTATAAACGGAAAGTTAAATAACAATAATGAAAGTAAATGAACGACAGCAGAAACTCGACTTTAATATATTCATGTGAGTTTGCGAAGTACATGTTATATCCTAAGTTTGACAAATAATATAAAAAGTTATGTGTACTTATGCACCTACGCCCATCTGTTTAACCGTTCTTTTTAATCTGTCTTGATAATAAGTGCCAATTTTACCGTCAATAATTATACATTAATTTTACATGTTTTTATTTCACTGTGTTTTGTAATGTAAGCCTAACCTAAAATACATCTGTACATATCCATTTACACCCAGCAATGTAACCTTTCTTAAATCTGCCTTGATAACAAGTGAAAATCACTATGTTGTTTTGTAATGTAGGCTTAACCTCAAATATATCTGCACGTATATAGCCTACTTATGCTCAGCCATGTAACCTTTCTTAAATCTGCCTTGAAAACAAGTGCAAATTTTGCAGTCAATAATTATAGGCTAATTTTACACGTTTTTATATCACTGTGTCGTTTTGTAATGTAGGCCTAGCCTCAAATACATCTGTATTTATCTATTTAGCCCCAGCCATGTAACCTTTCTTAAACCTGCCGTGGTAACAAGTGCAAATGTGCCTGTCAATAACTATACATTAATTTGACACGTTTTGAAATCACTGTGTTATTTTGTAATGTAGGCCTAACCTCAAACTTGTGTTCATGTAATTATTCATCCCAAGTTACAGTGTTAAGTTTTACTATTGTTAACCTAACATAAACGTCACAGTTTAATGCTACACGAAAGGTGTTCCGACATATAAACTATAAAATGTTGAAGCTGGTTTTGTTAACTGTAGACCTATTGCTGTGCTTGTTGGCCACATTCTTTCTTTATGCAAGTTTAGGCCTAATTGTTTTATTTGGTAATGGTTGCCGTAATAAGAATTAGGAAGTATTTACAATTAATTATCAACAGTTAAGCCTATAGAATAATTCCATGTTTAAATTTCGAAATGGATGTTCGACAAGACAACTTGCTACCTTTTGAGAAATATCAACGAAGGTAGTACGCATTCTTTAGTAGGCATAATTGTTTGTTATATCTGCCACTTTAGCCGCAAAAATATTGTAGTTATTGAAATTTAATGTAACTGTAAACTACACTGCATAGTCCACGCCCCAGACCCGGAGCTCCTGTTTACTTGCGAATGCATGTTTTGTAAAGGTTAGATTACATTATGCAGTGTATGTGTTAAATTAAGTACTTCTAAAGAAGCTGTATGGGCTAGCTTTCAATAAGGGCTAGGCTACAATTATACCGAATACATTCACAGTTATAGCGATATGTACATACAAAACACAAAAGCACAATGGCCTGGCTACAATTAATATAATGATAATAATATTAGTTTGTTCATGTTGTTACACTTGTACCGTAGATATTAGAGTCTGTACATAGAGTTGGTACTGGGTTTTTCAATAATAAATATGTTCAATTGATCTGAGACATTTTTTAAGTGGTACATTATTTACATTTCAATATTCACTACAAACGTTACCTAAAAGTGTTACAAAACTTCCATGGTTGTGATTATCCATAAATAAACAAAATAAAATATCTTCCCGAGGAATGAAGTCAAAATACACACTTTCTTGATTTGTAAATAGGTAAATAAGTTTTTCATTTGATAACATAGTATAAGTGCTGGGGCGTCTGATTCGCTGTTTATTGACGCACAGTTATAGTAACAAGGAAAGTTAAACCAAGTGCCTATTGCTATGCACAGTAACTTGCCTGTAAGTATTACTTTTATAATTTGTCCTTTACATTATCATTTCGCTGTAATTTCTGGGTTTTGTATTGGTTTTACATTTATAATAAGACATTTCTTTCAGCTTTGCGTATACACGCATGAACTATTTTTTGTAATTTTTTTTTTTTTTTATACTTTTCTCATTTAAGTTTTCAGTTTTGCTGCAGTAATTGCAATGAAGGAACCACAACAATGATGAGAGTCCGTGCACTTTACCTGTAAAATTTGTTTCTTGAGGTCTGTGTGGGTTTGACAAAAAGGAAATGTCGCACCCATTTGGGCCAGAAGAGACACCGGAAATGTGGCCATCGCAGGATCGGCATTTCACTTAGCTATAAATAATATACACTATTTTTAGAATTATTTGGTACAAATGAAGGTGGTGCCAGTTACAAACTTGGTATACCCTTTTTATCACTACAATTCACAGTGTAAATGTTCAGTTCTTTTTTGGAGAGTCTCAGAAGGTTATCAACACAGAGTAACAGTGTAAAAAAAATGTACGTATACACAAATGCATTTGATATGTTCATATTTTTAGTGTAAATTATTTTAATTTTATATATACAAAATAGGTCTATGTTGAAATATATTTATTTCCATTTATAAAGGTGCATATATAACTATCCTTTAAATGTACATATACATGCACATTTTTAAAAATTTTACTTTTTATATTGAATATTTTTATATACTGCCACGTAAGCACTGTCACATTAAATTTATTAGCACCATCTACTTCTGTGCAGTAGTGTACTGTTTCCTCAGCTCAGATCCCCCATCTTTCCTCGCTGTTCTGCCTCCCCACCTTCCCCTCTCCACTTCATGCATCATTATTTTTTTATGTGTTGTCATTTTTTATTTAAGGTCTTATATGGCCTCTCTCTGTCTACTTTGTATGCTTCAGACGTCGGCTACGTTGCGCCGCTACCTTATGCCTGCAGGATGTATGTTTTCTCTGATGGCTTGGTTGCACTTAACTTCAGTCTGCTGAGGCCAAACACAGCTACCATATTTTCGAGCTGACGTTTTACTATTCACGCTACAGAGCGATGGGGCACTTAGAGAAAACGATGAGTCATGGGAAATGTTAAGTTTGCGGTACAGTTTTTAAATGTTTAGTAATTTGTGTGACAAGTGGTGTTGTACTTTGGGTGTCCAATAGTGCTAGTCCATTTCAAAATTTGGATTTGGCTACCCTTCCAAATTAGTTTTAGACTTAACTAATGTGTGTCCTTTTTTAACGTGTCGTGTTGGTCCTTGTTCACCACCGAAGTTCAATGTTTGCTTTTTCACGGTTTCCATGTTTTCATCCCTAGGGCGTTCATTTTTTAATTGTTTGTTGTGTAAAGTTTTTGTCTATCGGAGCTTCGACATTACCCAAACGATTATTCATGTTACATATTTTATATATATTGTATATATTAGATGATATATACATATTATATATGCATACATATTTATGCATACATATATACAAATATATGAATATATGTATTCATATATATGCATAATACATATATATATACATATATACATATATTGATATATATAATGCGTTATATGCATCATTAATGTTACATGTTTTATACATATACATGTTACATTTAGCAGTCCTAAAATGTTAACATTGAGTTTATTAATATTTGGCAATCACATGGCATTCACATGGCAATGTTTGTTTACATGTGGTGGAAGGATCCATAATGGCAAGAAAGGAGAACTTCAGCAGGGCTTTCAAAAGTGTTCACTTTATCGTGAACGGCCTATAATTTTCACACTGTAGATTACGTATGTCTAAAGGTCCGTCCACATCGGGCGAGCACGGCATTCGCTAACGTTCGGCGATGATTGTTGAGATTCGCAGCATTACTGCTCCTGTGGTGTGGACGGTGAACCTGACACGCATGAACACAACGAACGCTCGCGAACGCTATCCGCTCGAAGTTGATACATCAAAGGGATTCGTGCGCTCGGACAATCTCGGTGTGGACGTTTTCGCAAGCATTCGGCGAACAACAATCAAGTAGACAGTGGCCAGGTCTCGCGCTGAGTACAGAACTATGGAAGTGTCCAGTGCAAGTGCGACCAGAAATTCTTTGCATAACTGGTCACCAGGTAAAAGAGGAATTGTGAAACCCACAATGTGCCGGGTATAACAATGAAAAATGTGAAGTACAATGCCTGGCTCGGGATTGCGAGGAAATATAGTTGTGAAATGGATGAATATAAATACACACACATATATATTGTACATAATTATGTATATTCATATATTATACATATATTCTATACATAGTTATGTATATTTCTATAATATATATCTGGTATTGCCTGCATGTTCTCTTCTGAGGCGAACGAGTAATTGGGTATTCTCCGAGTGCTCCCATATTTTTTTACATATAAATTTTATGGTGGAAGATCTTTTTTGCTCACAAGCTAGGCTCTTAACTGTTAAAAGAACCATGTTGAAAAAAATTACAGTTGATGTTCTGACACCGCGAGGTGAACATCGATTTGGAAGTGCTCTCTCATCATACCACAAAAATGATTTGCGAATACAAAGGCCTACCTTTGACCTCAACGATCGTGGAGCCACGACCTGCATCACCGCTACCTGATTGTCGTCAATGCCGATTCTGCGATCAAGTTTTCGCTTATGTTCAAAATGCTCGTCGTTATGAGAAGGCGGTCTGTACGAAGAGTCCTTTTCGCACGATGACCATTTGGGAACCATGGTATTGGTCTGCTGTGGTACGGCATTGTTTAGGATGAAGTCCGCATTGTGCATCGACCACTAGCGAAACATGGCGGGAGCCTGCTATAGTTCTAGGCACGTTTATTGCGAAGTGCAAATACAGTTTACTTAGGAAGCTATGAAATATACCGAGGGACCTGGACATGTACTTTTTAAAGCGAGATTATTAAATAAAATTTTCACCTTTTAGCTTTTGGAGGTAGGACTATATAATTTTATTTTAAAATAGGAGGAATTTACTTTAACTTGTGACCTACACACACTAACACAAAGAGCCCGAAATATTCAAATTTACCGATTTTCTCCTGCCGACTGATTCCAAAATGACTCCAAAAATACTCCTTAACGACTCATAATGACTCAAGACTTCAAAATGACTCATAATGACTTGCCCCACCCAAGACTCGCTCCACCCAAGATTTGCTCCACCCTCCAAAATAACTCATAATCACTCCAAAATGACTCCTTATGACTCTAAAATTACTCATAGTGACTCCCAAATGACTCATAATGACTCCAAAATGACTCCACCTTCACTCACGTAATTGGCCACCTGCAATCACGTGTCAACTCGGTGATTGGCTGGCCTGTGTCCGCACAATGTATTTATGTTGTAATACAATTGATTCAACGTTTATATGACATCATAGGGCTTGCATAAGTGCATATTATAAGCAGCAGGGTGGGGGGGGGGGGTCAGCTGAGAGGCTTCGTTTGTCAACGACTGCCGTGAAAGGTGAATCGTCTTGGCTAGCTTCTATGCCATGCAAGCCATCGCTAGTTACGTTAAATTTGAGTGGAATATACCCGGCAATGGTTTCTCACCATCGATTTCTTCTTCGAGTGAGATGTCCCTTGTTTTACCAGCGCCATCGACTTCTTCAGCTGTTATGGCTACATCACTAGTAGCATCTACTTCAACCAATGTAGTTCCAGCATTTCAGGCTGGTATTGTACCATCGACTTCTTCAGCTGTTGCACCTACGAAATCATCAATGGAGCCATCGAACTTTTTAGCTGAGGTGCCTAGAATACAATTGCAGACGTTACCTGTTTCTTTAGCTCCAGCATCTACATCTCCAACAGGTCCGTCCCAGTCTTTGCCTGAACCACTAAATTGTCATCAGTGTGACTTTTGTAATTAGATATTTACTTTCGACCATAATGTACGACGACAGGAGTACTTTAGTTGAACCAAGAATCCCTGTCGTGTGTCATATTTGTGTGACAGGTGCGGTAACCAATTCAGCAGTAGCGACAGTTTACTTAGCCATACAAAGACCTGTTAAGGTGTAGTGCATTTCTTATCAATACCTCGTTAACATATTTACTGCAAGCAAGTCTCTTCTGACTTCGGTAGGTACATGTCCTCAAAAGTGTAGTTACGTACATAACGCTCCCTGCACAGTGCGCTGGTGCATAGGCTGTTCATGTTAAAGTGAGCAATTTTTAAGGCCCTCCCAACAACCATTAACCAATAATAATTTTTTTTCAGCCTGAGGCATTCAATTTTGAGGGTGGGGAAATGTATACTCTGCATTTATTGGTCACATTGCAATGTTTATATTAAAAAGCAGCAGGAAGATGGGAATTGAATGAAAGGAAAAATTTAAAGGTCCTTAAAAAGTACTCACTTTACCATGAACAGCCTATAATAAATGTTACGATATTTCTGTACAAGGACAACACGAGTGTGGATACCGAGATGCATAAAATACTCTAACCTTCAACAAGTTACATGGAATGGGATGCATATATTTGGGATTTATTTGGATTTTTTTTATTTGACTGGGTTTAAGGTCAAGGGTTAATTTCGAATGTTACCGACCTCAAAGATGGAGGTAATAGTCAGTAACGTAATATACTAGTTGAATTCATTTTAAAAGTTTTTCTCGATTTTTTGTTTTCAAGGTCATTTAAGGTCACAGGGTCAATACCAAGGTTACTTGCACCCAATATGGTGATAGTACTGATTAATTTAATATGCTTGCTGACTTTCATGCATTTTTCTCGGGTTTTTATTCTCAAGGTCATTCAAAGTCACTGGGCCAAGGTCAAGGTCAAGGTCATCTGCATCCAATATCGCGGGCGGGCGACGTCACAACAAGGCGGCCGGCTGTCTCCTACTCATATCCCAGATCACGTTGCCTCCGAACATACATGATACTTCTACTGACAAGCCCAATTAACTGCACTAGGTACTCGAAATCTTCACTTGATATACCACATGGATTTTTTTAAATTTCCTGTGTCTACATGGGCAACGATAACTAGTATGCAAATGTAGACTGCAGCAATTATCGTTGCCCATGACCGCGGGTACACTCACTAGTATTTGCCAAACGCAACACAATCATTCGTCGAATGATCGTGGCAATTCTGCTCGGCTGCTCGCCCAGTACAGACTGGCGAGCCAAGCGGTTTGCCAACCGCTCGTGAGCCGCTCGCAACGTGTTCGCGGTAAAATAATTTTCAACGAACCTCTCCCGATCCATCGGAGAGCTGAGTCAACGACGAATGGATGACAGTCTAGTTTCAGCTGCGGCAGTCATGTCCTCTCACGAGAAAAACGTATCATTGTTGGTGATTAGTAGCGTGGCCGTAATAATGGCTATTTTTCAGTATAAGAAGAAGAAAACCCCGTCATTGGTGGCGGACAGAGTCGTACAGAAAACGTCCTGGGGGAGAACTGATGTTGGATTTAATGACACAGTGTATAAGTGGTCTATACAAAACTTTAACGAGTGTGTCGCCTACAGATTTTGAGGAGCTACTGAACAGAATAGAACCTCACATTCCCAAGCAGGAACCACATTTTCGCTCTCCAATATCAGCTCAGGACAGGTAAGGTCACTACAGTTACTGTTTACAAGTGTGTGTTTTGATGTGACTATACCAAAATACAAATTTATGTCTTAGATTACGATGTTAGGGGAAAATAAAATTGTCATTGTCACAGGTTAGCTGTAACACTTCGTTTCCTCACCACAGGAGATTCATATACGGGTCTGCAATATATCTTCATAATGTCCAAGCAATCTATGGGAAAAATAATCCCAAAAGTCTGTGCAGCACTTGTCCAAGAATTGGAGGGATATCTCAAGGTAAGAAATTAAATAAGGCCATAAATTTTGTTACGCTGACTGCTGTTAATATTAGGAATTAAAAAGTTACCTCTGTAATATCATTAAAACATTCACTTCAGATACAGTACGAATATTACGAACAAAAAACATGGGTAGGCAAATAATGACAGTAAACATGAAACACAGATCCATTTATATGTAATCGTCAAAACTGTCAGACGTCATTGATCACTGTGAATCTAGGAGAGATGGTGAGGACACTGACGGTGACATCTGGTGGGATTGCGATTGTATAGGTGTCAAATGAGTAAACTGAGGTACTTCATGTATTGGGTGAGGCACAACACCTGAGACCGTGGGTGACTGTTGTTGCGTAATAGTATTATGTCCATGCATACAGGATCGATATGAAAGAAGGTGTTGCAAACAGTGTTGGCAGGCCGTTCATAATGCCCTTGATCAACTCTCGTTAATACTTCAAACACAGCATGTTGTACCCCTTTCCTCGTTTCTGGGGAATAGTTTCTCACCTTTGCTGTGACATTCTTGAAAAATGCTGTTATTCCGTCACATTCTTGGGACGGTTTGGTCATTGTGGCGGGTGCAGATTTTAGCATGTCGGACGCACTTGACATTATAGTGTATGTGGGGTCACATTGTTTTCCTTTGCCTCTTTTTCGAGGTGGGGTTGGGGTAGATAATTCACCATCAGGTGGAAGACACTGTTATTCTGCCCTGGCTTCTGCCATTCCTTGCACTCCCACTCCAAGTGCCATGTCTGAATCCACCTAAAACATTAACAGAATCTTAGCAACAACGAAACAATGTCTATAACGAAATAAGGAAGGAATATACAATATGTTTAAATGTACTCTGTTCAAAAGTGTCCTTACTTTGGCACATTTTACTAAATGCATTTATAGTTTCGTGAATGTCTAATGATATTACTCTGAGAAAAAGGTATTGTTCAGTTAAACAAAATGAGTTCGGACATCCAAATCATTTAATGTATAGCGACTATTAAAGATATGGTTGTTGAAACCAAATTAGTTTGCTACTCGTATTTGGTTGCTGTAATCAAAGATTTTATTTGGCTGTATGTACATTTGCATTTGTAAAATAAATACAACTCTGTGACTAAAATTTATAAGTAAATAGCTTTTAGTTATATATAATTGTATAATTAACATTATAATATGTAAATAAAGCTTATTGTACGACCGGAGTTTGAACATCGTCCTTACGCCATAACTTGTTCGACTACACTTACTGTTGTAGGAGGAGGTGCGTTAAATGAGTATATGATTGTGAATTACATTCACGATCAAATGTAGGCTATCTTCAAATTTAACAACTATACTTTAATGTTTTACTGGTGACACTGTTTCGTTTAAAATGGTTGTGCCAGTTTCCAGCATCACTATATGCACTTAGAAATTATACTAATGTCTTAGTAGTCACGTGAATATGAAACCAACATTCAAGCTGTATATTCAAAACGAGGTAGGCAAATTAACGGGAAATGCAACAGTCAACCAAATTCACCAAACCATATTATTTTTTCCATAAAAAAAAAAGTATTTATTTGGTCCTATTGTGCCATTCATAACATTCATGATCAACCAAACCTTTCAAATAGTTGTATAAGCTTAATACAGTCAGAATAACCAAATATATGATCAGCTGAACAAAACATTTGTAAACACATTATTTAGTTCAAAGGAAATAATGCGGATGTTTGGGACAACAGTGAATTAACTGAGTGAACAAACTTTTGTTTAGTGTAAACAAAAATTCTCCAAGGAAATTTATTTGGTACCTGAAACAACATCTTTCTCTCGGTGTACTTTCCAAGATCGTAGATAGTTTGATGATGTTTTGTATACATACTCTATAAATGTAATGTTTATCGTGATTTTATTGCTATTGATTTATTGCTATTGCAATCTATGCCATTGGTTTCAGTGCCCCACAACTCCCACGGAGCGGTTGAAAATAAGCAAGACATTTGAAACACTATGGAATTTGCCTCATACTGTTAGTGCCTTCGATGGGAAACGTGTTGTTTTACAAGCACCTATCAATTCTGGAAGTGACTTCTTCTGTTGTAAATCCACCTTTAGCATTGTTCTTATGGCATTAGTGGATGGAAATAGTAATTATTTGTTCGCCGACGTGGGGTGTCAAGGACGTATTTCAAGTGGGGAATTTTTAAATCTGTAAGTTGCATCGCATGCTCACAAAGAACACACTGTGATTGCCATTACCCGAATCACTGCTTGGGCGTACTATGGAAGTACCTTATTTTCTTGTGGCTGATAGTGCGTTCGTTCTAGGCGAAAACCTTATGAAGCCATATGCAGGAGAACATCGCAAAGGATCCTCTAAGAGAATATTTAACTACTGTTTGGGTAGACCCTGCCAGGCAGCCGAAAACGCCTTCGGTATTTTAAGCTCAGTATTTAGAGCGTTAAGAAAACAAATGCTTTTGAAGACCAACACAGCACAGTTATTTGAGATGTGTATCATTCTTTTACATAATTATTTGAGGGCTCATTCGCCTCATTTATACACTCCACCTGGTATGCTAGATCAGGAAGTGAATGGAGTTGTAACTGAAGTGTTGTGGAGAAGAAACAACGAAAACATAACTTTAATGTTGCCTCTGCGAAATATACCTAGAATATCACCGGTTGATTGTCAGAAAATCATAGATGAAATAGCAGATTACTGCGTGAAAGAGGGAGTTCTACCAAGCTAACATGAATGTGCTTGACTATTGTTTGTTAATGAGAGGTATGATCTACAAATACGAACATTCCAACATGTAGTGTGGAATCATGTTATGTGAGGCAAATAACAACATAGTATACTGAACAATATTCTATTTGAGTTTTGCATTAATATGGATACATTGACCCATTGGCCCATTAAACAAATTATTAGATCCGTGAATAACTGAAAACAATATTGACTGGCACTCTTTTCTATTATTCATGAAAATGAAAAGTTTATGATTTCTGTAAGCACTGTCTTTCATTATAACCTTAGCAAGACTTTATCAATGTGTAATGTGTTATGATGTGTAATTAGATGTATGATGTGTAATGTTGTATGTAACGATGCAATGATATAACAATATATGTACTATCATGATGTCATAAAATGATTAATGTACTGCTCATTTCAATTCTACCATCATTTTGCTTACTCAAAGTGCTGATTCGCTTCCTTGGTTCATCCCTGCCTTCCAAAAATCGTAGAGCTTCGAAGGCATACCATCTGCTGATATATATGTCAGAGGTTCCTGGATAAATTACACGTTACCTTTAATTTTATGGCCGTAAAGAAGGGGCATTTTACGTACAGACAAAACATTTAATTATAAACAAACTTTCATTGAGTAGGTACTAATTAAATTACGTACCTTTTCCTGTTCCTTTACTTTTGTTCAGTTTCGTTCTCTCCCTCCGAAATGATGCGAGGAGGATAACTATTTTCTTTTTACATTCCTCTGCAGATCTTCCCATCTCACTTCCAATCATCCTCCAGGTGTCTTTATGTTCGCTATATTTTGGGTCCTATAAAAGCGTTTTTGATCTATATACTTCAATAAGTTGAAGTGACTGTTCATCAATCCACTACGACATTGTAAACAAACTGATAATACCTGGTACAAGTTCGCGAGCACTGTCGAACAGACTAACCTGCAGCGAACGCGTCCACATTGCCACTGCGAATCCCTTTATGTTCGTCGAAAAAACCGACTCTCGTTGGTTCGACTCGAGCGGTCCGCGAGCAGTTCGAATGTCGCTCATGTTTCGCTCGGGATACCGTACACACTGGCGAGCGTGCGGCTCAAGAGCGGTTCCCGAACCGCTCGGCTCACCAGTGTGTACGCACCTTTACAGTTTGACACTGGGAATCAATACCGTAATACAAAAATTAATTTTTGTCCACATTTATGTAAATGATAGTTGTTGAACTGTTCTGTTTTATTAATACTAAATTGTAGGTTTTGATATGTGAAAAGTTCTCTCTTTTCTACTATGTAATATACTTACTCTTACACCAGTCACTTTAATTTTTGTCTATGTACCATGTTGTAACAGCATTCAAAGAACGTTAAGTACATAAGAATGAATAACCTTCTGTGTCATGGTATACAACTGAAGTTGCTTGTTGTTGGTATAAATTTGTGAAACTAAGGGGCTATTATTTATTTTTACAGTTTAACGCAGAAACAGCTGGCTATGTTGTTTTGTCTACAAAAAAATCTTTTATGTTATTATTTCTGGAAAAAAAAAATCAATTTTTTTCAACCAATAGTTGCATACTTTTATTTGCTGTAAGCGCCTTGTCTGGTCTCTCCACGACATGTATAGTTTGCCTGTCTCCTCAAACAACAGAGTAATGTCTAATGTTGTCTGATGTGCCTTCGGCCAGCAGTAAGTGAAGTGAGCTACACAAATATTGTCGTGCCTTAACTTCTGTTTGAATAATGTCTGCAAGGGCATGATATTGGAGGCTGTGTTAATAATCTCATTTGCCATATACTATTAACATTATGGTACTAAATCTGTTTATTTTATTCAAAGCATGGCACTTAATTGCATTGCTTAAAGTAACATTTCAGCCAGTTATGGATGACTGAACATGGGATTGTTTTGTGTGTTCAAAGTATATTATTTATTTGTACCGAAATGTAAATAATACAGTAGAAAGTGTGAAGTTATTATAAACAGATATTTTGGTAAAAGCTTAAGCAATATAATCAATAATTAAGAATATTATGAGTTTCAGCTAAAACTTCAGTTTAAACACTTTATATCAAGTAACAATTTTTTTCTCCGACTTCAAAATTACCAGAGGGTAATATTTTAACTAAGTCATTATTACCATACAAATAAATACAAAAATAGTATCATTATGTACACTTTACAAAAGGAATCAATATTCATGGTCTAAATGCAGTAAATTTTGTTTGATTTTCATATTTTCTGTAAAAATGCATGTTTTCTTAATAGTAATTGCTGATATAATAAGCCAATACTTTGCAAGTTCGAATAATAAGCTTCTACATGAGCTGTTTTATTTGTTAGTTGTTCATTTTTACTTTAATCTATGTTGTGACACGTGGATTTTTTTGCACAATTATGCATTGCTTTGGTTTTGAAATTATATATTGGAAGTGACACTGTAACCCAGTTATTCACAGTATATGTGCATGTGGATTAGCTATGGTTGCATTTATGCCTTATTACACATTTAAATTGTTTATGTATAACCCTTGTAATTATTCAAACATTCTTGGTTCATATGCAAAACATGTTACTGTGCAAATATCATTCGTAAGTTTGGCAAGTAGTTTGATTCTTGGAGCACTTAGAAAAGTATAAAAAATTAATTTTTATTCGAAAACATTAACATCTGTAGTACCAGGCAATTTTCTGAAAA
This sequence comes from Dryococelus australis, assembly GCA_029891345.1. NCBI lineage: Eukaryota > Metazoa > Arthropoda > Insecta > Phasmatodea > Phasmatidae > Dryococelus > Dryococelus australis. The sequence goes on along the minus strand of CM056996.1, from coordinate 233,694,472 downwards.
TAGGGTGTTCATGGTCAATTGAGCCCTTTTGAAAGCCCTTCTGATGATCTGCTTGCATGCACATATGGTATTCCTCTACCAAATGCAAAAGTAATATTGCCATGGGTCTGATTACTTTATATGTCTATAACTTAAGGAAAACTGTAGATTTGTTTCAAAAGTACATATTTTACAAATTTCTCCATTTTTACAAGCTTTTGTTTAACTTGTATTGTTTGTGTGTGCGGTGTCTGTCCGACAGCTATGCAATAAACTGGTGTGCCGTCTGCCTGCAGCACATTACTGTTCATGAGGTTGCAGCCCGAAGTGTGGAAGGAGCCACCAGTGTTTAACTTCACTTTTTAGTCTTTTAATTACCACCTATTTTTTTACATCACTGTTCGTCAGGTTGCAGCCGAAAGTTTGGAAAGGGTCACCAGTGTTTAACTGCACATTTCTAGTCTTTTTGATCTTACAAATGTACAAATTAATGTATAGATAGTCAACTTATATAATAATAGCAAAAAATTTTGAGACTAAATATTGAAAAATAAAAATAATTATAAAAAAAATTTTATAACAACCCTTTATTTATAAATACACTAAAAAGAGAAAAATAATTATAGTAGTTACAGAATTTGTAGAATTTGTAAGACGTGGTCAAAACACCATAATAAACTATGGTATACTATGAATTATTATGTTTATATCAATTTATATTTAGTATACAAAAACTTATCGCAATATAGAATCTGTACCTCATTTGTGTAAGAGGGGTAAGCACATGTCTTGAGTAAAAATCTTAACTTTCCACAATATAGAATGTATACCGTATTTGCAAAATTATTGTAAACATATATTGGGCATAAAGCTAACTATTCGCAATATAGAATGTATAACTCATGTGTGCTATCATAGTAAGTACATATCTTGCACAAGGCTCTTAAATATACATAATCGGCAAAAAAATTAATAATTTTTACTAATTGTAATCTTTGTTGTTCACTGCTCGATGTCTACTTCATCAACTGAGGAATTGAAGCAGGCAGGGAAACTCCACCATTTGAAGTACACCCTTCCATTACATTGTTTCTGTACCTTCTCTACCAAATACACATCTGGAAATTATTGTAGGCTGGTTCTCCTCTGCTTAGAAACCAAGAAATGGGAACATTATTCAGATCCTCGATAAAGTATGTCCTCGGAGCATATTTCAGTATATGGTGCACACTAAAGAACTCTGGGCTCCAATTTGCTGTGAACCATTTTTCGGAGATGCCTTTTTGTTTAGAGATGCACACCAGGTCGCCAACATTAGCTTTAGGCCTGCACGAGTCTGTCATTTTCACACCAATGTGCAAGGTTTGAAGCAGGGAGTCGTTCTCGATGTGTTCGGACTTCATGTGAGTGGTAGAATGAATGGTTCAAATATTCTCGCAGATAAGTTTCGACAGTATTGCCAGCCACTTGAAGATCCCATTCACAGAGAAACGCCTCCACATATTTTCCTTGTTGTATTTTCCATGTTGAACATCTCGATGACAGAAGCTTTGAGAGTACTCTGTGTGGAATTATGATTTATGTTATGCTTCATCAGGTCCTTGAACTTTGCATTTTTTAATTCCTTGCCCTGGTTAGTTTGAAGATTAGTCGCAGTACATCCTTTGTGCACTATGTTAGCTATGGCCTCAGTGACATCGTTCACATCCTTTGAATAGACAGGTCTGGTCCAAGTGAATTTGCCATCTGCATCGATGAATCAAAATTTATCTGTAGCCCTTATTGACCTGTGCATATGGTATCGTCTCGACAAAATTGGCTTGAAATAGATCGTTCATACCACATATCATGACCATGTGGCAGTGGTAGTTGCATTCACAGATGTGTGCAGTTCATTGGTGATTCCCAATCGACTCATTCTAAGTAACCTACCTCCTTAAGTGCTTGGACAATTAAACTATCTCGTTAGTGTAGGAGTAATTTCCAACCCCATGTGAAGCGAACAGTAGATGTTGCCCATCGACCAGTTTGTTCGGGTCATCCAAGAACATATAGTCGGTGTTCGTGCCATTGTCTATCTTCTTTAAACCTTCGCTGCTCTTTAGTGCTAGTATGCTGAAGAGGTCAGAGAGAATGTAGATTTTTTTGTGATATTCGTCCTTATAAACACCTGTCTTGGTATCATTATATTGGCAAAGCACATACGTGAGTTCGAACAAAGTCTTGTATTCCAACAGGTTGGATTCTGTAAACTCCTTGGGCTCTTTGCAAAATAGAATTTCTTATCACACAGGGGTTCTATGTGTCTTGTAATCGCTGACTCGGATGCTCCCACTTGGTATAAACTCCTTTTCATTAGCACTAAAGAAGCATTTATCATTATGCTTGTTTACACCGTATGTCGTATCATTATTTTTAGATGCGTACGATCGTATATACTTACTAACCAGAGCACTAGGTATAAAGAATTTATTCCATACTTTATTCTTGTGTGGCAAAACTACATCTGATCCATCTTCCCGATCTGTCTATACATCATGTTTTCACTTCTTCAAAGGCTCAGCAGTATCGTCAATTTCGCTTTCCATGACTACATATGCTCCATCGCTCTCCCTGAATACATCGAGACAAAGAGTAATGGGTTTAAGAATTTTATAATTCATAAGGTCGGGTCAAATTTTGGCTCTCTTAGAGAGCAAATACTTCGAGCGAATAGACTAAATCGTATGATGTAAGTCACTGGCAATGTCCAACATCATACTGAATGAAATTCTTTACTGTTGTTCTCTTTTATAGGTTTAGGTTCGGGGCTGCGCCAAAATAATTTCGATCTTTCCCAGGCATTCACTGCTGTAATTTTGAATATCTGTTTTCGTGGTGAGGTAGGAATTCGAGGTAGTGAATGTACATGTCGTCCCAACAAACATGAAAAGTACGGGCCGGAATTAGTCCAGTAAAAGATAGAAGACAAATTCCGGACAGATGATGTTGGCTCGCTGTCTTATGCCGGAAGCATCGTGATGGAAATATTGACTGGTGCCTGACTGTTTGCCGACAGTGTCAAAAATACACTGTACTGCTAATGGCAAGATACAGAATGTATTCTAGCCCATCATAGATGAAAAGTACGGGCCAGAATCGGGCCAGTAAAAGCTATCCGAGAAGTTTCGGAATCTGCAGCAGCTGGATGCCGGGCCTGCGGTGGATGGATGGTGACAAGATGCCGGGCCTGTGGCCGATGGATGGTGACAACATGTTGGACCTGTGGTGGATGGATGGTGGCACAATGCTGGGCCTATGGTGGCTGGATGGTGGAAGTATGCCAGGCCTGTGAATGCTGGATGTCGTTTCGATGCTGGGCTTGCAGCATCATGATGTCCAGAAATAAACAGTATAACCATGAATAAACCTTAACTTTCGATTTAAAATGTTAGTAACTGTTATTTCCTCTACATATATTCATTTCATTTACTTCTCAACACATTATATGATATGGAGTTCTTTTGCTTGCCAAGTGCGGGACTCGAACCTAAGACCCTTGAGTTGACAGTCCAGTATGCTAACCTATACACCAAAGGATAAGTTGCTGACACTCCCCAGTAATTTCGGATTTATCATGACACAAATTATTATAAATGAATGTATAAATGCCGTGACAATATAACAAATAATTTTAAAACACTGGTTATTTAAAAACGGTTTCTTTGTTTCTTCAAAGGCTTGCAAACAAAATAGTTTGTTTTTTATTTTTAATATATCTATCGGATGGTTGTACAAATGAAAACAAAATCCAAAGTAAAAAATGCCATGGGCACCACAAGACACATATAATCATGAAAAAAACATGCTTACGGATAACATGTGTTCTCAAAAAAGAGATTGTGTCATTAATAGCTAGCTAACATCTTGTATATTCAAAAACACTTTCCAATAGTTTGTCAGCTAAAAGACATATTTTTATCTTTATTGTGATAAAGAGTCATGTCTCGAAAACATTAGTGGGCCGGAATAAATAAGTTGATGGCCAGCTTACTAAAAACAATGATGCTATATCGGAATCAGGCCAGAATATAATGTTTGCTATTGGCAATATGTTGTATGTGAGATATCATGCCGACATAATTTAGGTTACCCAAAAAAACAGTGGGCCCTTTTTTTCTAATAGCAACTATACTGTCTCAAAAAAGACATCATGCCGTTAACAGCTTGCTAACGTCTTCCCTTTTCAAAACACTTTACAAAAGTTTGTCGGAAAAAATACATCATATTTGTATCTTTATTATGATAAAGAGCCATGTCCCGAAAATGTTACCGAGGTGGAATAAATAAGGTGATGGCCAGCTTACCGAAAAAATAAAGATGCTTTATCGGAATCGAGCCAGAATATTATTTTTGGTATTGACGACATGTTGGATATGAGATATCATGCCGACATAATTTAGGTTATATCCATCTGTTATCCTAAAAAAATACAGTGGGCAGTTGTTTTTTTTCAAATGGCAAACATACTGTCTCAAAAAATACATCATGCTGTTAACAGCTTGCTAATGTCGTGCTTATTCAAAACACTCTACAAAAGTTTGTCAGCAAAGAGGCATCATATTTTTATCTTTATTGTGATATATAGCCATGTCTCGAAAACTTTAGCGGGCCAGAATAAATAAGATGATGTCCAGATTACAGAAAAAACAAAGATGCTATATCGTAATCAGGCCAGAATAAATTTTTTGCTAATGGTGACATGTTGGCTGTGATATATCATGCCGACATAATTTAAGTGATATCCATCTGTTATCCAAAAAAATACAGTGGACCATTGTCTTTTTTCTAAAGCAAACGTACTGTCTCAAAAAAGACATCACGCCATTGCCAGATGGCTATCTTTTTGGCATTGAAATGACAGTTGCCAACAGTACAGGTAACAGGCCGATAATTTGGCGACAGGTTGGGTTTGCTGGGATATATCCCTCTGGGTTTTTCAGATTCTCTTCATTTCGCACAATTGCCACATTCAATCTGCCAATAATTTGCCTTTAAACACACATCATGTGCTCGTCCATGTCCACCATATCTGGGACAATCTCCATCATTATATGCTCCATCTTTGCCTCGACATCAGACAAATGCGAACGAACTAAATCTGAACAGCCAGTATACTGCGCAGTTTCCAGATTTCAAGGACGAAATGGTTTGTCGCAGCATCCTCGGATCATTCGGGTTCCCCAACATTTCGATTTTTCTTCTACCAGCATCACACATCCCATAGTTTCTTGGTATGAACAACCTCCATCATCGTCTTTGTGGGAATGTAGCTTGAGGCTACTGTGCCCGAATTTCGATATGCTGTAACTCATTCTCGAAGGACAGCCATGAATTGTTCTAACCCGCACTCATACAACCCAATGTGTAGGGGCCAGTCTGCAATGATCGTCAAAAATTCGTTTTTACTCTCCAGCACAAGGCACACAGACACTTGAAATCTGTTAGTGATATGTCTGTATCGATGTCACCGTCGTAAACATAATGTAAATTCATATCAACCATGCAAAACAGCACAAACATGTTTGCATTGTCGCTAAGAAGCAGTTTGGGTATGCGTAAATTAGTCTGGCCGAGGCAGACGTAGTTCACATTCGCATGACATCCTATGCTAAAGTATTCTTGAATACAAGTTTGTATTCTGCAGGCAATATCATCGAAGACAGTTATCGAGTTTGGAAGAGCTTTGCTTGAAGGCACCACCTTCTTATTTTCACTGCAGGGGAAATAACCCATTCCTTCCACTGCCTGCAGTACTTGTGGCAATCACTGGTATTCATATTTCGGTTGCTCGAGCAATTTTGAATATAGGCACACATTCTCGAACTGAAGACCATTCTCTTCTTCCCGCAAGCTCAGTAGAACACATGCTTTTCCACAGTTTTATGGTCCCACGATGACGAACCTCACAGTATTCGGAAATAGGCTTCCGTGTCGTGATTCGTGGGAGATAGCTTCATCTTCATCATGAATGCATATGGGAAGAGTAACATCTTGCTTGACTATATGTAAACTGTTTTCTTCTTCTTGGTTTATATCATACATTAGAATAGGAGGAGGAGTAGTTGGAAGTTGCATAAACAAGTCTCTTGATGACATTAAGCATATTTCCTTGGTAATATAATGTGTCTTCAAATTAGCACTCTGAGAACACTGCCTCTAGCAGAACTTGCACTGAAATGTCATATTTGAATATGACTTACATCTGTACTGCTCCAAGTCTAGAATGATATTGAAAGAAAAACTTATAAAAGGAGCATATTTATACATTTCTTGGTCAGTTCACCGCGATGCCTCGAAGAGGTAACACTGCAGATGGAAGCGGGATGGTTGATAGGGTGATCAATAATATACCATTGGAGCTGCACATTCCAGGATACAGGTTGTTCAGGCTAGGAATCCAGCTAGCTAAAAGGCTGTAACACAACAAGACAGGTATAAACGCCCTGGATGAGACATGCAAGCAGCACGACATCGCCTATTCCAGCACAAGGATCTGGAAACCCAACACCAGGCAGACAAGATAATTTCACAGAAGACCGACGAAATAAGAAAATCATCAGACACTAGATGCTGAGAAAATATAATACTGTGGGGTGTTTCCAACATGATGAAGGCTAAAGTTAAGATGGGCATGGGTGCAAAGTGGATTTATTCCCATTGTTTTTAACTGCACTTGGGACCCTCGAGAGCCTAATCGGAGCCGCGGGTGATATCGTCCGAGCTATCAACACAGCATCGAATGAACGGAAGCAGTTGTACGAGACACAAAGACACCATACAAATATGAAAGCTATAGCCATAGTTAAAAAAAGTCCAAGGCCTTTACCTAATACCATACACAATAGGAGGTGGAAGAGTGCAAAGGCGACGCAGCAGGAAGAGGCAATAATGAAATCTCTACCAAAACGACCACTCACTAACATGAATTTGGATCTGTTTGCAGCTGAATTGAAAATACCTCATTTTATAGGAGTGTTATGAGAGATCATTTGCACTCTAAACCCAAGAGAGAAGAATGTGCCATAATTAATCTGGACATGGCAGCCAGGCTTAGTAGGCACTGTGTAACTTACATAAAAAGGATAAACATACAGATAATCATGGCAGTTTTGGGAATTTGTGTCTTCTATCCGAACTGCATGAGTTTTTGAATTATACCAAACTAACATACAATTACGAAATGTACCAGATGCCTAACACGTGGTGCTGTGGACATTTGTGTCTACGTTTCCTGGTTCGCTCGTACAAAAATTATAAAAAATGGCTATACGCTATGAGAAAACTGTCAGTTATGTCAATAATGCTTGCCTTGAAAGGTCATAGCTCCGGCTTGCATGCAGTACATTTTCCGCCACTCAACCTGGAGGGGAAACGGAGCAAAGGCCTTGTCGATTTTCAAACATACAATGCGATACCGAACATCGATGAAAAAACTGCAAGCTGTACCTAGCAAAAAGTGGTAATGTTTCCCATGAGGTGTCGCTGCCAATAGACTCTTATGAAATAGACGGCATTGCAAGGTAGAATGAAAATTAGCTGTCCCCCCGACACATAAGTCAAACTACATGGAAATCCCAATACTCTGAAGAGTGTTATCAGATGCGGCGGACGACCTCCGACTTCAAAGTCCACCGACACGCTAAAATTAGCACACATAACATTTATATGCCTTATAGAAGAGTAAAACCAACATCTCAAAATCTAAACACGTTTTAAAAACACTTTAACTTCGGTTATTAATGTATCATCAGGACCACGTAACAAATTCATTCTAAACCCACAAACAGATCTATGAAACTGCTATAAATCTAACAGGTCGTAAACAAACACCAAATAACAATCGTGAAACGTAGACCTTAGCTCTGTTACGAATAATGTACCATAGCATGTCATATGGTTGTAACTTATATACTTGTTTCCAAATATGTGCAATATTTAATTATAGATTGAGAATAATTCAGCATCTTATCTTCAATTAAACCACAATATTTATCAACCATGATCCAAGTGGCAGAAATTACTTCAGTGTACATCAACCAACAAAAACAGTGTCCCTTAAATAATGTTATAAAATCAATAATTACCAAAACAACAACAAAAAATATTTTGCACACTTCGTAAAACATATATTGTTCTACTACTCTAATGCCAGACACAAGGCCACTATAATTATTTAACTGATTCTGAAGATGCTTGTTCTAGGCAAAGTTGACAGCGCAACATTTTAATAAGGAAAACCATCCTAGTAACTTTGCAAATTATAATGCTTAATTAATTACTAATTTTCCAGACATTAAAATAAATAAGAAACCCTTACATTACAGTTTCCACAATAATTAATATTTTAATTTTCTTTTTGAATATTTATCAACAAAACCAATTATTTCCTGCTAAGGGTAAACTCACAATTAAAATAGTCTTGCATTTAACGAATATTTTTCTAAAACTATGCTGATGGTTTTATCAACAAATAATTAAAAACCTGAAGTCCTAAAGTCCTGAACACCTGAAATCTTGCGAAGCCCTTAAGTACACTCCTTACAAGCTATTCGAGTTTAATTTTCCATACCTAATGAGTACTTTCTTTTGATAGCTATTTGACTCACATTTTAAAAAACTCATAAAATAAATCGTGATATTTTATGTTATAGACATTATAAATTCAAAGTTTTTCTATCGTCAAAACATTAGTCGTTGCCCTGAAGATACTCGAGAGTAATATAAAGTTCACTAAATCGAGCAGTTAGCTGTCACTCATTATTTACGAAGTCAACTGGGGACGAAATACTCCTTTTGACAGTAGAAATGGAGAATCCGGACAAATTGTCTCCGAGCAGAAACAAATACTCAGAACTTGTATTGGACCAGAACATCTTCAAAAGTTTACAAAAACAAAATTCTTCTAGATATTAAATAGCAAAACTTGTTTTCAAAATGAAAGTTTTTCTAAAATTTGGAAGAAAACCTCTTCCCCCTGGAACAGATAAAAATAATGCGGAAATCAATTACTCGTTCGAAAGTCAAACAAGAACAAGGCACTTCCTAGCGGAGATATGACTGATGCTGCACTCACCCATCTTAGAGGGAAGAGAAGAAACTGCTCACATGTTTCTCGGGGAAAAAAAAGTAATTCTGATTCCTAAGCTAGCAACCATCTTCGCTCTCTACCATACTACACTAGAAAGCTATGTTCCTGCAAATATCTCCCTCAATCGGGGAGCGCACGTCAAACACATCATCGTGCTTTCGATTTCGTGCAAAGAATACGAAGGATCGTGGCGTAGCTGTCGGCAGTGAACTTGCCCACTAGCACCCGGTGACATGGTGTCGACCCAAACTAAAATTGTTTGTACAACCCGACTGGATAGATAGCGCTGGGATGAACTGAAGCCAATCTGGGGATTGAAATAGGGATTCAGAAAGTCCGAACGACACACTTTTTGCAGCGGCTCTTGCCGAGGTATGCAAGGGATGAAATGAAACACTGAAATGTGCCGGAAACTACAACGGCAATGCTGTGCATGTCACTTAAGCCGGCCGTACACGATGCCCATTACGTAGCAGTTTCATACCCATCCTCTGCTAACGTTTCTGCTCCCGTGTACGTTACTATCCAGCCCCACCAGAGGGGTCTGGCTCCGGGTATAATAGTTTTCGTACCCATGGGCATGCTCGAAACGGTAATAGAACGTGTTATAATTTTCTGCCATACCCACGGAGCTGCTACAGACAAGATGGCGGACGCCCGAGAAGCAACCTCGAGTCGTATCCGTTTACGAAAAAATTACGGGTTCTGTAAAACGTGTTTATCTACCACATGAAACTTAATGTACGCGTAAGTAACGGGAAACGTTTCAATTAACTCCCACGGTCATAATAAAACAATAAACACGACTTTGAAAATACGTAATAACTATCGACTTTTATTGGATATATAACCTTTTACCAGTGGCGTGTAGTGAGTTTTTTTACAGGGTAAGCAATTTCTACTAACATGTACAACTTCCAACTTTGCTTACCCTCCACATGTATTTACGTTTTATAATACTTTACTCTAAGTATTAAAAACGGAGACGAAATGAATGTATAGTAATTAAACTGAATACTATTTAGACAGCGTATTTTATAAGAAAGCTCCCGTTTTCCGGAACACTTTCATCCACTTTCCAAGGAAAAATGTAGAACTGGAGGACGCAAATAGAACGATTGTTTACTCTGCCGAAGTAACGCGGTGGCGTGTTGTTGCTTGCGAGTTCGATTCATCGATAGTCGCTCCCGTTTGTGGAATAAGTACTAGATAGCAGCCCTATGCGTGTACAGTACAAGAGTTACAAAAACTCTGTTTCTCGAATCGGAAATGGGGAAACTCAGAATTAAATGTGTTTAAAGTTAAGGTGAAAACTACAAAGGGTCAAACATTTCCAATATATATAGGGTAAGCACTGCTTACCTGGCGTCTATGGAATGCACGCAACTGCCTTTTACACAGGTATCTTGCGAGTTGTGTCCGAAGCTAAGCAGGGCAACACCGACACGGTCCTTCATTGGGTAATTTCCTGTGTTTATGCAGCTCCCATCTTGCAGTGGTGTCGCTTACGAGTACGAAAAATAATTCGCGATGAACATGGAGATGTCAGCGACACGCACATGCTTCATTGCGATTTCTGCACCTTCTCCTCAGTTCGACGAAGAGCTGCGGCCTGGTTTGTACTTCACGGGATCAGTTTTTTGGTGGGCCGTTCGAGACCGGTGACAGTTCAAGACTTTTTCCAGCTTCTTCGTCAATATAGGTGGAGCATGGCGCGGCGTGGCACATTGCGCCAGTGGTACGGAAATCTTTTACTTTTATTCTGAAGTGTACGCCTACAGGAAGTGCATGTATATTACCGAGATTGGGTGTACGCCTTGCGCTGCCCACCCCTTGGTCCTTACAATTGTACGCCTTAATGTTCCAGTAGTAATCGTTGATAGGTGGAAGTGTTATAGGTCAGTGTCCCGTGTCGGGGTGTACGGCGTGCGCTGCCCCTCACGTTGAATAATTTTGTGTGTGTATATCTATATTTGTGTATGTGTGTATTTGTGTGTGTTTATAGTGGTTAGCGTACAATAAAGAAATTTAATACAAAAAAAAGTGGTTAACACGTACGCCTCACATGCCCAAGGTCCTCAGTTGTGCCATGTAGTGGATTGTGAGCTGCCTGCATAGCTGGGGCAGTTTTCAACACCAGAAGATACCAAAACAATAATATTCAATTATTGTCAGAAAACACTGACGTTTGGTTTTTCAACTTTGTCAGTAAAACCAGTTCACCAAATGTTCATATCGTTTTGTGTCCCCATATAAGAATTGTGTAGATAATTTATTGAGTATTTTGTTATTGTTTATATTGTGTGTTTGAATGTGTACTGTATAATAGGTTAAGGGTAAAAACACCTCTGTATATTGTTTGTGACAGTAAATTTATTTAAAAAAAAAAAAAAAAGCAGATTGGTGCACATGTTCGCGCAGCAAATTTTAAGTTTAAGAGTTCAAATCCCTGTGTCGCAAAACTTTTTATTAATTTTATATGATACATTATGGCTGTTTATAAATTCAGTTATTACCAGAAAACGCTTATTTTTGCAATATCTTCGTCTAAAAGTAATAATACAAACCAAAGTTAAATAAAAAAAAACACAGGCAGCCAATTGCACTGTGCAGTTACTTGTGTATTATTGCTTCTATCCAAATAAATTCTGGAAGTAAACGTTTTCTGACAATAACATAAGTTATAAACGACAATAATGTATAACATAAAATAACTAAACATTTCATTACATGATGGAGATTTGAACTCTAAAACCAAAAGTTTTAGGTTACAAACCCGTGAAACTTTCAAAACTCTAATAATCTCCTTAAAATAGGTATAAATCTCTGTTTCCCTAAGCCATTATGTGAAATACAGAACATATTTATTATTTTAAATCTCAAATACACTCCTGAACAAAAATTAACCAACGTTCCAACATGTGCATAAAACACTGAAATAGAGAACTTTCAGAAATGCCAGAAATGGCTCACAATCAAAATGCAGAGGTTTTGCTCTAAACCTTATGATAATACTGACGCTAATAATTGTACCGCAACATTAAACTCGGTCAAACTGAAAAACAATGTGCCACAGGATTTCGTTAAAATTCTACAACTGCACATCTCTTCATCAACAAACTTACAAAAAAATTACATTCTAAAGGTTGTTCGCATGTTATGTTGTATAATACTAACCTAAGTGATCTAGGTTCAGAGTTCGAAGTCGAAAATATGAAATGGGCAACACCGCTTTTCACTACTCTCATGGTCACCCAAGCACTTATTTAGTTTACTCTGAAAGTAAATGGGGAAAGGAGCGTTCTTCCAAAATTTCTAAAGCAAAGACATTTTACTAATTTAAATTATTTTTAATCAAACTCAAAGTATTAGTGGATGTAAGGATACGAATGATATTTCATTTCCCAGTATAGAAAAAGCATGAAGAAATATGGCAAATAAATTTAATTCAGTGATACGATCAATAATAGACTAAGATGGAATTGAACATTTGACTGTTTGCTATGAAAACATCAGGGAAAGGAAGATTATAACATTTTCACGTAATAAGGTCAGTTTTTAATATACTGTTACTGAGTGAATGTTAATACAGATGGACGTGTTTTAGCGAAAGGAATAGGAAACAGCAACAACAGAGTTACTAATATAATAAATTATATTTGTATATATATATATATATATATATATATATATATATATATATATATATATATATATATATATATACACACACACACACACACACACACACACACACACATGTTTATACTATGTATGCAATACGCACATATTAGGAACAAAAATTATTTGGTTTATATTTTCAAAGTATTACTTCATTTAATTTTAAGTTACATTTGCAGTGCATAAAAATCAGTTGTAATTAATGTGTAATAAATATGTATACGGAAATTATGCAATGTATAAAATAAAGTTTTTATTTAACACTTTATTATTTTAGACAGAGCTTGAAAAACAATGGGAGGAACTTTTGTAAAGCCAACTGTTGACGAAAGTGGACAGAAATCAATCGCGATTCTGGAGCTTCAGTATGTTGCACTGCCCGATCAGGATTTCCAACCTGAATGTAATATGTTTGATAGTTGGTACATTCAGTATGTTTTTAAAATATTAGTAAGTACGGTTAACTGTATTCGAAATTCCACTGTGTATTATTACTCATCAATTTATAACACAAACACTCAAAACTGTATTTTTACAGGTGTCAAAACTTTTATTCATGTTGTATATTAAGGTTGAACGTAATTTGAATATATTTCACATATTATGTGGTTTATCGTGTGATTTGTTAGTCTAACATATATAATATAAACTTATCAATGTTTTATTTATTGTAATATTTTATATATACAGACGTCAAGTAAGACTGCAGTTCGTTCACCGCCCTGTCAAACCATCTGTAGATAAAAATGTGTTATTTCTTGAATGATTAGATTGCGAATGAGGAGATTTTATGGAATATTTACATTCAGCAAGTAAGAAAAATCTATACAATATATCATATGCAATATATTCTCAGCTATAGACTTTTCACGGTAAAGTTAGCATTTTTGAAAGCCCTCTCATTTTTAATAATAGTCTATAAATGTATTTGATATTAGCCCTAGACATTAACTTCCGAGTGCGGTGGAATATACGCACAGAAGCAGAATACAACATAAATAAGAAAGGGAAATTAATCAAAGAGACCTGAAATAGATAAAGAAAAGGGTTTGGCTCATTAGAGACGTCATAATTGATATATTCTACATAAATATATAATTACTAAATGCTGTTCTCTTTTCTGCATGACTCCTCCGCTTGCTTTAATTTTCTTCAGTTGCTGGAATATATTCATATTCTGTTCTTGCAACAGAAACATTAGCATGTATTTAATATATTTACCCCTAGTATTTAAAATATTTATTGTGCAATACAAATGCTGCAAATATAATGATTAGAGCACAACATAATTTTACTCCGATGTCGAAAGTTAGGCCGGGAAATCGTTTTTCACCACGACGAATTTTCTTCCAATTGCCAAATAGCTTTTATTAAATGTTCAATTATATTATAAACTCACTTTGTAGATGTTTATTCGTGGAGTACAGAAGTTAGGAGATACCTACAACATTGACAGCCATTATTTCCTAAAATAAAAATCTGCGGGAAAGTCTTCTGTTTCGACTTCATCATGCATTGGTGGCGAATTCGAAAAAAAATAATAATAATATTGCTATCACGGAAATATTCTAGATATCTTGTTACAATGCTTGGAGAGCAAACATTCGGCATATCAGATGTGTTTGATATTTAATTAAAACCACCCATACCTCTTCGTGTACATGTCTGCACTGTAGCCTTCAGATTATCTTATATATATATATATAGGCATGCAGAAAATGGCTCCTAAAATATCCGGAAAACCTAATACGTCAAAGAAGCCTCACATGATTATTTTCATTTCGTTTTGTTCCCTGAGAATTTTAATAATCTCTTGTTCCAATGCAGCACTTCAACTCGAAACTTCGCGAATTTCTCTGTAGGCCATCGCTACGTCCACTATAAATTCACCAGCAATTATTTGGAAGAAAAAAATCTCATGTATTTATTGGTTTGTTTCTCCTAGATTGTTTCCTTTTTAAATTATTACATTTTATTGTCATCAGTAGGTTCATCAATAAAGTCAGATATCTATATAAAGTTCCCAACGCATAGATTACTAGGAGTGTGCAAATTTGTATATACCCGATGTGCATGGTGTTCCGAAAGCCCCATTACCCCCCCCCCCCCTTCCCCGGAATGGGTGACAGACATGCAATATGGTATTGTTACGAGACGTGTATGATAAATCAGATATTTCTCTTGTTTCAGGTGATATAACAACTGGACAACGATGGGTGATGAGTCGATTACACCCTAGAGGAAAGGTTCGTCATAAGTACATGGGCTTATGAACGACAGCACACCAGGAAGACAATGAAAGAGATCCAAAACGATTTCAGGATTCGGTTCAATAGGGCTTCACCGAAACCAACGGTCCTACGATGGGAAAAGAAACTGTTACAAACTGGTTCCATTAAAGACAGGGCCCTCTCTGGAAGATCAACAACACGACATGAAACATGTGCTGAGGTTGCAGCGTCGGTTGAACGTTCACCGAAAGAGTCATAACGAAAGCAATCCCAAGAACTGAGTATCCCACTAATGACACATTGAGACGACATATGGCAGATGATTTATCATTAAAAGCATACAGACCCAGTCTCGTAAACGAGTTAAGTGATAATGACTTGGAGACCCGACGTGACGCATGTGCGCGATTACTGGAGGTTTTCGATACACTTCCTAAGCATGGAACAGTGATGTTCTCAGACGAATGTGCCATCTACCGAAGCGCAAAATATAGGAACATTTATTTCTGGAGTAAGGAGAATCCGCATTTCTTTGAAGAGGTGGAAATGAATCCACCTCATGTGATGGCTTGGGCGGCACTATCTGCCAGGCATCTGGTTGGTCCGTACTTTTTTGAAGATCCAGCGACTCGTGCGAGTGTGGCTGTCCATCATGTTATGTATCTCTCCATGTTACAACTCGTTTGTACCTCGATGGGAACGTTTGGGACTTCTTGCTAACATCTGGTTCCAATAGGATGGGGCACCAGCGCATTTCGCGATACATGTAAGAGAATACCTGAATGATGGATTAGACGAGGATCACCAACTTTACCAGCACCTCTGAAATGGCCACCCCGCAGTCCAGATCTGACATCCTGCGATAGTGCATTATGGGGGCATATCAAACATCTTGTTTGCAAAACGTGGTACGAGACGACAGAGGAACTTAAACAAGCTGTTCGACATGCATTTGCTACCATCACACCTGCCATGTTAGGGAGGATTTCACATCGTTCTTGGAGGAAAATAATTATATGCCATGAACACGAGGGTGTGCACGCAGATCCTCTGGAGTAAATGATGGCCACATATCTTATTTATCATACATGTCTTGGTAAAATAACATATTGAGAGTCTGTAACCCATTCCGAGAGGGGTAACGGGACTTTTGGAACATTTGTGTGTGTGTGTGTATATATATGTATATATAAATTACTACTGAAAATATTATAAACAGTCAAAACAAAAAGTTAAGTGAATAATTAATTAGCCTAGTTTCCTCGAAGTTAATGCAAGTCATTTTGAATTAGTTCTTAAAAGCTTAGATGGTACATAGGTTAGGACGTCTTGTTGAAAGAGATATCATTGGAGATGGAACCAGATACATACGCAACATTAGTGAGACGATTAAAAATACAAACTTGCTTGCTTTACCGTGACTAGAACATAGAACCCTCGTATCGTAAGCTGCGGCAAGCAAACAACTTCATTACGGAAGTAGGATTAGAAGATTTAAGTTCCATTGTAATATTTCTAATGTTTTTATAGAAAGGGTTTACCAACGTGAAATATTTTCAAGTCACTTGGATCATGTTGCTTTACGTGACCACCTGTAACACCCCTTGTGTGCAAAGTGTGGTGGACATTAGTTGATTGGTTCCAAAATAGGACATAAATGTTCAATTTTCTCATCTGATAATATCTTACAAAAAGGTGGGCAAAGAAATTCTTAGAGGTCTGTCAGCATATAAATTTTGGTTGACTTTTGTTAAATTGTGTATTGCTGCCATTTTTTAAATGCTTGAACAACTTAAACCACGTATTTTTACATGGTCTCCTTAAACACTACTTGTATGCAAAATTTGCTGAGACTCGGTTGATTGGTGATTTCTAATGTGCTGCTATCATACAAACTGGCGGAGAAAAGTGACTTTGTAATAGATACTCGCATCTCAGAATGCTAGGTTGAGATTGGTTTTATGGTTTCGTTGATATAGCATACTAAGCCATAATGTTTATATGGTCACCATTTTGAAAATATGTGCCTTATTTTTTTTGTTGTGTATATTAGCATGGCCTACCATAGCATTACTTAAATACTTAATTTGGTTGAAATCGGTCGAGTAGTTTCCAAAATATGATGTAAGAGTTGAATTTTTCATGTAGTCCTGTCTTACAAAATGGCGGCAATATCAATATTCCTCGAAAACTTGAGGGCTGATTCAGAATTCATGGCAACTATTAAATATCTCCCGAAAATGATCCAACACATGAAATGTACTATGTACAGATGAAAGTGTACGACAGGTACGTTTTATAGTTGACACCGCATAGGGCACGGATGCAGTAATGTACGGCAAGGAACAAAGACAAACATGGCTGTCTGAAATAACTGTTCAATTTATGTATTCTCGTACACTCTCTATATACACATTTGAATGGGTATGCATCGTACATGTACACGCTGTTTAATATCTTGGAAAGTAATCTTAGAAGTTTTTCACTGTTCGTCAATGTGTGCTATCCCACGTCGAACCGCTGTAGTCTTTAGATGGGATTTAAGTGAATCTGTCCGGTTGTAAGCACGTTTCCTATGTCAGTTATCGGATAACAGCGGTGCGAAATGGACGTAACCAAAGTCAACCAGCGTGCGTACAAGATAGCCATACGCTGCGGCCGCAATGCTCGCGAATGACATGCAAAACTATGGGAAGCGTTGGGTAATCGCCTAAACCTTATTGTACAGTGGCAAGGTGGATAGAGGATTTCAAACAGGGAAGAGAGTCAACAGCCGACCTACCTAGCAGTAGACATGCTGTGTCAGCTGACCACGACGTACGAGTAGCTGTGGTCGATCATTGCATAATGGACGACACTCGCTGGTCTGTTATGGAATTAGCACAGCATACAGTTATTCCTGCATCGCCAGTGTGCCGAATTCTACGGCAGGACTCTAATGTACGGAAGATTTGTGCCAAGTGAGTGTCACATCACTTTACTAATGCAGAGAAGTGGGCCCAATATGAGACATGTATCAATCTGGAACGCTTTCCCCGTGAAGGTAATGGCATGCTGAACAGCATCATTGAAATTGATTAAACATGGGCACGAGCAAACGAACCCGAATTGAAGCGACAGTACAATGAATGGTGTCATCCTGGATCACCACAGAGACGCGAGGTAAAACAAAACCCATTACCTACAAAGCTGATGATCATTTTGGCATATAACAGTCGAGGTGTTTTAAGGTGTCATCCAATTCGCGAGGGCTGTATTGTAAATGCAGAGTACTGCCTGTAGTTTCTGCGGTGCCATCTTCGTCGTACAGTTCGAGAGAAACGTCCTGAACTGTTGGGTAACGCTATAGTCTTACATGACAACACTAGACCCCCTGCAGCAGGTAGCGTTACACTGTGTTTACGGCGTTGGGGGTAGAAGGTGTTCCCACACCCTCCCTGTTCTCCCGACCTTTGTCCGTGTTACTACGATCTTATTCCCACAGTGAAGGGGCCATTGCGTGTTAAACGCTTTGCCAACAAACAAGACACCGTCACAGCATTTCGACAAGAGGTAGCGCACATTGACGAATCTCATGCAGCGGTTGGTGTGTCCCGTCTGCCTCATCGCTGGCAACGAACCGTGGACAATCTCTGAGACTACTTAGAAGGATGTTACACATCTCACACACGTACGATACGAACCGGTTAAAATGAGTATATAAAAGATGTACGAGATTAGATCAATTAAACTGTGATTTCAAGCAGCCATGTTGGTCTTTGTTCCTTGCCGGACATTCTTGCATCCTTACCCCATGTAGTGCCACCTTTAAAACGTACTTTTCGTACACTTCCCACTGTACATAGTACATTTCCTGTGTTTGATCATTTTCGGGAGATAAACAATAGTTGTCCTGTCTTCTGAATCAATCATCTTATAAAAGTCAAATGTCCTTATGCTAAGTACTCTGTGTGTACCAAGTTTGGTGAAATACACTTAACGGGTTTATACGTGTTTCATGGGTGGGGCCACACACACACACATGCACACGCGCAAATACATAGACAGGTTATGTAATTAGTACGTCTTTCCTTCCGAAAATACTCAACAAATATTTTTGATGCCAAATGTGTATTTCATATAGATTCTGGTGTCGTGGCATATTTTTATTTAAAGGAGTAAATTAAAATATTACGATTTTTTAAAAAGTGTATAGTTATCATCGTTCTTGCTTGCGATTAAATATCATATTCGCATGCTAAGGTCTACAATGCATAAGAGTGAAGTGTTGTTCACAAAAACTTCTAATTATTGTGCTTTAAGAGCACAGTATGAATAACGAGGTGGTACTGTCATGCTCATATTAAAACTTTCGTATAACATTATTCTTCTGTGCTGTTTTTCTAGCTGTGATTTCCTAGAACACTGTTACCGAACTATTACAATGCCGACAAGTTTTGAATTTTTTTTCTTATGAAATATTAATAATTGCATGCAGCGTTTATTAATAATATGTTATCGTCTTTTTTTTATTATTCATTTACGGACTATTTCTTTCGGTATCCTCTCCATTGTATAGATATTACGCTTCATCGTATAAATATTCCAACAGTCAACTATATTATTTCAGTTTTCAAGATTATTCTTGTTTTAGTACCGCATTTAATTATTATTTATTTGTTCAGTATCGTCTCAATAATGAAATAATATAAGATCGTAAAGAGTTAAATTCTATATATCTACCTACAGCACCACGAAGCCCACCGCTATTCGTTATGGTTCCATAAGCAACATTACCCGCGCCCCATTGGAAAGGCAGAGTTATAATAAAGTTTTGCTTTCAGGTTGCATGTATGTAAGCACCGATCAATATGTCATATGTTGCAAAAAATTATTCTGGCTTCGCCACTCGCGGCTCGTGTTGATACTTATCTTCGGATGGAGTCCTTCTATGACATTCTTCTTAAAAATAATTATAGACACCTGTAATAACTAGACCCTATTTAAAACATACTTTTGTTCGCAACTGAGTAGAATTTACCTATTGCTTCCTTTAAAACACTAATACGAAGTGAGAACTATGCGCCGAATCCCGTTAACATTAACTCTCAAAAACTGCGCCAACAAATGTTCGATTAGCATGATGAACATTGAGGGTTGCCATCCCAAATATTCTTGAAGGAATGGTGGTGAATATACCACGGTATAACATTTAAAACGCTTTCCATCAAATGCGAGTCTACATCACAGTTAACACCTACTAAAAGTTCCTAAGTTTAAAAATAAAATACCCATAGTTAAACGACTATTTGGTACCATCTGTAAAGCGCTGTTAACACGTCTCCATTTACTTTATAAAGTGACATATAATACTCGCCTTTACTAATTTTTCGCATCCTATCTGGAAGCGTGTAAACAGCGGGTGAGTGGGAACTCGTTTAATTAAGCAGACCACCGCTATCAGTGTTTGATATTCTGCACTTTGTAGGCGAGTTTTCCGTCAACTTAATCATTCAAAACAGATTGATCTGAGGTCCACAATCAGTTGTGTACCCAGTACAGCCAGAGTATTTAGTGTTATCGTAAAACAAATTCTATATTATAATATACAACCTCATGAAATATCGATTAGACTAGGTAACCTGACTGAGTCCCTCGAGCTATTTTGGAGAAACAAATAATAATTGAGCTGATACATTCAAGCAAACGTATCTCGAAATTGCGATATCATGAGAGGAACATTTCAACCACAGCTGTTTCTAGACATTATGCATATCGTCTCTTAGATAATCCCATAACAATTATTTGTGACAAGTGCACGGTGTTACTTTTCGTAGACGAAAACAACACTGACGTGTATAAACCGCTGTGCAGTACAAACTAGTCTCACTTCAATAACCAGTGAACGTTAAAGTAGCAGTTCGCCAAGTCGGAGTGTCTCTCGTACCGTGATATTAAACATCTCACTTTCCGTGGAGAAGAGAAGATTTTGAAAACTGAGATTGAGTAACTTTGCTTGTTCAGGAAAAAGATGGAAAGCAACATCGATGGTGACGATCAGAATGAAAAGAGCAGCTATCTTTGTCCGCGGCCACCATCAATCATCGTCTGTACGTTGATAGATGAGATCTTTTGTGGCTTAGGGAAGAAAAGATACCTCCTTACACCCTTAGCAGGTTCCAATCGATTTTCAAGAACCCTTATGATTAATGGTGCTTCATGCTCGTTTATAATCTGCAACTTTCACGTGAAATAAGAATAAACAAAAAAAAAATCCCTCTGTTCAGAATAAGGCGCGTAATAATTCGCGGCATTTTCGCGAACACTATGCGAAAGTTTCTTTAAAACGTAATGGTCTATTTCAGTATAGGACATGTTTGTGCCTGGCAAATGGCGTAATAAGAGTCTAAAGCCGCGGTCATACGGGATAAATAAACGCTTACTTGTCTTCAAACATGTTCAGCTCTGTGCTCTCTTACATTGGATCCAAACTTATTCCGATAGCAGTCTCTTCCTGTTCGAAGTAAACTAGTTGTGTAAGCACACGAGAATGAATTTCCTTCTGTGTAGCAACTCTTATTGGTTGCTATGAAGTAAATAGACTGTGTGGTTAAGATGGCTGAAATTAGCGAGATATTTTCCAGTCGTTAAAATAAACAAAATGCCCTCATGAAACAATTTATCTTATACAGATACAATCAAAGTAAGGTAAGATCTATTGAAATTAAAAATACTTAACCTTAATAAGTATCGGAAACGATTATAAATAATTACGAGATTGAATTTTTTAAGTTCAGAGTGCGATGGACACCCGCATTTTTTTTTTATAGTCATTTGCGCGAATACGCGGGTCTGGGCATATAAATGTTCTGGAAATACGAAGTTTTGTTGGGAAAGATAAAAAACAATTATATATGGCCCTGTTTTTCTTTTACTTTCTTCATATTACGTGTATTCTTGGAAAGAAATCGTGAAAATGTTCAAATATCGCATTTTTAAAGCTTACTTATGCAGTTTCCTCAAGCGGCAAGAAAAATGTATAAAGATACGGACTTAGTTTAATCTGTGGGCTTTCATCGCATGTAATAAAAGCCCACTGCTACAGATCTAATGTGCACAGTACAGCGTTACGCCGCAAACACTGCACGCCTTGCGCGTAGGAGCGATGAGGCACTAGAAGTATGTGTTAGTGTCGCCCGTATCGCTCAATTGCTTGTTGATCTTGGACGCGGGGTTCCTACGGAGGTCCATCCCACTCTTAATATTTCATTTGTTTTGCTTTCATTTATAAAAGTGTAACACATTTAACTTCTGTTCGCAAACATAATCAAAAATGGCTGTCGAAAGAATTTGTAAGAAACATGTTTAGGAAAAAGATGTGGCCACGATATAAAATATTAAAATTTTAAGTACGTAATGATTCTAACATTTTTATAATTATTTTCCTACAGTTAACTTTTACCATAGACTATTCACGATAAAGTGAGCATTTTCGAAAGTCGTCTCATTCGGAATAATAATAAAAAATATATATTATTTTATCCTTATACGTTAACTTCTGAGCGCTATAGACACTCTGTTTACTACTTACATGACAATGTTCTCAGATTTACCTCCGCGAGAGCGCAGCACTGACTTTGTCGAAATAGGGGGGTTAAAACGGCATCAACAACACGCAGGGAAGCTGTGTATCATACGGATACGAGTGTTTGAGCTTGCAGTATAAATGCACGAGATCATGGAGTAGTTAGGTGATTTTAAGTATCCTTATAATTGAGTGCTCGGAAATAGTAAATGTGAAATATTTAATGGACTATGGTGTTGCGTCTCATAATAGCAATGATGCATATATTTAGGCAATCTGGCTTCAAACCGCAAAATGGATGAACATCTTCATCAGATATGGTACTAACACTGGAGACCAACCTGAGAAATATATCTTGTAGTTACTCGTGTAAAGCAGTTAAGGTGAAATGTAAACACATAGCCGCTGTACTCGTGTAACTGAACACGTATGTCTTACTAATGTATCTTACGTTCGCTGTATAGTTGTTAGTATTAACGGTAATGATTCACATATGACACATTGATAAAACCGAGGCTTGTGAAATGAATTTACAATAGGAAAGCTAGTAAGTTATGTTTAGGATTATGTAGTAATATTAGCTGTCTTATGGAAGTGTCCCAGAGACAAAGTTTTAATTATCCAGTGGAATTCAGTTGTTTCTAGGAAGTGTTTATTTCCTAAATACTGGTTTTACCATTCAACCTTTTTTTTCGTCGGCAAAATGTAAACAAAATTAGCTGTCAAAACAGTACACAAACTTTGCATGGTGTTCTATAAGGACTATCATTACAATACATATATAAATATATGTGTATACTTATATACATATAAGCATATACATATATATATACATATACACACAAATATATCTACACACATATATACAACATAAATAAAACTTGTTATTTCGTCTATTAATGCCTCAGAATTTTTTACAACATACCTGAAAACTGCTTGCTTATAAAAATGGAATCAATTACATTCACATTGGGTTCACAATAGTTATGCAATTTTCATTCATTCACACTGGATGTACAATCAATTTGTATTTTCTATGTTTTTGAGAGAAGTCTTCCAAATGTAGATTGAATGCAATATGTCTTTATCTGAGGAAGGTTATGTTGATCAAACCATTACTATGGTTACCAGATGTAGCCCAAATTGAATAGCCTCCCCCTTTTTTTATATAGCTGGGATTTTCCATTATTTCATCTTAACATGAGCATTGACGACATTTTGTTATTCAGCAATTGAGCCCACAAATATGTAATTGTGGTTTACAACATTCGAGTAACAGTTAATTATATTTATGCTCGACTTATTTGCAATTTACAGTTGCAATTTTAAAATTAATACAATACATAGCCACAACATTAAGTTGTCTCCTTGGGTGTGTAAAAATTTGAAACTTATTTGTAATTTTGTTGGTACTCATCTATTTCCACAATATAATTTCTACATGCAAGACAGATGATTTCCTATTGTGTTGTAAACTATATTGCCATCACAGAAAAAAAAGCACTAGAATTGCAGCATAGAAGCGAAGATCATGTACATGCCTCCAGTTAGAAGCATTAGCGTTCTGAGCTGATCCCAAGGTTTCTAATCATAAAAATTATTTCCCCAACTCTAATATCCACCTAACACATCTATTTGGGAGATGTTATAATGTCATCAAAAAATAACGCTTTTGACACCTTTATAACAAATCAAGCACAGTAGGCTTACTGCTGGTCTATACAGATACCTTGCTTGCCTGTGAAGATCAATACATTAATATACAGTTTGCTCGTGTGACTCCATGATGATACACTGTATACTGTTTAAGGTGATTTAATTTAGCAGAAATAAAAAGAATGGAACACCTTTTTAAATTTCATTTAATTCACAAATATGGAGTGCATTTTTTTAACAATTTCTAAACCAAAGATGATAAATACATATATTCAACTTTTTCTGACCGTTTCCTTGATCTCATGAAATGCAGTACTTTCCTACTACAGTAAAACCTTGCTGAGAAGTTTCTGAAATGACTCACAAATTATTGCTTATTAACCCAGAAAACTGTAGAAAAGTTGTTTGGCTATATTTTACATACACCAGTACTCAATTATGCCAGATAATCCAAACTAACAGATCCATTAAACTTCGGCATGGTCTAAACACAGTATTCCCAAATGCGTGATTATTCTCATTCCATACAATGAACCAACACCTAAAAAAAAATTTTATTGCAGTGACTCCAACTGAACTCTGAAATTTTTTATACGTATCTATAAAAATAACTTGTGTGCACTGCAACTTCTTTCTTTACCTTAACTTACAACATCATTTTTAGATGATTATGTTGTGAAGTAGTGAAACAACTCACTGCCTTCCACCACTCAGCAGCAATAAAGAGCTCAGACGTTAAGCATCATTCGCAAACTACCTTTATCTCGAAAATATAATTACTCACACCTTTTATTGCTGTACCATCCAATGCTCAGACCTCCTGACATCAGGTAACCTAAATGTCAAACTGCACGGTACACTTAGGTTGAATCAGTCACTTAGGAAGCAAGCATGAGCTATGTCATTTCCAATTTAATTACATGAAAATATGCCATTCTACACTTTTAAACAATGAAAGGCCCCAAAAGAATACATTAAAACTATTCTATTAATTGCATCATGAACATTAATACTTGATTTTGACTTTTTAATACATAGCATAACTTTCTAATATCGTGGCATTATAATATTTTTAACACTTGCTTATTTGTATAAGCATACTAAACCATTAACAATATGTATAGAATTTCTACTTCACTTTAAAATTGTGCACGCATTTGACATTGCTCAACAAACACACTAAATAACTTTTTTTATGAGATTTGCTGCTTTTTTGCTGGTATGTCATACATTTAAAAACTTGTTTGAATTCCTCAAGTTAACATTATCCTGGATTTCAGCCGTATTTTCTTTGGTGCCAATTCATACCTGCACAGCATAAATTTCCCTCTGTTTTGGATCCTCTATGACGATGGTCGCTGAGGCACGACACCAATGTCGTGAGGGCTGTGGTTCAATTCCCCCCCCCCCCCCCATTCACCACTTCTAACGACATACCTCAAATTTCTCACCAAGTATCGTGTTGGTTGTCAAGTGGTCAGGAGCCCACTATCGTCTTGAAATCATGTCGCCTTAAGCAATACTGTGCAAAACCAGGCGACATAAAAACCCACCTTCGAAATTTGCACTTTTTCCTCCCCCTCACTTACCTGAATGTTGCAATATTTACCCATGGTATCTTCTCAAAAAAATTGTACAAAGTGTGTTTGTACATTAACAAATTTTTACAGTAAAATTATGTGGAGAAAATACTTTTCTTGTGAAGAAATAGCTCTCTGCATATAAAAAGTGAGAAACCTGCATTAATTGGACCTAAAAGGCACAATTATACAATAATTCCGATACCTAGCTGGTGACATGGTATTTGAAAAAAGTACTAACTAGGTACTGACTAGGTTAGGGATTCCTTGAAATTTATATTTTTAGAAATCGCAGACACTTGCCCACATTGTGTAATACAAATAAATTACTCCTCAAACATGCTTTAATTTTCCAAAATAATGGAAAATATGAATAAGTAATATGTACACAGCGGTATGCTGGAACGCAATGTGCCATAACGCAGTCCTGGCATTGAGTACTGAAAATTGTTATAATGCCCAAGCATCATATATTTTCAATCAGTAATTATTACTATTGTTTTCAATGAACTTGGGAAAACCAAACCACAACGACTGAAAATTTGTAATATTTTTATACCGTATATGATTTTATAGATAGGAAGGAATATTTTGTAAATTAAAACATAAGTATGTGTAACTACCATCTTAGCATAGTTTGCAATCAAATTCAAACTCATAATTGACAAAATTGTAGAATTCCCCTCGACCTCCACCTTAACCCAGTCCTCTGTTCCCACGCCAGCCTATCTGCAAGGTACAAGGTCAAACTAACTTGTGTGTTTAGTGTTCAGTATGTAGTATTCAACTAAAATATTAAAAATAAAATTTTTACTTTAATACACTTTATTTGTGGCATAAAGTTACAATACACAGTATTTATCTAATTCTTTCATTTAACCAACTAGAATTACGAATTGAGTTTCCCCCGCCCCCCTCAATTTACCACCAAGTTCAACACGTCTCGGGACTGTTACATTCCTATATGATCACACCCCTGGCAATGCATCTTGTCAAGTGATACACATTTACATTTTCTATTTTGGTAGCCTACATGGTAAAACTATTTACACATGTTAAAACTGCCACACAATGTGCAACAAATTATCAAAAGAAAAGTATTTTCACTTCCAATTTTGAAAATTGACTTTCAAGAATGAAGTTAGACAAAAACATGCTGACCTCTAACATCAACTTCTAAACACACTTGTGCAAATCGCCATTCTCTGATGGCCCAATGCCCACTGATGGAAATGAAAAGATTGATTAATTGACATTCAATCGCAAAACAAGACAGATCATCTGTCTATGTAGGCTCTCAAGACCTCGCTGTTAAGAGCCGCCCAAATCTCTTCACTCACTCAACTGTCGATGGCTTTGTGATGCAAATACAAAATTTTCAGAAATGAAGGGAAAAATTCTTGTCTGAATACAGATTCCCCTGACTTTGCCGTAACTAAGTACAGTGCATCAACTATTGACATACTAATATGAATATTCCAAAGGGATTTAACGTAATTCCAAAACATTACAGGTTCCAGTCACACTTCATATTGGTTGGTGTATTATTCATGTTTCCAACCAAAATTATATAGTTACTTTGAATGCTAGCTTTATAAAAAACCTTAAATTATATTCTGATAGTAACCAAAACACTGCCCTTTTCGACTGACACAGCACTACCTTATCACAAGCCGATCTGTTTTGGAATTTTGTGTAGGTATCTATTGACAATCTCATGTGAATGGAATTTTCTTCATGAGATGACAAATTAGATGAAGGGCTACATCAAAATTAATTTGATATCTTTAGCCGTATTAATTTTACTGGCATTCATGCTTGGAGTTAATAATTGAAATGTCATTTATTTATAGGACTTTTACATTTCAATATGTAGCATGGTCATTAACAGGCATAAGCATACTAAAACTCCATGAAAATTAGTTAAAGAATTGCCAATAGTCTTTGATAAGTAATCCTCATAACACCTTTTATAATTGCATTATCCTGTATTCACGCAGCTAACATTTTTATAGTGAGAAATTATTTACAGTTTCCCAGATCTAGGGAAAAATCCCCTCACTTTTATCTGTTTTCCCCCTAAGTGGACATCCTGACTTCATGCATCTGACCACAATACGAGGGGTCAATTTTGCGTTGCTTCCAATTCGAGTGGTACTGCAAGAGGTTCTTCCTTTTCCTCATCATCGTCAGAACTGTCCGCAGTTCAATGACCACAGGCTGTATAGCCATGCGGCTGTCGATACGTAACTCCCTCACAGACTCCTGGACAATCAGCCGTTCTGTGTGTGGCACATAAGTCTTCCCACCTGGAAATAAAATATTAAATGAACTGAAACACTGCACCATCACATTCAAAATATACAAGTAATATTATTCATCTTACTTTTCTGGAGTTACTTGACACAGTGCTTCACACCACGTATTCCACACAGCCTCTTCGTCAAAGCGGTTTCCTCTGCCAGTGTAATTATAAAAGAACCTCTTGCAGTCACTCCACACCAGTTCTATTGGATTGTAGTAGCAGTGATAGGGAGGAAGTCTCAACACAATGTGGCCAGCATCAGTGATAATCTGATCATCTCTGTGTCTGAAAATAAAGAAGTAAGCATTACTAGACAAAAGGTTCCTAATCAATGGTTGTTATTATACTACAAAGTTTTCGAAGTTTTTTATTATTATACACTCATTGTTTAGGTGGTTTGTACAGCTTAGCAAGTTCATATAGGTGCCGGTGGGTATCACTTGCGCTGTGAGGGATTCCTTTCTTTGTCAACCATGAGGGCAGCTCTGCCTTCAGCCAGGACGACGTCGACAATTTCTCCACCTGAAATTATTTATTTTTTGCATTCTTATAGACTAAATTTATCACCAACAAAATGACACTAACATTTGGGGCTGGGTTGGTGATTACAAACAACAGCAATTCACATTTTCCATGCCTCCAGAATGCAGCACCGTATTGGCGAAAATGGCCATTATAGAGGGTATAACGAGATGACAGTTACATTGAACGTTCCAGTAATACACGACTTTGTGTTTGTTTGCATATATATATTTGTACGAGACACAGGAATATTTGAGAATTTAGTAGAATTGCATTAACTAACACCAACACTTCTAACAACTAGGTTATTTCTTGTGCTCTTTTCTGTGTTGCTTGCATTGAGCTGTCCCTACACCCGTTTGAGGTAACTTTGAACTATTTTGGGGCTCTTTTTAAACCGCACATGTTATTTACTAAATTGGAAGATTTGCAGCCTCACTTTCTTGTGGAGACTTCTTTGGTCACAATTGTTTTATAATGACTAATAGTATGCAGTGTTTCTTTGAAATAAAATCAAATATGAGGTTCAATGAAGTAATGGCTGTAAAATGTTGCCCCCTTTGTCTGTACTGATATTAATGTAATCAATTAACCAACCTGCACGCTGCGATAATATGCATTATCCAGAACAATTACTGCAGGTCCTTTAATTATGGACAGCACCTGCTCTGCCAACCATTGCTCAAATTTTTCGGCATTGAGGGTGCCATGGTAGTCACCTACATTGGTACATGGAGCAGAAACGACACCTACACTTTCAACAGAACCTTGTTCCGACCCGGCATGGAAGACAATGAATCTTTTTCCTTGGTCCAAGTTGCGGTGTTTGCAGATGAAAAGGGTCCCATCCTGCCATGACTTTTGGATGACACCTGATGATGTAAAAGGAAAGACAGCTGCATTGTAATCAATGTTTAATGCATGATTTGCATAATAAAATATGGCATAATTGAATGGCCCCATAGTCTCATTGCAACATCATTGTATAAATATATAAATAATTCATTCTAACTCGCTACACGACTACAGTAGAACCTCAACTTTTACATTCTTTTCATTTACATTTTCTCATTAATAACCCATTTTATTTTGACCCTAACATTTGCCCTATTATTTTTAATGTTTGTTAGTCCTGTAATTCATACTGTAATTCATAATAACTTCGCTCGTATTACACTTTTGTTTATCCACATGACCAAAACAAAATGTTAAATTCATTTGTTGTCAGCATGCTCAAAGAAATTTTGTTATGTCTGTTGTCAAATAATTTATTCTGGGCCCTACGCAGGAGTTTACAAAAAAAAATGTTTTCATTGTTCTTACATAGATTGATGTTAGATTAGAATCAGTGATTACATAGCAGTAAGGTGGTTCCAAAAAGTGGTTTCTTCTACAACTAAGTAGGTTGTATTTTCACCCTGCAATTTTCGCAACTGAAACCCTTCTCCCATCCCTCCCCCATCTCCCTCCCGGCAACCCCCCCCCCCCTTTTCCCAACCCCCTCACCGTCGGGGAAACAATTTGTGACTTGTTTTGCAAAGCAAACTGTTTCTATTATTTTCATTATAACATTTAACATTACCGAAAAATTTATTTCTAGTACACCTACCTTTTAAAAATAACCACGTTTAATCGAGAAACACAAACGTCCAGCCTTCCTCCTTCAGGCGTTTGTAATTCCTCAAAAATCTGCTCTCAGAGACATAATTCTGTGCTCTTCGAGAATAATCCTACGACCATCTATCTTTCACCAGGCAACCCGTTCTGTCTGCAGCAGTCTGTACAGAGCAAATCTTCCACATTGGAAGCCGGGGTCTTCACTTTGACTGACTGCCTCCAGCATTGTGTTAAGTGTCACATGTTCCCCTGCAAAATACATAATTTTATAAAATTTAACAAAAAATAATAATACCGCAGGATGTTCATTTAATCGTGCTGGACTTTTGTGCATTTCTGTTACACTGATTATTCTACACGTGTTAGCATTGTGATAGAATGACAGATTACAGGTTTGTTTAGCTTTTATATTAGTGTCATATTTGTGTTCAACCTATGTTTTTTATTATTTATATTATTTACGTTTCTGTTTTGAAACTTAAAAACACTTAGTTTTGCAGCCCTGATCCTAGTATAGATTGTTTACCTTACACACCAAATAATTATTTATGAAACTTTATTAATTGTATTTGGTTATTATATATTTTATTATCTGGCAGTTTTATTTAGTATATGGACTCAGCAATGCTTTTTTAAAACCATCATACAAAGTACAGTCATTATTCTTAATGGTTTCTATGTTCGAACATTTTTCATAATTATTTACAATACTGCGGCTGTTGTGACGTCATAGGACTTCCGCTATTCGAAGTTTGAATCGGCTACGAAGGTTCCTATTCGTTCTCTCTGCCGCCACGATTCAAAGAGTGAACATTTCATTCAAAAGTAGCCGCATTAATCCACACGAAAAATTATGTGTGCCCGCTGAAAATAAATTGATTTTTAATTGGCAGATTTTGGTTTTTAGTAGTAGGACACTTTTCAGACGAGTTAAGAAGAGACCTGGTCCTAAATCATGGTTTGAGTGAAAACTAACTGTTGTCGAGGGGGGTAGAGAAGGGCGAGGATATGCAGACGTGTCAGGTTTGGGCTTTGGATCTGGCCAACGGTCGCATTAATCTTGGCCTCCTTGTGGTGAGAGGACGTGACTCCTCTTCCACGCCTATTGGGAGGCCGAAGCGCGGAAAGGCCGCATGGCTAAAAGCGCTGCCTTAAAAAACAAAAGTACAAGACCGAAAGATCGAACTGTAGTATGTTGACGACGCAGACGTTGTGTGCTGCGGAACCCGGTGGCCGACGTATCTGTTAATCGTGTAACTTACAGTCTAGTTATTCGCCGAACGTGATTAAATACTACTTTAAATGAACAGAGCAGTTAATTTAATTAATAGAAACACAGCGATCTAGGGTTTTAAAAAAAATATGATCCCAGTGGTTAACAGACATTAGAGTCCCGAATTTTGGTGCAATCCTACCCCTGAAGCATCGCCGAGAAATTTAACTGAACACTATATTGGTTTAGGACAGTGTTAAGCTGAGCCAGAATAAAATGGCACATACAAATTTACAGTAAGTTGATGTGTTGTTGTATCTGTCTGGCTTTGTGGGAATATTGGCATATTCACAAATTACAAAACCCTGTTATCTCGACAGCGATTCATTTCAAAATACCAATAAATTTATTTCAAATTGAATTTTCACAGAGAAATAATATTTTAACATAAATTTTATTTAAATCTGAGTAGAGGGATTTTTATATTTTTATTTGTGCACTTTATGGTAACGAACTTTGTCTTGTACCCACACTCCCCTTCTTTGAATAAAACTAAGCATTATATTGAAACATTGAGTATATTTCCTGGTAGTGTTACTTATTCTTGGAATGAGAAGTGTTTTATGTATTCGACACCAAATTCCCAAAAGAAAGTGTAAAATGCTCTATAAAGCAAACAGGGCAATGGTGTTTGGATCTGTTTCAGTGAGAAGCTTGCTCAAGCATGCATCTTCTACTAATCCCGTAAGCACAATGGTATTTGAAGTGCTAATTGTATCCAATGCGTAACCAGTCTTCGGATCCCTAGGATAAACTGAGTTTTCTTAATGAATATTATTACTATAGGAAAGGGGAAGCTGGCGCAAGTGGCACCTGCAGCCGGAGCTCCGGAGCCAGGCGGCCATCTTGGAAGTCGTCAGAGCCGCCATTTTGGTGGTCATTACGCAGGAATTTCCCTTATTTTCCCCGGAATGAGCCATCTTGTCAGGCAGTATGTAGTAGGCCATTTTGTCAGCCAGTACACTGTATCTTCCTGCTCTTGCATTCCGTCTCGAATCTTCCTGATCTATCATTCCTCTTCGATGGCATCCAGCTTGGATTTCACTTCTGAGGGTTTCCTCGGGCTCCTCCCAAGTTTCCTTTCTTTCGTATTCCCTTTTTTCCCTCTCTCTCATGCTCTCGTTCTCTCTTCTTCTCGTTCTCTCTCTCTTCCTTCATTCTCATTCTTGGAGGGGTTTTCTCATATTCCTTCCATCAGCCTCGTCGTCCATCTCGTTTGTCGTCTGCTGGTGTCAGCCGTCTTGTTTTGTCGTCGTCTGATGGTTGCAACCATCGTCTGCTGGAGGCGGCCATCTTGCTTGTACACATCTTTGATTCCCACTTCGGCAGCTATAGTGTGCTTGCCGCCATCTTTGACTCTCGAACTCGCCACCAGAATGAAGTTGCACTGTTGGCAGCTAGGAGCGCTGGCGGATATCTTGGGTTCACTCATCAACCGCCAGAAGCGCTGGTAATTTATTTTAAGTGTGAACTCAAAAAATGCTGGAGTCGCGCGGTTTCGTTTCCGCACTTCACGATGGCAATTTTTCCACCTGATATAATGTATAGGGCTCAATTTCACAGCCATCTAGGCTTATAAGTATATTAGGATGGATGCCTCTAGCAGACGACAACAAACAAGATGGGTGCCAGACGAATAGTTTTTTTCACGATTGCAAGTCTGTCCGACGAGTGCGCGCTCTCGTATCTGCCTTATTTCGACTGCTATCGGTCCACATGCGATGGTAGTCCTGTGGTTAGCACACCCGACTGGCGACCCAAGGGTCGCAGAAACGAAACCATTCAGAGGGGAAAAAGGCACATTCCGAGGGAAATAAGGGAAATGCCAGTGTCCTGACTGCCAAAATGGGGGCTCCGACGTCATCCAAGATGGCCGCCTGACTACAGAGCTCCGGCGGGAAGCGCCACTTGTGCCAGCTTCCCCTTTTCTATACTACTAATATCACCTGCAAGTATTTTTAAGTTTGTTCGAATGACGCGAGTGGCGTCCGTGTCACCTGTTCATGCACAATTTCCCCTACCTTCCCCTCCATCCATTCATGAGGGCGGCGCTGTATATATACAGTAACTGCTTCCCACGTTCTTTATTTATCTGACTCATTTACATAAAAGTCTGGGCCCTAGCTCCATAACCATATGAATTGAATTTAAGACAACAAAGAATAATTGAAAATATAAGTTGTTGTGAAGTCTGACAGTAGATCACAATAGGGCAAAAGGAGGAGAAACAAATAATTTACATATTCTCTCCCTCCCACTGCTTCTCCCTTACGCAACCTTTCCTAAACAATAACAACAACATTTTTATTTATATTTTCAGTCAATTTAGAGTCTTTTTTATGAAAACATAGAGAAACTACAATTTCTGAAATAAAACAGGAACCTTATTATATGAAAACAGAAGCTTCATTTTGTATTTTAGGATTAAATACATTTGAATTTATTAGACAGCACTTTGTCACACAACTATTTGTATATGTAAATTATAAAGTGTATAGGTTATCATCAAAATATATTTCGCACGTAGGTCAAACAATGCTTCTCATTTACAAATAAGATATGGGTACAATATAAGGTCAGTCATATGTAATTATACTTGATATATAAATGAAACTGTTAAAGAATTTGCAATTTTTTCCCAGTCCAATAAACATCTATCTATTACATGTGCATTGCACAGTCCATTCTGGCTGTTGTAAGCGAGTCATGTAGATAAATAGCTAGGTACATAATTTCTGAGTAAATTCTTTTTAAATTTTTAATGCATTTTATTTCCAGTGCACCAGTAACTTATCTAAAATAAAATGATCATCTCAGCAGCATAATGACATACAAAAGAATATAAACCAGTCAGTTAGACGAGAAAAATCTTAATTTGATTAATTTTTCATGTTTACCAATAAAACTAATAAGTGGAAATTTACACTCAAAATACTGGAGATTTTAATTATGTGCCACTTTTGAAATCAAGCCTGTGTTTTAAATATTTTCTACAAAATCAATCCGACTCTACATAAATTGCAAGATTTCCATGATTTCTACACAAAGGAGACTATATTATAGACTATTTAAATCACTACTTGTCACGGAAATTCTAAAAGAAATTACATACGGGGGCAGGGTTTGAGTATTGTGTTAAAGTACTGTACCTAATTTTTATTCTGATATTGATACAAGTATGTTTTGTGACGTGGCACAGCTTAAATAATTGCCCTGATTAATATTTGTTCAGCATTGTTTTGTGTAATTCATGTAAGTTACCATTTCCTGGAATGGTAAAAATTTTGTGTTATGCAATGCAATTTTTTATTTATTGTGTTTAAACTGCTGGGTCATTGGAAATTGACCTTTTTTTTTATTTTTTGAACTGGCAAAGTTTATTTATATTTTCTTCAAGTGTGGGGTTTAATTATGGTACAATCCTAGGTTCCTTTTCTGAGGTTAGCTTAAGCAAGACATCAGCATTGTGCCTGATTTCCAAGGTTACCTAAGGTTGAGTCTGAATCATATTAGTACATACAAGTTAAGATTTGACCCCACCTGTGAAATGGTACACATAAGCGAGTACAGGAAGTTGCTTGTATACATGCAATAGTCATAATATTTGTTACATTACTTTTTTATTTGTATTATGTTCAGAAGTATTCCTAAAATTTAATAATTGATAGTAACCCATTTCAGGCTAAAATGTACTTTCATTGACATTTACAGGTTAAGGACTAGTTATTCATTCATTTGTCTGTTTGTAAAACTTGACTAAGACTTTATCTGTAATTTGTCCAACAGCTATTTGGGAACAGGTAAAATAAAACACCAAAATTAAGATGGCTTAATCATTTTAAATAACGTTCAATCATTATTAACACCGTAAGACAGGGCTTTTATTAAGCGTGTCGATCGTTTTATTGGTGAAATAATTAACTTCGTATTTATTTATTTTATGGGTTTAGAAACTGTACAGAAAGGTATGGTTAGAATGTACCATTTTTACCAGATTTTACCTTGACACTGCACATTTCGGTTACAACTAGGTGTTGGGAAAATTGTTTATGGATGGATACGATTTTTTACTTAGTATTCTTCCATCCCATATTTGCGTCACTAACAAACCTCACAATATAGTTTCTCAGGATATAAGTACACCAAATTAAGACACCTTTGGGGATTATTATGAGTAGGTCTTTTGTCAAGAAATGCAGTACTCAAAATACTTACTTACCAAGCAACACACTAAAATGTTGGGAAATTGTTACCAGGCCTACCTCTTCCAATCATGGCATAGTTGGTACGACGAATTACTCGAGTGAATTCATCTATAACACCAACAAACTCAATACGTTTACTCTTTCAGGTTTTGCCAGGTGTTTCCATTTCCACTGGATTCCTTTTCCAATACCTACAAATAATAACAGATTAGTAAACTATATGTAAATGAACATATACTTAATTTACAAAAGGAAAGGGTGATATCTGGTTTATATAACTCCCAGTTTTCAGTATTTTAAATGTACACAAACTGATCTAACCTGGTACATGTTAAGCAAACTGTTTTTGGGTTCTAAAATAACACAATGTGACTTTGAGAACTCCTCGCATCTCCTGCTGCAGAATTGCGATTTTACGATTTTTAACCCTTCCACTAAGTTTTACATATTACTTGTTCAGTAAAGGTTAAAAACCTCTACATTTCCGATAATACAATTAAGTTAAGTATATGGTGATGCTTTCTATGGTATTTAATTTATTTAACAAAGAAATCTAACCCTGAAAGTAAACAATACAACATATAACCAAATGTTGTAACTGAAGGCAAAAGTACAAGTATTTCTACATTTTTACTGCCGTAATATACAAAAAGAATTAAAACAGACTTACTTGTAGACCGTCTACTTTGGTAATCCAAGTATTTCAGCAGTCTTCGGGACAACAGAACCACTTTCAATCTCTCTCCTCGACATCATTCATTCCACGTTTCTCGCAACACGGACAATGTGTGCTACAAAAAATATTACTTCCATGATATGCTATTAATAGTCGGGGTGGATTTCCACAAAATGAATTAAAATAATATTTGTTGTTTGCTTTTATCCAATATCATACCCAGTGTGTACCAGAGTTTGTCGAAACATCTAGATTAAAAAATCCCACATTCATTATCGAGTGGCGTGTTAAGTAGCTCATCGATCATAAATACACCCCAAAAATTTTTAATGTTTAATTTTTTAACCATTTGATCAATATCAAAGTTACTGAGTGGAGTTACTTTTTTTTACATTCTTACCCCACTTAACTTTCTTCAATCCCTTGCTGTATTCCTCCATAGCTAAATTATGTCTGTTTTTTTTTTTTCAATTCTTGGTTTTACTTCATTGCATTAATTGCTGATGTAGCAATAGATGATGCACCGCCAGCTAACGCTCCTAGATCTCCCAATGCTGCGAAAATTAAGAGTAAAAATCCACCCTTGTGGACTGTCAGACCATTTCCAGTTTTCATTTCTTTGAACATTTTCCTAAGTTATGGAACTGAAATTGTGATAGCCATCCCTGTATCCTCCTTTAATTTCTTGTTTTTATGTTCCAGTTGGTCTTTCGTTAGGAAAGAATCAATATTCAAACCCTTCAACTCCTCATTAGGAACTTGAAATACAATGTTTTTTTACTTTCATTTATTATAACAAATATTTTATCATTTCATTTTAATTCCCCAGCCAAGCTTACATTTAATATGCATCATAGATCCAGTAACACCAGCCCACAATCTCTCATTGAGACCAGCATGTGAACTTAATCTTTTGAACGCTTTCTTTTCTAGTTCTTCGTCAGCTACATGTCTTTCAGCTAGATCTTTATGATGATGATGATAAGCTATATCATGTTCCATTGCAGCCACATCTAGTGGATTAATGGGTTTATCACCAAGCTCAATTCTCTCTTTTAGTCTAGTATCCGGACCTAAATATTGATAACCGTGTGCATGCAACTCAAAAGGTAGTGAATTTATTATGTCATTAAGTAACCCTTTTCTGTGATGCTCCGACTCTCAAAAAGTATGTGGTATTATGTTTAACATTTGTATCAGATATGGTATAACTTTTGGATTATTCACAACAAAGTCACTAAACTTGCTGTTGAACATATTCATTATTCCGACTTTTTAATTGTAATAGTTATCATTTCCAGCATTCGCCATAAATAACGAGAAGTCGATCAATAAGCATCCTAACATCATCCATCCATATGTATTCTTTGGGCTAGTCTGTATATTTCTTTATACCTTTCCCCTTTTTAGGCGAGGGACGTTTCTTTTCAATTGAATCGTAAATAGGTTTAACAATAATTTTCCATTTATTCCCTTTACTAGATTTTGGCGTTCCCGAGTTTGGATCATTGTTTTGAAAAACTGTGTTTGTATCTGCTAGGATATGACTATAGTGTTCATAGTCGGTTGCAGTGTAGTCACTTTCTGGTACTTTCTTACTAGTTAGTAATTTCATCAAACCATCAGTTCCAGTGTATGTTCGGCCTTTTACAGTAAATTTGTCATTGATGAGAGTTATTTCGCTATCAGCAATATGCAATCTACCTTTATCAGCCTTTAGTCCAAAAACATTGTCTTTGCAGTCAATTAAGAAAACGCCCACATTCTTAACAATAAATGTTGTTTTGTAGTTAGTTAACTGTGAGATATCAGTTTTCAAATGCTCCAATGCTTCGTCATAGCGGTCATCATCATAGCGTTCACCATCATCGTCAATATGTTTAACACCATTGCATTCATTGTTATAGCGTTCATCATCATCGCCAATGCGTTTAAAGCCATCGTCATAGCGTTCATCGTCATTGCCAATTCGTTTAATGCCATCATCATAGCGTTCATCGGTGCCGGTTTTACCAAACAGTTTTCTTTCAAAAGATATTTCAGCTAGTGTCTGTGGGTAGTTTAAATTCTTAACAGCAGATGGAACAAGTTCTTTTATTAAGTTCTTATTCTCAGTTGTTACGTGTCCAATTTTTGTCCAAAATCTTCTATCTCATCTATCAATGATTGATCATGTTTCTTTTTATTATATTCATCTTGGTGATATTTTCTAAAAGTTTTAAACTTTTCAATTAGCTGTCTTCTTCTCTCTCTATATTCTTCTCTATATTGTTTACAATTTTTTTGTCTCATTTATAATATAAATAAATAAAATGAACAGTCATAACTTAAATGTATACTGTCTCAAATGTATGAACAATACACTAAGTTCATATCAACTTACAACTAATAACAAAGTAAGAATTAAATGTGTTTGTAGATGTTGTGTTACCAATAACTCGATATTCACTGGTGGGGGTATAAAAAACGATATTGTAAATGAAATTCATAAACCAATGCAAAAAAAATCCCCATAAGAACTGTTCTATCTTTTGGCATCGATGATCTTTGGCAAGCTGATTTAGTTGAGATGAATTATGGATCTTTAAAAGGTATATACAGAATTAACAAAGGGTTAACTGTTAACCATGATAGATGTTTTTTCCAAATATGTATGGGCAATACCATTCAAAGATGAAACTGGTGAAAATGTTATGTAAGCCTTTAAAGCTATTTTGAATGATCGCAAACCCATATATTTACAAACAGAAGAAGGGAACGAATTTTACAACAAATCATTTAAGACATTAATGACCAATAACAACATAACACACTATTCAACATACAGTGAAAAGAAAGCTAGTGTTGTAGAAATATTTATTAGAACATTGGAGGAGAAAATGTGGAAGATATTTACTGTGCAGGGAAGCTATAAATGGGTGGCTATATTACCTAAATAAATAAGTGAATACAACAACACTGTTCACAGTAAAATCAGAATGGAACCCACCAATGTAAGTGCAAAGAATGAAAGTTCTATTCTAATCAACATGCATGGAGGAGAAAGAAAAATGGTTAAACCAAAGTTTGCAATAGGAGATAAAGTTCATATAAGTAAAAGTAAAAATTTGTTTGAAAAAGTATATACACCAAATTGGTCCACTGAAGTACTTGAGGTTTGTGAAGTATTGCACACAAACCCCACGACATATAGAATAAAAGATTTTAAAAATGAACATATTAAAGGTATTTTTTTATGAGCAGAGCTGCTTACGACTAAATATAATAAAGACTACTTGGTGGAAAAAGTTTTGTGAAGAAAAGGAAATAAGCTGCTAATTAAATGGTTAGGTTTTGATAGTAGGCATTGTTCTTGGGTTGATAAGAAAAGTGTAGTTGTTTAAGAATTTTTTTTTCTATATAATAATTGGATCAACATAACATTGAAAGTTGTGAGCGTCAGTCATTTCCACCAAATGATCAAACAAAAAATAATTTTAATACAATTTCTATATATAATTTCTATATAGTACAATAAAGGATTTCTATACAATAAGTTACAATCTCTGTGTGCAGCTTCCCTAAATTTCCCCGTAAGATGATCATGATCTCTCACAGAATCACCATTCAAAGACTTTTCACATGTATGACAATGGGTAGCTGTATCATAAACAATTTTTTCTTTCTGAGTTAGTGGAAGCATTGGCTTTTCATTTGTGTATATATCACCAATAGACTTTGCGTCTTCCATTAGCTTTTTAACGAATACAGTAGATGAATCAGATCCTTCGTAAGTTACTGGTGGTTTATAGTATCCATGTTCGTATATTACAGAGTAACAGAAGCTAATAGGCTCGTGTTTTTGGTATGGTTTCGTGTAGCATTTGTCGGGGTTTGGTTGGCAAGTTTCAATTTTAGTCAACAAACATTCATAATCAGCATATATCACAAATGGAACTCTCAAAGAATGATTTTTGTTTTTAAATCTTAATATGTCAATTTTTCCTTTAGCTGGTAGTTGAACTAGTTGAACTCTAACACCATCGTGATCCCGGCAGTCTTGTTCGTGATCTTTTAGCTTACTTACAGAGTAGAAATGTTGTAAACATCTATCACATGTATATATATATATATATATATATATATATATATATATATATATATATATATATATATATATATATATATATATATATATATTTGTGACCATTATTTGATACTTGTGATGCGATAAGTCTCGAAAGACTTTTTATCCAACAGTAGTGAT
This sequence comes from Dryococelus australis, assembly GCA_029891345.1. Lineage (NCBI taxonomy): Eukaryota > Metazoa > Arthropoda > Insecta > Phasmatodea > Phasmatidae > Dryococelus > Dryococelus australis. Next base: position 233,653,807 of record CM056996.1, on the reverse strand, counting down.
TGTTCTTTTCGTCTTTGATATAGAGTAGATTAATGTGCATACCCGTCTTATTTTTTGTTGTTTTTAATGGGGAGATTATATATTCCTTACCACCATCATTTTCTTTGTATGCATATACATTAATAGAAATTCCACTTCTTTTCTCAAAGGTTGGTATGCTCTCCAATTTCATTGGAAATTACAAACCCTTAAGTGCATCATCAAACTCATGTTCGTAAGCTATGTATTTATTCACTCTTTGTCTTTGGGGGTCTCTTTGTACTTGATGCAACGCAGATAGAACAGACAACAAAAAACATTTTTGATCATTATTCTTAACATTAATTACCGCCTGCTTAGCTTTGATTTTTTCTGGGAGATCAACATAAGAACTGCCATTGAATGGTACATATTTATTTATTCGCACTTCTAGTTTAAATATTGTGCTGAGTTCCCACTGAGATCCCTTATCTTCGAAAGCCCCCATCTCAGCTATGATTTTCGATATGCTGTTGGTATAATATTTTTCCAGATTAGTCGATTTCAGTATAATTTTGTTCTTTGTTTTAAAGGAGCTTTCTACATATTCAATATTCTCACCAATTCCCCTTTTGTACGCAGTGAAGAGTGTCATGTTCACTTTGAGTGATTCTAAAAGTTTATTAATTAGTCCTATGACAGATTCTTTTATAATGTTTAGGGAATGATTTGGGTCTATGTATGCAATCACATTCTTTACAGCATAATTCTTGATCCTACTTTGAAATGCTGTTTCGATTTCTTCTATACTGCATCTGAGTGTGTACTTATGAATTTTACTTCTCAAGTGACTTCTTATGAGAGATGGCTTGTAAAAGTAATTACAAGTTTCATATTTCACTTGTTTCTCTCATAGGAACTTCTGTTTTGATATTAAATGTTGGGGTATTTTCAAAATTTCCCATGCATTTGTTGGTTCATGTGATTTATTATGTATTGGTGCAAGACCTTTGTGCAATCTACTTTTAAGATGACTTCTTATGAGAGATGGTTTTTAAAATTGATTACAAGTTTCACACTTGACATACCTCTCTTGAGATTTCTTCTTCTTTCTTTTTGCAAGAACATCTTTCTTAAAACTATATTCTTACCAGACATTACCAGTTGCGTTAGCCTTTTTCATTGCCATGGTCGTCATCATATTAGATATCAGTTTATTTTTATTTGCGTCCATTTATTATATACAATATTTAATTTTTTACGTATTCAAACTTTTTAAGCCACTTTTTTTTGCAATTGCGCCCAAACGCAACTTTTTACGCGTATTTTTGCAGATGCACTCAAATGCAAAGTTTAACACAACTTTTTTTCTAAAGACTACGATCTAACCAAACGCAACTTTTTGAGCCTCTTTTTTTTTGTGGTTGCGCTCGAATTGGCATTTCTATACTACTAATTTACATAAAAAGTCAGGTTGCCAAAAACTTAGAATAAAATGCAACCAGATTCTTCAGGTACCAATACATTCGCTGGTATTCAGCTAATACTTGTAAATTTTTCATACAGGTTACATTTATGCCCCTTACGGCCCATTTTAGTAAGTACATGCAAAATGTGAAAGACCATCACAAAATATATTGAACAAGTGATCCCAAATTTCCGTCGTTACAAAATGGCGTCTGTATTTCTGTCGCGCCTACATTTATTCTCGATATTACAACGTAATTTCTAGTTCCTACACCAGGAAAACCCCCATTTTGGTGACTCCTTATTGGTAATTTCTCACAAAACATTATAACCGCAATAGTTATTTCCTAATTTACTCGCGATCCCAAGTGGATGGAAGCAACTGCTAAACCATGCCAGCCTTAACTCCTACGAGTAAATGCGACTTTTGCAAAAAAAAGTCCTAACTTCGTAAAGTTTTCTCTTAAAACAGTCATAAAAATAAGGAGTTTCGCATATCTCCTATTTGATACAAATAGCTAAAACCATAATTAATGCCTGGGTTACAATTGTTGCAAGTGGTTACAAATATTTGTAAGTGTTTACAAGTGTTTGTCACTGTTTACAAGTGGTCACAAATGATTGCAAAAGTGTTTACCATTGTTTGCAAGTAGTTATGAATGTTTGCAAGTGGTTACAAGTGTCTTTATTTCTCGGTGACGTTCTGGTCACTGGTTACAGAAGGTAACATTATCGGAATATTGAATAAAAGGCCAACATTTCGCAAAACTTTAAAACCTTTAAAGTTTTCCGGCCAACATCGCTCTCGCCTAACGTCGAAGTGATGTAAGTGACCTGCTTGCTCTATGAGCCTACATTTGTAATTCAATAAGTTAAGCTATTTTATAATCGGATTTGCTATTGTCTGTTCATAAGATAATGTAGGCCTACACATAATAACAACAATTTGAGCGGTAACAATAATAATAACATCATAACAATATTAAAGAATGTACATAAATACAGTGTGTTGTTTAAAATGTATTAACTCATATTAAATATTATGGAAAGTAAGCTGGTAATTGTAAAATATTGGTGTACATAAGATTTTACAAATACCTATGGAGTATTATGTAGATTGTAACTTTATTTTATAATGTAATAATAAATCATTATTCATAATTATTGTGGTACCGTTTGTTTCACAAATCCTATGGTTCTACAATTCTACCAGATGCATGTGCGCCAAGACACACTCATAGTACAAGAATGTAGACTCTAGATTATTACGAAAGAAATGGATGGTATGTGTTTTGAAGCCAATTACAACCTAGGTACTAAAAAAAAAAAAAAAAAGATATGTAGCTTTCTCACCCGTCTGCACAACACTTCAAGTATACCTCTCTTGCCAAGATATTGCTCCTGGACCATTGAAGAAAGCACAAAGAAGCTCTCTAACTTGAAGGCCATCTGTTCGTCCTCCTACAGGCTGTGCAGCACAGCACCTTGTGCTTCTTCCATGTCACATGTCAAGGTGTCCTCAAATATGAAACCATCACATTTTTTTACAAAGTTATGCAGAACGCAGCAACATTGAATGACTTTAGTTACGAATTCTTTGTACGCTAGAATTCATGACTGTAGAACGTGCCACTTATTACTTAAAATACCAAATGCACATTCCACAGTGCGTCTTGGATGGGAATGCCTGTAGTTGTACACCCTTTTTACTTTGGTTAAGTCCTTTCGTCCGTACGGTCGCATTACGTGTTTTAACAAGCCAAACACTTCATTCCCAAGTAGTAAAAATGGCACTGTTGGACCAAACGAGGGAAGTGGCGTGTCTTTTGGGAGACATAGTTGTTGTGTTTTCAGACTCCTGTAGAAATTTGAATTCTTAAAGATCGTTGAATCACCCTCGCGGGCGTATGCACCAACGTCAATCGCTGTGAAGTTGTATTTATCGTCACTTACAGCCAGCGACACAAGTGAAAAATATTTCTTATAGTTGAAAAACTGGGATCCAGAATTTGGTGGCCATTGTATACGAATATGTTTGCCGTCCACGGCCCCAGGGCAATTAGGATAGTTAGTCAACTCTTCGAAGTCATGTGCCTTTTCCAGCCATTTGTCCTTGTTTGGCGATGGCATCTCTAGGGGATGCAGTAGTTCCCAGATAACTTCGCGTGTTTCTCTCACAATTAATCGTACTGTTTTCCTTGATACATGGAAATCAAATTCTATATCGTCAAAAATCATCACTAAAGCCAAATATCTGAAACATACAAACCAATTATATAAGTTAATCATAATGACTCACTCTTCAGATACTCTCTTTGTATATCTTAGACCCCTTCAAGGAAAATTGTGTATGTCAATTTCTCACTATAAACATATACCATATTTAAGTTCAAAGTATGAATACCACGGCATTCGTAACAAATAATTAAAATGCTATAAGTGTAAATTTTATATTTGTGTTGTACCTTATTTGTTCCTGATAACCCATTATTACTATGTAGATCCACTGATTCGAACGACTACTTCCAGGAAAAGAACTTATGAAGAAATGGAAGACACTACGGGATAATTTCGTCAGGGATTTTCACTTACTAAAGAAATCTAAAACAGGAATGCCTGCAAGCAAAAAGATGAAGTATGTGTACTACGACCAACTGTCTTTCTTGGCTCCACACGTTAAGGGATGCGACAACACGGCTGCTAACATTCCTCCGCCCGAAGAACAACCTGCTCCAAACGATCAAGCTGTGAATGTATCGAGTAATAACGCATCAGACGCAATCGTACAACAGCATTGTCTTCTGCCATGGACCGAGAACAGTGGAAAAAGAGAGGACGAAGAAAAGACCAGCTAACTTCGGCATCCAAGTCCATAACAGACATTATGCAGGAAAGTCTGGAACTTCAAAGAGGCGGAATGAATTCCAATAAGTTTGGCAACAAAGCCTTCTTGCTCTCCTTTGTTCCAACAATGGATAATTTACCACCACAAGCAGCATTTGATGTAAGAATGAAAATAACGGAAATTCTCAGAAATGCTGTTCTACATGCTGCAAATACCTATACTCCATCTAGACCGAGTCAGCCACCTTTTCCTACCTCAAGGTCATCAGTCTCATCAAGCATAGCATACTCTGATCGTGCAGGAGCATCACGTGTACACGACCACGTCCATTCGAGTGATGAACATGCCGTTTCTCAACTATCAACTGTGTCAAACAAACAACACAGTGAGCAGTTTAACATTTCTGATTACATACAATTGCAATAATCTTGAGCGTTGCCTTACTCGTGAGCTAACATTTATTATGTAACTGCTTTGAAATATGTAATTGATTATATATATGTCCTTAACACAAAACATGACAATCAAACATACCCATGTATTCATTTTGTATTTTGACTATTACTTTGGCAAGTCTGTACTGAAACTTTATTTTTTTACTGTTATAGGCATAAAATGTTCATTCCATTACGTCCCCTGTCATTTGTTCAAATATGTGTGTAACATAACGGATTATTATCTCTACTATGTTGCTAGCTATATACAGAATGATTCACGAGGAGTTATCGCCCCTCACAAGGCGTATTCCTATGATTTTTTGGGGCATAAAATGTCATGTAAACATGGGTCCTGTTCCCAATATTTACAGAGTAGTTCGAAAAATGGGAAACATGGTGCATAAAATAAATACCAATTCAGAGGTAAATATAGTGCATTTATCAGACCCCATCACAAGTGCATGTAACAATCTCGCAAACGGCTACAAACCACAGTGAGCAGGAACGCAATGTGTTCACGCAGTAGTCGAGCAACAGACAGTCGCACACACGATGGTCAAATTCACGCACTGTTCACACCACTGGTAGTCAAACGGTCTACCAATGGTCTACGACACTACCTATTCATTATTAATGCATTCCCATTTTGCCGAATTCCTTCACATTTGGCCAAATTACTCTGTAAACTCTGGGAAATACGCCCTGCGAGTCGCAATAACGCCTCGTGAATCAGCCAGTTCACACACGTGTGTATGGATATACAAGTTGGATGTAAACACATACATTTGAATATAACTTCTACTGACTGTCACAGTGTATAGGTTAATCAAACAGAATATGTACCTTAATGTTGTAACCAGCCGCTCTGCCGGTTCTATACTTTGCTTCATCACAGTCACATTCTTCCTTGTGTGGTCACATACGATACCAAGCAGTTCATCAAAGGAAGCAACCGACATTCTGTAATAAAGAAAGAACTTTTCTTCGCGCATTCGGTGTTGCTGGAACATTAAATGGAACTGTCCTGTAGACAACGACTCGAAAGCACCGCGTGTGTACCCTACCGTATGTCCTTTCTCTTCGTACATTCTTCATATGTTTCCAAAATATGTAACATGCCTACACAGCCTAACTGAATGGTGTCCATTTTGGGAATGACGTACGCGATGTTAACATCGTCAAAACAATACGGTGTATAGTAAGGTTTGGTGATAGTGTCGCGTTATCAACGCGACGTTTTTTGTGTCCTGTATAGTTTGTCACAATAACGTTTCGTTTTCAGCGTTATCAACGCGGCGCTATTAGCGCCCCACTTGCAATTGCTCTAGCCACTGAGTCACTAGGGCCCCACTTGGAATAGCTCTAGCCACTGGTCATCTGCGGCCCCACTTGATATATTTCTATCCACCAAGCCACTGCGACCCCACTTGATATATTTCTATCCACCAAGCCACTGCGGCCCCACTTGATATATTTCTATCCACTAAGCCACTACTGCCCCACTTTGAATACCTCTAGCCACTGGGCCACTACGGCTTTTGGAAAGGACAGGAGGACAGCCCATAGACAAAAGAAGAAAAGGGTAGTGATAGAACATTTTTTTAACAATGCTTTTTATGCAGTAATCCTAATGGCCTAAAAGCTTAATCCAGTACCTGTGTATATATCTGATCACCGTCATATTTTCGGAACCGTTTGAGATATCTCGTTTAAACAAAGACTAAGTTGGTCCTAGGGTTATTATATATACTTTGTAAACTTCATTTCAATGCGTTCAGTGGTTTTTGAGTTAAATCCGGTCGGACAGGCAGACAGACATGAAAAAAATAAATATTAAATATGGCTTAGTAATCAAGTATCATTTATGAAAAATAATTTAAAATGTAAAATTCTAAAATCACAGACAGGCACTTCTATTTTATTAATTTGTATATAGAGTACTTCGCCTCCATATTTTGTCAACTTAAGCATTGTGTGTGTGTGTGCGCGCGCGTGTGTGAGTAGGTGTGTGTATGTGTGGATATGTGTGTGTGTTTAACTTATGAACCAGTGGAGAATGTACGATATTTTTCTTATTTCTTAGTTTCACAACATCACAAAATATCTTTAGTTTCACCAGAATTAGTAAATAATTTCTAATTTTAATATTTATATGGTACAGTAAACAAAGGAGGAGTTTGAACCAGAATTTATTTGCAAATAATTTTGTACATAGAATTAATTTTCTAGCATACGAAAGGGATTAACTTAACTCTACAATTTCATGGCCTCCGTAATGCACTGGCTGCATTATACTCTAATTTTTTTCGCGCTTGTGGAAGTCTTTCATTATATGTCTTGACGAGGTTGGAGGGTTGTGAATGGAAGCTGTATGTAAGTGTCTTTGCTGGGATTAGTAATGTGGTATAATTCTGCATGGTGGACTAGCATCTCGGGAATAAAACTGTATTTTAGTTCGCATAATTCATAAAGGGTGAATAATATTGACACCTGCTGTAGTAGAGGCTGCATATATATATATATATATATATATATACACACACACACACACACACACACACACATACACACATGTTCGCGTTTTACTTTTCATTCGGCTAAAGTCGCGTAGCAGTTAGGAAGGTCTCAGTGATGAGGGTGGAAGGGGGTGTTTTACCGTGTATCAGATATTTCCCCTAATGGAATGAGCGCACACGAATGTATGAAAATACAGGGATTTTGTTTGCCGAAGGGGGTTTTTCTTCTTCTTTTTTTTTCCCGGTTTGGTTCTTGTTTGGGTGTACTTTTACCCTAGAATCTCCTCACGGTAGCCTACATCTATTTTTTCCCCCGTAGAACTTACTATACTTACATTCTTTGCATCAATAATAAAGAGTTTTACATGTGGACACTGGGAGCTAGAAATATCATTGCATGTGGAGTAACTATATGGATATTTTTTCCTGCTGCCTACATTTCCTAATGTTCTGATTTCAAACTTGGGAAGGAATACTTTTTGCCGCTGATCCTACACCCCTGAAATTTTTTCATCGTCGGTGAAGTGTATACTTCTGCATCCTTCTACGAATTTTTATTTGTTGTTAATTCTACACCCTTTCGTCGGTGAGGTCAGTGGCGGCTGGTGACTTTTGAAACTGGGAGGGCTGCGGCGATCATAACTCAGGTCATTACAAATAGTATTTTTTTAAAATAGGCACAGTGATGAATATTTTGCGTACGGCAGGCTTGTGTAAGTGTAGTTTATGTAGCTAAATACAAAAATTTAAGTGCAGTTGTTTGAAGAAAAACGTATCATCGCTCGATTTGTAATTGCCAACACTCTGTGGCCACTGGTTCAGAGCTAATTACTAGCACAGGTATTTGTTTGTTTTAAGTTTGTGTACGTTATATACCTTCCAACCAATACCCATGTGGTGTGGTGCATTACACGAGACGATAAGGAATTAGATAATAATACTAATTCTGCTATACTAATGAATATGATAACTTAAATATACTAAAACAAATATTTATAAAACCCATTACTAATTTACATACAGTATACACAAAATTTATGTCAAATTTAAATTAGAGGATAAAAGTGACATATGTTAATTAATGTATTTGTAAACAAAATCCTTTCTTCAGCCTGTACGCCCTATCTAACTGGCAATGAATATTCACCTTACTAATCACTGGAAAAATTAATGGCATTATTTATATGCTGTGAACATGATTTATGTCTTTTAACTTTGTCTCCCAAATATTTCAAATCTTTTACCCAATTTACAGTCCACGCAGGATCATTAGGTTTCACTAGCAAAAAAAAAGAAACAAAACAGCGCATTTCTATCTTCACACCCTCATAGCCAGTCCGCGGAATTGTATGAACTTAACGTTGAATTTTCGCATATACGAACCACTGCGTTTACCATCGTGGCTTTGTTGTTTTGTTATATTTAACTGTGGCCTTGCTGGTCCAAAGTTCTTAAGCTCTAGTATATACTCCCGTAATTCAAAATCTTTGTCGTAATGCGGTGTTAAATGATACTCACCGAATTATTCATTATTTACAAGTTTACGTAGCACGACATGAACAACTCTTCAACCCTGCTTCTGACCGATGATCTCGGCTCATCATTAACAACAAACTTGTTAGGAATATTGGACACTATGTTTGAAGCTCACGTGACTTTTAACAATATCTATAATTAAAAACTATTCGAAATAAATACAAGCATTGTTAAGAAATGTGTTTAACAAATGCAAAAGAGCGGAGCGCGAAAGTGCGCCTACAAAACATGTAGTATATAACTGTTGAACACATTCTGTTTACAGTGGAATTCGAAGTTCCAGTTTTGGTAGCCCTGTCAAGTTCCAGGAAACCACTTTTGTGTTTGAGCAGGGGCGCGCCCAGCTCTCTCTGATTTACAATATGTGATTGGCTGGAAAGTGACGAGCCCCTGAAGTCTCCCCTCCCTCCCGCAGAACCTGCTGTCATACTGTTACGGCCGTCTTCTCTACTCGCTCCACCCACTTCGAAGCGAATAATCTGTAGCCCCGCCACTCGACATTTCCAAGAACGTTTCCCTCGTAACAAGAGACTCGTCCATCTCAAAAACATTTGCTGCGAAATAACCTCCGTATTCGTATTCGTACGCAGTATTATATGCTGAATAGCAGATAAATAGAGGTCTGCGTTCTGAGATGTTATTAGGAGGGCTGCGCCCCTCAGCCATTCCTCAGCAGCCGCCACTGGGTGGAGTGTATACTTCTATACCTGTGCTGGACATTTTTTCTTTGTGTTTTAATATTTTTCGGCATTGGACCTGAAATTTGGTTTGTATTTTTCCTTGTTAGAGGACTTCGGACAATAAGTTTTTAATTGACGTCTGTATAGTCCCGTGCCTGTGTGGGTATTTCTTTCAGTATTATTAATATTTGTCATCACTGGTCCTGCCATCGCTGGTGGGATGTATACTTCTGCATCTTACCGCTGAATAAACTTATCTAGGGTATCTTACTTTTTCCCCTTATTTTATAAATTCTACTTACACTTTTTGAGAGACAATAATTATTTTTTTTTTTTTATTCGGCAAACTTACTTTACCATGTATGCACGTATATATAGGGAGCGCTTTGTTAGTTTATGGATGGGTCTTTGTACATTGTATTTTCCCTGTGCGCTGGCTTTATAGGTGTGACGAGTGTTCTCCATCGTCATATCCCCGCCAGTATTGTACTGGATGTACCAGGTGTCGTACTTGGACCCTCCTGTATGTTATGTCTCATCATCTAGAGTGACGTATATAATTTTTTCGTAACTGAGTATGTCTCTACGTGTATAATTTTTCTTACCAACTTGTCCGCTATAAATTTTTTCTTCCCAGTGTTTCCCGTCAGTATAGTAGCGTGTATTTTGTTCCGTCTGTATTTTTTTTTTTAATAGGTATTGCGCCATATTTTTTCCGTCAGTAGTGTAACATTTGTTTCCATCAGTGCTGTGTGTGTTATGCTGTTTATCCTCCCAGTACATTTTTTCGTAAATGAGTATAGTAACGGTGATGTTATTTTAGTCGTACTGGATAGTTTTTTTTTTTTCTCATTCGTTTGTCTTCCCAATATTGTACTTGTATAAGTTTCTCTCGGTGTTACTGTACTGTACACAGTTTTTCACCAGTCTTGTAGCGTGTGTTTTGTTCCACTTGTAAAGAAACGGAAATTTTTTTTTTTTCCGCAAGTATTGTACCGCGTGTTCCACCTAAGTCTCCGTGTGTATTTTTTGGCTAGTGTGTGTGTGTTGTGCCTGAGGTGCACTGGGTGTCGAACCTGGACCTCCTGTTAGCAGATATATTCTTAACTAGGCTAGAGTTCCACGGCGTATTGAAGTTTTACGTAGTAATTGAATATGTGTTTGCTCTCTGTAGGAACACAACGTATTCTATAAGCCTTGATAGCTGACGTGAATCTGTCTCTGGAGCTCAGTTATCAGCGCGTACCTATCGGTGCGTGGACTGAAAGTGTACCTCCGTCAGGCCTTCGCGCGAACACTGCTTGCGACGCAAATACCTCCGGCGGTCCAAGTCTAGAGAGGCGCCTTTCGCAGCGGCTTGCCTTGAACTGCGCACTTCCTTAGTTTTAAAATTCACTTACGTTCGTGCACGCAGTATATATGTATTTGTGGTAGCTGAAGTCTCTCGTACTTTAAATGAAACAAAACCGAGTATGTCTTTAGAATATATCAAAATATACACAAACTTATATAAATAAAAAAAAATAAAGCTTGTATACTAAATAATTTTTAACGGATTAATTTATTTACGCACAAATATTATTCTGAGTTATACAAAGCTTCTTTCCCGAGTTTTTATTACACACTTTTTTTTTCCTCGTAGTCTTTTGTTTACATGTATCGTGGATTATCATAGGTTCTGAGCCTTATGGCTTGGACATTGCACGACGCACATCGTCCATTTTCACAGCCGTGAAGCAATGCGACGTACTTCTCTACCAGCTGCCTGAAAGGAGGACATCGTTGTTGTCTGTAAAGGTCCACAATTTTCGTAACGGCAGGACACACACTGCGCATCGCCGACTCTTGGCGATACACGTACACGGGATGTTCCTGAATTATGGCTTCCTCCACCACTTTGTGGATGTCCCCTTACGGAATATTTCCATTGTTCCACCTAAGTCCGCGCATCTGTTGGAGGTAGGCCAGTTGCGTGGGGCTGCTGAGGTGCTTCCATGGACATGTCGGTAAAAGAGAAAAAAAACGTAAACACTTTGGTTTTCTCATCGTCGACACTTTACGAGATGGTGATCTGCTTGATGGTGTATGAGTCCAGCGAGCGAAAACCTTGGATGCTGCAAAATATTTTTTAAATAAATTCAAGTCTTCACGCGCACAGCGATAGGCATGAAAGATGCATCGTCTCGGCTAGCATCTGCAACTTCGCATATGTCTTATTCTGCATCTGTGATGTCTTCGGGAATTCCAGAGCTACTAGTAGATACGGTAGTGTAATCGACTTCTCCGAGAGTGGTTCCTCGAACATCATTATTGGTGTCACTTTTTTTTTTTTAATCTCCTGCACCTACATGTCCAGCAAGCCTGCCTGAGTCTTAGGCTGGACCGCTACGTGTCACTTTTGTATAAGGCATTTACTTTCGGCCATAATGTAAGGCGAAATGAGTGATTTAATTGTGCCACGAATCCCTGTGGTACCAGTGACGGTTTCAAGGGGGGTGGAGGGGCGCGTCCATCCCCCCCCCCCCCCCACTAACAATCTGTAAGGATGAGTTTCGTTAGTGCATTTCATAAGGAAAATGTACAAAGTTAAAACATTACGTTTATACACATAAATATTGGGAAACAAGTCACCATATACGTGCATGCACACGCGCTCAAGCGTGATACATACAAACATGTTTAATACACACATTTATACATACGATCACATATTTAGTCCTATATTCATTATTTAGCGTCGACATTATGTCTGGGAGTTCTGAATAGAAATGCTCTGTTACTGAGTTCGGCCATAAAATAGCGACGATAAGGTACAGAATACCCTAAAAATATGCGTGGGCACAATTGTGGGTGTGTGTGAATGCATGCATGAAGAATTCGCTCTACATTTTTTTAACACAGCAGATAGCACTACCATACACATTCCGCATTTAAATATTTCAATGATATTGAAATTGGCATTAACTACTTACGGCTGAGACTATCTCCCTTTGTTGTATTCATTTATTTATTGCTGACTTAGCATGTAAGAAGTAAACTTCAAGTACTTCTTAAAACTTTTTGTTATTTACCATATCCTGTGTTACAGACATAAATCATAAATTCCTATATACTAACGCCTATCTCTGTCACATTCACATTGGTGAAGATTCACTGTGGTTTAATTTAAGTGTTTACTTTATTTGGCTTAGTTTATAACTTAAAATTCAGTTCTCTTAAAACACCTTGAGCGAAAAACATCTAATTTTATGTAGAAAGGAAAATTTAGAAAGTTAGATTGTTGCGAAACGATAGCAAATAAGAATGGATGACCTGCCCGCTTTTCTGGGGTCCAAATGCAACCAATTTAAATAAAAGTATTTTATTGATATTAACAAAACGCACAAAAATTTCAAGTTGTTGTGTTGTTTACACATTGCAAAATTCAATATTGTTAAGCCACTTTTTACCCCCACTCCCAAGATTCATTTTATGTATGTGAGGATCGTTTTTGCTCGCGTAAAGCGTTGGACAATAGCTATAAAATCTGTTTCCTGTTTTTTTTTTTTCTGCGTGTTGTCCCTTGCTGAGCAGGGGAGCAAGTGTGTCAGGTCGAAGAGGCACTGATCAGGGCACACTCACTCACCATATCATAAACAACATTGCGAGGGGAAGAGGGGAGGGGGTGTACAGGCACCTCGACCATGCCTTCACAGTCTCAGTCTCTAATGTGCAGTGAAGGTGTCGCCTTCTCAGTTCTGAAGTATTCGTGTTTGTACATGATGGTGTCAGGTTGAAGAGGCACTGATCAGGGCACACTCACTCACCATATCATAAACAACATTGAGAGGGGAAGAGGGGAGGGGGTGTACAGACACCTCGACCATGCCTTCACAGTGTCAGTCTCTAAGGTGCAGTGAAGGTGTCGCTTTCTCAGTTCTGAAGTATTCGTGTTTGTACATGATGGTGTCGGGTTGAATGCACACCAGGAGCGCTTGCCATCACAATGTGCGACAAGAAAAGGAAGTAATTTGTTTTCATACCATAGTAAACTACCGAATAATGAAGAAACTGGAGATGGCGTTTCTGATACTGTGACACAGGTTTGTTTTTTATTAGGTTATTTATAACGTAAACGTAGTGTAGCTCAGGGAAACTTCCTAGTAATATTTTTCAACTTCATATTGTCACGCCCGGCCATTAGGAAACGGGATGTTAACGACCTTAAATATACAACACTACGGCATATTCTATATGAACTTCTCGCGATTGGTTTGCAATGGAATTTAATTTTAGAGGAAAGACGTTTACAGTTGTGCTAATAAATTACTACCTGTATATATTTCCCTTAGTAGCTTGTTCAGTACCTCATTAAACGATAAATTTAATGATATTGTTTCAAAAAATTAGTCTTTTTAGCTTACAGTATGTAGTTTGTGAAATGTTACAACTTTTAATATGTTTTCTCTTAGCGCTTCGCCAGTAAATACGTGTTTGTCAACATTGACCAGGTCGAAAATTTACTTCAAAAACTGATAAGTCAAGCAGGTTGTTTAGGAGAACTCGCATTAATGTCAATACATCGTAACATAACATTAAGAGGAATATTTTGGTTTACGCAGCATAAACTAAATTTCAGTTGTGAGTCACTTATAAAATCTTAAGAAGAATACCGACTCTTTCTTCTTAGTAACATTTTTTTCAACCTGTAAAGCGAGAAAGAAGTATTTTAAATATGCGTGTGCTAAGTAATACAGAACTAATGTTGATAATAATACATTTGTTCTTACTAACAAATTGTATGAAGCTGCTATAGAAATTAGGGACAGTGGGAAGATATGCAGAGAAATGGGCAGGGAATAGGGAGGTCCGTGCTGTTATCAATTTTCGACCCGAGTGGTCCGCGATCTCATAACGGTTAGGAACCATTGTTCCAAAGGAACAAAATGCGCCGGCCACCTGCGTCTGGTAACCCGATACCGCGGTGCGTCGAACAACAGCTGGGCGCCAGTACAACATTATGTTATTATTTTCTAAGGAAACTATAATATTTGCGTGTGAGAACTGCCGCAACAATTAAATATCATAATTATTCAGAAATGTATGCTGCATAAACCAAAATAACAAATTAATGTCGGGTCACTACTGTAGCTTGAGTCAAGTTATGGTAGTGATCCACAAAAAGTAGAAATCCTTACATTTCCAAAAAACATGCCAGTATTTTGAATACAAAACCACTGTTACAAATGTCAAATTGTAATATTCTGGTAAGGACAGGACCTGACCTATTAGTTGTTATCGGGTTCACCATTACTTACAGGAATCTTTGTGTATATTTTAACGGCTGTGTTCGTATTTACTAAAAGCCCGTTATTGCATTGTGTAGTGTTTGTTTATAGGAAGAAAAAAACTGGTGGTAGGGGTGAAAGAACTCATTATTTTACAAGAACCTTTCATTCATAAAAATATATTTTTTCTCAGCCGGAAGGACCCTCCCGAGGAATGAAATGGAAGACATTACTTGACTTCTGCTTCTCCACAAAGAAGAAGACTTCCGATGCTGTTGGTTGTAGACCTACTGAAAATGCTATTGATGAAACTGAACTCTCGCTACAATGGTTAATATGGCTGGCTGTAGCAGGAATCTTAGTAGCGATGGAGATTATGAAAACGATATTGGCAACTTCATTGGAAAAACATTGGACGATTTCACACTTGCCAAGGTCCTGGAACAACCTTGGTCTCCTCCAATGGATTATGTTTATCCTCATTATGTGCATTCGAAGGGAAACACTCAAGAACGTCGATATGTAAAGAAGGAACATTTACAAAAATATTCCTGGCTGGCTCTCTCTGATGTGAAAAAAAGGACTGTAATGCCGTTTTTGCCCACTCTTGGCCGTAGGGCATATAGGGGTTGTCCACAAGGTAGTTTCATTACAGAGTCTTGTTACCACCCCACTTAAAAAAATTTGCTAAGCTTCTCGGCAAAGACACACGGAGACACATGCGAAAACCAGACATCATAAAGAAGGTGTTCAGAAACGTTTGGATTTCCTTAGAAGTCTTCAGGATCCGAAGAATGTAGTCATGAACCAAATAGACTCAACTAGAATGCAGCAGGTCAGAGAAAATCGTGCCCGACCTCTTAGCATAATTGATAACATAGTGTTTCCTGGGAGACAAAATAAGGCCTTTCGTGGACACAGGGATGATGGCACACTTGAACTTCATGGATGCAATACGAAGAGTAGTATTAACAACGAGGTTGATTTCCGCAAACTACTCCGTTTTAGAGTGGAGTGTGGCGACAAATTTCTCGAGAAGCATTTGTCCACAGCCTCCTCGTGAAAACTGTACACCAGGAAAACTACATAAAATGCCCTTATTGAGTGCTGCGGAGAAGAAATACTATCAAGTATCCTTGAACGAGTTCGAGAATCCAAATTCTACGGCATTTTGTTCGATTAAACGACCGATGTGTCACACATTTCACAGCTGTCTCTTGTACTGAGGTACGAATATAAATAGAGAGGATTTTGTGGGATTCATTAATCCAAGGAAACTAGAAAAATTACTATCTCCACAAAGTGACTCTGATCAAGACGAACATGAACAAGAAGAGGATGAACTTTTAGAACCAGTACTTACTGGTGTGAGGTTAGGTCAGGTTGTTCTCAAGATGCTACAAGATTTGCACATAAATCCGAGAGACTGTGTTGGAATAATAACTGACGGATGCAGTGTAATATGACTTCAGAACTCTATGGTGCCATTACAGAAATTCAGGAGGCAGCAGTTCATGCAATTCGTTGTCCCTGAAACGATTATGAACTAAATTTATCACTATCCAAGTCATCTACTGTTAAATGTGTCAAAAATACAACCGGAATAATGAGCCAAGTAATACCTTTTTTTACTGCATCTTCAAAACGAAATGCTGTTCTAGTACCAACACTTGGAGGTCAGCTAACTAAGCTGTGTGAGACTCGTTGGGTAGAACGTCATGATGCAGTGTAACAATTTAAATATCAGCTGCCCAAAATAGCAGGAGCAATGCAGATTGTTTCTGAATGAAAATAACGACAGTCAGCTGCTAATGCCAGGACACTGTTGCTATCAGTCAGTGATCCAACTTTTATTGTGACAATGATATGCCTCAGTGACGTTTTATCAGTAACACTTCCACTGAGCCAGTTTCTCCAGAAGAAAGAGCTAGAAGAAACGAACTTCGAGTTGGTGAGGTCTTTAGAGCCATTTTTATTGAAGCCGAGGAAACTGCAAACGCATTAGGTGTGACGATCACTCTACCTCGGGCCACCAAGAGGCAAACATTGCGCTGCAACATTCATGCAAATACTGCTGAAGGATACTTCAAAAACAGAAGATCTCAAGTCACGTTTCCCCAGTCAAGTCCTTGACGTTTATAGATTGAATGTGTTTTTACCTGGCCGTGGATATGACAAAGCAGCAGAAAACATGAAATTCTTGGTAAATAGGTACTGTAGCTTGTTCGCGGTAAATGAAAACGATCTGGAAAACCAACTGAAAGCAGAGTTTTCGTTGTGGACAGCTACATGGAAAAGGCGGCAAGGGAAGAATGAGCGTCTTCCACAGTTTTGTAGTGAAACAGTTGAGGAGTGCGACAGCGTGCTGGATCCTAACATTAGAAATTTTCTGTGTATATTGTCTTGCTTGCATGCGAGTGTTTCTAGTCCCGAGCGTACATTTTCCACTTTGCGAAGAATTAAAACTTGGCTCCGGTCACGCTGTGTGCAGAAACGTCTCAATGGCCTCGCATTAATGCACATATTTCGATAGATAAAGAGAAGGTAGTTTGTCATTTTCCACAAGGTGCTACTCGTCGAAAATCCTCGTTTGTGGTGTGATAGAGCGTAAGCGGCTGCCTTTTGAATGTCAGGAAATGATGTTACGGAAAATAATAAAAAGAATTTTAAAGTTTGGTCTAGGGATATGTATAAGTGAAATGAAATAATACAGGTGACTGTGCAGGAAAATAAATGTTCTGCTGAAATACGCTTATTTTTAGAGATGTCTTAATATTGACCATTGATTTGACAACTATATTAATTTCTTCACTTTAAATTTACTATTTCGTAAGAGAAAGTCGCGGGTATTTTAAGCTTCATTGTCCATATTTCTGCTCACAATAAAAGCATATCCATCCTGCATTTCAATAATGGTCATTTTATGTATTCCCTCCACCTCTGTATTGCTAAAGACATATTTTCAGTTTTAAAAAGAATATGTTATCGTTTCCTATAGCATAATAAAACACAATTTTTGCAGACGTGATAATTGTTACTAATACAGCAAAGAATGTATATCCAGCCACAAAATTACTTCAAGATAACTATTATGTGCTGTCAGCTTAACATGAATACCAGACAAAACTCGTGTTACATTGTAAGATGTTCGAGGACAATATTTTAAAAGTCCTTGAAATGTCCTGTATTAGAATATAACTGTATAAAGTGAGATTTATGAAATGTTTGTATATGTCTTAAGGTCATTCCTTTTTATACGTTTATTTGTCGTTTACATATAAAAATTTTAAGTGATAGTATTTGTACTCAATACGACTATAATGTGCATAACATTTAGGCATTTCTCTTTATAAGGTATTTGTAATCAGATTGGTCAACATTATTGATGAAATAAAATGTTAGCAACGTAAGTTAAAATAAAACTCATTTTTCTTCCTTATATCGTGGTTTATAGTTTTTACGATACAGGTAATTAGAATACTGTGTAGTAAGAAATTTTAAGTGTGTTCATAATAAAATCACAGAAAAGTGTTTTCAGTTTCTATGTTTTGATGCCTCTTTTCTTTGAATTGTTTTGCTCTGTGATTTGTGATTGGAACTGCAATTGAAGTTATTAACAACAACATTTTAATGACTACATGGAATGAGAAAAAATCGTTAAAAATGTTAGCAGTTACACTCCATCTTAAAGTTTTCCTTATTTCAGAAATTTTTTATCCTTATATAATAAATAAGTATATGCCGATAACCACACACAAATAACCAGGCAAATGCAATTTATATGCGACTGGATGAAATGTAATCAGGATTATTACCTCCAAAGTTTAGTGCATCACAAGATAAACCCCCCCCCCTCCCCCAATAAGCTGACTACTTAAATCAGCAACTGTGTGGTACGTCATATTTGTGTGACGGGTACGGTATGCAGTTCAGCCATAGACATGCGAAGACCTGTGAAGGTGAAGGGCATTTCTCGTTCAATGCCTTGGTACCAGGTTTGCTAAAATCAGGTCTCTTGTGACTTTCTTCGAGTTTTTGTTTTCAAAGTCATTCAAGGTCATGATGTCAAGTTCGAGGTAGTCTGCATCTAATATGGTGGCTGTAATCTGTAATGTATTATGCTTGTTGAATTTTATGTATTTTTCACAAGTTTTTGTTTTCAAGGTCATTCAAGGTCATGGGATCAAGGTCGAGGTAGTCAGCATCTAATATGGTGGTGGTATTCTGTAATGTATTATGCTTGTTGACTTTCATGTATTGTTTTACGAATTTTGGTTTTCAAGGTCATATTATGTCATGGGGTCAAGGTCGAGGTAATCTACATCTAATGTGGTGGTAGTCTGTTATGTATTATACTTGTTGACTTTGATGTATTTTCCCCACATTTTTTGTTTTCATGGTCATTCAAGGTTATGGTCACCTGCAACTAACATAATGGATGGGTGATGTCTACCAATATGGTAGATGCCTACCAAGATGGCTGACTGGGTATGGGCGAGCGGGTGGAGGCCAGCCGACTAATTTGTTTGATGAGGGGGAAGGGGTGAGGTGACCTCCAGTACCATTTCTAAACGACTTTTTAAACAAAAATTCTAGGGAAATTTTAAGGGAAAAAGGAAAAAGAAAAAAGAATTGGGGGGGTGTGTTAGGGAATGTTGCTGCCGACAAAGATGACAGTCGAGCGAATGTGAGGGACAATCTCCTGTAACATACATAGTTTTTTTTTATAAATTTTTAAACAAATTTTTAATACAATTTTTTAGGAATATTTTGAGGGGAAAAATGGAAACCTTTAGGGAAAATGGCTGCTAGTTGAAATACTTTTTGATATACATTTTTTTAAATACAATTTTGTAAAAATTAATTTTTAAAAGATTTTTTTATTTTTAAAACGATTTTTTTATAAAAAATTTGACAATACATTTTTTACTAAATGATTTTTAAATTTTAAACAATTTAAAAAAATCGTGTTAAATTTTTAGCATTTTTTTGGTGTTTTGGGGTCAGAGGTCACCGGGATCAAGGTCACGATGCAAAGGTCATGGTCGGAGTCAATGACATCCAAGATATCAGGCGATGACGTAACAACATGGCTACTGGCTGGTTCCGGCTCCGACACCCCACGCCCTTGTGCGTCAACATAGTTTTCCCTACTAATGCTAGAATGCAAATACACGAAACCAGAACCATTCGACGAAGGTACCGACAATAAGGCATTCAAAACGTATGTAGCGATATTCGAGGCGAACGACATTGACAATGCGATACACAACCGTTTCGAAAAAATTTGCGACGAGGAGGAAACATACAAAGAGCATGGTTTGGGGTGGATACTATCATCAGTCAATCACTTGCAGCTCCGCATAAACAAGCTGGACCCCCTCCGTGCCTAATCGTACATTAACTTGCCAGAATCAATCAAAAACAAAAAGGCTGTGATTACCCCACACAATACAAACGGCCACGTGTGCTTTAAATGGGCCGTTCTTGCAGGTTATGTAGAAGGCGAACATCCCGAGCGAGTAGACCAGCGAGTTCCCTACACCATTGCGACAAATAAAAGTTTTGGAAAAGGACAATGCATCATTATCTGTAAACATTTATGGCAGAAAACTTATCCCGCACATGTAGCCGACGAAGAAAAGGGCTAACATATCGACCTCCTTCCTCTCACCGCCGACGACGGGAACACCCATTACTCTCGTATGAAATATTTTTCCAGTCTCGTAAGATCACAGCTGTCAGCTCACGACCACGAAACCCACGTCTGTAAGCACTACTTCACATTCTACCATGACGTGCCGCGAAATTCCGGGCTGACGGGACAAGCAGTGTCGAGAACGACGCAAGAAATACTGCCAAGAAATTGCCCCACTGCGTGCCGAAATGCGACAGCCAGGAAAGAACGGTAAGCCACCCGTTTTGAAATTCAAAAATTACAATTACGGCTATAAATTGCCAATAGTCGCCTACGCTGATTTCGAGGCAATACTCAAGCCCATTCCGACCTGCGAACCGTACCCCGGCCACACCTTCACGTACGCCTATCAGAAGCACGATACCTATGGTTTTGGGTATATATGTGCAAGTCGACAATAGTGTAATTCCAGCAGCACTAACATCCGCGAAGAGACAGGAAGGACCCCATCATATACACGGGAGAAGACGCGGAAAGTAAATTTATGGAGACGATCGCAGAAATAGGCAAACGAGTAAAAGATATTTACGCTAAATCTAAGCAAATGATACCGCTCACGCCAGCCGAACATGCCAGCTACACACGAGCGACGAAATGCTGCCACTGCAAATCGGCGTTCACGCACGAAAATTACCAAGTGAGGGACCACGACCACTTCACGGGACGCTACTTAGGACCTGCATGCAGCAGCTGCAATTTGCTGCGCCACCGCCCTAAAAAATTCACTGTATTGATCCATAACTTCAGCTACGACGAGAACTTTATTTTAAAACGTCTAGGCTACGATAAAAAAAAAAAAGACATTCATTAATCCAGACACGAGCGAGAAGATGGTCACGTTTTCGAAACAGTTAGGCGAACGTTTCTCTATACAGTTTGCCGATACGTTTCGTTTCATGGCCCGCAGTATAGCATCCCTGACCGAGAACCTACCACCTTCGAAATTTCGCACCACCGCCAAATTCTTCACCCCCAACAAACTACCTCTCGTTACACGCAAAGGCATTTTTCAATACGATGTCTACTCGTGGAAGAGACTCGGCGAGCCACAGCGGCCCCTTAAAGACATTTTATTTAACAAGCTGACATTCGGGAATCAGCAACGAAGATTACGTTCACGCCCAGACAGTATGGCAAGAGTTCGGCTTAGCAGTCTTAAGGATTATTTAGAATTGTATTTGAAGACAGGTGTGCTAACTCTACAGACGTATTTCAAAACTTTAGAAACTCGTGTATGTCAGTAGTATAAAAAGGGACATTCTGACCCACCAGGGTTCAGGCTGCAGACCCTGATTAGCTTATTAAGGACCCGGCACAAAAAATTTCAAAAATTCCCCTCTCTTCTCGTTGAAAATTCCAGTGTGTACCATCCTATGCCGACGATGGCCATTTTCGCAGCCAGCAAAAATGAGCCCGAAATGACCAGTGGCCATTTTGTCAGCCAGTAAAAAATCCCCTTTGTTCGTCCGAAATCGATTTGCTACTACCCCAATGAGCACATATATCGACAGTGGCCATTTTGGTAGCCAGGGAAAAGTTGCCCGAAACCGATGGTGGCTACGTTGGCAGCCAGGAGAAAATTTTCCATGGTTCATCAAAACAGATTTCCTATTAACCCAAATAAGTGCGTATGTCTATGGTGGCCATTTTGACAGCCAGTCTAAAATCACATTGTGTTTGGTGGTGGTCATTTTGGGAACCAGTGGCCATGGGCGACATCATGCATGTAAAAAAATATACTCACACACACAATGTCGGTGACGTCCATGAGGTGTCACTGACTACGAAATGGCACCCACACCCACACATGCCGTGCCCCCTGCATCCGGCAGTGACGATGCCCCTGGCAGCAGTGCCCTTCCTCCCAGCCAGAGTAGTGCTATAGACCACGATGGCCATTTTTCGCGACAAAGTATTGGGGGGGGGACTACGAATATACCATCCCCTCTAGCAGTCTGTGTGTGGTAGTACCCATATGCACATGCTACTGTGATGCGTACACATAATCGGTCTGGTCCATGTGATAAGGTCAATTCACCTTAAGAGGAACATGTAGTATGAGTTGGTCACACCTGCGAGCAGTAGTCAGCCAGAAGACTGTAATGCATGCAGCCTCTGCTGTCTGGACTAGTGCGTGGGGAATGGGTTAGTTGCTCCATGCTGGTGGTGGATGTAAGCATGGGAGTGGGTCATATGCGGTATTGCACTTATATATACCCTCGTCAAGGATACACTCTTATTCATCTCGCAGCTTCTGCAGTGCTAGCATCGCACCGACCAGTAGCACTGTGAGAGAGACGTACAGCCCAGCCTCACTGGTGCACACATCTGCATGGTAAGTGAACAGTAGCACATTGTGACATGTATTACTAATTGTATTTACAGTAAGACGAGATGATAGAAACTGACCTTAAAGTAACACCAACGGGTACCAACACTCTTAATTGTATTCCCCGTTTTATTACACGATCCGAGTGCTTTTATGTAATGTAAGCCGCAAGTCATTTCAGGGACTGGTCCTTCTAATTTCCCATCAAACTGCCTATGTGTACTGACTTTCAGCTTTTGTTTTGCAAGTATTATAGTATAAAGTAGCATGTGTGTGTGAATAGCCTCGATAATTCACTGCATAGCACACAATACAGTTCATCAATCTACAGCACAAGGAGTGCTGCAGCAACTGAAGGGTAGCTTCCTTTGGTCATTGGCCACACAGCCCTGATTGAAGAAGAGTCTGCTCTACCATTTCAATGCCACTAGGTCTGGATAGTGCCTGGCGCCCGGATGAAAAAACCTAATTCCAACCACCTCACCCAGACAACCTTACTCCTCAAATTTCTGAATTTTATAATTTTCGCTCTGTCCACTGGGCCACCATATGCTGGCCAAGCCCTACCACATATAAGGGCTAAGCAGCCATCAACATGTCGCCCAACTTTGTGGCCTATCGACTATTTTCCTACTACCGGCAACGGGTAAGCAATGAGGACAACTGCACGACTATGGTGTCGAGACGCCTTCCAGATGCCTGCAAGACGTTGGAAAGGTGAGCATGTGTCTAGAGAAAAAAGCGTAGGGAAATGAAGTGAGTGCGCACTAATGCACGGGCAGAGCACGCATGTGGTCAACAGTGTGGCCATTTTGGAGCATGATGATGTAAGCCGCGCCATCAAGGTACGCCAGCAGCCTGAGACCTCACTACATAAATCTGGTAAAGTATTTTATTTACTAATTACGACGGACGGAGCACCTGGAAGAATATCGCAGTGGTCGTTGATACATGGCCTTGGGGAAGGAGTCTGCTCTACCCAGAATTGACAATGTATTGACGCGTTGGGCCTCCAGAGGTGCTGGTGGTGGGTTCGTGTCTCGCCTGAAAGCAGGTGGGGAACAGGAAATAATGATGATGTGCCCAGCGCCACATTCAGTGTAGAAAACAATTGCTGATGGGGGTTGTACGATGGCCTACAGCGACTCTGGATACGCGATGAACCTGAAGGAGAGCTGAGTGAATATGTCCGTTATATTACAAAAAGGTAAAATATTGCCTGTGGGAGATGCTGTCGGCCACTTCGCACGCCTATATTACCACTGAATCTACCTTGCTTGAGAGAGGGAGGCCCCGTAAATGCAAAACATACACTGAAATATGCTTGTAAATTTGAAGGCTCCTATTAGGAGGCAGTACCGGATGAACTTAGGAGAGCGTGTCGCGACACGATGCTATTTATTGAGAGGAAGTTGGAATTGGACAGCCTAGAATGTTACAAAATTATTTTGTTTATGTTAACGCACTTTTCCAGCGATTGCAGAAGGATTGGTATGAAGAGGCTTAACAGGCTTTCTTTGCCAACACTCCATCTAATAAGTAAGTACACTGTAAATTGTATGTACAATTCGAAGATATCTTTCTCACTGTGTGTGTGTGTGCGCGCGCGCGCGTTTGCGCATGTGCGCATGTGTACGTGTGCACGTGTGTTATTCACTGTCAAAAAATATATATTATTTTAGCCTTAAGGCCAGCCTACAATTGATTTTGCACAACAGCACCTGCGATAGCACAGACACATGCACAGCTCGAATCTGAAAGCCTACAATAAAACAAACACACACACAGAATTGACGGCTTTTTAAACAAAACAGACGTGGAAATGACAGAAAACAATGTCCAGAAGTTTCGCGTGCATGTGTTGCTCATGCTGGAATGAAAAAAAAAAATGTTGTCGACAGCTGTTAACTTTAATGCTCGTGTTTTAATTTGTAGAAATATAATACGTTAGACCATTAATCTTAATATACATTGCTTGTACAATAACATCTTCAATCAAAAGAAACCACTGTTTATGAGGCACCAAACACTCAAAGTACTAGTATAATTCATTACTTTTGCAGCCATTTTGATCGTCACATGAACTCTGTGCTATCGACATTCTGATTGGCTACGCATGGCGCACATGCACAGGAATAATAGGATATTGGTCAACTTTCTGTACATGGATTCTGTGCTAAATTTCTGTGCTTGTGTTGTGCGTTATTGAAGGCAGTGCAATTCTAAGACTTGCATTCTACTGTCTGTGCTAAATCAATTGTAGTCTGGCCTTTACACATTATTATCTAAATTTCGTGAAATATGTACATTGTGTGTTATTATGTACATGGCAAATTTTATTTTAAAATGTGGTTGATGGATAAATAATGGCAGAAAGAAAAAATAATTAGGGCCTCAAAGGGCTTATTTTACGGTAAACAGTTTTTTTATTACGAAAACACAATTTTAGATACAGATTCTTGTATGAATTTTAACCCCCCCCCCCCCCCCCCAAACCTTCTAATGTCAGGCTCAAAGCAGATATAACCCAAAGTGATCTTGTAATTAAATGACTCGGATCACACAAAACACACATATCTTCCTGTCTGTTACACCTTTGATGTGATGATGTAAGCCGAATTCTATATTTTTTAAATTATGTTTTACTATGGGCTTCTCAAAACATTAATACTGGTGCCATGGTATGGTACCAAATTATGTAAAAATTTGGACACCATTGTAAGTGCAAAATACATTAAAGTTGTAAAATGTTAAATTTTATAATTATTTCATTTTCATTTGAACAACAAATGAGTAAAGTGATGAGACCCATGGCAAAGAATGCACAATGTGCAGGTCTTTCAAAAGTGTCTAAGTTTACTGTGAACAACATATAGTATGGTTTTGTTATGTTCAGTGCTAATGATTATCATAGTGTGTGTAATTTTCTTTAGAAAATAGCATGTTCTTCAAAATTTAACAAAGACTGTGGATCTTCAACACCTATGAAACTTCTTTTTTTGTTAGGTGCATTGCTGTAAAATGGGAGATATGAATTTATTGAAATTGTCAACTGTACATTTAAAATAAGTTCACCACCACTGCAGCTCTGATCAGTGTGGTTATTATATTTATTAAACACAAACATCTATAAAATTTACATTTATTTAGATCAAAATAGTTGAATTAGGCTTATAACAATATCACAAATGGAACAGAAGGGTAGACACAAAAGTTGTTTGCTATCTGAGTCTTTTCTTTACAAGATTACGCAGGCTACATATAAGGATAGGTTACAATTAATACAAGAATCTGAACCTAAAATTGAGCTGTAGTATAAAATAACATGTCTTTGTGTGGGTGTGTACGTATAAAACGAAATATACCTTTCATGAAAGATATCTAAGAAATAAAATCAAAGTGTACATGAAATACAATGCACTTACTTGTCCATTGTATTGTTGGCAAAGAAATCCTATGAGCCTCTTCATTCCAAGACTTATATAATCATTGGAAAAGTGGTTATCGCATAAAAAAAAAAAAAAAACCAACATTTCTAGATTGTCTATGCCAACAAATTTCTCATCTGCCACTATTCACCAATTCCCAAAATAAAATATTACTCTTAAACTGGGAATCGGTCTCTTAGTGTTCCAGTCGCATAAACACACTCAAGAACACAGTATTTGCAATCAGGCATCCTTATTGAATAAAAGTTAACTTGGAAATACGAAACTCACCAAACCAAAATAATTTGTATTCCAATAATGTCCCAATATGTCCCACTGTGTGGATTCCCCATGGTATGTGTTACAACATTACAGCATGCATTTTGAAATAATAGAAACGATTCATTCTTCTCATTGAAAATAAATTAAATATGTGTAAATATCATTTTTTTTTTTTTACTTACAAGTGTTATACCGTTTAAATATATTCCAAGCACATTTCAATGGTGTGTTTATCATGTATACACACGCCGATTTTGCACTGCAAACAACATTTACATCAATTTAAATTTCAACATAAATTTGAGTGAAAGTTGGTAGTATCAATTCAAACTTCCCGGCTGTGATGATGTAGTTCCATAGTGCTTTCACCGAGTGCTAGAAGTAACATGAGTCAGAGAAAGTGCTGAAACTTTGCCTTCTATAAGTATCTGTGTCCTATGCTTGTAGTTATTTACCTATATTTCAGTGAAAATGTAAACATAGTTGTTTCTCGGCTTTGTATAATTGACGGATTGGCATGGTTGGAATTAAACATAGTTCTTGGCATTGACAGTTGTAACTTTCTTTTTCCGATAATGGGCAATTTGCGTGTACCGAATACGACAGAACTTGAGGAAGAATCGTTAATAGAATTAGTAGAAGAAAGTATGGTCATAATTGAGAGCAGAAAGACTGATGCTGTGTCTTTGAAAAACAAAGCATTTGGGTGGCAAACAATTGCTGCTGATTTCAATTCACAGGATGTCGTTCACATAACTGCAAATGAGTTAAAAGACGTGTTACGATAAGGCATGTGTAGAGTTGTACCAACGACACCAGGATAGCCTACAATCTCATAAACGTTTTGCAACATGGGCCTTATTTCATAAAACCTGACAGAAGTGACATATACGACAATTATGTCAAATATGACAAATCTGTCAATATATCAATGTTATGTATCACCAATAATACAAGTTTCCCTTATTTGACTGGTAAAAAAAGTGTAAATTGTCAGCCATAAAGTAACTGTTTCAAAAAAGTGACAATTATTTGTCAAATCGCAAGTTTAATTTATTACACACTAGATAGCTCTGAAGTGTGCTTACTATAATCAATCGCAGCCTATATGCAATTCATGAACAGTCGATTCCTACCACAAATATTTAAGTGGCAAATAATAATTCCACCCACATAACTTTGTTCACTCTAGCAGCAGAATGTCGAATAATGTGGATAAGATTACTATAATAAATTTGAGCTGAAAGGAAAATATTGTGTTTTTTGGCAAGAAATGTTTTAATACACACTATATTGAAACACAATTGCACTGCCGTGTTATATAAACATTGCAAATTACTGGTTACGTAGGAAAGCTCGTCTGTCACTTCTGCAGTGACAATTCTAGAAGTTTGTAGCTATGTCACAGAGTGATCATGCTCATATGTTTCATAAAAGTCTGTAGTGTAATATTTGACAGATGTCAGATTTTTACCTGTCAGCTCAAAAATATTGTGAAACAAATATTTGTCAAATTGTCATACAATTTTACAAATTTGAAAACGTGTCAACTTTTATGAAACACACATGTATCGGATTATAAAGATGTCTCACAATTCCCTATCACATGTCGAATTGTAACTTTTATGGAATATGCCTCTGGTGTTACCCTGTGTACTATTCTACAGGCTGTGGACTTGTGTATACCCATTACATTGCTACACACAATCAAAAACGACCCAGTGCATAAAACCTCAGTGTCAACAATAATTGATTGAGGGGAGAAGCAGGCCAATTCCTGTTGCTATCTAAACTCAAATTTATTTCGATTTTATGTAGAAATTCCAAAGTAGTCTGTAGACGGAACCACTTCTAATTTTTCGTCATACAAGTCCTGGAAAGGATGCTGTCTCCTCATATACTGTCTTAGCATAGTACTTCATGGATAAAATATTGCTCAAAACATTATCCGTTTCATCAAGTTAATGTTCTAGTTTAGTTTCTGAAGAATATATCGTGATACAAATACGTAAAGTAACGTCAGAAGTAACAAACACAGTAGGCATTACAACATTTCTATGTTATACCGAACTCGACAATGCATCTGCTAATTCTGTTACCTTCGTAATAAAAACACAAACTAAGCAAAATTCAGAGCCTTCTTTACAAAAAAATTCTTTATTGACGACATTGACATAAACATTATCATGGTCATAACCTCCAATATATTACAGACCATAGACCAACAATAACATGAGCTAAAATCATTTGCTTTGAACCACGAGGTCTGGCGATTCATGTACAACGGAAAAAAAAATGAACCTGGTTCAAGGTGTGGAATGTGTTGGATCAATACTTCATTATTGCACACTGGGGTGACTAAAACAGCCCAGAGTATGTTTGTGCAAGTTGCCAGGAACGCTTCTCTGGTGAACTTTTGACGACTGGATGGTGGAGCAAAAGTGTTCAGTTTACAGGTTGGGAGTGAGGTAGGACTTTGCTGCAGGTTTTCTCACCATCTGAAGTATTTCTTGGGTGCCAGACATTGCGAGGATACTGGCGTGTTCCCGACGTCCACATATCCTTTGTGCCCATTTTTTATCACAGCGCAGATGCATCAATCACACAGCAACACTCGACCGAATGACAAGGTCGCGGTCGCGATCAGTGCAGGTCGACAAGAACGGCATTACACTTTTCTTGCCATCTTGTAACTCGCGACCGCGGGTCATAATATTTAACATTCACCACAAGAGGTAACACTCATGATGAATGGATATGCGACCTGAACGAGTGTGTCCCATAAAGCCACGATAGCCATTGGAGGCAACACTGGGGTAAGCAGCGCCACATTTTCCCACAACTTTCTGATGTGCGCGATGTCGCAGGGGGGCCCAGCCGAATCTGGACTGCGATGTGGCTCCGAGTGGTTTAAAAATACGAGGAATAAAATTCCCGCAGGAAGTGTAAAGTATCGAGTGGTTCCTTTGCAGCATTCATTAATAGAATAATTTTTAATTATAATTCAGGGTGATTGCGCCATTATTCACTAGGGAAACCGCCCGCTCCAGCATAAAGAGTCGATAACATTCTATAGAGAACAGGGTGTAGCTCATACCTTAGTTACGAAATACATATGTCTTCACATCCATACAAATTCCTGAAATTAATACACATAACGACACGTACCGATTCTAAAATGTTAATTATAAGAGTACATGTAATCATCTATTGAGAATCAGCCACCTGAGGCATAATTTCACTTAATATCACCCTTCAAGTGCGATGACATTCTCGTGACGTCACATTCTTAGCCATATCTGGGGCTCCGGCATTCACGAGTATGTTACTAATGTGTTTTAGTTTAGCTATCTTAATTATGTACAACATCAATTTCACTTACCATGTTATTCATTAAGTTCAGTTTTTTTCATGTTTTCATTTTGGTGCTGGATTCACTGGACGTGCGGCGAAACCGATGACATGTCGTTAGACTTCAGCACTCGAGACAAGGCAGGGCAGATGGTAAGCTCCGGGTACCTCTCTTGGAAATACAATATAGGCTGAATTTTTCTTAATATGCGTAGTTAATGTAATTCAAGAACCCATTTTAGTACTTTTATTTAGCTGAGGGGAGGTCTACCTGTATCCTGACAAAACCAGGACTTCACCAGAGGGATGCATTACACGTAATTAAAATCTAATTCCTACACCTTATTTTTCAGTAGTAGCGACCACTGACAGTTCCAGAGTGCCAGGTCCGCTTAAATAAAGTATACATTAACAAGTGCAGTAACATTTCATTGTACCTTTTAGGTAATAAAACAGTTATACCATAATTAAATGTTTTATATTGCATTTACCTATCCTGAGTTAATCAGGTACTGCACCCTAATAGCAGCCTTCAAATTTAAAAGTGTATTCCAATGTATGTTTTGCATTTATGGGACCTGCCTCCCTCAAGCAGGGTAAATTAAGTGGTAATAAAGGCTTGCGAAGTGACCGACAGCTTTACCCAGGGCAATATTTTACCTTTATTTAATATAATGGATAAATTCACTCAGCTCTCCTTAATATTGACCGTGTAGCCAGAGATGCCATACGACCCCCATCAACAATTGTTCTCTACACCGAATGTGGCACCGGGTACATCATCAGTTCCTGTTCCCCACCTGCTCTCAGGTGGGACACGAATACACCACCAGCACCTCTGGAGGCACAACACGTCAATACAATGTCAATTCTCGGTAGAGCAGACTCCTTCCCCAAGGCAGTGTACCGACGACCACTGCGATATCCTTCCAGGTGCTCCGTCCGTCGTAATTAGTAAATAAAATACTGTACCAGATTTATGTAGTGAGGACTCAGGCTGCTGGCATACCTGGGTGGGGCGGCTGACATCATGGTGCTACAAAATGGCAGCTCTGTTGAGCAAATGCCTGCTCTGCCCGCACATTGGTGGGCACTCACTGCATTTATTTGCACTTTTTCTTCTAGACACATGCTCACCATCACAATGTCTTGCAGGCGTCTGGATACTGTAGTAATGCAGTAGTTGTCCTCATTGCCTTCCCCATTGCCAAGAGTAGGAAATCAGTGGAAAAGTGGTTAGCGGGAAAATTTTGTGGAGCGATTTTTGAAATTTTGAAGTTCAGGAGATAATTAATGAAGGATAGGCCTCAAAGTTGGGCGACATGTTGATGGCTACTTAGTCCTGAGGGATTGTAGGGCTTGGCCAGCGGATGGTTGTCCAGTGGTCAGAGTGAAAATGATAAAATTCAGGAATTTGAGGAGTGAGGTTGTCTGGGTGAGGTAGTTGGAATTAGGTATTTTATCCGGGCGCCAGGCACTATCCAGCCCTAGTGGCATTGAAATGGCAGAGCAGACTCTTCTTCAATCAGGGCTGTGTGGCCGAAGATCAAATGAAGCTGCCGTTCAGTTGCTGCAGCACTCCTTGTGTTGTGGATTGATTAACTGTTTGGTGTTCTGTGCAGTGAATTATCGAGGCTATTCACATACCTATGCTAATTTACACTGCAAAACCAGTGGGATCATATGGAGAATATAACACGTGAATTAAATAACCTACCAAAACACATTGCAATAACACTTAATTATAACTTTAGGGTTTTGAAACTGCTCTCACAGGTGTCCCTTTCCTTGCACGTAACAGTTTATAATCACCATAGCCATTTAAATGTAATAATTAGGAAAACTGAAAGTACATAGTACTATTTCCTGTACCGTGCACCGCTGCACATGTGACCACATTGGCACTGTCCCGCCCTTTGTTGTGTTGCACCTGGAACACACACATTGCACTGCACTTGCACCTCCACTGGTCACTGATATCCTACTGCGCATGGTAGTATGAAGCTCTCTACTGCAGATGCAGTTGACATTGGGAAAACTGTCTAAGGACCTGTATATCGCCTCACTCAGGTAACGTATGTATGGGGAATCATGGCATTAGGTGGCCATAATGACCCATTAGGAGTGAGCTGGCCATTAAGGGAGGCCTACAGCCCTTACTAGCCTAAGTATTATGGATTTAGTATCATTCTGGCATAATCTTCATTAACACTGACAACGTGGCCAGAGATGGTGGACTAGAGGAACATCCACTTGGGCATCGACATTACAAAACAGAGCATCTGCAGCAGTTAGTCATTCTCAAGCTTGTTCTGCAAACTGGTGCCCTACCTTGGTAAAGAATTTAACCATAGCTTTCCTATCCATATGACCTAGTTCATCAAAGATCCAGAATCATGTCACAGTCAAAGTGTCGCCGCAACTAGTGGCTATTTTCACAGTCGGACATTGCCATGAACATTGCATGCCACTATTCCTGTCTGTCACTGTGACGTGCCCAAGTAATGGCTATAACTCCTGGCAACTATTCCAGAACTGCCCCATAATGCAATATTATACTTGTATTAATCATTACCCATGTGTACCATTCCTTGTAAACCTGTTTCACATACTATTGTATTGTATACAACACGTTATCACATGCACATACATTAACTATTTCCTCTGAGCCTCTGGCTCTTAATGACAGCTACTGGCAGAGTATTAGTTAATTCTACGATATCAACACGTCGTGGGACAACTGCCGGAAAATTAAGGGAAACAGTGAAAGGGCATTCTCACCAAAAATTCCATTGTCTTCAGTTTCATCATCAGCCATCATGTGGAACAGCCTAATCCCCATCATTGCACACCAGGCTTGGTAACTTGAGATGCCCATCTTGCAACAGCCACAGCCCTGGGGGAGAATACCTTCCGGCTCCCCTTCCATCCGTGCCTTGCCCGTAGGACCACACTTCCCCTGGCACACACTTGGATTTCAGCTACAAGCCATGAGACCGCATGGTTCGGCGAAGCAGCAAGTACTACAACATCGTGAATCCGCTTCAACCATCACATCCGCATCAGCGAACCAACAATATAGGGTTTTGTGTCGACATGCAAGCCATGATGTGCCATCATTGCCAAATGGCGAAATGTGTGAGCTTTAGCAGATTTGCCATACATCACACCACCTGCAATTTTCCATCAACGCCCGAATTATCGACCACAGTACAGCCACAAAGAGAGATACCGAACTACTGCTGGAAGATCGGGTACCAAGGGAGTGAAGCTAGCATCGTATCTTGCAATCGGCATTCATACATGTATCACATGGAGTGGGCAATCGAAGAAAAGTGTGAAATATTGGACATATACAACAAACACATGATGGGGAAAAAGTGTACAGCCATAGAGGAGCCCACAACTACCACGGAAAATTGTCACACCCACATTTCTCTTCACTACTACTCCGCTCCCGACTCAGCAAGAAGCAAGTGCAAGTAACAACCAGCAGAATGGACACAGAACAAACTCCATTGCCATACCAAGTGAAAACCAACATCAGATAATCACGGGATTGCCAGATAGTCAACCACAACAGCGTGCTGGAAACCAAAATCAAACATATTCATCTATGCCAGAATGCATAAAGTAGACATGGCATAATTCGTTACAGAATGAACAGTATATACTAGAAGTAACATCACATGTTTGGAAAGCCGTAATGCCGGCCTCCCCTTACCGAGAATGCATTGCCTAAATGCAAGCAGCAACAACTCACAGCCATAGTCACTGCGGTGTTTGTAAAGAATGCATCACATGGCCAGCTGGCTCAATCAACACTAGCCACATCTGCTGCGCGGAAATCACACATGCACCCGAACGACAATGGAACATCTCCACCCATGCCTTGGGATACTGCAGGAACTGCAAGACAGCGACGCGTCCGCCCCATCTATGCTGGTACTTTCCAGGGACAAGGTACCACTGGCACAGTGGGTGTTGGAATCGACCCAGAAAAACCTCGTCTAAGAGAGAGACAGCGACACAGTGTACAATGGAAAGTGAGAGTGAAACAACTACACCACAAACTCCGACGTGTGCAGCCGCTACTGCCAGCCAGGAACAATAATAACATGATCACATGTCTGGACATTCCTTTTCCTTCACCACCTGTTGCATGTGAATTCACCAATAACAGCATCATGTTCACACAGAGTGTACACAGCAGCAGCCCGGCGAAACAGGCGCATCGGGTGTGCATGAGGTGTGTACAAAGTGCACAACCCCAGCCATGCTGGAGAAGACAAAAGCAATCATCGCGAAAACACTGGCAACGATCAAGTAGACAATGATGTCATCTTGTGTGCTACAGTGCAACTGAATGGTGTGACCCGAATATGCCATCTACTACTCGCATCTCGCACAGTCAAAACACACATGCCTGCATGTCAAGATAAAATCAGTGTTCAGGCCTCCAGGGCCTCAAATCAGCACTTAAACATGGTGAAAGTTTCATTCAAACGACATTCCTGGTAAGACAACATTTTATCAGCATTCATACCTATTGTTCTGGAGTTGACAGTATGTGCATCTCTACCAAGTGTGTGTGTTTCCATTCGGACTAATCATCGATCAGCCATGCAGCAGTGGAGGGGTGACGAGTCATCCCTCCTCCCTTCACATCAACAACACATTTCTTATCACAGAGTGATGGGCAGGACAATACCACACTATTCCTTCCAACACCATTTTTCACGAAGCCGAAAGCAACAACACCATGTAGGGTTCGCTGTGCCACCCAAACAACAGTGCGTCCATCATCATCGGCTCACCACAACATTCAATACATCTCTGACATCATTCTGCCAGTATCACGCCAAGCTTTCGACAGCTGCAATGCCCGAGACCACAGTTTCTACAGGAATGGCTGCTGCTAATGCTACAACAGCATCGAGAAGTACATTGCAACATAGCTTTACACCAACAACTCAGGAAGTCCATAACAATAGCGAGTCACTGCTGAGTAGTCATCATTTTGCCACAATGGCATTAACATCTTGAACATTGGTTAATATGCTGATGGAAGGAGGCACATAAGATATACATGTCAGGGACACCTTCTCTCCAAGCAGACGCCGCCCACAATAAGGAGAGAACAGCAGCAGCGACGAGTCGAGGACAGATGAACACATCTCCCTCCCCCAATTCCAATTGTCCTGGTCATAACCAGCTTGCCACGTGCATGCCATTGGGCTCACACCAGTGCCGACCGCAACAGTCACAGCATCGCCACAAGGGTGGGAGCTATAGCCCTGCTCACTTCACCGACACCAACAACAGTCGCCGCGTGTTTACAATCTGCGACCACGTGGACCAGCATCGACGCCAGCATGGGAGCCACGTGTCTATAATCTGTGATCACGAGAAACACTTTAGTTGTATGTGAGATGTTGCTGTGGGGATTGAAGACGCCACGAGGTGTGCATGACTATCGAAGGGGGGGTGGGGGGGGGGGCGTGCACCCTGGCCAATCGTCATGCCAGCTGAAATGTCACAACGCACAGCAACGCTACGAGAAGCTGCCAGTGTAAAAAAACTAGTCAGTGTCACCATGTGCGTGCGCTTGGGTAGGGCATAGTGTATCAAAGTGAAGAATGTTTTTTATACCCTTTAAAATTAGTAGGGCAGTGTAAATGGAGTGTCTTGTGATCATGTATTTTTTTAATTTTATTCCCGCAGTGCCATTCATTTTTATTGTTAGTGCTCTTGTACTTATTGTCTGTGCTACCAGTGCTCTACAAGTAATTCAGGCAACCACGTGTCTGCAGTGTTATTGTTTTGGTTACCAGTGAAAGGTTATGTACATTGTATATGCTAGTGTTTGTTTTTATTTTACCCTGTTTCCTTAACCTGTCACGTAAATACCAGAGAAAAATGGCCTCACAGTGCAGTGTATTGTTAAATATAAATATTTTAATGGTGTATGTTTTTATCATGTCCAACAGTTCACGCATTTAATGCACCATCTTGTTGAGGCACGAATAGCCACACGCAAAATCACAGGGATACATAATTGTATAAATAAATATTGTTCACAATTTATCAGTTAAGGTATTCATGCATTCAAAATGTTTTACAATTTTATAAATACTTAGTGTTACCGACCGGTATATCTAGTAATACAATACCGACCATTGGCAGTATTCACAACATTGAGATCCGAATGGACCGGAGCAGATGTGTAAATCAACGAGGCTGGGCTGTACGTCTCTCTCACAGTTCTGTTACAGGCCGATAGTGCAGTGCTGCTGGTCGGTGCGATGCTAGCACAGTAGAAGCTGCGAGATGAATGAGTGTGTATCCTTGGCGAGGGTAAATATAAGTGCAATAGCGCATATGGCCCCCTCCCATGCTTACATCCACCACCACTGTGGAGAAACTAACCCTTTTTCCATGCAATAGTCCAGACGGCAGAGGCTGCATGCATTAGTCTTCCAGCTGGCTGCTACTCGCAGGGGTAACCAACTCATACTACATGTTCCTCTTAAGGTGAAGTGACCTTATCACATGTACCAGACCGATTATGTGAACTCATCACAGCAGCATGTGCATGTGGGTCGTGCCACACACAGACTGCTAGAGGGCGGTAAACACGTAGTTTCCTCCCCCCCTCAAATTGTTTGTTGCGCAAAATGGCCATCGCGGTCTTAAGCACTACCATGGCTGAGAGGAAGGGCAGTGCTGCCAGGGGCTTCGTCGCTGCCGACACAGGGGGCACCGCACGCGCGCGCCAATTCGTGACGTCACACTCCATGGATGTCACAGACATTATGTGTGTGAGTATATTTTTTTACGTACACGATGTTGCCCACGGCCACTGGCTCCCAAAATGGCCACCAACCATCGCAATGTGATTTTCGACTGGCTGTCAAAATGGCAACCATCGACATATGCACTAATTTGGGGTAATAGGAAATCTGTTTTGATAAACCATGGGAAAATTTTCTCCTGGCTACCAACATGGCCGCCATCGGTTTCAGGAAACTATTCCCTGGCTACCAAAATGGCCACTGTCGATATATGTACTCATTGGGGTATGAGCAAATCGATTTTGTAGGAACAAAGGGGAATTTTTTTCACTGGCTGCCAAAATGATCACGAGAAGTTTCAGGCGACTTTTAATTGGCTGCCAAAATAGCCACCGTCGGCATACGATAGTACACACTGTAATTTTCCGTTAGAAGAGAGGGAAATTTTTAAAAAATTTTTGTGCCGGGACCTTAATATACTAATCGGGGTCCGCGGGTGGAACCAGCTTAAAACGGTGTTCTGACGCTGGCCGCTAGCGATACATAGCATGCTGCCATCTGTTATCCTGCAAGTGAACTTGCAATGAAATTCTAAAAACAACAAAATACAGTGGTTTTGTTTGCCATTTAATTAATAAAGTTTTCATTTTTTTAATAATATACAATTTTCTTTAATACAAATATATTAAAATTCGAAATTATGTTTTAGATCATGAACGACTATTCAGGCATCTGGAAACATTATCCTTTTGTTTTCCTAAAGGTAAGAAAAATCTACACAAATTTTATAAATTTAGACTCCAATTAATATCTCTGCAAACCATTTACTATGTACATTTTTATTTGTTCTATACCTCAGCCATTTGCCAGTTTATTTATTATGAAATACACAAATGTTATCCTTCTTATTCGCTGGCGACGAGCGTTAATTCCAAAGTCGGTCGCTCGTGCAATGTTCTCGACGCTCGTCGCTAGCGTCAAGGTTTTGATTGGCTGATGCTTGATACGACGCGTTACAACTGTTACGAAAACCGCATAACATTATATTTATTACTCCCATGGAAAACAGATTTATCACAACATCGTAACTTGCCTAGGTAGGTTTAAAAAACACAACGTCTACAAACAATATGTGGTAATTTGAAGTATTTTTCGGAGTAAGAATAATTTCCATTTCGTTTGGCAAAAATAAATATGCCATGTCATGGCTTGCCTCGTCTGCCAACTTCCGATGGTATTCGCCGTGCCATAATATCTAAAAATATAAACATATGTATTCAAATACTAAAATCTCTTTTCAGTTGTAAATTGCAAATTTAAAAATCATTATTTTGCTGTCATAAGTATAAAATATGCTACAATTGAAAACGTGTATAAAATCTGCTTACTAGCTAAGCAAAACTTCCCTAGTGTGAGTGAGACAAAGAAAGAGAGTTTGACAAGTCTTGCCCAGCCGACAGTTGATTCTTAGCTCAATCACACAAACAGTGTGCCACTACGGCCTACACACAATATTTTGAGCTGTTATTTTAAACTGTAAAAATGAAATATGTTGCCATTGGGGCTACCTAAAGATGGAAATATTTCAATAGGCACAATTTAATTTGCAAATAGCATACTAAAAAACTAGGATAAAAAAAAAATTCTAACTGTTAACTATTTCTGACCGGCCGTTGCCAACACGTTGCTGCTCTTGCTGTTGTTAATCATATTTAATACAAAATAAATATTACAAGTTATAGAAGAAATTAACGTAAAGTTTCATTTATTCAATAATACAGTACTCTAAAGTTAACCACAGTGTTATATATGCGTGGAATACCGGTTATTGAAAAAACAGGTTGACATGTTACGCCTAGAGAGATTTTTCAAAGGTTGATTTTCATACGCCTCTTCCAGTCGGGAATGGATTCTTATAGTCCATAGGCATAATCGAGTGATTCATATAATCAAATGATTCCATAGTCAAATTATCACTTGGTAACAGACTGCTCTGCCCTGTACAAATTTAACAAACTTAGGAAACATTTCAGTTTTGTTTTTAGCAGTTACTCATCCATTACATGAAAATACCATATATAAGTAAGCAGAAGTTAACAATAGCCATTTATAATTAAGATAATTTTAACATGCTAACATAATATTTTGGCAACACTGAATTAAAAAAAAAAAAAGACAAGTTCAAATGAAAATTACGTTCTGTTCTTAAACAGTAAATTCAAGAATGATCATTGTTGTTATTGCAACCTTTACTATTCCATAATATGTAAACATAGGTTTTGTATATAATACAGCCTGTCTTGAGAACAAATTGTGTAACAAATAAAAAGAATGTATATAAAAGTAATATACAATTGTGGGGTAAAATTAATGTTACATTATTCTGCATAATAATTTGTTCTTTATTTCATGATACTTATAGTATCATATATTAATAAACTATATCATCATAAATTGTCAGTGATGTTGAATATAGTACATACAGTGTTATTATTTATAGGTATTACATTTCTTTTTTACATTATAATAATCATGATAGTAAAAAAAACTACTAATCCACTAATCCATAAAATAAATTCCTTGGCCTGCAATAATTTAACAGTATATAAAAAAAATTTAGTGCAGCAAAATGTTGGCCGAACGGTAGTATATTACAGTGGACAGGCTATACTCCCGTGTTTTAAGTGTTCAGAACGACTGTTTGTGCCCCAGTAGTTCCATTTGATTGGAGAATAGGCAACAGCTCATGCTGCAGGCTCGACAGTGTTGAACGGCGATAGAATGATCACTCGGCACTCGCCACTAGCTGCTTTTTCTGCCCAAGAGACGAGTAACGAGTGATGAGCGAAGAGTAGTGGGAAGTAGGACTGAAAGTTGGCGAATATTTCGAATTTTGTCATTCGACTATGCCCATCCCTGAGACACATAATTGATTATTTGATGATTCTTTTTTAACTGTTTCATTTTCCCAATCTAGCAGGGAAAGCTATTAAAGGTTGGGAAACTGAATGCTTTTAGTTTGGCAAATAAAATTTTTGCTGCCAGGTAACATTGGTGTTGCATATGTTAATAGATTTTTCGATTTCATATGTAACTGCAATTTTCATAAAATGAAGGTAATTGTGAAAATCTTCCCAGTTGTATTGTGTTAGACCCTATGCAAAGAATAAATTTTGTTCTTCGCACAAGAATATAAAAATAATGAAAATATATTAGCATATTGTTAAATATTTTAATAGTAATTGGATGTAGCAAAACTTAGACTTACACAATTTTTTTTTAAATTGGAAAATGAAAGTGAGATGGTTTTAAAAATATAATTTTAAGTCTTTCCTTCGCAATTTCCATAAACGAAAGGATAAAAGCAAACATTTCCTTTTAATAACTATATTGTACATTTTTTGAACTTAAATTCGTAATGTTTTTTCCATTTAAATAGTTTGCTTATAAACGCCCAATGCCAAACACAGTTACATTTTTTATTGTTTGTAAAAGAAATATTGCAGAAACTCGACAGTTTTGCAGACTTAATCTACAACTTCAATTGGTGAAATTCGTTGTATTTGGAAATTTGGCTACAAACTACAATAAAAGAAATATACTAAATTTGCAAATGCAAATTGAACCCACTTAACAAATGCATACACACTGAAAAGTTCAAATTACTTTTTTAACACTACAAGCTCATCATTTCCCGATCCCATTCTTTTGAGATAAGACGACTGGGACTGCCTGGCTGTGGGGATGCTTGCATAAGTTCTTTATCCTAAGGCCAGTATAGTTTTTATACGGACAGAAGCAACAAAAAACAATTCGGTTTGGCTGTGTTGGGGACACGGCTGTTTGTTTTGCGTGAATACATCTACGTTGACGTGCTCGGACGGCCTTGATGTTTATTTTATGTTCCCAACACCGCTTCATTCTATCATATGAGGTTTTATGGGCATTACTGAATTACTTTTGAGATGCTCTTTTTAACCATATACAATTTATGTATTTCAACTTCCATGGCACATAAACGTTTTTATACACACGATTGATAGATCTTGACGAGAGCTGTCGATTGAAACCTAAACGAGAGTCTTAGCTTCTCCTAGTCAAAAGTTATACTACACAGAAGTTATGAACGCGGCAAAACAAACTCAAAATTACTCCCTCCCCCCTGCCCCCTTACTAAGATGTTTTGCAGTCCTCACTCAACGTAACATATTCTTTGATCCTTTGGCAATCGAGTGGTGTAACAATTTTGAATATAGACGATAGATTCGGAGCTGTTATGCTAAACTGTATCCTCCGATTTTGTTATCATTGGATTTTATGGATTGCCTCCCACTATGGTCTCAAATTTAAAGACGCATTCACGTCAAAAAGTAAACGTGTGTTGCAGTTGAATATAATGCCCAACTAATTTGTTTGAAATGCAACTCTTTCAGGTGGAACATCTCATTATTGATATGCCATGGCACTTCAATGAAGAAATGCAAGCATTATTGAAAATGCTGCAAACATTTCTTGTTGCCGCAATGTCAGAATATTTTTTAAAAATTCCATTTGCTATTTGCAAAGTTTGTGAATCACATTCACTAATCGAAAAATAATTGAATTAAAATAATCGATATAGACTATTAATCTAAGGGTAATAACAGATTTCAAATAATTGATTAATTGCAATAAAATAATCAATTACCTTAATAATTGAATCATAATCTAGCATCCCTTGGTCAAATACGATTCTCTGTTCACATTGACCAAAGTTTTCCGTCCGCAAAAATGGTATTTTCGGGAGTACGTCTACATCGTCTAGTTTATATCGCGGACTTGTGGACCTAGTGTGCTCGAAGCTACGAGGCACGCCGAAATTTTCGCGAAAAATTGCTATCTCTATTAACTTTAAGTATATATATTGTAACTTATTGCCATTTGATGTTTTTTAATTTAATGACACGAATGGTTTTACACCATTGACAAAAAAAAACTTAAAATTTGAATCTTCTATTTAATATTTTATAACAAATGTCACACACACTTTAATTTCATTACATTTTTTGAATACCTATCGGCGCACCATACAGCAAATGTTTTTTTTTGCAGACGCTTTATTATGCCGCCGGTTAAAAACAGCGAAGTGCGGAACCACTTCACATTACTAGATAAGAAGGCAAGTGGTGTTACTGTTCTTTACATACGGC
Source organism: Dryococelus australis (assembly GCA_029891345.1). Classification (NCBI taxonomy): domain Eukaryota; kingdom Metazoa; phylum Arthropoda; class Insecta; order Phasmatodea; family Phasmatidae; genus Dryococelus; species Dryococelus australis. The sequence goes on along the minus strand of CM056996.1, from coordinate 233,612,030 downwards.
ATATAATTCAAGTAAATGGGACCAGAAAACTGGTTCGACACATAAAGAGGAAACATTTTAATGTGCCACTACACTGTGAATTGCACTTGGTAAGAGCGTCTGATGGAGCAACCTATACCACTACCAGTATCAAAACCACCATCACTTCCGCCAATTTAATTATAACACCATCAACTTCTACAGAGACATTACAAGCACAAGACTGCCAAACCACTATTCCAATATATCAAGTTTAAAAAAAAAATTCAATATCTGAGTATATGACTAATTAAAACCCACTACCAATTCATTGTTCAAAACAAATAGATTCAAAACTACTAAAAATGATTGTAAAAGAGTATCTATTGGTAACAATTCCAATCTGGCTCGTTTATTGTAAAACTAATGTTCATTTTATCTATATCCACTGTATTTAATATTCACTATTGTCTTTCCTGTTGTGTAAATTGAATTGTGTTGGCTACACTGTTATGTATAGTTTTTTGTTTTTTGGACACACAAGTTTTTTAGGGCATGTTTTGTGATGTAGCCTCTTAGCTGTGTATAATATAAACCATACTTAATTACTGATCCAGTGATAGTTATTTGTTTCCCTGTTAATACTCTAATAGGTTATGGACTCAGAGTCAGTGGAAAACTACTGGTCAAGTGGAAACGGTTTTATGGGAAATATGCAGTTTTAGGTTAGGGGCTACAAATAACATGTGTGTATGACCGTTTTCAGTGTACAGTTTCTGTTTTACCATATAGCTTACGAGTATGGCAAGTGCGGCAAACATAAACGTACCATTTGGAATTAAACCATTTGATGGTGTGAAATTCAAAAACTGGTGCTACCGGATGAAGTTATTGCTTGAACAGAATGGTGTGTTACATGTTTTGTCAACTGAGCCTCCGACAACAGAAGCTGATCTAAAAAGTTTAAGGAAGAAGACATCAACGCAAGAAATATTCTTGTTCAAGGACTGGTGGACAACATGTTGCCGATGATAAAGATAAAAATACTGCAAAAGAAATTGTGAATACCCTAGCGACTACATATGAAAAACGGGGAATGAAATCCACGGTGACAGTACAGAAAGCTTGGCAAAAACTGTAGTACAAGAAGGAAAAGCCTCTACAAGACATTTTGTAGCAATTCGAATCAATGGCTTCAGAAGTCAAGGTGGCTGGTGGGAAGCTTGATGAAGATGAAATGATTAATAAATTGCTGGTAGCAATTCCATCTGATATTGATAGCGTTGTTTCTGCTATGGACCTTTTGTATAACAAAGATAAGTCGGCAGTTAGTCTGGAGTATGTGAAGAATACTCTGTTGGCAGAAGAAGAGAGACTTCTAAAGAAAGATGTTGATCCACATAATGTTTTAGCATTGTACAGAAGACCAAGAGGAAAATCTGGTCAGTACTCACAGTCCAGGCATACTAAAGGCAGTAATGTTCCACGTAGAAGTTTAAAGGGAAAGTGTTATAATTGCAAAGCTCAGGGACGTATGAAAATTAATAGTCCAAAACTGACGTATAAGGAAACGGCTGCAACCACAGATGGAAGGTGAAATTTTCCTTTTTGACATCAATGAACAGTGAGAGTTCAACATGTTGCCATGCGGACAATGAACAGTCTGTAATGATTAGTGGTGTGTCAACAGAAGTGCTTTTGGTTATTGACAGTGGTGCGAGTTTCCATATCATTAAAAGCCGCTATAAGAAATATCTTAAATGAAGACAGTCATGTGAATTTTGACATCAGTGAGTAAAGGCAATATTTCTTTTTTTTTTTTTTTTTTCTGATGAAGGAGATCACACTAAAATAAGTGATGTTTTAGTTTGTGAGAACTTGTCATTCAATTTACTCTCTGTCCGTAAGCTAGAAGAGAAAGGATGTAAAGTGATCTTTGAAAACTCTGGTGTTAAAATTATGTATGGTACCAAGATTCTGTTGTGACAAGTTTTTGGAAGGTTATGTGTAGTAAAGCTGCATCTCCTTCCAGAGCATATGAATGCTGCTATAATAAAGGATGTGTCAAGTAAACGAATGCACAGGAGAATGGGGCATTCTTCTATGTATCCCATTGAATTATATGATGTATGTTTGAAAGGTAAACAGAGTAAGCTACCATATCTTAAGACTATACCAGAGAAATGGAAAGCAAAGAGAGTACTCCAACGTGTATCTACTGATGTGTGTGGAAAGATAACCCCTCCAATGCATGATGGGTTTAATTATTTCGTGACATTTATTGATCATTGTAGCCAGTTTTATGTCACGTATTTGTTAAGAAATAAATCAGAAGTTTTGAAAAATTAAAAATGTATACAGCAATGGTTGAGGCTAAGTTAAATGCCCACATCGAAAATCTGAGGTGTGACAGAGAACGTGAGTATGTATCGTCAGATTTTAAGAGATTTTGTGATGTGAAAGGAATTCATGAAAATTATTCTATGGCCAGGAATCCATCTCAAAATGGCGTAGCGGAGAAAACCAGGTGCCTCTTACTGGATAGTATCTTTGGCAAGGAGATGTGGGGAGAGGCCATTATGACAGTAACCTATCTCAGTAATAGACTGACTACATCTGATCTTCCAAAAGGAGTTACTCCAGCTGAAAGGTGGCTCTACCATAAGCCTGATCCAGCTAAAATAAAAGTCTTTGGATGCCCTGCATATTCATTCATAAAGATGATAGGGATTGAAAACTCTGTGACCAATCTAAAAGGTTGTTTCTTTCAGGTTATTGTGATAATTGGCATAGATTGAGGAACCCCGAAAAGAACAAAGTTGAATTTGCAAGAAATGTGATTTTTAACGAGTCTAGTTATACTAAAATCTCGCCCTCAGATAGTGCTCAACATACTGTAACACCTGAAGGTGTCACTCCAGAAAGGACAACTGAAACCCAAGATGTATGTCATAATTCTGTACGAGAAGACACCCACATGGATCACACCCGTCAGTTTGACTATGAAGACGACTTCATTGGTTTTCCTCCTGAAGAAAAGAGTAATGTCACCCAACCTTCTAGGATGAAATAACAACCAAAGAACTTGGAAGATTTCAAACTCAACTTTGCTGTGGATGTTTTGGCCTTGTCAGTATGTGCTGATGCTCCTGACTGTTATGAAGATGCAGTCAAAGATGTTGGTTGGAGACAAGCCATTAATGAAGAACTGGCATCTTTAGAGAGTAATAGAACTTGGGAAGTGGTTGAAATTCCCCCAGATGTCCCTGTCATTGACAGTAGATGGATCTTCTCTACTAAATCCATTGATGGAACCTCTAAGAAGAAAGCCAGACTTGTTGATCACGGTTATCAACAGCCTACAATGGAAAATGAAGATATATTTGCCCAGCTTACTCGCATGACGATGCTACGAGTCCTGCTTTCAGTTGCTGCTGAACGTGGTCTTCAGCTACAACAACTTAATGTGCGGTCAGCATTTTTGAAGAGCAAGTTACCAGCGTCTGTGTATACAAAACCACCTGATGGCCTACAGTGCAGTGAAAATAAAGTGTTAAAGATGACTAAAGCACTGTATGGGCTAAGGCAGAGTCCTAAAAGCTTGGAATGACTATGTCAATACAGAACTGATCAACCTGGGTTGTGTAAGATCAAAAATTGATCATTGTATCATAAAGGTTCTTTCTATATCTTAGTGTGGGTCGATGATTTCCTGTTGCTATCAGATTCTGCTGCAGATCTTGCAGTCACTAAATCTGCTCTTAAGTCTAAAATGGACATAAAAGACTTGAGTTCAAATGAAAAGTTGCACTTTTTGGGCATGGATATTTTCAAGTGCAAGGATGGAAGCATTGTTATCAGTCAAGAGGATTTAATTCAGAAAGTTGTTAAAAAATTTAACATGACAGAATGCAAGCCCAGTAAAATCCCAATCCAGCCCAAACTTAACTTAGTAAATGATGGTAAAGAGTGTAGTATTGAGGAGTTGATAGGCAGCATAATGTATCTTACAGTTTGCACAAGGTCTAACTTATTGTTGTGCATTGTGTTCATGTAGAATTACGTTAGATAGTATGTTAGTCGTTAGGTTGGCAACAGCAGTAGCCACAAAGTTAAACACAGTAGCCGGGTAGACGTCGTGGCGACATGTGCGTGATGTGGAACATAACACTTACATTATAGTGTGTCATACTTTGGTAGATTCCAAAATTGTTACTCATCCAATTATTGCATAAATTCTCTCTTACATTAATGCAACTAAACAAAACACTTGCACAAAGTGTGAATGACGGGAGCATGAAACACATGGGATGAGAAACAATAACATTGAATAAACCACTTTAAAACAAAACACTGCATAAGAGGGCATTCTTAGGGCATTCATGAATGTTTATTTTCTGTTGAGAAATTCACGACAGTCGCCATTAAGCACTTTTAAATTTAATTGTCCCTATTTTAACTTGCACCTTACACTTAGTCTGCATTGCACTACTCTACATGGGGTATACGAGCGTTTGCACTCTCCACTCGTTGCACTATTTAACTAGCTCGGGCGCATCACACATATGTTAACAAGCTGGGTAGAGTGCTGATGCTGGCTGCACTGGTTGAATGCACGACCGGAAAATGGTGAGGGACACGAGCACACGTCAACAACTTTTACTGTTTACGCATGGCAAAAGACGCACTCTCCTTGCCCAAATAAATTGTACTGTTCACCGATCAAGGTCACCTAGTGCAATAGTGTCCTGACGGATGGCACTACTAGTATGAATTGCCGAGACATGCAGCAGCTGGAACTTTGGGCCGCCAGTGGGGTTGCACGCCCAGAGGATCTAACACCACCACCCCCCCTCCACCAGACCAAGAGCGAGCCAGAAGAGTATAAATACTTGAGTACAGCCATTAAAACTTCAGTCTGTCCTGTTCCTTCACCGCCCTGTTGATGCTGAAGTCCATGTTTCGAGATCCCTCTTCACCTTTGAAGACAACCACCAGTATGTGTAGTAGAACACTTTCTGGTCCCTTCAGGACATTCAGCTTAGCATTAGTTAAAGTTGAGTTATTTTCATAGCCAATTTGACTACCTATTGCACTACCTTAGAAATGGGTTTTCAGCTGTCTAACGTAGCAAACTTCCGTTAAATTGTTGTTAAGAGGTAGTACAAACCACCATGTTTATTTCCCTACAGAAATATACAACTTTTATAACACTTAGGATATTATTTTCGTTCTCGTAGTATCGGAACCATTCCTAGTAAACACCAGGACTGTTAAGCGACAGCAGGAGACAGGAAACTTTATTCTAAACCAGTTTGCCGAATGTAGCATAGAACTACAAGTTTCCCTTCCGGAAACTTGCATGTCAGACACACACCTTACACGGCCACCCTTTCTATGCATCACTGTGTATAGAACGGCAGAGCCCTAACACTAGGTACCCATCATCTTGGGGTTGGACTATCAGTCTGAGATGTACTCCAACTGCGCTTCTAGTGTCAGAGGTGGTATTTTCCTGGCTCTGGAGGTCTAACCCTTCAGGAGAACTCGCCCACGTATCGTAATTGTCGCCACTGAGCTCCTGCACTAGACGTATTCACACCGCCCGTTTTGTATGGCATAGGGAACCTCTAAATCTGAGGATTCCAACTCACTGAAACTACCAACGTCGATGGCAACCTGCCCAGCAGGTACCGGTGCAAGTACCCAACTGGAAAGCCACACACACAGTTCTCTACACTGGTCCGGCTACTGGCCAAACTCATCCTGGGTGTGACTGCCCTCGCACCCACCAAAACACTTGGGTCATGACGTACCTCCATTGCTCATAGGACGTCGCAAGTCAACCTGCGTAAAACATTACACTAGATACATACAGTTTTAAAATAGTTTCTGCAAATGCACATTTTGGATTTTGCCGTTGATGCTGTGTCAGAGAATTTTATACTTTCTGAAGCAATGTTGGCTGCACATATAACATTGTAGTCACTGGCTTAGAGCAATGAACTGTCCCTTATCAGTAGCTGACTTAACATAAAACCGCATGGTTTTCCCTTGTCAGAACAGTTGAGGAAGAAGGCTGCATTAGCAAAACACTAGCACTACTTTCTTAGTACTGTAAAAACAAAAATTCCTTCGAAAAAGAAACAAAGAATAACTTGTTGTTTTAACAGGATAGCTAGCAATTCCTTTATTAAAAATTACCCAATCTATCAGTTATTTTCTAGCTATTATTTTCACAAAGGCTTTAAAAATAGTATTGTAGTTTAATGAACAATGCTAACATCAGTTCTGCCTTGCATATGCTCCAATGTAGCAACAAATACAAAGTAGACAAAAGCAAAGGGGTATAAATGCACTTTAGTTACCTAACTGTAAGAAGCATGGAGTAAAACTTTGGGACAGAGATTGTAGAGAATAATCCGCTATCCTCCCCAAAAGAAAAAGTAATGAAATGAACGCAATTATGAAAATTTTACAACAAACTACAATATTATGCACTTGCATCACTTTGCTATTAATTGTTACATTGAACAGTAGGATTGCTAGGTTTTGTTTAAGATATGCTTTAATGTTATTTTCTTTATTAAGAACAACTTACATTGTTACATGAAACAGAATATTAGAGTCTTCCCACAATGTTGAAAAACTACAACTATCATAATCTGAATTCAACAAGTAATTTTCATCTGTATTACTTTTTCTGAAGAGGGACATTCCTAGTTGTTATTCTTGCTCATGCTGCTTCATATGGAAGAGAACTGAAGAATTTGTTATGGAAGGTGGAGTGAATAGAAGTAATTCCAGAGGGTTTTTGTATCTTGGAAGAGAAGAGACACTGTGATATAGACTGTTCACGGTGAAGTGAGCAATTTTTAAGGCCCTTCTAAATTTTTCTTTTCATCCAATTTCCATCTTCCTGCTGCTTTTTAATACAAACATTGCAATATGACCAATAATAACAGTGTATACATTTCACAACCATCAAAATTTAATGCTTGAGGCTGCAATAAGATATATTTTGTAGTGTTTAATGCCTGTTGCGAGAGCCTTAAAATAAGCTCACTTTACCGTGAACAGCCTATAGTCATATTGTTCATTAAAACCAGTTTTGTAGAACAATATACATGGAGATGTATTTTTGAAATGGAACCATGACATCTTTCACTCAATCCTTCCGTTACTGTATTAATTTTGTCCATACCAAGAAAATAATCTTTTGTCATCTAAATTACCATAAATTTGTGACTTTTTAGTAATAGTATCCAGCCAATCATTCTGAACAAAGACGTGGAAGGATTTGCCTCTTGATTTTTTCAATTAACACAAAATGTTGATTGCACTCCATTATCATGTGACCTAAAACATGAAATCTAGGATTCACAGAGTTGTTAGTAACATGACAACATAACACCTAAACCTAACAATGTTATTATTATATTTTGCCCTGCACAGCTGTCATACAAGGCTTCAATATGTGTAACAATAAGGCAGTCTCCGAATGTCACAGAGTAAACATGAAGCAATTTCTTGAAACCCCCTTGATCCTTAACTTTCTGGCCAAATATAACTACAACAGTTTACTGTTGCAAGATTATGTACACATCTATTATGAGTCCATAACTGCTAAGAATAGTATGCATTGGTACATGTAAAGAAGAGAGTGGGTAGATTATTTTGTAAATCAAAACAAATGGCATGGCAAAGTAGAGATGTCTTGGCTAATTTTGTAGCTGTCCTTGCTGTTTCTGCCTGCCCCGGATGTAGTTATTTGTCAATAGCAGTTTGTAGCATTTTATTTTCAACGTCACCTACCTTATGATAGTCTCCAAAGTATCACATTTTAAACATGTATCCGTATAAGGTTTGAGGAATTTAAGATTAAAACACGTCATGAAAATATGCCTAAAATAAGATTATTTCACAGGAGATTTACTATGTCCTTCACAGTATTCGTTACACAACTTGTACAGTGCCTTCAAGGTAAGTTCTGGGCTTGGGAACCTTGTGTTTGAATTTTGAGATCTACTGTAATGACTACGAAATTTCGGGAAAGAAGTAATGTGTTGTTTAACAAACTTGGTCTGTTCCACATGAGTTTTATTAGAGGGCTCAGGCCGTCCTCGCTTGTCTGTCAGGGACACATCGCTCAACTATTTTTTGTGTACCACCTTCATGAACCTGTTATTACTAATGCTTAGAGTTTCCAAGGAAAATGTTCTGCATATACAGTACTTCTATTAGAAAGAAAAATGCTGGTGTTCACACTTTTACTGGTGTCAGAACGTACACTTTCACCCTTTGAATTACGGGTTCATATGCATAAGATATATGCAAAGTATACGTTTTGAAGATCCTATGACCCCATTTCCAATAGTAATGGAATATTGCCTGCAATGTTTCTGGTGAGAAATACTCACTACATTAGTATTGACACTGATTATTATATTTCTGACGTGAACGATGATGATTTTCCACTCCTCTATGTCCAATATACTTCTTACCTATGTTCAATCTCTTTGCAACTTGGTCTACTGAGATGTTTAAAACTCTTCCAACTACTTGAAGTGTCGCATCTGTGGAAGGATCAGAGGTTTCTGGGACAACAAATTCCTCACTATCATCATCCCCAACACCATTAGATAAGCCTGAAATCATATTAAAGTTTATTGTTAACACCAATGCCTTGTAACTAAGAGTTGAATTTTTTTTCACATAATTGCACACTGATAACGGCTAATAATGTATATAATGTTGTCATTGATATTATAACATATTAGCATTTACTTTTAATCATAATAAAGACAACAAACAACAATAATTTACCGTTATCATTCATCCAGTACTTTCTAAACTGGAGTATACCAAGTAAAATCAAATAAATGATGATAAACACTAGACTAATGTAGATGAGCACAAATGGAGCATATTTCATTAAGGAACAAATATATTTAATGACGACTCAAAGTGTCGTCATTGATGAAATATGCTCCATTTGTGCTCATCTACCCCACTCTCATGTTTATCATTTATTTGATTACACCTGGTATACTGTTAGCTTCTCCTCATGGTTTACCACGTAAAATTGCCAAAACAATTTTAGAATGAATATTACGCCTATACATACCTCAGTTCTAGCACCATAGACGAAGAACACAACAGAAAGCCAGTATGATGGATTATTTGTTTACCCAATAAATTGCAGTGGCAAAATAATACTAGTGCACATGTATCTCTGCCACTCACTGAGTCATGCTGCTTTGTAAGTAGTTTTACTGCACTGCTGCACATCACCAGGGAGCAGCACAAATGGAGATTTCACTTGTATTCCTTTACCACAATGTTTTTATATGATTTGGCTTACAAAGCGTCACTTGTACCACTTTGCATCTTACCCACTCATGTGTATAAAAATTAAAGAACAATGAACAGTATATACAAAGTTGGCATTAGAAAGAAGTTGAAAAATAGGTAGAGTAAAAGCATCCTTGGGGAAATAAACCAAATACCATCACAAACGTGACCTTTATACAACATAATAAGTCACTGAAAACCAGTATTAGTGTTTTAATTATTGTGTTTGCCATCACTTTATTTTTTGAAGCCTAAGCTGAAGCTTAAAATCAGTTGTATAGTGAAATTGTTAGAAATGTAAATACCCTACTTACTATGCCAATTTTTTAATAGTGAAATTAATAAACGAAAAATAATTTCAGTATGAAATCTTAATTAGCGACCATGTAGTCTGGATTAAAACTACTCTCACTTCCAATCCATACTCCATTTTATTTTTCAAAGTCAAGCCAAACATCATGTCAACTGCCCACATTTGGCCAATTTAGAGGCTGTAATCTAACCTATGTGAAAATTATATGGAGTCAACTGTGTAGTGCATAATATTACTGTTAAAGTTATTAAATTTTTATTTTTTATACACGTATTGGTACACACAAAATGCATACAATAATTTTAAATATCATCTCAACTGTAAAATGTGTTTATCTATCACTGAACAATGAATCAATCTAAGGTATCTGGAAGTTAATTAAGAACTGTTTGTTGTTTTCTTTTGGGAAATTGCTGGATACGTTACAATGATTCAACATTTGTTGGATTATTAAACTTTACATCTCATTGTATAATAGGATTGTAAACGACTCCTAAACTTCCAAGACTGTAGAAATATAAATAACCTAAAAATTGGTTTCTATCAGAGAAGTAATTTTTCATAAGACCAGGTACAAAAAATTTGTATCACTCCAGAAGATCCCAATTTATTTATGCAATTTAAAGACTTTTGTGACCACGCTAGATTAGAGTCGATACAACTTTTTGAAAATAATATATACTTTTTAATTTCTTCCGTCAATCTATCACTTAATTTGGATAAAGAATTGTGATATAAGAGGAAAAATTGTTTTTATACCACCAAACTAATGAGAGAGTACAATACGCATTTTTTGGTCACAAAACATAATTCTACACTCAAGGTTCATGTTTTGATTTTAAAGGAGTACCGTATCAGTAGTTACATGAAGACATCTCGACCATCATTTAGCTTGTTTACATAGACATCCAAGGTCAATAGTCAACAAGACAACTTGTAGACAGTTTTGTCATAGTCAAGAAAGTGTTTAACTCTTGCTTCCCAACTAAATATTTGCTACAATAACCAGTTTCAACTATGACACAGTTTCGTCAGCACCTTCATCAATTAAGTGTGCATATGTACTGACTGCAAACCCATAAATCTGCATAATTATGGAGCTGCCTACATGTTTACTAGTTGAAACTCTACACAAAATGGGTATGTCATGATTTTAGTAGTAAGTAAATTTTTATTATAACCGACACCATTCTTACAAATGAAGATATTTTCACTACTTCATTACTTAACTTTGTACAGTTGGCTCCCTATCTATCATTTTTCAGCGAACTGTCAAAAAATTTCCATACATCCGGGATTTCAGTAGATGAGGGTTCTGATATGTACATCGATCAAATACAACTTCTGTCATTAAGACTTCATATTGAGTATAATGAGAACTGTACATTAACTAACAAACACAATAAATATTGGAATTTTTTAAAAAGAAATACTGTAAATAACACATTAAAAGGAATTTCACCTCAACTTGTTTAAATAAAGAATATAACTTCACAATATACTGTATAATTTATTGTAATCAGACACGGATTACAAACCAACCCAAAACTTAAACATCTTCTGAAAAAAAAAAAAAAAATGACACTGAATGCAAGACAAATTATAAATGTCCCATGCACACTCAAACAGCTGAAAGCACACGGAGAAGTTATCGATCAGGCAGTGTGTTCGCGGCAGCCGAGACTGAGAAGGAGTGTAACAATCTACCTCTCCACTTCCAAACCAATCAGCACCCAAAGGGAGGGTGTAAGGATACCACGCTGGTTGCCAGGTAACAAGCTCATTCCCTGCCAGCCATGTAAGGGGAGGAAGCAGGCTCCGCCGATTATCACAGAGGATAGCCGAAGCTGGCACAATCCAGACAGTTCATCTACAATACAGCAACTTATACTTACGTTGGCGGTGGTGATGTTCTCCCATGACAAATGTTTAGTTGAAGTAATTACCCAGTAAACACAACCGGTCGGTAAATTGTCGGCCCAATACCTGTACTGTGGGCAAGTGTCATTTCAATGCCAGAAGAAAGCCACCTGACAACGGCGTGATGACTTTTTCGACACAATATGTTTACCGTTAGAAAACAGACTACGGCCCGCTGTATTTTTTTGGATGACAAGATAGACATCACCTAAATTATGTCGGCATGATATCTCACAGCCAACATATCGCCAATAACAAAAATAATATTCTGGCCCTATTCTGATATAGCCTCCTTGTTTTTTCGGTAAGCTTGCTGTCATCTTATTTATTCCGGCCCGCTAACGTTTTCGAGACATGGCTCTTTATCACAATAAAGATACAAATATGATGTCTTTTTGCATCTTTATCACAATAAAGATACAAATATGATGTCTTTTTGCAGACAAATTTTTTTAATAGGCAAGATGTTACCTAGCTGTTAATGGCATTATGTATTTTTTGAGACCATGTGTTAACCGTTAGCATGTTTTTTTTCATGATTATATGCGTGTCACGTGGTAGCCCGTGGCATTTTTTACTTTGAAATTTTTTTCATTTATACAACCATTAGACAGATATATTAAAAACAAAAACTATTTTGTTTGCAAGCCTTTGAAAAAATGAAGAAACAGTTTTTAAATAATCAGTGTTTAAAAATTATTATTTATATTGTCATGGAATTTATACATGAACTTATAATAATTTGTCTCATGGTAAATTTGAAATTACTGGAGTATCAGCAACTTATGCCGTCGTGTATAGGTTAGTATACTGTCAACTCAAGGGTCTTAGGTTCGAATCCTGCACTTGGCAAGGAAAAGATTTTCATATCATATAATGTGTTGAGAAGTAAATGAAAGGAATATATATAAAGAGGAAGAAATTACTAAAATTTTTACTTGAAAAGTTAAGGTTTTTTCATGGTTATACTGCATATTTCTGGACATTCAGCCATCGCTGGCCCGGCGTCTTGCCGCCATCCAGCCGCCGCAGGCCCGACATCTTACCGCCATCCATCGGGCGGCTTCTGGCATAAGGCAGCGGGCCGACATCATCTGGCCGGAGTTTGTCCGCTATCTTTTACCGGCCCGATTCTGGCCCGTACTGTGTTTGTTGGGTAATGATATTTCACTTTAAACAAAAAGTACCTTCGAGACATATGAATAAATAATATGATTAATTATTGAAGACCAAAAATAAATAAATTTTAATAATTCAAAACCACGTTCTCTGATTTTCCAATACACTTACGCCAGTCACGAGTGTGTATTGAAATAAATTAATATTAATCATACAATTTCCCAGCAAGAAGTTATAGAATACTAACCTTACGCTTGGTAATATAAGTAGCTTGATGTTCAAACTATTTTTTGGCAACAAGGGAAGGTTAAGTATATGCTTCAGGGCATATTTTATTCGCAAATATGCTGTCCATTGAGTTAAATTAATATTTTGTTTTAAAATCATATTGATTTTATGCTAGATAAGATTAAACACCAACTTTACGGGAAAACACAACCTTAAATAAAAATAACTATCTTTGCAAAAAATAATTTTTCGCTAAAATGTACTGTGAACATTTTCAGGCAAAACCATTTGCTTTGGAATACAAGTGTTGATAGGTGCGACTATTTTGGGCGACAGATAATCCTGATAAAATTTCCAAGATAAGATAACTGTCACACATGCCCTGCTATGGTAACCATGTTAGAGGTCAGACACTGCAGAATACTTGGTCATTCTGTGGTGTGTCAAAATGAAACCACATGATTATTGTATTTCGGAATGTAGAGGCTTTTTTTACAAAAAAAAATTACTACAAAAAGTAGGCTGCGGCGTATTTATGAGATATTAGCATTAAAAAAAAATTTATCCAACATATGTTTAGAAATTTGTCGACATACAGTATATTTTAATGTTTTAACTTAGTTCCTGAGGAGGAAAATCTTAGAACAAATGAATAACTTATGACTCATGTTTAAACGCTTATCAACCGGCTCTCAAGGAACAAGCTGCCTGCCACCTGTATGGCCCAAGGAGTCACCAAGAGTCCCGGGAGTAACAAGCCTTGTGATACCCTCAACCCCCATAGACTTCCAAACCAAAATGGGGAAAGTGGACTCCGGCACAAAGTGAGTTATCCTGGCGCAGTCCACTCGAAAGGGTGAAACGACCGAAGCAGAACCTGCTGAACCCAGTCAGTGAAAGGGGAGATACGCCGAGCATTGTGGTACAATCCAAGACGGAACGATCATTTTCCCCAGAGCTCAGTGAAGCCACAGAGGCACCCCTGCCAAAGGAACTCCCGGCCTCACTCGGAGGTGCTGGTAGTCAGTTCCAATCTGCTCCGGTAGACAGCGAGGAGCCCATCAGATCTCCGTATCGTAACGAGCCAATCAGGAGGGCCCTCGTCGAGCTTGTACCGGCGGCCATGCAGTACTTGGAAGAACTGCCGTCCACCCCAAGTACTGCCCTAGAGTCGAGAACGGCCGCGACCACGGACGTGTCTCCCAAGCTGGAACCAGAAAATGCTACAGCTTCAGCCAAAGGGGCAGACGAACACCAGTAAGAAGACCTGCCCCTTACAGCGTCAGCAACCCTGGTGTCGCCTCATGCGGAGCTGTACATCTGGGATACCTGATCCACCCAGGAAGTGGACATGCAATCAGTCAACGTGGGGAGAAGGGTGTCTGCCAAGCCCCCAAACACAACACTGCGTACCATAGACGTAGATAGGAGCACCACTACAACTACCTCTGGCGGCAACCTCGCGGGCATCCATGATGGGCCAGGAGTCTGTCAGCATGCCCACGTTGCCCGCTGTTCAGTCCAGGACCGCGGGCATAGGAGAGCCTGCACTATACTTCCTGCCATGCTCACACATGCTGCGACGACGCTCCAGCCAGGTCCGTACCGGGTACCGCCAACGAAGTAAGTGAGTGAGTGCATGATGAGTCGACATACACAGATGGGGCAGTGAAGTGCTTCAAAATAAAAGAGCCCCTAACTTAAATGAGGGGTGACCTTTAGCCTGTATTCCTGTAAAAAGGAAAACCTGTGTTGCAGCAAGGAAAAGCTATGAGTAAGCCAGCTGTCGGCATACAAAGTACTACGCGTGCAAACGCACGCACACGCACACATGCACACGCACTCTCTCTGTTTTGATTGCTTTAGCCTCTTGCGAATGAGTAAGAGATAAAGACCGTAACATAATTCACTTTTGTTGAGGAAAATTTTACCTAATGGTTGCCTGAACTGTGAAAGTAGCTTGAATGCAACAGCTAATTCAGAACTGGTGTATATAGTGAAAATCACAGGCAAACTAAGTAACATTCTAATTTTGAAAATATATTGTAAATAAATGTTCTTTGTGCACATAATGTAAATCAGAGATATCAGTTAATCTGTTCGTAGATAAACTACCGTTGATGTCAGAATCAACGACATGTCATGTTTAAAATTAACCAAATTGTCAATGATTGGCTTTGTTAAAGTAACTATATAAGTCTAAAGTGTTAGTAAAGTTATTTGTTTAAGAATACTGTTGATATAACCATTATGTTGTAAATATCTGGGTCTTATTTTGTTTACATGTAAACTTTCAGTAAAATGAAATACCAGTAAGACAGAACCAAGAAAAGACCTTTATAACAGCAAGAACGTGGTGAGAAAAAACGACAAATCTCAATTTGTTGCAAACTTAAGTGCTCTCTTTGTTGCATGACCAGAGTTCTGTGTCTTTCTTCTCCATGTTGATGTAAAATGGTCAAGTACGATTCTGTCACGTTTGCCCATACACTCACTTCCCCACTTTAGTGCACAGACGATATGACTGAAGGCCTTGACTGTGCAAAACTCCGTAGTTTTTTTAAAATCTCATTATGCTGTGTGTTAAGATAGGGATGCCAAAGGTAGGGCCTACACACTGTACCGCACCAGGTGGCCATAGCAGTTAGCTAGAAAACACACCTCACAAGTGGGGCTTTGGGGCATATTTTCTTTCAATTTATATATATATATATATATATATTAAATCCCAAGGGTCGAAACTTATTCGGTATGCCGGCCAATGTGTTTGCTCTTTCCTTCGATTTGTACGAATAATATTGTCAGTAACCAAGCCTTACAGCTGTAATGTAGGTCGGCACACAATAATAAGAAGGCCATGTGTTATCACAGACACCGCATCCCCTCGCGACACTTATCTTACACTCTACATTGCCGCACGCCTCTTCAACTCGCCAGCTGCGAAAGAGAAGAGGGAGGGAGGAGGAAGACAACCTTGTGCGTGACACAGACAGAGATGGTTTCGTATAGCCGACTCCACTACTGCAAGAATACGTTCCAGACAGCACCTGCCCACACGTCTGCAAGTAGAGAGCAAGCTGCACCCGGCACACATGTGGAAGCCCAGCCAGAGGGAAATAAATTACTGATGTGGGGACAGTTCTACATTCCCGCATAGAAATCTTTTTTTCTTCTCACAACTCATTGCCCAGATGAGTCTACGTCGCAAGAGGAGAGGGGGCAAATTAACACACGACATCTTGTTCATTAATACTAAACGACTGCTACTCATCAGCGCAACTGTATTCCCAACAGTTTGCCTACAAGTCACGCCGCTGCCATCACCACCACCCCGATGTGCCACCGAGACAATGCAAGAGGTCTGGGGCGAGTACAGCAGTGAGCAGCGAGATGCCGCTACATGCAAGGTGCTTAGATCCCACCACTCTCCACTACGCCGCATGCACAAGTATCTAGGCCCTCAGCTTGCACCTATTGTTTCCCCTCTCCAGACGCCGTATGCCAGTGGAAAAAGGGATGGCTGAGGAGTATATAAGGAGATGCATCCTGGCCTCCACAGTTCTGCTACAGTTCTCGATCGCCTTTCCTGAGCCCTCATCACTCCAGCTCTTGGTACAGAGGCTCAAACCTATTCTTACATCATCGCTCACCTCGTTGGGCCTAAGATCCTCTCCAGCGCCTATCCGAAGGAAGAACCAACGGCGTCGACAGCTACACAGACACGTTCGGTCCCTTACCAGCACACCAAAACCGCAGCCGGCCACCGTACCAAAGCCTATCACCTCCCAGTCGAGTGCAACGCTGGTAGAGGGAACCAAAAGTGTGTAGGCATGCACGTAATCACCTCGCCGCCCTATTGCATCACCGTCTAAGCCTGCACCTAGCCGTATAAAGGTTGTGGTTGTCGAGTCAGACTTTGTGCTGAGTTTCCGACCCACTAGGCCCGTATTGTACACTGGGGAGGGGGGGGGGGGGGTGCCCAGATCAGAATAAGCCACCTTGAGATGCGACTTGCCTAGCGTCGAGTAAGTCATAAGTCACCCAGGGTAGGAACAGTCAGTCAGCTGGGACTGTCACATGTCAAGTTGTAAAAATGGATAGCAATGCAGAAATGAAAAACAATAATCACTGACAGTTTGAACAGAACAAAACGAAGATAATGCAGTGAGCGAAATGCAGTCGAAACAGCAAAGTTCGTTCCCTTAATAATGATTACTGTTGGTTATCGTGGTACAAATAATTTGCAAACCGGTCTCTAATATATTTGGCTTGATTAGTGGCACAGTCGTTTCTTCTGCCACATGCACGGTACATGTTATGTCATGTCCAGTGTTCATGTCCTCCATTAACGCTACTGTAGTCAAGATCACTATCACCATCCTTGCTTCTGACAATGTTGTGAAGAAGGCAAGCACATTGTATTAACACACAAACTTTGTTAAGAAAAGTTTCTATGTATTTTGTAAGGAACCACCATTTTGCATGCGAAATGCACATTCTAGCTGTAGAAAGCCGCATTTTGTTGAGGATTCAGAATGTTGTTAGGGTATGGTCTCATGAGGTATGGTTTTAATGGGTATGCTTCATCTCCAATAAGAAAATTTGGTAACGTTATGTGATGATGTGGTAGGTTCTCGTCTTCTGGTACATTGAAAGACCCATTTTCGAGTAGAGTGAACAAAGTTGAGCCAATGAAGATTCCACCATCACTTTGTTTTCCTTGAATTGTTAAAATAGTCTTATCAGCATCTGCGACCCCTTGAAGCCCTACTGAGAAATACTTTAAATAATTAAAGTAGTGAGAACCAGAACTTGCAGGACATTCTACTTGACAATGCCTACCGTCAATAGAGGCAAAACTATTTGGAAATTTCCAACGTGCATAGTAGTCACTTATAGATTGTTGTAGAGGTTCTTTTGTGGGAACAGGCACGAATTCTTATGCTAGTTGATTCCAAATTGCATGGCATGTATCAAAGATAATTTCACTCACAGCAGATCTTCCCAATCTGAATGAAAATACTAAAGCAGAATGACAACCCCGTAACAACGTACCTGAAAGCAAAATAACCTGAAATTGTGGATATGGTCATGAATATATTACATGTGGCACATATTAATTTTGTTACTACACATACTAATTATGCATCTATAACATAGTGCTTAATATTAATGTTCTAGTTTCACTTCATACAGTATGTTAAGTAAGCACTTTTGAAATCATGTTTTGACACCAATCACGGTCATAACTGCCGTACACTTCAGCGTAGACATTGCGTGGCTTCCTTTCTGTAAATGTTGGCAGCGAATTGAGGTAAATAGTTTTACATATTAAGTTGGCCGAGTAAGAATAATAAGTTCGTTGGATGCCACTTAGATTTGTTTACATTTCTTTACTTAAATAGCATATATATTCAATGCCATAGTAATATATTTACGTTTCTAAAATTTGTTTTATTACGAAAGAAGAATCTAAAAAGGCTTTCAAAATTGCTCAACTAACTGTGAAACAAGTTATTAATTGTAGCAGGGTCGGATAGTGATCTTTAACTTACAATAGTGTACCTGTGAAATGCATGGTACAAGACCTTGTGTGAATATTCATTTAATATTTCATCATAGCAATATTCTTGAAAACACTTTTGGGGCCTGAAGCTAAAAAGAAGTGGAAAAACATGAAGGACAATTTCAAATGAGAATTGCAAAAGATTCCAAAGTCGAAGTCTGGATCGGAAGCCGTAACATACAAAGAGAGATGGCCATTCTTCGAACAAATGATGTTCATAAAAGACTTAGTTGTACCTCACCCTACGCAAGGTAATATCAGTATTCGGCCCCATGAAGTATCTGCGATACAGCATATTCCCTCCCCACAGTTAAGTAATGAAAGAGAAAGTGCCAATGTCTTGGATAAAACCAGTTCCCGAAGTTCCCCTAGTGTATCCCAGAAACGTACAGGCAAAACCTCTCTTCAGGAGTTCAATGAACAATTTTTGGACTTACAGTGAAAAAATATTAAAACTAATGGAGAAGGAAGTTGAAGGGAATTTCAACCAAGATGAGAATGCTGACCTGGTACCATGCAGAAAGCTGTGTTACATCATTACAAAAAGTGGCAGCAAGAACAGCCACAGGCGCAACAATCCAGTTTCATTCCACCATTGAATCCACACTTCAGCGATTTTTCAAACATGTACTTTCAGCAACAGCAGGCACAAGAGAATTCCCTCCTGCAGCAGTTCAACATCACTCCGAAATGAGCCAGGACCTCGTGGCAATTTTCAGGAAAACTATGGTAACCTAGGTAGCACCGAGAACTTAACAACCCAAAAACAGGTAACGTCACATGAAGAAGGGGTACCAGAATCACAGTGCAAACTAGTGCTTTACTGACTTGCAGCATATGCCAAAAAGTAACGTGTGTCAATATGTAACCAATATTTGCTGCTTTCGATATCTTAATAAAATGAATAAACAAAAGTTGTTTCAGGAATCTGCAATCAATCTACAGTATCATGCCAATTGCACTGCAAATAATGCCGCCCCTTCTTTCCTTCCTCTCTCTCTTTATATATATTCACACACAGGTAGCGATCCCTTACCTCAATGCGACAACCAGTATTTCTTATGGGAAAATTGCCTGTCGGAAATTTGTGTGTTTTTTCTTGATCTGTTCAATCCTGTGGAAAATAAAATCAAATTTCTTTTACAGACATTCTGATCTATTTGAAAAATTTGTCTGGGTATCTTCTCAGTTGAGGATATGGATTATATTCTCCGTACCTTTGCCTCACTCTGTTGATGGGATAAAAACCAAATGGCTTCCTTCTGAACACAATATACTCATTGTCGTCTTCATTGAACAGCAGGAGACGACACCTCAATGCCATAAAATTCACGGACATGGGCGTGCCAACTGCGCTCTTGCAGTGCACTGTATGGCCACTACATCGCTCACGACACGCTCAGTGATTTGCACTCGCAGATCACTCCCTTACCAGTCTGGCCAAGCCCACATCCAGCACATTTGAAGCAACTAGCAACATAAGTTTTTAAAGTGAGTACTAATATTTCATTTTAAAAATTGGTAATTTTTTAAATAGGATAAATAGTCATTAAAATTGGTTTATTTACAACCTTCAGCAATTAATAATTCAAACTTGTCACAGTTATGGCTGCTCTGTGCCTACACATTAGTTAACAAAGAGGTTTTGAAAGCTTTTCCATGATATCTGTTTATTCATAAGACGTGCACCTACTTAAATAAATTAATATTTCAGTAACCAAACCTCTCCTTTCCCCACAGCCGCAGAAAATGTACTGTGCACTGCAATATTTAAACTTTTGTAAGGGGAGGTCAAATACACATATCTGGGGTATAATTTTCTTCAGAAAAAGCCCAACTATTGAATTAAATTAATATTCCACGCAAAAATCACGATTTAATGCAAAAGATAATTGAAAATGAACTTCCAATGCTTGGTGAAACCCAGCATCACTGAGTTTTAAACATTTTGGAAGACAAGGTGAGACTAAGAAAGGGAAATGAACCAAATGCTGACACTGCCCCAAAAGCTGACACACAAACTTATTTGTTAATATTAAGAATATTGGTAGAAGTGCATTGATTTCTCCCACCAAAATCCTCTTTCCAATACATTCTAGTTTGTATCTTACAGTTTGCAGTATTCTGTTCTCAAGGCTAACAGTCAGTGTCAGTGTGTCAGTGGACACTTACCAGTTGTGTGTGCATCACATTAAAGTAAAAATACATTATGAAAACAGGTAAGAAAGTTACCATTCAATATAAGGTTTTGTAGCTTATTTTAGTAACAATTGTACATGTTCAGAACATTATCTTTGTTGTTAAAATTAGTATTTTTAAAGGGTTTATTATGAATTTTAACCTTAAAAAAGTTATTAATTTACAATGTCAGAATTAGGTACATAACTGTACAACTTTTCCCAAGGCTGACATGTGTCAGCTTTGGGTACATGTAACAATATTTCAAAGTAATATGAAAACCACAGACTACAAACTGCTTAAATGTTACTTTTGTGGATTTCCTTGCAGTATATTAATATCTGCTCAAGAAACTAAGTCTGTCATGGGTGTCAGGCTTAGGAGCTTCATGTGTCAGTTTTAGGGAAATACATTGTGCAGAGAAGATGTAATTAAATATGCAAATTTTACAACTGTATAGTGTTACTTTAAATAAAAATCACTGTATACATTTGCAGAAATATATATATATTTTTTACTTTCAGAAAAATGTCTGCAAAAAAAAAAATACAAAAATAGACACCACAGCAGATGCGAGATACCATTGTTACAGTTGAGCGTGGTTCGCCAATCACAATTTAGTGTTCCGAGGATAACGCTAATGTACAAAGTCAAAGGCAAATATCCTAAAGAATGCAAAATGGGTCAAGATACACTACTGAGCAAGGAAGAAGACATGTTTGTGAAGTGGATTTTTCATGTGACTGCAGCAAGATTCCCAGTGACAAAATCACAGCTTTTGGAAAGTGTGTCCTCATTAATGAAATAACTTAACAAGCCAGAAGATAAATGAAATCCCGGGTGCAAATGGTAGTATCTCTTTATGAAAAGGCATCCAGAGTTATCGTTAAGGACAACTCAACATTCGAGTTCTACAAGGGCTGCAGTGACAGAAGAACAACTGTGCAGATGGTTTGAAGATGTAAAAGTTTTCCTTGTAAAAGACAATTTGATAGAAATACTCTCAAATGCACATCAAATTTTTAATGCATACAAAACTGCTCTGTATTTCAGACCTAAAGTAAAACAGGTTGTTGTTCGGAAAGGTTCGAAAGCCATTTACAGTGTCTCTGGAAAAGATGACAAGGAATGCCATTGCAGCTAATGGTGGAGGTTCAGTTTTGCCACCTATGGTAATTTACTCCTATGAACACATACCATATGCAGGCGTCAATGAAATTCCAGACACGTGGAGAGCAGGAAAATCAGAATCTGGTTGGATGACTGGCCAGATTTTCTATGAATATATATAGCAAATATATTCAACCCATGGTTACTCGCAAACTCCAATCCACTTCCTGTTTAATTATTTGTTGATGGGCGCAAGTCACATTTGACTCTTCATCTTAGTGAATTTTACTCTAGTCACGGAATAGAACTTGTGGCATTATATCCCAATTCTACTCAAATTCTACAGCCACCGGATGTAGCTGCTTTTCATCCGCTGAAAGTAGAATGGAGGAAACGTATACATGAATGGAGAATGGTGGGAAAAAATTGAAAAAAGAAGACTTTGCTCCAGTATTGGGAAAGGTATTGAAGACTGCTTTGAAAGAAGAGACCATCATTAATGGCTTCAGAACATGCAGGTTGCTTGATTTGGATTTCAACAAAATTGACTGCAGTAAACGCATTTTGAAACCTCAAGCAGATATTAAGGACCCACCCACTGATCTCCACAAGGAAAATCTAGTTGTTAACACCGAAGAGCCCACTTCTATCACCACAAGATTTTTGAACTACCTGAAGATGAAAATTGGAGCAAATAAAATGGAAGTATTCACGAATGACGTGTCCAAAATTCTTAATGAAGACAGTTCATTATTTAGGCTATGTAAAGAGGTGCATGAAGATGTTCAAAAAAGCAAACTCAGTAATAGCTCAACCACTGATAACAAGGTGATAGAAATTGAATTGCCAGTCATAAATGAGGGTGATATACTGTCAGATGCTGACATTGCAATGCTCAATATTTCTGCACAGTTTGAAGAAATCTCCCAAAAAGATGTCCCTTCAGCAGCTAGCTGTGAGAAAGAAAACGCACACACAAACATTCTTCTGATAGAACATACTGATGTCGTCTGCTGTAATGAACAAACAGATATGGCTCTAGAAAACACAAGCAGTCAGCCAGAGAATAATACTGTCATGAAAGTTAATGTAAATACTAATGAGAAAGAAATAATTCAAAATACAGCTTCACCATTACACAAGACAATAGATAAGATTACACAAGAGAAGTGTTACAAAGTCCCTTCTGGAACTCCATCACCATTTAAGAATGCCATTTTCTGACCCAGACAAAAGTCACAGAAAGGAAAAATTAAGAAACGCAAAGAAAAAATACCCACAGTTGTGACATTGAGAGAGTGGAAACCATATCACCAAAAGAGAGAAGCGGAATATGTTAAAAAAGAACGACCAAAGGCGAGAAAAGATTTCTCCCATCAGAATCGGAGGAGTCGGATCCAGCAGAAGTGAAAGAAAGTCACAGTAATATTAACAGTTCACAAATTCTGGCGAGACTGACAGTCAAAAGGATGCAGAAACAAAAGTAGGTAGCTGGGTGGTAGCATCACACAAAACAGAAAGTAATGACAAGAAGTTTTTGGCCAAGTCACAGCAATACAAAATCTAGAGGAAACAGTAAAGTTTTTGAAGAAGTGTGGAGATAAATGTGTGTGGTCTGAAAAAAAAGATGTTGACGTTTTGGCAGAAAGTTGTATTTGTGGTATTCTCAAGGAACCCACATTTGATCGGCAAGGAAACTTGTTTTTTTCATAGCGAAATATAAGGGAGCTGCTGACTAACCTCGTAGTGTTTGAGTGAACATTTTAAAATTTATAACTATCAATTTAGCATAAGATATTGTTGATTTGCATTACGCGATGAAAATTATATATATATATATAAAATTGGATTTATTTCCGCTCACTAGATGATATTTTTTCAATAATGTCAGCTTTAAGATCTCAAGTGTCATGATTAGGGACATTACAGATTTTTTAGTGTCAGCTTAAAGTGATAATGTACTGTTTTTGAAATTACGCAAAAAATAAATTAAATATAGTCGCAGCATCATATGTAAATACTGTGTCTGAAAGTTAAAATGTCGAACAATATATTACAAGTACAAACTTCAGTTAAAATCACCAACGAAAGCTATTAAATTAGGAATTATACAGGTACTACTCTTAATGTGTCAGGCTTTGGAACATTAACCTTATAAACTTCTAAGGCATTATTTTTGTTCAGAAGGCATCTGCTGATTAAAATATATTCTCATTTAAATACAAAACCTTTGTTATTTTCATGCTTGGGAAGACAATTTAACACAAACTTCTGGCACAATTTTTTTTCCAAATTTTGTCACATAGTGTTTGGAGTGGGTCAAAATTGGTCCAAAATTTTCCAAAACATCTTTGGCAACCTTATTTATGGAAGTAGTAATGGGTTGTTTTAGTGAGGCTCTACTGTAATTGCATGTGTGTAAGTAAACGCATGTGGAATGTGGAGTAAGAACCATTATTAAAACATGCAATATTACTGCTGTCATCCAAAATGTTGTAAAAGAGCATACAACTAATGAATATTTTTTTCCTAAAGAGGTGTTCCACAAATAAACGAAAACACTGAAATAAACAAACCGTAGACACCACAGTTTTGTAATGAACTGATTTTTCCTCTCTTTTTTTTCACACACATGCAAAGACACAAATAATTATTTTTCTAAAATATACAGTTTCATCTTGGTGAGAAAATATTTTTGACAAAAAATAAAAACTGTTAAAGATACCAAAACAGCTTCAACAATCTCCCCCCCCCCAATGATGTACAATTTAGTAGCTGCAATACTCATAGTTAGTATTCTGATGTTTCAAAATCTAAGCACAAAATTTAAGATAGTCTAAATTTTTCTGCAAAACTTTATGAAATTGTGAGTTTTAGAAATAGTAAGTATAATAACTTAATGTTATTTTAACACCTGCACTATGTATCAATGTCAATATTAATCATCGTGGATTATAAAAAATGGTAGAATATTGAGAGAAAAAATGAGAAGACTACACCCACGTTATTAAACGTTGCATATTTAAGAGACAACACAAAAGTTGCTGTAATTACGGGTAAAGTATGTGTAATTACTCTTCACACTGTGTGTAATATACCCTTTACGATTTCGTGAAAACATCACATTACCTGAGATCACAATGTCAAGTATCACTGCAAATAACTTCGTAAGATCTTTTATACAATGGATTTTCTATTCATCGTTTCTCAGGAGACTGACAAAAAATTTCAAAACATGTAGACTTTCAATGAATGTGGTCTTGAAATACAGATAAATCGAAAATGGGACTACAGAGTATGTTCCATGGATGTGGACTTTCAATCCATCTTGGTTCAATATATAGAGGTTTCACTGTAAAATTGGAAAGGAAATATATTAACATAAAGAGGACTGTGTCTAAGAAGTTCAGAATTATTTTAGTGTGCAGATAATTAGTAATGGTTTCAACACAGCAAATTTATTCCAGTTTATAACTATAACTCAGGATATTCAATAGAAATGATTACCTTCAACTCATTCATGCTGTAAAAGCTACACTATCTTTCTTTATGCCAGTACTACCATACTATATGCAGGCCATCTTTTGGAAACAAGATTTATTGATACACAACATCACACTTTATGTACATTTTATTATATACAATTCCCATACATTTTTGAGAGAATTCCCTTATACTAAAGTGGAATGCACATTTTCTAAAATCTCTAATACTTAAATTGTATCTTTGGTTAATAATCAACTAAAATTCTAAACACTACACTATCACAATGATTAATACAGAAATAATTTTGATAATTTAGATCACAAATGGCAATGGCTCATATATCAGTTGCCAACTATAACATAAGAGGTTACATTGTTTAAAACAATGTATTTATGAAATCCAAAGAGGTCTCAAAAATATCAATGAAAATATATGATAAATTATAACAAATAGCCTACACTGTAACTGCAATTTTTCCACAAGTATAAACAATTGCAAAATCCAAATTGCAAGTTTGAAATTTAACTTTCTTCCATAGATGAGTACAAATGATGGAAAGACAGTTGGTGTTGGGGGGGGGGGGGGGGGGGGGGGAGCAAGGAGGGTGGTCACCCATCCACTTTTCGGCCAGGAGGGACTTTGCTCCACTGGATTGATAAGTTAAGATTGGTTAATACTGAATTTTGTAATAATAAGTATTTATAGCTAACTTACTGCAGACTTCTTGCCTTATTCTTTTCTAAATATGTCTTGTTTACAGGTCTTTGAATAGCCACAAACTGCAATATTTCATTAAAATTTATTTTAACATTTAAAACCCTGGCCCACATGAACTACGTGCTGCATACATGCAACAATGCTGGCATATAACAAAAATTGGGAAAACAGACACAGAGATACGATTTAAATGAAGATGGGCACCGCCCCGGAAAGTTTTCAAGACTTGCCCCCTTCCTGAAAACTACAAGTTGACGCCTGTGCTTTCTTCTGTATGGAAATAATTATAATAAACAGCATATATTAGATCACGCTGCATCACAGGCAAATAATTTTAGGGTGGCGACAGTTTTTTTTTTTTTTGAGGTAATCAATATGTAGGTGTAATTTTTTGTTGTTGGGTTTCAAATTTGTCTACTGGTACACAAAATGTGCTATGAGCTCACAGTTCCATACTGAACAAAGTTCTTGCATAACATCACAAATGGCGTATTTTAGCATCACTGTGATTTACTAGGCAGTATCAAGGGTTTCTGAAGGGCAAGACATATCCGACACATCTGGCCGTCTATGATTTACTGTTGTAGTGTGCAACAAACATGATAGCTACTATTCAAAGCACGTACTTAAAATTGTATATTATAAATGCCAAGTATACTCAAAAATTAATTTCGGTGACTGAAAACTACATTTTGCTTTTGTATGAAAACTTTCAATTAAGCCAGTTCATTCTAAACAAAAGTACAGATGAGACCATGTAACAGACAGTCTTCAACTTTTGTTTAATAACTGTTTGCATGGAACTAGGATGCCCTTTAGAGTCCCATTAGAGTAAACTCACTCCTCTGACTGCTTGAATGCAGGTTAATAAGTATACTACATTTTGATGGCTCCCCAGATCGACTCTGGCCAACGGTTCATCACCAAGGAACACTTATTTCTTGAACAGTGACACATGTGCAGGCAAACCACCATGTTGAGTTAGAACTCCATCCACTCTGTGCCAGAATAAGTGTCTTGCTAAAGGAAACTGCAAAGTGAAACATGCTGATTGTAAAGTGTTAATGATTCTGCACGAGACAAAACATAGCAATTCAGACCTTAAATCCTACTCTGCAACATCAGAAAAGCACTTTATAAGCCTTGCGACTGAGGAAATCATTATCAGTAATTGTCACATGGCAGCCAGCTGACCATCCATGGTTGGTTAGCTATGACCAGCTACTCTGCAAATTCCAAGATGGGCTGCCTAGACATTCATAAAGTATTCTTCTATTGAACAAAGATTCTATACAAAAAAAAAACCTCAGTGTTCCATTTCTGAGAACTTAAATGGTCACAACATGAAATAGTACATTAATGTAAGGATTAATGTGACACAAATCATAGATCCTCAGCCTTCTGTGGTGTCAAGGTAGATAGCACCCTGTCTGTCTTTAGGAACACCAAGTATGTTTTCAAGTTCTGAATGAGAGACAAAATGAAAATTTGAAGAAAGCTCTAGGTTATTCTTAACTTGAAATTTTGGTGCTCCTACCATGACTTCAAATTTCAGTTTCAGATGAGATTTTGGTGCTCCATCCATGTCTTCAAATTTCAGTTTCGGACACCCACCAGCATTGCTGGTGAAGGTTCAAGAATTATAGCGAAGGTGGTACTAACATGTACAATTGTAACCAAGACCTAACTTTGAAACTTTAAATGTAACTAATAATAAGGGATGATAACACTGTGTGAATCTCACAAAGGAATGTGAAAACTGTAACTGTGTGAACAATAAATGTATTCTTTGTTTCCATGAGCTTCAGCTGACAACTAATATGGCCCAAATGTTCCACATACCACAAAGAATGGTGATTGTTGCCAAGTTTCCACAGGGATACCTTGCTGGTTTATCAGTACTTAGTCTTAACTTATTTACAGAATAGGAAGCAATCTTGGCAAATTAACCATTAGTATTCAAGCGCAGGTTATACAATTAAATTTGTCACATGTTCCTTCCCAAACAATGTAACCCTTCCACAGATACTAAACGAGAGCATTAGAACATCATGCAATGAATACTATAGAGTAATATTCTGAATGCATATGAATCATACTGGCCAGGGTAACTGTAACGTTCACATACTTCGTAGACAAACGTATTCACTGATGCTATCCAGGCTGACATGCACCATGGGTCCACACTCATCAGAAGAGAGGCCCACTAGCACTGCATCCTTGGGTGCAAATCAGGGTGGCAGCCCCTCTTTCTCAGATTATCTCTGGTGGCAGC
The DNA here is from genome assembly GCA_029891345.1 of Dryococelus australis. Taxonomy (NCBI): domain Eukaryota; kingdom Metazoa; phylum Arthropoda; class Insecta; order Phasmatodea; family Phasmatidae; genus Dryococelus; species Dryococelus australis. The sequence continues at coordinate 233,583,806 of CM056996.1, read as the reverse complement.
CTTCTACCTGTGGGTTTGAGCTAAATGTAAAAAGGACAACCCCCCCCCCCCCCTCCCTCCCTCAAACACCATACCGGGAACACTAAGATGTAAATAGCCATCCAGGTACAGACACCCCCACTATCTCAAAAATGCTCCTTTGATTACATACCATCACTAGGTAGGTTTCACCCACATTATCAGTTGGGAAAAAATTATTTTGAAATCTACATGATTTTTAATTGAATTATAAGAATGGGTCAAAGAATATCATTTATGGGAGATGCACATTTCCTTTGGATGGATTAATGATTAACTAAATTTTTTTTGGGTGTGGAGGTTGGAGGGGGGGAGAGGGATCTACTCACAAAAGGATGCATGCTCCTGTGCCTACAAAAGAATTGGTCTTCTATGGTTTGACAATGAAGGCTGCAGGCATTAAGATTCAGAGATGTTTACTTTTTTTTACAGACTGAAACACTGCACACAGTTAACAAAACATTAGGGTTAATTCAATTGCTGCTTGCACTATAATTTTAATTCCAAAGTTTAAAAAATAAAACAGACTTTAAAAATAAAATTCAGCCTCGCAGAATGTGGGTATCAAATGAAAAAAAGTAAGTTTTTATCATTAAGCAGCCAAAATTCATGCCAACATTTCTGGACACTAACTTTTAATATCAATAAACTAGAATACTCAACCATTGCAAAAATGTCAGTAATAAAAGAAAATGATGCAAAAACTTGAAAAGTTGTCTCTTCATTATCTGATACTCCTACATTCAACACTTTCCTCATATTTCCCTTTGTAACGAGTGTTCAGGATCATGCAGTAGCTACAGTGTACAGTGTAGCCTGGCAATATTCTTTCGAAGTTGCTACTCAACTGTGCTGCTTGTGGTGACGAAACACACTCAAAATGTTCCAGAACTTACATCACATTTGACAGAGAAGTAAACTTCTGTACATCCCATTTCAATTTGTTTAAGAGAATGAAAGAGAAAGACTTAGGACGCAACATAGCTAACCAATATAAGCGCTTGAACACGTCAAGTAACGCATACCATAAAACGTCAACACAATATTACTCAAAGCAGTGATCACATACCATTCCACTTGCACCTGTTCCTATTATATATAAATCTCTCTTATTTAGTTCATAAATATATTACATACAACATAATCATTGCTTAGGAACAGTATCATCATAAAAGCAAATTATGTAAATCTACTATTGTTTAGAGTAAATGCACCTTTTTTTTCCTCAACACTCATAGTTCAACTTCAATTTAAAAACAACACAAGCTATAGCCTTGCCAATTTAACAAACAAATTGTTTTGAATTCCACTCACTAAAACTGAGCTAGAATAATGTCTTACATAAAATAAATATCAATCATCCAACAAAATCAGCTGAAACAAAGATTTTGCCTTGTATCTCTACAATGACTTTACAACTATTGCAATGTTTCCCTGATCTGTTGAAAGTCCATTACACACATATATATATATTATTGCAGATAACAATATGTATGAGATACTGAGTACATAAAACAAAGAGGGAGACATTGTCAAAAAATACACTATCTCCCGATTTCAAAATATAAGCTACATTTTGAAAGCTCCTGCTTAGTACACAATGTGAACTATAAGTCAATATAATATTTAAGTTATTGATGTGACCATACTGAAGTCATTTGAAAATGTACAATGCTCCTCACAACTGCTGAACCAGACTGCTGTGGCAAAGTTGGTAAAATGCTGGCCTTTAATGCGTACTTGGAATTAATAGTATGAGGAGGGGGGGAATTGACAATTACAATTTATGGTTAATGATTATAACTAACATTAGTTAACTTTCCAATTGCCTGGATGCCAAAGATTAAAACAAAATATATATGCAAATGCCACTAATATCTTGACAAACTTATTAAAAATTTGCAACATATTTGACAGCAAGCAAGTTGTATACCACAATATACAGATAGATACACAGACATTATATACTGAACCAAAGATGGTTAGTGACATGCAATGTGATTGTGAGATAGACTAGATGCCACACTATCGCGATATATAGATACAATCTCTTACTATGCAAAAAAATCATAGTTGCACAGTTGGTCTTAGTGTGGCATGCACATTTAGATGGTTTTTGTAGTTACTGCACTGGTCTGGTTTTGTGTTAATTTGTGCTATCAGAGATTACGTTAGCAGTTTTATTTAAAATTGTTTTTGTAGAATGGGTGAGTGAGTGAAGAGATTTAGACGGCTCTTAACATCGAGGTCTTGACAGCCGATGAGGGTGATTGATGTAAGGAGCAGCGCCGGAATGAAAGGGCGGGGGGAACGAGAGATCTCCGACAAAACCCGCCGATCAGCGGCATCGTCCGGCACGATTCCCACATGCGAAAATCCGGAGTGACCCGGACGGGGATTGAGCCTGGATCGCCTTGGTGGGAGGCGAGCAAGCTAACTGCTCAGCCACCGTGGCCCCCAATTTTTGTAAAAGGTTGTTAAGTCATCATTTTGATAAGTAGGCCTATCTGATTCAGCATCTAGCAATGAAGTTGTGGTAAATAATTTCTGGGACTGTAAGTTGTGATTTTTTTTTTTTTGTTTTGAATAAACATTGATGAAAAATTTTTTGAGACTATTTTTTTTAACATTTTTTTGTTCTTTAACTTTTAACTTTAATCAGTTAATCTGCAAGGATTTTAACTACTAACAATAATCAGTTAACTTTTTCTTACTTTAACTTTAGCTGTAATCAGTTAGATTATTTTGTTAACTTTCCCAAATATGCTTTAATATGATGGTTAATGGGCTTAGCTCCTGGATAAGGCATAGCCATAAACTATTAAAAAAGTGACTTTATAAAATCGGCACATCCTGTAAGTCTATATATGCTAAACAAAGAACGTTGATACAACTATACAGTTGAGCAGAAATTTATTTCCCAATTTAACAACCAATATCAATATTTCTGTTACCAGAGTTCCAGCCAATGTTTGAAATTGTGAATTTCTGTAATGATTAGTGTAAAGCAGCACTGAAATTAGTCGTAAATAGTTACTATACATAGTAACAAAGTTAGGCCCCTATCCCATGCACAATTTTAACAATTAAAATTAATGTTTCACAAAATACATTTTCTTGACCACTGCCATTTACAATACTGTAAACTTAAAAAAAAAAATACAAAAGAATTATTGCAACTGTTGAGAATACGCAGCACACAACATGACTGATCTTACAAAACACTGTACAGTTGTACTGGAGCAGGAGCAATCAATATCCATTAGTAACAATAAAATCACATTCTAAATCAATTAAATAATACCAGCAACAGTTTAACAATGCTATATTCCTTTTTTTGTACCTGAAACATGAGTGTGTCATAAGACAAAAATATATATAACTACATATATACTATTAAAACAAATATTTCCATACGCCAATGCATTATTGGCATGTAACTTCTGACACTTCAGTAACTGGCAAGAAGAAAAGATACCTCAATAAAATTAATTGTAAAAATGATTCTGTTCATCGTAAAATCAAAACTTTTGTTCTCATGTGAATATTCATATTGGACAGTAACTGTTTTACAGAAAAATTTCAAATTGTCACTTACAATGTATGCATGTCGGTAAGTCTTAAGAGGAGAAAATGTCAGTCATGCTGTAAGGAGAACGTGTGGAACGCTGTTACTAGAAGTGTGATGACAGTGGAGTCCACAGCAGCACATGTGGTGAGAGGCAGAAGGTTGCCCCTGGCGACCAGAGGCTCCGCCAGGCACGCTATACCACTGTGCCGCCGTGACCCACCGCTGCTGCTGTCACCATTGTGGGGCTGGATGGGATGTGCGACGAAACACCCTTCAACACCAAGCATGCTAAATCATTGCTGGCTCCATGCCATCAACACTGTGTGCATGTCTACATGTAAAAGGGATGTCACAGGACTAGAGCTACAGACAGTGATTTCAAAAACCAAGTCAAATTTCGTATTTACTAAACTGTGCAACATTTTCATTTATGAATTATTTCCAACAATCTATACTTAAACTTTAAAAATATCCTACTGTTTTGTAATCATCAAATTGATGATTAGCAATTACTCCAATATTTGCAAATCTTTCCTTCAGCACCTGAATTAAATGGTGAATAAGTAATACATACATTAATTTTGCTATACAATACAGTTATTTCCTCACAGAGTACATACTTGCACAGTCAAAATAACACATGTTGCATTGCACAAATCCATACTTTAACTTGTGATGTGTAAAATAATATAGTAGGGTAATTTTCTAGCCAACTAGTACTTACCTAAAATAATATCACTTAAAAGGACTAGCAATAGTTTTGAAAGTGCTAGGACATTCCTTGCAATTACTGTAGGTTATGTCACATGCTCTACTCAACCTGTCACATCTCCTGTGGACTTAAGAGGCAATCACCCGTGTATGCAATCACACAGTTCCCTTCTCTACACATCCGGACTTTTGACTGTCTTAGTTTAGTAATGATTACATTTGTAATCTCCAAATAGATAATATAGTGAATGGTAAAATATCTATGAACATTTGTATCAAAAAATGTGTGACTTGATAGTTCATGTAATTTTGTACTCATAATTTATGTAAAACAGGCTCATCATACAATAGTGTAATAGTACAATGCATTATGAGGATTGGTCCCACCATTGAAATAGTACAATTCTTTGCAAAAATGTACACTGCGAATTTGAGCATTTTGCAAGTACACGTTTAATGGAATCAAAAGGGAACAGGTTGCAATTGTGTGAATACAATCACAATGCTAAAGCTACACATACAAAACTGTAAGCTTGTTATTTGGTGCCTAAAAGCACAATAAAATATGCTAATGTGTAGGATACAGAAAAACAATGTCACAAAATTTCCTTCATTATTTTATAACCAATTTATTATTATTGAGTCCCAATAAATGTTTGCCAATAATATGTGAATGCAGAAAAAAAAAAAAAAAAAAGGCAAATAAATGTAAATTAGGCTTGAAAATCTAACAAATGCAAATTATGGAACACTGTTATTTAAAGTATTTCTTAAAAATGTACATTTGTTGCTGAAATAGGTGTGCCTGGTCGAGAGATAAAGGAGGTATAGAAGGGATGCCCCCACTTCCCAATAGACATCTCACTTTCATTTCAAAAACCAGTTATAAAGTGACTGTTATCTGTTGTCAATAGTATAAAATGAACAATTATTTATTCAACAATAATTTCAGTGAACTCAAAAGTCATGAATACAGTAAACACCCAATTTACCGGGGACTGCTTAATGCGGCTGCTGCTGCTTAACTGTGGAGCCACCAGTTCAAAGTCAAATATTGAACAGCTGCCACCAGTTGTGAACGCCAATATTAATAACCCACATGCACACTGTTAATTACTGGTCTTTAGTAGAGTGATGCAGGACTGATTAATTTTAATATTAAAAGTGTTTGGGTACTATGTTTACAAATGTTTTTAACAGTGAATAGATATGAAACTTGGAAACATTATGAATTCAGGAAAATTGTCAGATAGTACATTTTCATTCATAATAATAAAGTATTTCACAATTAAAACTGGCTATCTTCTCGTCAAAAAGGCAAGATTGTGTAGTTCACACATGCAGAGGCCATTTATAAATTAACTGTGGCACTGAATGTGACTGGATAACAAAATATTACATAAATATAAACATTATTTACCGCAAAAATGATTCCATTGCAAACATCATGGTTTTAATAAATAAATAAATAAGTAAAAAAATAACATTTATTTTTGCTTTGTTGCTGACGTGGGAGGGCAGGCAAGACGAAAAATGTGCGCCAGTCTTATAAAGCTTGGCGAATGCATGCTTAATCATTAATGTAGAAATATTTGAAAAAAACATTCTGCAATAGATGTATGGCCTCTTCAATTAATATGAAGCATGCATGTGGCGACGTTAGCAGAGCACTAGCTACAGCCTATAAAGAAGAGACAAACGAAGCTAAACTACTGTATACGGTGTTCCATTTTGTTAAAACACCTACACATTTTTCTGGAGCGAAGTTTAATCTTTTACATTAATAACAGCTGTTTTGCAAACAATATAAAATAAAATTTCATACACAATTGTCCAGAATCTCCTTCCTGGCTGCATATTTCTCCGTCTGTTGTCCAAATGTACGCAGTAAAAACAACATTAAATTTTCTTGCAATCATTCATGCATTAACTGATACAGGATTTTGTGTATGTAATGTTAATATCATTTATGATGTTGCCACACAATGGGTGTCAAATACTGAATTCATATATGACTATATTATTTGTTTAAATAACCTAAGTGTACAGTATGTAGGCCTAAAGTAAATATTTTCTCCGCCCCCTTCTGCACAATTGCTTTAACTGTAAATACTGGTTATCCGTGAACCCTTAGCGTGTCATCACCCCGGAAAATCGGGAGTTTACTGTTTAAGAAAGGAATAATAAGGGATAGTAACTGTTTTAAAACAAGGTATACTCAAACTCTGCAAATCATGCAAAAAGAAACTAATATAATAATCCCAAGTGTTTCTCAAATCTGCAGTGTGGTTTGGGTGTTCCAGCAGGTGTGATTTACAAATATGGTGTTAACAGCAAGTATATACACTAAATGCTTAAGGTAACTAACATTGGATTAATACAGAATTGTTCAAAAAGTCTTCATAAAAGAGATTTAAAAGTAAAAATAGTCACTGTGGGTCATCCTTAAAAGATAAACATATGCTGTGGCAAAATTCTTAAAATGATGGTGAAAACTGCATCAAAATCCATTATCAAGTAGTTTAGAAGCCTTAGCCGAATACACAGACACATGAGGCCGGGTGACTGTTTTATACTATGTATAGATTTAGCTGGAAAGCATTTCACCAGCTTGTCATGGATCCCCTGTTTAGAGAGGTTGAAAGGATCACACACAGCATGAATGCTATTTGTAAGCACTTTGTGATGGTCAGTTAAAGCTCCAAAGAAAAGTTCAGAACATGTTTGCATTAATCTTTAAACTCATATTTTTTTTTAAAGTAATTTTTAAAATACACATTAATTAGGCCTATTGTATTAAAAATTGTTTTGTGACATGAAAAATTATATTTGTGGTCTCTAAGAATCACATAACCACTATGAAGAGAGTTAAGAGTACTTGAAAAACATTTTTTTTTTTGTATTTTTAAAAACTAAGACATACGTTTATATGGTCGGTTATTTACATCAGTTTCAGCCACAAATGTTTGTGACAAATGGACGCACATAAAATAAATTATAAAATTATTTCTTACAATATTATTACAATTTTCTTACACAGTCATAGTAAACATTATGACAATATTCCATGATGAAGATTTTCTTGCAAATTCTGCTTTCTGAAGCATCCAGAATGGAAATATGCTTAAATTTGGTCAAAAATACAGTCTATTTTAATTGATAATTTTTTTATATTTTAAAAGTATATTGAAACAAAATATTTTGTGATGTTGCAAAATATATATGTACATTCTTCTTTCATATGCAGCATAAATCTCACTTTTCTGACAATTTTTATGGTGTCTGTTTACCTTTTTATGAGTTGTTCTCATTGTATAGTAGGGTGCAGAGCTCTATAGGCAGTCGCTTTACTTCAACGTTAAGGAAGTTTTCTTACAAGACACAGTAATGGTTCTTGTTATGTCTGAATAGTAATATCAAAATATTTTATGTACACATTTTAGAAAATAAATGTATTAATATGAAAAAAATATATAAAGTAAAAAAAAAAACTTTCAGATTTATTCTAAATGAATTCCTGACAGTACAACCTTGAACACTGTATCTAAACGTTCTAGCAACAAGAGTTGCTCAAAATTTCTTGAACAAAAAATTTTCAATAAATTTTTATAATGTTTTCTTTAATACCATTCTATATTTCAGACTGAAAAACAAAACTATGGTTGATAGAGTCAACATGCTTATAGAAATTTATTTGAAAGATGTCAATACACACCAGCTAAAAACGGAGAATAATAATAACTGCAATTTTCAATTTTTATTTGCATATGTACAGACTGGCCATAAAGTGAGGAACCAATAGGGTAATTGTCCTACGAACACAGATGTGCTATGTGCAAAGGAAGACCAAGTGGAGATAATTCTTCTTCATGAATGGGAAGGATGGGCATAAAGAGAAGTGGCAAAACAGTTCAACAGGAAACATCCACAGATGGCAGCAAAAAGCCACTTATTATAATACTGCTGGAAAAATTTTCTCCATGTACAACTGGTTCATGATCACGGAGTACTGTGGAGAACCAAAACTGCAGTGATTGCCAAGTTTAAAACCAGTCCTACAATATTAGTGAGGCATCTGAGCATCAAATTTGGTTTTCCCTGAAGTGCATTGCAGATGGCACTGAGAATAAAAATTAAATTTGTACAGGTTACATTTTCTACATCGATTAGAGACTGAAAGCAGCACGTTCAAATGTCTGAATGATTCCCAAGAACAGAATTCATCTTCCTTGAAGGGCATTATGTTCTCAGATGAAGGACATTTTTACTTTAACAGGATGGTAAAAAAAAAAAAAAAAATTTCAGATATTGGTCAAACAAAAACCTTACTGGTTCACCAACAGCAAGATGAAAGACTGTTTAAATCCCCAGTATGTGGAGAAAAATACTTCCATATGTTGGGTGATGAAAGAGTAGCAGATGCACAATTGTACGTCACATCATTATTCAGAAAACATAAGCCACTGGCACAATTATATGTTTCCCAAATGCTAACTAGAAGGGACCCATGCAATTGGCACTATGGTCACTTGATCTCAACTCCATAGATTTTGCCATAAGAGGAGTTGTGTAATCCGAGGTGTATGCTGCAAAAACACCAAGGAAGGTAATAACGGAAATAGATGCTTTGGAATTTTACATAATGAAGAAAATTCAAGGAAACATGGTGGAGAACAGTGGAAAATACATGAAACACATTTCCACCACATGCATGAACGGATAGAGACCAAACCTGGCATACATGTTTGTTTAGCTATGAAAATATGGATGAGGTGGCTTGTTAGCTTCTTGGATGGATAAGACTACAGACATCTAGGATTTCTGTTGGCTGTGAACACTAAGGTGACACAGAAATGTGACAGGTGACCACATCAGAAGTGGTTCACACCCAACCTCCAGGAAAATTATGGCTTTGCTATAGCATAAAAAATGGAACAAACACAAAGTTAAAACACTGTCTTTGAAAAAATGTAAATTAAGACCTCGTCTGGCAAGTGAAATATAACAAAGGTGACCACCTAACATATAATGAAAGGACGTTTTCGGAATTTTATTTTTTGCTAGTTTTGAACATACATCTGTCTAACAAATCCCTCATATTATCTAATTCCTGGTCTGGACATATGGATTAAAAATATTTCAAGAAGCCTGCTGGAGAAAAAAGGTTCATTTAAAAATCAATCTACAAAGAATTTTGGAAATGTTCAACCCCTACATGTTTTTTTTTTCAGACAAAGTAAAATTTATGCAAAGCGGAACATGCTGCAGCCAAAATTACATTACAGAATATTAATTCTGAAAATGCATTTCGTAATCTACAATAATCTGTGTGAGTGAGGAAATCTCTCTACCGATATTTACGCAGGGCAGAAAACTGGCTACCACTTTGGTGAACTAGTGCAAAATCTCACAGGTTTCATCAACAGTTTTCAACATTAACCTTCATAAGTGTGCATTTTGAGGGGTAACTAAAAATTGCACTTATTATTTGTGCATTATGTAGCAATGGTTACTGCATGATCATTTTACAGAAAGCCCTCATATGCATTTGCACACCTTAGTCATTTGTAATGAGGTTATGGATGTTAATGGTCCAATGTTCATTATTATCATGCAGATCCACTCTTTATTCTTCCAAGTGGCACTTTGCCTTCGCAGACCTCTACTGATAAACTGTGGAGTCTTACAGAAAAGAAACTATCACCATTGAATTCAGAAGTACATAAGAGGCTCATAACTGAAGTTTGATGTGGTTGTGTGTGTTCTAACCCAAGCGTACTCATTTTAAGTAGTGCAACACCAGATGAGGTTCAATACCAAAATGGCCAAGAGTGACAAACCATGACATTTTTGCATCCAGCATGGCAAGTGCTATGATAAATTCATCAGTTAAAATATTAGCAAATATAGGCAGGAATTCTGGGCGGTATATGACACAGGTGATATGGTATTGGTAATAAGCAAGTCTATTGGAAATATTGGCAACAGATGGCCATAAAAAGGAAATGTCTACTCTACTCACCTGTGGAGTGGTGCTTGAACTATTGTTGCCAAAGTCAAGAGTGTGCAGTTGCATGTAATGGCAGAAATTGAGCTGGATGGCACCAGGTTCCCAGTGAACTGTTTCAGAAAGAGACATGTACAAAGATAATCCTGGGGATGGATACTGTGCAGATACACAACAAAACTGCCTGTGCCAGTGAAATATCAAAATGAAACTAAACTTGCACATCTAAGTATTAAAATGGGAACAAGAGTCATGACTGCACAATGGAACCCTACCCATACTGTGGCAAATGACAAGCTATCAATGGCAAAAAGTGATTTCCATGAGTATAGAAGAACAAACATGTGCTGACCAAACCCATTACAGATAGGCAAAAGGCTTATGACATCACACATGAGTGAAATTTTTCAATATGTGAAGAAATTGCTACCATGTCATGATGCTATATTCTTGCAGAAGCAAACTTGAAATCAAACCACCACAAACCATATAATGCATTAGATAAATAAGTACCACACAAATGAGACAAGTAGTTGAAAAACTATACCGGCAATAGCGAAAATACAGGAGTGCCGATATTATAACCCACTGGTTGTAATACCCTAAAAGCATGGTTTTGTCAGATTATGTTTGGTTGTAAGACATGAATACTAATATCACAACTATGTGAGAACCTTCAATTACAGTGGACAATCAGCTAAAGCAGTTTAATGAGTACATATACTTTTCTCGTGTTTAGTGTAATCATCTCTACAAGTCAGCTACCCTTCATGAAGAATCTGGGCAATTCACTGCACTCCAGCTCAGTGGGGTTTAAGCAGCAGAAGCCACACTAGGGCCAGAAGTAATGTCATACACAGCAAATTAACTAAATGATATTTTAGTGTTTTCAGCTAGCTGGGAAGCTAAAACTGGAATAGCTGAATAGAGTCTTGGAGCAATTGTAAGAGAAACCAAGACATCGAGTTGGCCAAGGAATTTTAAAGTTGCACTGAGGGCAGAGAGAGGAAATGTTTTGTAATACATAGGGCAATAAAAATTTTCTTGAGGATGAAAAAATAATATTTCACAGGAAGAATTATACTGTCAGCCCTTGGTTCTTTTGTACCGAGAAAAGAAGGACTTGCGGAATAAACAAGGCTTGGTTGTGCTGACAAGTTCAGATTCTCTCTGGAACTAGGATGTTTTGAGCTTTGATGGGTAATATAAAGAACATTATGCCTATTACAAATACATACGACCTGATGCATGGCGCATTCCTGCGCATCTGACATGCATGTTCTACGTTTCGACTTCACCCCATTTTTAGAGTTCCTACACTCATCTGGGAAGTCACTTTAGACAGATTAATTAATCACGTGCCTACAGGATCACTCCCAGCCAAGTGAGGGGTTACAGACACTTGGTACGAAAGGAAGAATTGTACCGTCTACCGAAGCCGCCATGCGGTCGCCCATCCCTCTCAAGATATCTTATAATTTTATGGAGCCATCGACACAGGTCAACCAGAGACGCGCGTCCCAAGGGATGATGGAAGATGGCAGCACCCCCACTACAAGGACACAGTAGCCTCTAGTGCCTTGTGACGAGGTGATAAAAACGTCAGCAGCCTCCAACGGGGAGATAAGGAAAGGATGTTGCTGCCCTGAAGTATGAATACACCAACCTCTATGAAGAGAGACTATCACCTCCCGCACCCCTTTGACAACCCACAAGCTAAAGATTTTAGTATATAAGGAAGTGTACGTTCCAGGCATGGCGGAATTCCTAGGCTCTCCAGCCTGAATAAGGCAGAGTGCACCACCAGCCTGAGCAAGGCTAAGTCTAGTTCAGGATTAAGTGACTCAAATCCTGCCTTCATAGTCTGTACAAGCCTCGAACTGACTTATCTCAGGATTCTGAACACTAGGCCAAGCTCATCGGCAGTAACGATTAAAGTCTACGAGAGTAAACTATGTTACTCGAGCCCTCATAATCTGCAAAGACTTGAGACTATTTGAGAGAGAAACACTGCTAGACTCCACGCGCAGGAAGTACGGTCTGAAACGTCTCCGTGAGTGAACTACGTCAGCAGCATCAAGAAGACATCTCCACGCAGCCACCCAGAGGTATTACAACGTCCTCACTTGAATCCCTACCCTGAAACATTTTCCTTTTTTATCCGCAGTAGCAGGTCGTGACGTCTCCTATGGACTGTTAGGCGTAATTAACTTCCGCCTATAGAATTATTCTATAGTTTGTTTGCTTTATACACATTTTCCGCAGGTAGCCTTCACTTGCTGTATAATTATCATTAATTATTATATTGTACAGAGCTATGCATCCCATTGTTTTCACAACGTACTGAATTAATATGTTAACTGTCAGTACTTGTGAGTACCTTCCTTTACCTTAGTACTTCTGAGTAAGTAATGATTTATTTATCTTCTCATAATGGTCCTAGGTAATAATCACTTCATTCTCTGACTAGTGCAGGTGGAACCAATAATCTTTGATTTCTTCCAACCTGAGCACGCCCAAAAGGTCCAACGTTCATTGCTCAACACCCCAATTTTCAGACAGTAGAACACTCAAAAACTGCCAGGTCAATATATTGGCCAACATCTCAATCCCAGCTTGTATAAGGCCAGATTTAGGAGGTAACGTCTGCCATCTGGAGTTTTTGAGATTCCCTCATTTTAAAAAACCTTTACTTATTGTAATTGTAAATTTCCAAACAACTCCTTTTATTTAATCTGAAAGGGAAGTATAGAGCAGAGTTATCTGGATTGCCTCAGCCTGAACAAGGCCGGACTATTCCAGGAACATCCAGAGACGCCGAGCCCTTCAGCAGGATATAACCCCAGGACCACAGGCTTGTTTACTATCCCCTGCTTCAGTCCCAGCCTAAACAAGGCTGGACCAGGGAAGCAGCAGATGATACCCAGTGAGTCAGGAGTATATCCTAGTGTATTTTATTATTGTTATTGAGATGCCTTATGACACTAAAGGACGTCAAAGTAATTTAAGAAGGTTAGCTTGCTAGCATTACAACGAGAATTAGGTGTCCTACTTGCTAGCATTCCTTCAACTAGTGAAAGTGACCTTTTGAGTACGAGTGCAAGTGCAATTACTGATTCAGAACCGTTGTTTGGAAAAGTGATTAAATTAGACGGTCCCACACACCTTGGAGGTGAGGCAATATTGCAGGGTGGAGATGCAGTTCTAGAAATTGACTGGCCTTACCACGCAGTGGATTATTCTGACTATTTTATTCCAGAGCCGCCGATTTCGGAATAATTCCAGTCACTTCCAACCACTCTGAAGTTAGGACCTGTTGGCTCCTCGTGCCAAGTACGCACGGCAGCCGGTACGCTCATCACCGTCCGCATTCCCCCCTCAGATACCTAGTAGTCACAAAATAGTGACACCCACACCTGACTTTGTGCAGACGCACACACCAACTAGACCGGCTCCCTATAAAGGACGCCAAACGTCTGCGCCAACAGATTCTGCATAGAAGCTCACAGCCTTGTTAGAATCATTCCCATTCACATGGCAGCTGGTGTCGCGTATATTTTTGACAACATTTACAGTGAGCATAAACTTCCGGGACGGGAGACGTATTTGGTTAAACTCATTCTAGGGTTTGAATCCCCTCCTCCTGTCAAGGTAATCCAGCCTAAAGGGCACAAATTCCAACCTTCCAACATGGGAGAATCTAAAAACCAGCCAGGCAAGCACATTTCCAATACTAATTATTCCCAAAGGGAACCTTGAAATACTATATCCCAGGAGGGAAATCAGCCTCCCCACCTCTTGGAATTATCTCATTAATTCCCAGAGAGGGAGTTGCATCAGACTTATGCCCTTTATACCCAAATAATTGGTTTGGTGTAAACAAGACTAGTGATTAGGCGCATATTGAAACATAGCTGAAACATGCCCTATAGAGAATGTTCTCACCATACAGGGTTGTTAGGTCAAATATGTGGTAGAAAAAGCTATGACAAAGGTTGTGACAACATGAGTTGCACAAGAAGTAATTGCAAACTTCATTGTAGTTTTCGGATATATTTGTACATCCCCAGTAATCAAGAGATTTGGTTAACCTGTTCCTTAAGCACAGTGATGTCAAATTTATCACCAAAAAGTTGGTATTATCTACACATATTTTATTTACATTTAAATGATGAAGTAAACTGTGAAACCATCACAACATATTCCACTTAATTTTCGTTATATTGACAACATAAGCTACCTGCCAACAACACAGATAAACTTTGTTATAACAAGTAGTAAAGTGACACAAATATATAGTGTAATAATGCACAGTAAATGTGGCACATAAGGGTGCAGTGGAAGTGTGTATAAACAAAATAAAAAACTTTAAGGCTAAGCTCCGTATGCCATGCTATCTTTGAATTGATACACATTCTCAAAAGCAAAAATTATATTTTTACTACAGTTCTAGCATCCAACAAAAATTATGATGAGACAGGATCTTTATATTATACAGGTTATGAAAAATTTTAATTATTACACAATAAAAAAAACTAACAGAAGGAGAAAACTCAACATAACTGCACTGACAATAATGACCCTGACACAACAGGATTTGCGCTTCTTGGGAACAAAAACAATTAAGTACTTTTAAGGTCGGCAAAGTAATTCTTAACGATTTTAATGGACCCGTAAAATTTTTTTAACCGTCTTTACTATAATAGGTACTATCATTCGACTTATCGGTTAGAAAATCATATGGAATATGCCAATGCTCCTACCATTCTTCAGCCATAAGCACAGAGCCATTAGAAGTAATTAACTGAACAATGCAAATCAGATACAAGATGCAATAGTTAAAACATTTCCTGTTGGCAAAACACGTTTGTGACAAACCAACATCAGACTTTCAGCTATAATAACAACTTAAGGATGACGACCATACAAAGAAAAAATTACTTTTAGGCTCTTAAAACTAAAACTTTTAGAAATTAAGGACTGTATGAATCCTGTACAAAGGCAAATTTAAACTTTAATTATACACTTAAATTTTCAAATGCAGTTCATACGGTAATGAATTTATATTTCTAAAAATTTAAATTGTAATTACAGCTTAGTATTCAATGTAACCTGCAAGTTTCTTAGAGTCCCATAAAGGTGTACTCTAATTCCCTTCTTTCCTGCAATGAACTGGTCCTAGTTTTATGTTGTGAACTGGTTGGTCACAAGTATGTTGTACACACTGCCTGAACTACTTAACCCTTTTGGTGGCTGATGTGAGATGGAATATGAACCCATTCGAGAAGGCCTGCTATTGAGTTGAGCTCCCATTGCTTCAGCTGCTTGCTGGCTATGTGCTTCCAAACTTCTGCTGCCTAATGAGCAGTGCATAATGGGAGGGTAGGATGGGAATAGAATTTTAGTTGTGCGGCCAGATGATTTCCACTTTACCTCTTGATCTAGTCCTTTGGAGCATGAAGGCAAGCAGTGACACTGGCCATCATTATGAATTTTGCTTTCACACTTAAGTCTCAGTCTAACATTATGTAGTGTTAATGCAGCAACCAACGACAGCCTTGGTCTACTTACACAGTTTGAGGCTACCCTGGGCTGGTTAGTGCTATTCAATACTAGTGACCTTAGAACACCTTTGCCGAGAGATGCACTGATAAAAGAAAATTTCTTATTTGCTTCAATCAGTAGACTGTCAAGTAAAGAGGTGGTATGGGACCATAGCTATTCGTTCAGCGTTTGTTCTACCTGTAGCATATCAGGTTATACGATCTGAGGTTCTTAGAGTTGTAGCAGATGTTGGTTTAGCAGTAGACTTGCTACGCTGCCAAAGCATGTCATGTCGTGCAGTACTACGTGAATACTGAGCAATGGTCAATCTGGGAGACAACTAAACCAGATGGCACAAAAATGGCCTTTGCCTGTAACTGCTGAACAGTATGGCGTCCCCAGAAATAAGAAAAATTTGTAAAACCTTATTCTGACCTATATCTGTGGCTAGTCATTCTCAAAATACAGTTATTTCTCCTTAAGCTTTGCCCAATAATCCACCAAAAGGCTTACCTACCTTCCATCTCTTCCCAGATTCCTAGCAGTAACCAGAGTGTGACAATATGTTCAGCACCCTCAATCATCACAGAGGCAAGTGTGCAGCTTAGCCACAATTTAAGATGAGCAGACACAAACAAGAACAATCTCCTGACAACCATCAAGTGAAAATATGAAGACCTGTGAAACCATGAAGACATACAGAGTATTGTGAATGATGAGCACTTAGCCTCTGCAATTTCACCTGAAAAGTGCTTACTATAAGTCATAAGGTTGCTAAAAGACCTTATATCCCTTATATCCTAGCAGGAGTAGATGGAAGCAGCTATTAACTCAAAACATCTTTGTATGAATATATGTATATTTCCAAGATATACCGTACCACTAATCCAGCATGTTTCTCAATAGCAAAGATAAGCTCTTAAGTATGGATTGAAGTTAGAATATCCCAAAAAAAAAACCTTCTAGAAATTGACATCCAGCCTGCCCAACATCCTACACAGAGCTACTACCAGGTCAGTAGGCGATTCCCCTACTAACAAGAGAAGAAAGGACCCAGAATGTCTACTGCAATCGTTTTGCGTGGGGTTCCAACATTGTATTTCCAGAGGTGACCTTGTCCTCTGGTCCTTGGGCCCTTCCTCGCAGTGCAGATGTCACACAATCAGCACCACTTCTCAACATCCTTCCAACAATTAAGCCAGTAGAATCTGTCTAATTCTATCAAGCGTCTTTTTAACACCATCATGCCTACTGGCTGCCTCATTATGCAGTTATTTTAAGACTTCTGGAACCTGGCATTCTGGAAGGACCAACTGTATCTGTATGCATTTTCCATCATTACTATCCCAGTTTCTGAAAAGTACATCATTCTTCTGTAGGCAGGAATTCCACTGTGCCCAGTATGCTTTGACTGCCGCACTCAGACTCAATATCTCTTCCCATCTTGGCAGACAGCCAGCTTCTTTCCACTTCAATAATGGCTGCAAAGTGGGATCATTCAGGTGGTCTACCCTAATACCCTCATCACACCATGTTGGTGTCCCATTACAAGATAGAGAACATTGAATTTTTGTCCTGCGTACCTTCAGCGATTCGCCACTATTTACATACTGACGTTCACAATGACAAGATGACTCACATGGCCACCTAGAAAGTGCATCTACATTGCTGTGAAGACGTCCAGATCTGTGCTGTATTTCAAAGTCATATTCCTGAAGATGCTGTATCCACTGGGCTATTTGACCTTCAGGGTTCTTAAAATCTAGTAGCTAGCATAATGAAGCATGGTCGGTTCTTAGAATAAAATGTCTGTTATAAAGGTAGGGGTGGAAGTGTGAAATAGCCTTCACTATGGCCAGAAGCTCCCTTCTTGTAATACAGTAATTTCTCTCAGGCTTATGCAAAACCTTACTGAAGTATTCTAGTGGCCTTTCTCTCCCATCTTGAACCTGAGATAACACAGCTCCAATACCTCCATCACTAGTATCAGTATCCAAAATGAAGACACCCTCACTTTTTGGAAAACCCAAGACTGGAGGAGATATTAAAATTTTCTTTAGTTTTCTAAAAACATCATATTCAATGGTCCAATGAAATCTCCTTTTTGTCTCTCGGTCAGTTCATGTAGTAGCATGGCAATCATGGTGAACCTAGGTACAAATTGACAGTAGTAGAGACATAGTCCCAGAAAACTCCGCACTTCAGTTTTGTCAGTTGGTGTTTGCCAATTTCTTATTGCTTTGATCTTCTCGGGGTGCGTGTTTCAATCCCATGGGCAGACACTACATGTCCCTAGAAAGTTATTTTCTTTTGAAACAGGTGGCACTTCTTAGGAACCAGTTTCAAGTTGGCTGCGGCCACTTTCTGGAATAGTCTCTAATCGCGATAGGTGCCCATCAAATGTCCTTCCTGTCACAACAATGTCATCTAGATACACTTGATGCATATCTAAAGGTAAAACTTTTTCCATCAGGTATCCTAAAGTGGCAGGGGCATTACTTAGCCCAAAAGGCAACTTTGAACTGCCAGGTTCCCTTCCCTTGAATACAAAATTCAGTCTTATCTTGGTCCTTTGGGGCCACCTCGCACTGCCAATACCCACTCTTCATGTCCAAAGTGGAAAACCATTGTTAACCTTCTAGGCTGTTGAATGTGTCATCTATCCTTGGAAATGGATAAGAGTCTTTCTCATTATTAAGCTGGCGATAATCTACACAAAACTTCAGAGCACCATCTTTCCTCTTAACAAGTACAATGGGTGACTACCAAAGGCTAACTGATTGTTCTATCACATCCAACTCCATTTCCTTCAGAATATCAACCACCTCACGCGAAGCGAGTGGCAGTCATCTTGGAGGTTACTTTACGGGCCTGGCATCTCCTGTATTTATGTGGTGCAGGTCTCGTTAGTCCTCGAAAGTCATTTGGTACACACAAGAAGGCATCCCTATTTCTATGCAGTAATTCAGAGACAGCTTTCTCCTGTAGCCAGTTAAGATTTTGTTTTGTTCGTTCTAGCAATTCATCCAATACTTCTGGTAGAGAACGTTCTATTAGTTCTACTCTAGAATCTAATGGAACATTTGGAAGTACTCATGTGACCTGCTTGCAAACGCCTATCATGGTCCCCTCCTCAAGACGAATGGCACTATCGGACAAATTTATCATTCTAACTGGAAAGCTGTCAGAATTACAAGAGATCAAGTTCTTGCTACAAAAACGTTTCCTGACAGGACACTAATCTTTTCTGGTAGCTCAATTAGACCCAAATGCCTAACAAGCATCTGCCTGAAATGACAATTTTACTAGAAGCAGGTAGCATTATGGGTTGACCACATACTACTGGGCAGCTAACTGGGGACGACAAATCATGCTGTGTTGACACCACCAACTCTGTACTGCACACCAACTTGAGTATCAATACAGCACCACAATATAAATGCACTTAATTCATGTTTTCACTGGTCCCAATTAACACAGTTAATATGAAGTTTACTGTATTACAAATTATAGAAGATACAATGTTAAAGTTCCATTCATTCAAAAAAAATATTACTATAAAGTTAATCATAGTGGTATATCAGTTATATAAAAAATAGGTTGAAATGTTACTCCTAAGGTGATTTTACAAAGGTTTATTTCAAAACATCCGAAGAAACAGTGAATGAACTATACCCACTAGCCACTGCTGTACAGGACCAGGAATACGTATTGGCACATATGCATTCTCCAAGTCCCATACAGTAATTGTACTAAACTCTGCACATGCGAAAGGTTGTTTGTTGGTGGTGGTGTTGATGTTGCAGAAAAATAAAATGTGTGTTTAAATTGATCTTCATAGCTTGATTACAATTAATTCACCAAGCAACTACATCTGTTTCACAGTTCACACCAATCAACAAAAGTGTTGAAACCTTGCAATACTCATAGTTGGCAATGTATGGAGCACATTTATAACTAAGTTTTCTGCTCAATGTGTGCAGTGAGGTACGTCTAGGAACTCTCTGCTGGATATCTCCCAGCAGATGATGCAACCTACCCCACCACAGTTAGAGTTAAATGCATATATACATCTATGAAAACTCGCTGATCTCAAAAAATGCTTGTCGGATTTTCACAACAATCACATCACTGAGTTTGTTGCTTGATAACATGTTATGCTATTGGGAGGGATGGGTAAGTTCCATTTAGAAAACCAAAGTTGATATTGATATCTTGGTAATTAATAACATCCCAGAAAATACACTTGCATGACAAAAGTCATGGGATAGTACTATGTAACTGAATGATTCATGGCACCCCCGCTGCAGAATGACACTGCACGGCCTAAACCAGTCTCAGTTATGAACAAGTGGTCATGTCATTTGGATTGACTGTTTTTTACATGCTCATGGCACTGCACCATGAGTTATCAGAGTTTGAACGGGACATGACTGTAGGTACCAGAAGGATGGGCCATTCAATTTCAGAAGTTGTGGAGACCTTCAATACTCCTCGATCCACTGTGTCACATGTGTGTAGGGAATATAAAAATCAAGGTAATACGATCCACCATGGACAACGCAGTGGCCATCCAAAGATACTTTATGATCGTGACTGGCTGAGATTGTGTAGAATTATCCGTGCTAACAGAGCAGGAACACATGCTCAAATCACACCCACATTCAATGAAGGAGGTGTCAGACGTGTATCTAGCAGATCTGTGCAACATGCATTAGCATCCACGGGATATGGAAGTAGAAGACCCAGCAGAGTCTCGCTGTTAACAGCACGACACCAGACACAACACCTCACTTGAGCTTGTGAGGTTGCTAATTGGACCCTGGAGGACTGAAAACATGTGGCCTGGTCTGATGAGTCACGATACAGGTTGTTTCGGGCTGAAGGCAGGGTTTGGGTATGGTGCAAACCCAAGGAGGCAAGGGATCCCAGTTGTCAACAAGGCACCGTGCAGGCTGATGGTAGTTCAGTAATGGTGTGGGGTGTGTTCACATGTCATGGGTTGGGTCCACTTGTCCTTGTACCTACAAAACTCAATGGTAACTGCTACAAAATTATCCTTGGTGACCATTTGCAGCCATTCATGGACTTCAGTTTTCCTGACAACGATGAGATGTTCCAACAGGATAACGTGCCGTCTCATAAGGCTGCGGATGTCCAGGACTGGTATGAAGAGCATTCTGGAGAGTTCCAGCGAATGGAGTAGCCAGCATGTTCCCATGACATGAACACAGTCAAGCATTTATAGTATGTGGTGAGAGAGCCATTAGCACCCATGATCCTGCACTTAGAAATACCAGGGAATTTTGGGCAGCTATTCAGACAGCATGGCTTAACATCTCTCCAGAGGTCTTCCGTCCACTTGTTGAGTCCAGTCCATGCCACGTTGATTTACGGCTCTTCTTCGGGCTAGAGGGGGCCCTACACATTATTAGACGGGAATCCCACGACTTTTGTCATGTCAGTGCACACAGACAGTGTCTTATGAGCCCCACAGTGATATTTATGAATTCAAAAACAAAATTGTTACACATTCAGCAGTTTGGAAGTTATTTGGTGCACATCTTAGCTGAATAATCCTGTATAAGGCACAATTAAATTTTAATTTATGGAAAGAAAGAAAGGCAAAAAAAGTAACTAGAATATAAATTTAATAAGAAAAAAAAAAGAAGAGAAACTTGAAAGCCCATATTAAATTGACAATTTATAATGGATGCAGTTATTGTTTCAATTTTGTGACTTACATAACCAAGCTATCTGAAAACAAACAACTTAAGTATTCTTATAACAAAATTCTCTCTCCGATATACAAATGTTCATTAATATAAGTAATACTTTAATTGTATTTAGCTGTAAAACTACTGCATTTATGTTTCAGCTACTGCGGAATTGGAAACTTTCTCACATACCCCTACAGCTGCATATACAAATTTTGTAATTTATTGTAAATCAGTATAACAGGTGATTCACTTAACCTAAGACTAGGGAATAATGTGAAATAGATAAATCATATTACAAGTGTTCAAGTAAACCCCTACTCTTTTTGAGGGAGCAATTCCAGCCTCCAAAAGGTAACTCACCACATCAGGGTGGTGGAAAAATTATGAGGGAGGGGGGGAAGCAACATTGACATTTCAAATGACAACCCCCTTGTTTTATTGCAGATTCTGATTCTATGTCAATATGAATGAAATATTTATTAGAAACAGTTTTTGCAATTGTTTGTAGATGGTGCTATAATCTGTACAAATTAAACTACCCATATGTGTGTTATAACTAAAATTTGAACATTTCCAAGACAAATGAAAAATTCCTTAGAACAAAGCGTATATTTGATGTATGTCAAGTACATTGGGTACATATTAAAAGTGACTAATCAAATTTAAAACTTTTAAAAGTTTTAGAGTTTCCACCAATGTGTGTGTGTCAATTTCACCGAGATCTCTCTGTTTTCCTACTACACAATCTATTGTTATTTGCCGTGAAATTTGAAACCAGATGCACTAATTTTACAGCACATATATAACATGGATAAAATGTTTTGCAACACATACATAAACCACAAATATATAATTTATTATAAGCAATACCTTTAAAATTACCTGTGCTAGTTTAGATATCTGTAACACTAACACTTTGACTGCCACCATAATTTATAGAAAAATGTGTGTTTCTGTCAAAGTTTTTTAATTGAATTTATCGCTTTGGTTTAGTAAGATAAAGAAAATTAGAAAATTAAAAAAAAACATCTATTGATGATGTTACAGAGTCACATGAATAAATGAAATGCGCATGACCAGAATTGAAATAAAGCAGTGAATCATATTGATGCACATGGTGGTGAAAGTGTTAAAAATGTCTTGAACATTTCACTAATTACAATGTCTTTAATGTTCTCAAAAATAATTAACATTATACATCTAAATTCATAACAACATAATTCCAGCAGTTATCATACAATGACACTGTGATGTGTAATTGCTAATATAATCCCATAAACATTCACAAATAATTTTGATAGTCGTAATCCACATAATTTGGCATAAGTGGAAATAATTACCATGTTCATTATGCTGTCTGCAGGGAAAAAAAAAAATTAACCGAAATGTACTTTACAAAAAGTGTGTATACATACAGAATTGATTTTTAAATCAAATTATTTATGTTTTGTTTTCTTTCTTAAATTTTCTCATTTTCATCTTCAACTCCTCCTCCCTGTTTCTTTATTTCCATTTTCTGAGATAGTATTAGGCCTTGTGCTTTTATTATTTATATAGATGATCATCATCTTGTTTGCACCCTCATTTTGACATGTTTTTCAAAGACACTTCTGTACTTTGAGGCAGTTCATCTAGCGTATATAACTTGCCTTATTTCCTGGTCCACGAGAATGGCATTTACACTGCCTGCATTGCTAATCCCATTCCAAACTCTTCATATGCCATTCAATTATGCCGCATCAAGATTATCCACAAGAACATCATTAATAGAGAAACCTACTTCCACAAAAGCATTCCCATGTAGCAGAATTAAAATTACATTCACTGAATGTCAAAAATCTCAAGATGTCTTTCCCTGCACAAAACATCTGTGTAAAATGTATCCAACTTGTTACTCTGCACATCAAAACCTGCAAGTATTACCTTCATTGGTAAAAATGACAAATTTAGTAAAAACTACCCCAGTGCCTTCAGAGTGAAAAAAAAAAAAAAAAACAGTATGTTTGGCACACATGAGAACTTATAAAAGTTATCCATACTAGCAATGCACTCTTCCTGTCCATAAATTCTCCAGAATGGAAACCAGAAACTTCTTCAAGTATTTTACATTTAATATGGCTACATTCAACAAGTTTCTTAACAGTCTGGACCATATGTATGGCATTCCTGTGTTTTTTATTTATTTAGTTAATTCACATACCAAGTTCATGCTTAGCAGCAAACCTAATTTTTTACTTGGACGATTTTAGTCCTTCACTTGCAACATCCAAGTTCATACTCATCAGGCAAAATGCAGTTGTCTTTTAAAACTTAAAGTTTAATTAAACATCCACTTAACTATTATTAAATCCTTTAATTATTTCAGTAAATATGTTTTCATTGCTTTCTACTTCTAGATCTGCCTTAAAAACTGTTGAGTGAAGAAGCCATTGATAGGACAAATAGGGTTTAGCTAGTAGCAATTCATCCTATCACACTTCATTTCCTCAACAGGATACAGGTTACATGACAACATTTTAAAACGTGAAACATTTTTAGCATGGTGTTACAAACTGGTACGTTTAGCAACCAATAGTTATTACACAGCCTTGCAGGTGTGGTGGCTAAACATTTCTTTAAGTACTGTAATTAAAACTTCCACTCCACAGGTAAAAATTGTCAACTGAATTGATGGGAAACATGTGACTGCTATGAAGTTTAGTCCTGCCAACTTAACTCTACAGCTAAACGCTTTGCTTGTACTATATTTAGCAGGAAATTTAAAGTGCTCAAAAGTGCCCCTCCCCCCCTTCACCGCTATTATTTATAATTAAAATACTTAAAATTTACTTACGCAAACCTAGAAATTAATGCACATTCCACTTTTCTTAAGAACTCATTTTGTACAGTGTGATAGTCCCCTATCTTTTTATCTTGCAGTAGTTTAATTATTTAAAAGAAAATTTAAGTTATTTTGATCTGCATAATAGCTATCATGGTAATAGCACAAGAAAGAAAAATTTATTAACTAATCAGTATATCAGGCTTAGTAAACCACAACAATACTAGAAAGACATTTGTAGAGTATTAAGTTTTTAAATAAATTACTGTTAGGCTCTGTTTCAGTCTGGCATTTTGATAATGTTAAAGAAAAATAGCTGAAGAGAAAATAATTTTTAATATTGATGAGTGGGCTTTAGCTAATACGAATCATGATCATTTTTAAGACTAGTTATACTATTTTTTTTATTATATGTAAATATGGCAACAAACAGGCATTAATTCAAAATATGTGACCAAGCCTATCAAAATGAATATTGCTTAATATCCAATAAATATTTTTATTGGTATTATTCTGTATTATTATTGTTATTGACATATTTCGTTTTTTGCCTCTATGTAATTTGAAATCATGAAATGCACAGTAACAATGTTATATTCAAATTAAACAAAAACTTCACAACTGACACTGTGAAGGTGTGCATTTTGAATTACTTTAAGTAACCGAAATGAAAGGAATGACTCAGCTGTTAATCACGGATAATACAGTAACTGCCTTCAAAACATAAATTATGCAGAATTATGGTGCATGTGTACAATTCAATTTATTCTCTTAAACATCTCATAGGGTGGCTGAGCGGTTAGCCTGCTCACCTCACACCAAGGTGAACCAGGTACAATCCCTGGCCAGGTCACTCTGGATTTTCGCAAGTGGGAATAGTGCCAGACGATGCTGCTGGTTGGCGGGTTTTCTCAGGGAACTCCCGTTTCCATACCCTTGCATTCCAGTACTGCTCCATTCTCACCTCATTTCACCCTCATCGGCACTCAAGACTTCGTTAAGAGCCGCCCAAATCTCTCAACTCAACATTCAACATCCCATGCCTAATTTCCTGTAAAATGTTTTCTTTCTCCAATACACTGGGTGCCATGAAACTCTGTATGGTAACACTGTATCCATAAGTATTTGGTTACTTTTACGAGTAATCATAACTTCCATCAGTTTTATATTTTAAGGAAAATTAAAGAGGCAGTTTGTACCAGCCACATAACTAGAAGTTATAATTCTTAACTTCTCACATATTGTGTGATGTCAATTTTCAGTATAAAATTCCCTAACTCCCTACAAATTAAAGACACTGTACATACGTATATCTTGTGAATTTTTGTAACCTACATTTAAATTTATCTTGCTCCCAGTATACCAATCAGTTGATATTTTCATAACCATTTCAATTACCTACAGTTTTGCTGCTTTTAGGAAAACATATACTAAATATACATATGCCAATACTATAGGAGATTAATCCACATAAACATATTTTAGTACAAATATTTTTTTTTAACTCAAGAACTGTCAACCACTGAAAGATATCACACTATACAGTGGAACTGAAGAGCTTCATCAAAAATTAACATTTCCAGCCATCACTGCATCACAAACATCTGCAATGAAGAAAAAAAAATTATAAAAAAGGAAAGTTGATTTTTAAAGCCACAAATTCCACTAATGTGAAGATATACTTCACTTTATAATGTACAGTTTCAAATGCAATTATATTAGTGTAACCACATAATTATCACACACATTGCAAACTTTTCTTTGAATTACTTATCCAAACACCATAGCCATGTACAGTTACATAACGATCCAAACATAGCCATTCCGAAATGAACTCTTCAGTAATTTCCTTTTCTATGCTGAATGCTGAACATATCCATTAACACAATATGGCCAGTTAAAATTTCTTCCTACAGGGAACGAACTTATGACTACAAGTCTTAGTAACACTGTCCTAAGGAACCAAATTGTAATTTCAACACAATCTAGCTTTAAGCAGAATAGTTGTAGCATAGCTTGTTCACGGTCAATTAAGGGCACTTGAAATCAACTTTTGAAAAATGTCACTGCCCTTACCTGAATATATTGTTAACGAGCAGACTGACAGACACAAGCCCTGTAAAGTTGGTAATGACAGAGGTAAAGTACAGAATGTTTTGATGTTGAATAAGAAGTGTTAGGTGAGCAATTGTGAATATTGAAATGATTTCTTTGATCTCTGTTTTTAATGCAAATACATGTAAGAATTAAGAATTTGTAAAATATTTACTCATATGTCACAAATTTACTTAACAGATGCATGAATAAATTGAGTAAACTCTTGTCAATGTTAATTTTACATGCAGTAGAAGATTATAATAATGTGCATACTAATTTATCTTAAACAGGGCTTTCAAAAGTGCTCAGTTTACAGTGAGGTAATTTAACAGTAACTCTGTATTATTAGGGTTCACTTTTATTGCAATGAACTGTATGAACATTTGGAAAATTCATTCTAAGATAGTAGAAAATTTTATAAATCCATAGCAAATTACCACTGTGCCTAAATTATTGCAGGTGTTCTGTAAAACTTGATTAAAATTAATAATATACACTATTATTTATGACAATATGGCTATGAACTAGCAACTTCAATTAGCACAGCACTTATTCAAGACAAGCAGAGCTATGTAGGATTTTAAATATACTAGGGGGGGGGGGGGGGGGAATTCCATGCCACAAATTACGAACTGTAACAAATACAGATACCAAACATTATGAAGTTTACTTGTTTTTTACCACAACTGTCTATTTATATGAACAAATCAGTCATAGTCGTATCAAAATTACAACTTTAATATTTAAATGTAGGTATACACAGATAAACATGAACAAAAAAGATTATAAATTGGGACCAAAGACAACTTTACAGATCTGTTCCCATCTGAGTCCAAATTCATGATACTGTATTTACTTGTGTATAGTGTGCACCATGATTTTTTGCAAAAAAAAAAGAAAAAAAAAATTATAATAATTTGCACCGAAAATTTCTGATGCCCTGTTAGTAAGTATGAAAAATTATTCCTTTTTACATTAATGTGTAAATTGATATGTTAGGAAAATACTTAAATAAAATAACTTGGGTACAAAAAGCCAAATAAAAAAAATTACCTTACGCCTCAACAGTTCCGGCTTCGGTTTTCTTTTTCTTTTTTTCCCCTTTCTCATTTTAGCAATAGCAGGCTCTTTTTTGAAGTGCTAGAATGTCACACTACCTTTCTCTCTCTCTCTCTCTCTCTCTAAAAAAAAAGTGTCGCCTTGTCTCTTCATCGTCCATAGATCCTAGTTCGCTAGCCTCTGCCACGGAAACAAAAAGGACTTGGCGGAAATATTGACCAGCAACGTCTCGGTGTTATGTGCAAGGGGGGGGGGGGGGGCTGAGGGTGCGTAAACATGTGGCAGCTCTGGTTTGCGACGTGACAGGATGCCATTTGAAGAAGGGTGGAGGGGAGGAGCGGGGTTGCGACCTACACATAACTGAAGGGTCACTACGAGAAAAAGACCGAGAAGGAAGAGGAATGACGCAAGTGCGAAAGATGAGACAACATACACTTCCCTCAACACCCCCGGGCAATTTATGGCTGCCATGCCCTCTTCCTATTCTTTTTTCCATGTATAGCATGCACCCCAGAAATTTTTTCCTTTATTTTGGGAAAAAAGGGCACCCTATACACAAGTAAATATGGTAACGGCACTTGATCAGAAATTTTATAATCCCAGCTTAGATCAGAACAATGTAATTTAGTATCCTGCTTAAAGCATCTGAAAAAACTATGTGAAATTCTATAAATTGTATTGTGAAAAACTAGTGGTTTATTGCATTGTGCAGACAGCTTTATTAGTTGGACAGGTCCTCATTGTAGTGACACGTTACTTACTGCATATACTCACCATTCTGCCTGGCCTTGCCCATGTATACACATAGCCATCTTGGCAAGCAGTCACAAAACAATCTTCTCTGAAAACAAGTGCAGTCAAGCGTTCATGAGCAATTTTTTTACAAACCAACGGCTCTAACACAGGACACTCATCAAACCTAGGACATGCTCCTGTTCCGATCAGCCTCATGGGATCATCTGGCGACAGTCTGTGCACCCCACTACTACGACACGACCCTGATGTGATATTTTTATCAGGACCCGAGCTACCGCTACGAGATGGCAAGCTAAAGTTACGCTTATGAGCCCCGCTGGCATCTTTCTTTTCACCAAAGCCAAGACCAGCTAACCTCTGCGTAAGAGACGGCACCATTGTACTAACAGTTGAATTGTTAAGAATATGATTGTCCGTAGCAAATGTAGTAGTCCCATCCATCAACTGGTCCTTGAACTTGCTAGTCACTGTGTTGTTCTGCGATGAAGCAGACACATTATTACAACCACTCATGACAGTGTTCCCGTAAAAGCTACCGCTTGTTGCAGAACCATTGACCCCCAGTGTCCCTAAACCTCCCGAGCCCACGCAACTGGTAGTTCTAGATTTGCATGTCACTGGTTGCTTCAGAAGATCTTCTGTGATGTCCCACAAACACAACTGCGTATCCTGTCCCACAGAGCCTAGCCTGTAGCACGTAGCTGCTGCCGAATTCATTTTGTTGAAGTCCGAACCAAATGAGTTTCTGTTGGACGCACCACCTGATACAGAGTTCCTATTTCCAGAAATCCTCTCCTTACTATCACTCCGTACACTAGAATTGTGTATAGGATTTGTGGAATGGTTGCGATGTAATTGCAGTATCGAGCCCTCATCATCCGAGCCACCACTGAAGTCCACTGCATTATCAGGTTCACTATATGAAGTTGTGTATGGATCAAAGGCTACAACACTGACCCAACTGCGGTGACCTTGTCCTCTTGCTACCACCCTCCTTTCGTGAAAACTCCACACTGTCACCAAATCATCCTCCCCACCAACCACCACGTAACGCCCATCCGGGGACCAACACACACAGAGGAAACCTCCAAAGTAACTTCTAGCAGCTCCCAACAAATCCATTGTATCGTAATGAAAAACACGCAAAAAACCATCTTGAGAAACAATTGCCAGGTGAGTACCACATGGTGAAAATGCAAACTCATTGATGCAGCAACCTTCTGAACCGATGACCCACCTATAGAGGGGATTGCGAGTGCTTTTCGTTTTGCACGTATGAATGGCAAAACCATCACCATGCTTGAATGGCTGATAGTGAGGTGGTGTAGTGCCGCAAGGCAATTCTTCGTTGTATAAATACAGCTGGCCACTGCTATGAGAGACCAAGAATAAATTTGCTGAACCGGGGACCCACTTGATACAGGTCACCTTTGTTTTGTCTATTAACCTCTGAAACAAAAAGCAAGGGGGATTCGGTAAGAGAATAACAATAATAAAAAAGCTTCGCAACATTACAATAACTAACTATATAAATTTATGCAAAATAGAAGATACCATCTCCTTACACAATATGAGCTATCTTAAAATGTATTAATTGGTTCTGATACACAGTAAATACCTTTTTAAAAATTTTAACTACCTTACATTACTTTTTGCACCAAGGTACAGAGACCAGCAGTTATCTAGTTAAGTTTCAATGCAGGAAGCAGGGTCGCCGGTGAAAGAGGGTAAAAAGGGGAGAATAGGGGATCCGTACCCAGCAGACAGCAGTGTACTGGCTGTTCAAAAAACATCAGTAGGAGATAATGTACATGACTGAAGATGGAAGGGAATAGTAAATCACAGAGATTCAGCAAGTCATTAAAAGCAGAGAACGGGAAATAATAAAGACTCTGATACTGATGTTTACCATGGTTAGCCTTTAGTTGAGACATTATAAATTCAGTACAATTAGTTATTTGGGGGGGATTTGAAATTTAATGCTGTTGAAAAACAATTTTTTTAAGAGCAGCTTAAGCATTTGCATTATATGGAATAAGTTTACACACCAGCATAATAATGAAATCAAGAAGGTGTTCGTAGAATATATTAAGTCTACAGATTATTTTTGTGCATCTTATCTATTTGCCTTTAACTTTTAGGTATTCAGTATAACCTGTCCACAACAATTGAAAGCATTACATTATTTTATGGTGTAAAGTGCAATGTCTACATGAACAATGTGTACCTATTTATTTGCCTATTTCATCTGTAAATGTATTACTATTAGTAACAATAATAATAGTCACATCTGTCTGCTTCAGTTTTAATGAACGTGAATGGTCGCCCAGTAAAAAAATGCTCATACACTGTGCACATCAGTAAACACTTTGCCTTAAGGTCAATGACGCATCATTCCTGACCACCAGCTTGCCTACATAATTCCTGGCAACAAGCTTGCCTGTTATCTTATGAAATTCATGAGCTTCATCCCTTCTGTAAAAATAGCACCTAACAGATTTTAGTTTGTAGATAATTTGGTAATGTAGTTTGGCCGGATATCATATGTATTTTACTACAAGTCTTATCATTCCTTGCATACTTTCTGGAGACTTACTACAATAATTATCTCAGAATTTTGTTAACGTGCACTTATACTCACTATACGCTAAAAAAGAAAGAAAAGTGCTGAATACATAAGTTTTGTTGAATCCCATTACACAAATCTATATACAAAATTTACTTAATATTTATGTGATTTTTTATAAGAACATGTGCTTTATTGTTGACTATTTCAGTATGATTCATTGCTTGTGTGCGTAGGAACGCACGTTATAGTTAAAATGTGAAATTTTCTAACTTTGTGTGTTGGGCTGTGAAGTGACTGTTTTCCCTCCTACTCATATACGGCCTGCACGCGACGGTTGTCACACAGCCATTGACCTGTCTGTAGTAGTCGCCCTCTAGACCGGTCTAGGGAGTTTGTGCGTCCAGATAACTGCTGGCCACTGTATAATCTTACAAGATTACAAACAGTTGAAATAACAGATAAAAATATATGTCACTCACATTGCACGTTCATTCTATATTTCAAATATACTGTACAAGCTGCTTGAAACAATGAACTTTGTATCCAATATTGATGAAAATAGTTTCAGGTTCAAGTACTGGATAAAAAATTCATTCTGCACCATGAACAATCTGATCACATTTTCTATCACAATACTGTGAACACACTATATTTTAGTGGCATAGAATAAAAATATTAACGATTGCTTTAACTCAACAAGGGAAGCAAAATTTTTTTTTTTTTTTTAATCCTAGGCAAACTTAAAAACTATTTACCGTCAATTACAGGATACTACCTTGATATGCATATCTGTTCATGTTTCAATACAACAGGTGAAACACTGTAAAAGTAATTCAATCCCAATGCAACCAATTATTGGACTTGATTTTTTGCTAATAAATTTGGCAGAGTGGCATTTCGTAAATATGACGCCATGCCTTACTTACCTCACGAATCTGCTGAGATACACTATTTTAAAGGCGTTGCTCAAGACAAGGAACATTGTGCTTCATTTCTTTACAAAGAATATCTTCAGACAAAAGGAGATTCACAACCTGAAAGGTATTTATCCACACACAACACGTTCATGGAAGGCCACATACCTGATTCACGGCGTGAAAGTATCACAAAGGCTAACCTGGACTACGTTAAGGTTTATTCTACTCTGGTTGGGAAGCACAGTGCTCTCAGTTCAACAACTATAAATTTTTGCCACCAGAGTGTTGCACATGTACTAGATTTTCAGTTTAGTATTTAACTAAACAGGATAGCTGCAATCTTCCAATTTGTATTCTGTTAGAACCTATACTAAGAATAAATTTTGTTCTTTGCACTAGACTGGAAATATAATAAAATACGTTCACAAATTGTTTAATATTATGTTGCACACTGAATTTGGCTAAACGTTGGCTCATACAACTACTTAATTTATAATGACAACTGAATTGAAAGAAAAAAATAGTGAAATGGTTCAGAATATAATTTTTATGGCTTTCTTGCACAGTTTTCAAGGAAAAGGAGAAAAGTACAAAGTTTCTTTTGATGACTGCTGAACTTATTTCACACTTAAATTTGTAACATTTTCCCACTCAAATAAGCTATCACAGCATTAGAAACACATGCACAGCAATTTATAACATTTATTAGATAACTGCTTGCACTTACCTTGCTTAATGTTTTTGTATTGGCTTTTAAAATTCTGAAAAATGCAATAAATGTGTGACTGCATTCATATACAATACTTAAAGGCTGTCAGAAAACATGTTTACCAGCAATATTGATTATAATGGGAGAGAAATATATGTTAGTAATTGTGTTACAGGAACTGATGCTGGTCATACTAATACTAATCCGAGGTTTGCAAAATGCAGGACCGAAGGAAACAGCAAATATTACATAAACCTATGAGAGTACAATATCTTACACAAGGTTCAATTTTACACTGTCAATTATTTTCCTTCCCCCTGACTATGTATGGATATACAAGAGACTGAATCAATGATCAATATATAACAATACTCCACACAAGCAAATTGCCGTATACACACTTTTTTTACTGTAACATTTATTTTTAATTATTTCTTCCAGTTCTGGTTTTATTGCTATTTTTATGGACAAGCAATTTCTTTATTTTTAATGATCACCTTAGAAGAATTTGCTATATAGTCTATTCCCGACTGGAACATACTTTTGAAAACGAACCTTTAAAAAATTAACCTAGGTGTAACATGTCAACCTGTTTTTTAAATAACCTGTATTCCACAAATATATAACACTGATTAATGTTAGAGTACTGTATTATTGAATAAATTGAACTTTACCTTAGTATCTTCTACAACTTTTAATACTTATTTTGTATTAAATATGAATTAACAACAGCAAGAGCATCGATGTGTTGGAAACTGCTAGTAAGAACTATTTCACAGATAAATATTGTTTTAACCTAGTTTTTTGGTATGATAATTGTAAATTAAACGTTGCCTGTTGAAATATTAAAAATATTTAGGTAGCCCAGATGGCAACATATTTCATTGTTACAGTTAACAGTGCAAAATATTGTGCATATGCCAGAGTGATGCTGTGTTTGTTTAACGCTAGAGGAAGCAACTGTCAGCTGGGCGAGGCTTGTCGCTCACTAACTCTTTCTCTCCCCCCCCTTGGGAAATTTTGGATCGTTAAGTAGCAGACAAAATATACTGAAAAGAGATTTTAATGCTTGAATAATTATTTTAATATATTTAGATATGATGGCAAGACTATTTCCATCTGTGAAGTTGGCAGACTTGGCGAACCATGACATGGCATGTTGCTTTTCGCCAAACGAAGTGTAAATTATACTTACTCTGAAAAATACTTCAAATTACATCACGTTTGTAGACGTGATTTTTAAACCTACCTGGGCAACTTACGATGTTATGATAAATCTGTGTTCCACGGTAGTAATAAATATACTCATAACGTGTGTTCATTAACCACTGCATGTGAAATGGTGTGGTGTTGCTGCGTGGTGGTCGTTATTACACTGGCCTTCTGTGTGTGCGTGATTTCAAATATTTGATGTGCATTATATATACGTTTTAACTGCGAACTGTTTTTGTGACGAAGTTAATTATTTACACCCAGATGTTTATTTATCACAATGTTATACCTTTGCCCTAGGTGTTTGAAACACAGTGCTGTAATGCGATTTGCCTCAATCTCAACAAAATACTAAGCCCAGACAGATAAATTTCAATAAACCTAATAAACAGTAAGTAGTAATACGTAGAAATATGAGCGCAATAAAAGTTACGTACCGGTAGCTTATTTGTGTGTATGTTCACCACTATCTTTTAAGTTTGTATAACAAAAAATAAGTGACACGGTTGCACGTTGAATTTAATGTGTATTCATTGGATGGTTGTTTCTTCGTTAAATATACAGTTATTTACCCCACAGTGGTAATGTTAAACACAATTGATGCAAATATTAACGTGCATTGTGTGTAATGTACTATACCATGGAAAAAAATATGTATAACGTAAAATAACCGTAAGAACTATAGTCAATTCAGGCATTTTTAAACATCATAAAGCTGACTTAATAATGTTATGGGCCTAAACTGTTAATATTCGTAAGGAATGGTTTTTGGAATACCTATAACAGAATTCTTTAAAAGCTGTAAACAGTAAACAACATTTGATAGGTATAAAAGTAGAAGTAACATTTCAATGTTATGTTTAGGTTGTGAGCAAAAGTTATACGACACATATAAACATTATGGAATGGTTAAATATTGATTTTGACAGAATTTACATGGCAGTCACCATGGGCAATGTTTGTTTATTGCATGGTGGAAGGATACAAAATGGGCCTGCAAGTAGATATTAGCAGGGCTCAGAGAAAGTCTTTTCCAGTCATGAATGAACTGTAGTTGAAAAGCAGTAAAATAATGAAATAATTATACTTACGTGGCACTGCTTTCACTATATCTGAAACTTGCAAGTGTCACACAGTGATAAAGGAAAGTGAGAGGAGAATTAATGATACACAATGCACAAACTAAAGTGTTTTTTTTTAAATCGCAGGATGTATAATTTCTAACAAAAGAAAACATTTGAGCAGCAATATTTTCACTCAATCAACAAAACAACTAAATTACCTCATCCATGGACGTTTCATAAAACTCTAGATAAGATAATGGTGAACTGGCATGCAGTGTTATTTCACTATTTTAAGTACAATTCTGATCATATCAGAAAACTTGACAGTTTAATGCTTCTCGGACATTTGATAATTTATCCTGAATAAATCTCAAAACACTCAAGTTTACAAGAATCTTAGTTAATACAGATGACTAAAATTTTATATATCCAAAAGCTGTTTTCTCTATCTACCCTGTCATAAATTAAAAATGAAATTACATTCAGATTTTTATAAACTCCTATTTGCTACAATGCCTACAGAACAGAATCAAGGAAAACACAGTCCAAGCAAAGATAATATTTACAACTAACATTTCCATTCAAAACAGATAAAGGATTGAACAAAATGTTCTACTAAGGCATACCGAATAATAAAAATCTGGAAAAGGGCAATACAGTTGTCAAGTATTCACCAAATAAATTAGATAACACACAAAATTAAAAACAACACAAAAAAATGGATGAAACACAAAACAAGGAAACAAAATCTGTCCAGATTTCAGCATAAAATAAATACCAAGAATCAACAAATATTCACCTATATAAAGGTGCGCAGCTGCCAGACAGTGCAGTTCACCTCCTGGCTTGTGGTCTCATGGTCGCCTGCCTGGGATGGCCACAGTTTACCCCGACAAAGGACTCCCCTATTCTCTCTTTCATTTACTCCTGTTATACTTTAGTGCCCAAACCCAGCACCACAGCAAACGATGTACCAGGCGTTCGCAGGCAGAGCAAAAACGACGCCTGCCCGCCAAGCCTAACTCGGCACACCTGTGCTCTAATCCGGAAGTACTCGGACCTGAGCCAGCCGATCAACCACCGGCTGGCCCAGGGTGCACGCTGCTACTCCCACTAACCTCGTTATTGAACGCCGATGCAACCAACACACAACCAACCAGTTTGGGGTACACACCACTGCTCCCATCAGTCCCACTGTCGCCCTGTAAGAAGCAACAGCATGATGAGGTGGCTGTCCAGAGACATAATTTGCGGGCCCAACTGGAGGAGAGGAGGCATACACCCCTGCATGCTGGTATCCAGATAGTGAAAAGCAGAAGTCACCTATCCTCAGTACCCACAGTGGTTCCCAGTGACTCCAGCCAACACAAACCACTCTACTGAAGGGTGGGAACTACCCCTACACCACCAGCGTCAGCCCACAGCAGACTTCAGTGTGCTCCAAATATTCTCCCAGGGTTCAAACCATGACTCAAGCATAGTTAAGCAGTCGACAGGGCTACATTCAGCGAGAACCCCAAAGGAAACAGTGAAGCAGACATTGCTGACTGATTGCC
Source organism: Dryococelus australis (assembly GCA_029891345.1). NCBI lineage: Eukaryota > Metazoa > Arthropoda > Insecta > Phasmatodea > Phasmatidae > Dryococelus > Dryococelus australis. The sequence continues at coordinate 233,547,475 of CM056996.1, read as the reverse complement.
CCCACACACACTCACCAGTCATTTGTTACAATACAGTGATCAAAAATATTTACTTGATATTGATGTGGTGCATAGTATTGCTCATACTTCTAATGATAATTCTAATATCAACTGGTAAATCATGGTGGTGTAACGTGTGGTACGTAATAGATTAAGAATCGTGCTCAATAATGCCATATTTAAATGTAATTTAAATGTTTTGGCTAATGGTGAAAATAATTTTTATAACATGTACTAATGCTTTGTTAATTTTATTTTAAATAATGTTTGTTTTCTTGTTTTACTATTCTATTTAGGGACTAGCTTGAGTACAAACATATATATGCTGTTTACAGTAAACTGGACACTTTTGAAAGACCTGCTTCATATCTACTTATATGCATTTTATTCTTCCACTAAATGTAAAATTAACATTGTCATGGGCCTAATAACTTTGTTCATGCATTGGTGAATTGAAACAGAAATTATTATAAAAGGAATCATTTTACAAATTTACTCATTCTTACACCCGCATTATGCAATTAAAAAAAAAGTAAAATAAATAAGTTACGTTTTCACAGATGTTTACCAAACATTTAATTCAACGATAAAACATGGAACCACTTTCCCTCCTTTACTGGGCACATGCCACTGACTACGCCCCTTAAAATACATATGCAAGGAGGAGCAGTGAGATTTTTTATAGGTTGATTTCAAATGTGCTCACTTTATAGTGAACAGAACTTACAAAATTTTTTAATTTCTAAGGCAGTAAGGTAGTGGCAGTAAGCAGATTATCACAATTTAACTTGTAATTGGAAAAATACTTTCACTCACTAACTTAGGCACTATGTCCAAAAACTGCTCTAATATTCTACATAAGTTAGAAGTTAAAAAATAATAATTAATGGTTAGGTTATTATGCTGGAAAATTATAGGATGAGAAATTTTGTTCAATGATGTTGCCAATTCATTTCCACCAAGCACAGTGTTCATATTCAGCCTAAATCCTAAAAACCTTTGTATTGGGGATGGCTATGAAGATAAGGAAATATGCAGGATATAAGTAACAGCTTTTGATGTACAAATGTACAGATTGGTGTGGTGTTTTAATTCTGCTGGCCATTTCATTTCAAGACAGATATTTATTTATTTTTGCTTGTTGGTATATTTAAATATATATTGCTGTTTATTTTACCCATTTGATAAGTTTGGTTGTATATTTGTGTATATAATAACATTAAATGTACTTTGACCCCAATTCATCTTGTAAATTTGTAAATATAATTTTGACTTTTTGGGTTAGGAACAAGGGAGAACATATTTATTAATTTATTTACGAGTTATTGACACCACGTTGTTTTATTTTCCCGTAATATGCCAAATACAAATCATGCCTGCGAGTTCCCACCCCTAGGTGCAAGATAGGTGTTGTACTAGCTGTGTTACGCTCTTTGGCAAGCCATAAAGTTTAAGCATTTTAAATAGCCTAGCCAATGAGGTGGTGTGTTCTTTTCAGTTGGTGCCCGCCTCAATAGTGGTAAATTTAGTTTTTACATTAGTAAAGGCTTAACTTTGTCTGGACCAAAGCTAGGTAAGAACGCACTGACTGTTTTGTTCTTTTTTGTTTGGAGCGACTGTGAAACAAACTTATTCATATTTGGTCAAGTGAACAAAGTTCCGAACTTCATTCCTTCTTTCTATTAACTGTAAATAAATTTTGCTTTCCTATTGAAGTTCACAAAGGAAAACTCACAAAACTTAAAACATTAAATAAAACTTACGTACTTACCATAACTCGGCAAGAATTCAGCCATGTTCATAATGTGAGAGAAACATTCAATCCTGTTAGTTGGGCAGCTGTGACTTGTTTACAGTTTGTGAATTTTCAAGGTTCCTGCTTTTTAGTCTGTGAAAGTAAAACACGAGTGTGATGTTGTATGTGCCTGGCGGAAGTAAAACAAAAATAAACTATTTTTGCCATGGAGTATTTTTGAAAACTGAAACAACAAAGTGTGTCATACCATGTATGCTGACTTTTGGCGAAGGCCTTAAATTCTGCAAGTAATTCGTCAGATATGGGGTGGCACATACAGGATAGTGAGGTATCTGTACGTTCATCCCTTTTTATCAAAATGTGACTTGACAGATTGCAAAAGTAATATCTGCACTGATAAAATGGATTATTATCCATTCCAATAAATAAAGTGACTGCGGAGATAATAATTATAATTTTCAGAATTTGACGAAGATTTGGGACACACAAACAGAATTCCGTATAACTTTGGCTGAATTGCATGGTTACAAGTGTGAATGATTAATAGAAATTTGGAACACAGTAAATTTCATGCAAGTAAAGACATAAACTGTCTTTAAAACTTAGTTCCCAGCTCAACAAACTCACAAGCATTGTATGCTACAGCTAACTACATCTCAGTTTTCTGTTCATTGTTTAAAAAAAATTAAATAAAATTTTAAGTTTGGACTGCATTTGAGTTTTATACTACATCATGTTAGATTTTCAGTTGGGTGCCATGAGGTTTAATGCTAGTGTTCAAACTGTTTTTCGGATGTTACTCATTAAAATATATCTATATTTTGGTTCTGTTGTGTGAGTACCACGTACATTGTTGAAATTATTGCTGTAATGGCTATGCAATCAGTATAAAGTGTTCTTTAAATGTGATTCTTCTCGAGAGGTGTAGGTGTGCCAGAGTGTCCCTCCGGTACTACTTCAAGCAGCCAGAGCTTTAGGTCTGGCACTGGGTTTGGTGCGTAAAAGGAAAAATTTAAAAAGTTCTCTCCTTTATGATAGATAGACACACAGATCCAGGTTAGTCAGAGCACGGCCGTGTTCGAATTGGCAGATTTGAACAAAATGGTAATGTAAACCTATTTTGTATACAAAAATGATGTATTTTGTAATTTCATAGGTAGTAAACCTTTACAAAAATACCAAATCGCAAACATAATTGTTTTTGTCTAGAGACTCAAATTTGTTTAACCCATGAAATACACAAGTAAATGCATAATTACCTTCAATTTTAATAAATAACTGTGATTTGTCGTTATAATTACTGCTCGAGATCATTGGGACAGTCATAAATTAGTTTACAGTGACAGCAATGTATTGAGAAGTATCATTGCTTGACTCAAATTGAAATAGACTAACATCATGGTGATTCCAGAATTATATGAAATAAACACATTTATTTTTAACAATTACATTCTGCATTTTACGTGGTTATTTACTGTATGTATGAATGAAGATGTGTTAAAAGTTTGTGAAGTCATCCAGTATCAGTGCGTGAATGTGTTTCATTAATTACGTCTCGTGTCATATCACCAAGTGTAATAACACTACAAGTAATAAAGGGAGATTTTTTATTCTTGACTTAAAGGTTTTACACATATTTTTACACACAATTTAAAATTTATGTGAAACAAAGTCTAGTTATGGCTTAAATGGCATAATTGTCTTGCAGTGCTCTTTTATATGCTTAGTTTTTGAAATATAAGATATCAAGGTTGAAATTTTTATGTTTTTGTGATGTACAAATAAGAAATAATGGTCTATTAGATTGTCAAATTTAAAGACATCATGGGTAGGGTTTATGTTACAAATATTGAGCTGCTTATTATATGGAAACTAGGGGTCCAGCCCATGACGTTTTTTTTTAAATATTGTAACGTGCCTAGAACAGTTACAATGTTACAAATTTTAGTTATCAAAAAAATAAAAAATGGTGTGAAATTAACTCAATATTGGATATTGTTCTATCCACTAAGCCAATGCGGCCCCAGTTGGGATTGCTCTAGCCACTAAGCCACTGCGACCCCACTTGGAATCTCTATTTACTGAGCCATTGCGGCCACTCACAATCTGTCATACAAAGAAAAACTTATTTCTTATAGAAACAGAAATGTGAATAGCTCTGGCACTCTGAAAATTGGGAATACAGCCCTGACTAATTCTACTGCTTATAAAGAGAGATGACTACTTACAATGCCCTACACGAGGTTTGAAATAGTATCAAAATTTTAACTGTTTAGGTATAAACAGAAATAGTATAGAGGATGTTTATGATAAACTGTGCACTTTTGAAATCAACCTCAGAAAAAATCTCAGCTCCTACATGCAAATAATTTAAATAAATGCTCTCTGTGGTATACTAGCTGTAAAGTTGGTAAAGATGAGAAAAAGTAGCTCCATGTCTTAACATTGTCCTTGATTGATCCCTACGGCGATCACAGCTCTACAACAAATTTTACAGAAATGGGCAATTTAATTTTTTTATTTCACAACAGACTAAGCAATTCTGTTATGTGTAGAGCGATTTTTTTTTGCTTGCTTTTGGCCCAGTCATCATTATGCCTTAATCTTCATACTTCTCTCTTCCCTCCCAACGTAGTTAGACAATTAGTTCAACAACTTTACCAAAATAATTAATGTGAAAGATTATGGAATGTATTACTTTTGGGTTCTGCAGATATTGTGCTTAGACTCCACAAGTCATGTTTACTGTTTGGTCAGAGGTAAGTTTTATTTGAAGGAAAACATATGCAAGGCACTAAGTCAACATCCCATTGTGTATTTTTCTAATACATACCTCATATTTTTTAAGTTCGAACTATGATTCTGATTTGATGGATTACATTAGATTTTTTTTTCACAACCAAATTTGGCCATCATTGAAATGTAAAAGTTGTGACCATTTTAGCTGGTGGTGATGCATCCACGCAGTTGATTGATATAACTTCAAAGCTAAGCTATGCCTTTAATTCAATAGTTATACCATACAAAGTTTGTGATGTAGTTTTGATTTTTTTATTGTTGTAATTATGTGTAACATATGTGTCAAATTTTGGAAAAAGTGTTAAAATTACATTTTAATCTGGCAACTGTCAAGAAGTTCTTGAAAGAATAACATTTCTTGGGTGTGTATCAACTGCTTTTTTATATAAAGAATACGCCAGTGTATGCATAGCTTCCTTTGTTGCATAAGAATATTTAATTATCTGTTTTTACAGATAATCGCATTTAGAAATTATATTAACTGGGTATGCAAGTGTGCCTTAATTTTTTCTCTGAAGTGTTTTACCACGGCTCATTCTAAAAGGTTGTCCAGAAAATAATCTGTGCAAAATTCTCTGACTTTTCCCCATTTTCCAGACCAAAATATTTGGTTTTTCCTAACTTTTCTTCTAGATCTCTGACTACATTGATTCTACATTTTATAGCATATACAAATGTATGCATGCATACATTTGTATATGCGTTAACTATTTTAAAAATTGTCAAAACATGCAAAAAAATTATACATACTTTTCAGAAAACAACAACACTGCACATGTTTAATGAAACAATGCATTCACTAAATCAATAAAGCAATCATTTACTAGTTTAAGTACATCAAAAACTAAATGCATTATAATTTTGGTAGAAAAACTGTTGCAAAGCCATTGGAAAAATTTGCCAATTCTAACATTTAATTTTCCGGATGTTCTGATTTAAATGGCAAAAACCAAACTCATCTTAATCTTAGAAACTCTACACTACTCATAATCACATTTCAGCAGAAACTATTGTTACACATGCACCTTGAAAGGCTTCAATGTCAACCTTCATAATAATTCTTGGATATTAATCACGCTGCCTTCGAGCGTTCTTTTCTTAATGCATTTACAAAACTCATTCAACACTCCTCAACACACATGCATTATAAAGAACTGTAACTATTTTAAGAACTATTTAACTGTAAATGCTCACTTGATTTTGATTTATTGCACATGATGATGTGGAACACGGGTTGGTAAGCTACGAATAATGTCAAAAATGGCTATATTGGAAAATGCAGGAGCTGCATAAATTACCAAGTTAGAACAATAACAACAGTTAAAAAAAAAACTATTTAAGTAAAGAATCACAATTTAAAAAACCGATAAAACAAACTCCACCAAAATGTGGAATGCACTTTATTTATAGCTGTTTACATCATGAATTGTGAAGAAGGAAAGAAAAGTAAAAGGTTTTTGTTTTTAAGACATCTGTAAAATGATCAAATTCATTTATCACCACCTATTTTTGGTGAGCACCCATTGGTTAACTTGACTACTGTTTTCGTCATGACAAAAGTGTATTCATATTATTTTTGGGGTTTATCCCGTGTGTAATCAAAGTAATGAAATGGCTACAAAGTGAAAATGTAGAAGTGTACAAGACTATTACTGCTGCAGAGATTGACACAAATTATGAAATGGATAATTTTTGCATTTAGGAGGTGGAAAATACCAAAACACTACACACATGCAGCTATACTTGCATGGCATAAAATAAGTTGGGCTCTGGAACTGTAGATAGCCAGGATATAATGGGAATAAAGTCTAATACTGAAACTGAATCAAGAATTAGTACAATGAAAATGTGTAATATTCCTTCACTTTCATCTCGGCTGATGATAATACACTGTTTTATAACAGAAACCATGACACAAGCAGTGACCATAGAACATTTTGATAGAATTATACTTAGTAATTCTTACCACAGAGATATTTCCCTGAATTGTTGAATTACCTGAATTTTCCTTAACTTTTTCCAGAATAAAACAATTCAGTGAGTTTTCTATATTTGTCAACACACTGTTTTAATAAATTCTATCGAGTAGAGAGATTTACAATTTTGATTCCTTTCAATTTGTAAGAAATTATTTCAACATTTTATCCTCACAGTTTCCTTATTTTTATAGCCCTCCCCATTACGTAGTTTTTTCTTCACAATTTAAACTAAATACAAACTCACACATTTGTAAAACTTCTAATATAAACTCCAAAAGTAATTATTTCCATAATTCCTCCCACCACAACCTCTTTTTATTTAACGAAATCCACAAAACTATAAAACTACATTTATCAGAAACTGTAGTAGTTGCAGCAAAGATTACAGTGTTTAAATTTCACTAGGACATTACGGTTAGAAGACCCTGCGGCCAAATTCTACGTAGCATCTCAAGGCCCCCTCCTGGGTCTTTCTCACAAAACTATACAACTTCCAACCCCAGAAAAATCCACCGCACCTGTCTTATACTTGCTCCCACAAAACCAATACCCAACATTGGCCACCTCCAAGACGTCCCATTGTACTGGAACGTGACACCTAAGTAAAGGATCTCAGCGCTTGTGGATGCTCACCTGCAACCTTGGGTACAGATGCTTCCATCATATATATCAAAGATACTCGCCAACTTATAATGCCTGAGAAATCTGGACACCATCCCTCAAAATGCTAACCTGATGTGATCACTGTAGACATCACGTTTCTTTACACCAATATTCCCCATTCATTAGGACTATCTGCAATAGAATTCTATCATAATCAAAGACCCCCTAGCAAACAAATCTCCCACAGCATTTCAGGTAGAACTAGGACAACTCACACTAAAAAATAACAGTTTCCAATTCCAAAACAAGCACTACATCCAAATAAAAAGCACAGCCCTGGGCACCTGCATGGTCCTCTCTTATGACAATCTGTTCATGAGTAAACTGGAGCAAACTTTTTTAGCAACTCAGCAACCCTGCTGGATGTATTTTATGGACTAAATAGTTACAATCTAAATCACACACCATATTTCTGGATGTGGAAATAACCCTTCAAAATAGCAAAACTTAAACAGTTTTTCACATTAAACCTCTAGGTCCTACATTTTGACAGCTACCATCCATTCCATGCCAAGTAACCACTGCCTTACAGTCTTGTCACCAGAGATTGATGCATTTGTCCCACTCAAACTGACAAACAAGCAATGTGATCCAATAGCCAAAGCCTTCCTTGACAGAGGCTACCCTAGATCCCTGGTTTACAAACATGTTAAGTGAGCCACTTCAACCAGATCACCAAAGATCAGGAACTTGAATATCACTCTGGTTGTCCCTTACCATGAGGGCACGGACAAATTCAGAACCATTCTCAACTGCGGACACAAAATTCTGGCCTCGTTACCACTCACACAGAACTTGTTCTCCAAACCACCCAGACTAGTCTTCAAACAACCCTTCAACCTCCGAAAAAAAACTGGTGCACCCCCAATTGTAAACCAATTACACAGTCAGTAATATCTACACCCCCAAAACGGCCTAATCCTTGCAACAGCCCATGTTGTAGTTCTTGTGCTATGCACCAATCTTACACCTCCTTTAGCAGAAGGCTCACCAACCAGACTTATCCTATTTGGGGCAGCTACAACTGTGTGACAGATAATCTCATCCACCAGCTACAGTGTATTCACTACAATACTACTAATGTTCTCAGACAGAGAATGAATGGCCAAACAGCAGACATAAAAAAAAACACAGCTAAGGAAAGTGTAAATTTGTAGAAGCCAGTGGTAGCACATGCAGCATTCTCACACCCAGAACTTTGACTCCTGTTACCCAAATATTGTGGCAAGGGCCCTACCACCTTCTAATAATAGTGCAGAACTGCAATGTTGGGAACTGACCCACCAATACTCCACCAAATACACACCTGTCTTAAACATAAGAGAACCCATCCGCCACATTTCAAATTTCCTACCTCACCCAAGTCTCCTCCTGGCCACTAGGTCCACTGTTTACCAACCACTGCTCAACAGACTGCTGTGAACCATCGCATGCCACCTGAAGAAGCTAACCTAGCCAGCAAAATGTCACGAACCTGCATCCCTGTGGAAAATGTATTTGTAAAACTTGTGTGTGTGTGTGTGTGTGTGTGTCTATCCACGTATACCAACTTGTAAGTACTAGTGTTTTCTGTCTTTTTAAAAATGTAATTACATATTATAAAATGTAATGTTGATACGATAGCAAAGCATGTGATTTGAAAAGTTATTTGTCTCTTACCTTTATGTGTAAGTTGACATACGGTTGTTTACTTATGCTGCATCTACACAACCATTATTTGGGTTAAAAATGTTGCTTCTGTGCATAACGTTGTGCACTGACCATGAGTATTTCTACCCAAAGGCTACATTGAGGCTGGAATTCATAGTCGAAGACTTGTTTGGCAACTAAGTCATACTCATGAAGTACTGCTTCTTCATTAAGCACTATTTATTTAAGCAATGAATTCATAAACAGCTTCTTGACAAACTAATTCTTATAGAAGTATTACTTGAGGCAAGTTTTACTTCATGAAGTAGCCAAATAATTATCCGTATAATATCAGTACCAACAGAACATAAATAAAATTGTAATTTACAGTAGTTACTCAGACAAAATAAATTTTTCGTTAACTTAGTTTGTACTTTTTTTTACTATTCACTGGTATTTTGAATAATTTTAATTTGTTTTATTGCACATTAGAAATTAAAATATTTATGTGTGCAATAAAACATGTTTGTGACATGCGTTAAATAATAATTTTTTCGGAAGTTTGTTAGACATGGTAAAAAAAAGTGTATTTGACATGCACACTTAACAAATATATAAATGATGTGCGTTGTTTTAATGACATCTCAGTTAATTTAAAATCTATGATACCATGTAATCATAAAATTCTGGGTATTTCTGTTCAGCATCAACAATTGCCGTCCGCGAACAACATTATCAAATGTAAAAGAGCTTGCTCGCATCTCAAGCTACCGTCCAGCCAACATAACCACTGCTTCAGAACTCATATTACAAACCAGTTTGATCATAGAAATTATTCAGTAGCCCTGTTTTGAAATTTATATTGTGATTTCTCAATTTCCCGTCTGCCAAAATCAATGCTAAAGTTTTACCAAAATATTTGTTAGGTATTAAAATTGGTTCACTTCAGTGTAATGAACGTTTCATCATGATTATTAAATGTCAGTTTTCGTGAAGAGTTTTCATCTGCGATTGTGTTATTTGAAAATTAAGGCTGTTTCCTTGATGAATCTGAATGCGTGACTTTTTATCTAAAAACATTAGGCTGTTTTCTTATTATTTGTTTGTTGTATTGCGTCCGTAAGATCTTTTTTCAATACATAGTTGTACAAAGACATTGGCCATGAACATAGGATTATATTACAAATTGTCCTAGTAACCAAAATTCATAGTACACAAATTTAAGAAAAGAGGTTATGTTTTCACATCAAAGTGTAGGATTTTACTTTTCCCATTTGTCCCATGTAATTGACTAAATTATATTCCTGTTTCTGTCAAATATTTCATGAATAACCTAGTCGTAATATAAATAATCATTGTTTAAGTTCACAATGAAGCAGACTTAATGAAGTACTACATTTATTAGTGAATAAGCGATGCTTTTTTTTTTTACTATGAATACTTGAGAAATAAGTCAAACTTATTTCATGGCTATGAATTCATGATAAGCAGTACTTCAAGGTATCAGACTAAACAATACCTGTATCTGGCACTGCGAATGGAAAATCATACTTAAGCATGAGGTATACGTAATCCTTGTTTCAACAATTGCTCATATGCTCATTATGAATCACACCCTTAGTAATTTTATTCCCCAAATTTCACCAGGGTTGTTTTTATTTTAATTATTGGAATTTGAACTGACAACCAACTAGCTCTAAAAAACGTGATTCCATGCAAATCTACATAATTCGGATTTCCAGAACAAGAGCAAAGCAAGTATGGAGGGCAGTATCAATATGTTGTTTCATACGTGTGTATTTACTTGCTTCATATGTACCTCATAAACACACATGAAGCAGGTTCATCACTGCAGCTCTCCTCATTTGCTTAATTTATGCTCCAAGGAGAGGAGTACTTGTGGACACAGGGCCTTTAACACTTTTGAGCTCGTAAGCATTTATTGTGTTTATTTCACGCTTCATTTGTGCAGTTTAACTTTAGTATATACACAGATTTTGGGGAGTGTGAAATGAAGTGCCACACATATTTATTTTTTAATTCAACCATTGAATTGTGATAGCTAAACAGTGTGCAGAACTTTCAATGTATTGGGAGCTGAAAATTGTCATAATGAAGTGTGAACGAGTGTAACTTCTTTGTTACAACATATTTTCGGCCTTGTCTTTTCAAGTACTTAGTAGGGCATGTTATGAACAAGAACTTGATAGGACATGTTAACAGTAATTGCATTGGCCATGGACATTGATTATTTTCCATTGCAACAGTCCTTTAGGGCACATGACAGTCACTGGCAATAAAATAAGATGCAATCAATATAATGTTCAGACAAGAGTTTACTTGTTAACTTTATTTGTAAATTCACAAACTATTGTGTACTTACGCTGCACCCATACCAAATATCTGCTTATTTGAGTCAAATGCACAAATTTTTCTGCTATGTTATGAGCATTTCTGCAGTTTTCTGTAGCAAGGTGAATACTCAAGTGTTTTCAATGGAAGACAGTGATGGCTATTTCTTTTATAAGAAATTTTCAACTGTTTGGATTTTGTGAAGATAGCCTACTAGCACCAGAAAAATTTTGTGACACAAACCTATGCCACTCTGCTTCCTGGTTGCCACTCATCAATAGCGCTGACGAAAATTGTGGAGGGCACACCAATTTACCTGCCACATACGTTTTCACTTGCTTTCTATGTAGCTGGTAAAATGACATTAAAATACCATATGAAGCAGGTAAATTGGTATGCCATCCACGTTTGCTATCACTCACACACTGGGCAGCAGATTGGTGCAGATTTCACATGAAATCACTATTTAGAGCCATTTGTGGACATATTTTACATTTATTGTGCATTGCTGTATTTTCTGTAGTGTTTTTTCTATTTTTTACAACTTTTACCCACAGCTTTGCTGATCTTTATAGACCTCCACACTGTAGTCATTCAGGCAATGTACTGCTAATATAACAATGTGCCCATGAGACATTATTCAGAATTATTTACTAAGAAAAGCCAGTATTACCATTTTACAGGGGTGTTTTTGGGGGATTTTGTGAAAAGCCACCACTAGAGTAATTAAGAACTGTAGCTTTTCCGAAAAATGGAAAAACAATACCAAAAAACAGTGTATATCAACATAATTAATCAGACTTAACATGAATTTCATGGAAGCATCCGATTTGTAGTATATACCCTGAAATGTAATGGTAAAGAAGGTGAAGAGATTTGGCCGGCTCTTAACAGCAATGTCTTGAGAGTTGATGAGGGTGCTTGAGGTATGTATGGGGAGCAGCATCGGAATGAAAGGACAGGCAAACTGGAGATTCCAGAGAAAACCTGCTGACCAGCAGCATCATCTGGCAAGATTTGTACATCCGAAAATCCGGGAGTAACATAGCCGGGGATTGTACCTGGTTTGCCTTGGTGGGAGGAGAGTAGGCTAACTGCTTAGCCACCACGATCCCTAATGCAATAGTTGGCAGGGCTATGAAGATATGGGAAATTGTGGCACAAAACACACTATTTACATAAGTCAATCAGAATGTGTAATAGCATTATGCATAAAGACCTAACAAAACTAAACCCAAATTCACGATATATGAACCACAGTGGTTGCATGTACAGATGCAGTAAGGACTTCAAGAATAAACTATGGTAATTAATGTGACAGAATAACATTAAATCCTGAACTGGCTTTTCCATAGCTTCCCTGCTTGAAATTCACAAAAGATTTGTAATATGTTCCATGAAAGTCATACAAAAAATATAGGTATATACATTGTACGAATTTATAAATATAATTCTACTAAATAAAAATGTAAATTGACAGTCTGCCATACACTTTCCATTTTACCATTCTGTATAGTCCTAGTGATCAGTTGATTGTTATGCCAGTGTGTGCAGTTAGCATTTCGTGAATTTAACCATGTGAAGGCTTGTGATTTACAAATGGTGAGTGCTACAATACGGTGAGTTTTACTTTGCAATTATTTCAGTGGAAAGGGTTGTAGCACTGCAGTTTATATACATTTTAATCTGTTGTATAATTGTTTTTAATCTGACTATTAGTTAAAATCCCCAGTTTCATTTGTCAGTGAGTGTAATAGTCTAAATTTTTCCTTTCATGCCACATGTAGAAGTAAGGAATTTATCAGTTTTAATGCAGGGTTGTATTTCAAGTTATTATCTGTATTACGTGGTACTTTCGAATTCCCAGGGTCCCAGCGAGGTTGCATAACTTTTGAGATTACATTTTTTACAGACTACTTTTGATTTTCCCCGGCCATCAGCAATTTTTGTTTTGAAGCCTCGCAGTGATGAAGTTTCAGCCAATAGGAGGTCATGAGCCCTGGCCAAAAGTAATTTTTAGATTTGTTTCAAGGAGTGGGGAGACCTGTGTGTGCCTAGCTGCAAGCTTCTAGCCCTGTACTCGTCCGCATAGTATTAACAACCATTGCAGAGACAAATTCATGTCGTATTGTGTAGTGACTTTGGTTGCGCAAATCATTAACAACCTCCGAAGAGACGACATCGTGTAGTATTTGAGTGGTGAATTTTGTTGGCAAATAAGTAACAACCTTTGCAGAGGCAGGTAACATGGCTGCTGATGTGTTCGTTAAACGCTGTGATACTGTGAACCTGTTTATTTGTACTTAGAAGGAAGATTTGCGGATTTGTGTTGGTGTGTGCGTAGTGAGACTGTATTAGACCAACAATAAAACTTGACCATATTCCAAAATGGAAGTACGTTGTTCTTATTTCGTTTAAAACCATGGTGACCGAATTTTTGTAAGCAAACTGGCTGAGCTCGTACTGGACTGTAATGTGGAAGGGCAGGAAACTGACTTTTGCCATGGTACAGGGTTCAATATTATAAACATAAAAATATCGTTCAAATGTACCAAAACATCCACCAAGACAGAATACTCAGTACCAGCAGGGGAGTGAATCTCCAAAACAATGATTCAAGAAGCATGCAAAGTTTTTTTTTGTAAGTATTGCTCTAACATCTGCAAAGCTTGGAGTTTAATGTAAAAAGAATGATACGGGAGATGAATATTGGGGGGGGGGGGGGGGGGGGGAGATTGCCATTGCACTACTGCACGTCTGCACAATCCCACCTTGTGATTCATTTTTTGTGAAGTTACATGAAGTTAGATCAGGTCTTCCTGTACCAAGTGCAGTAAAGCTATTTGATTGGCATACAATTTATGTAACTTTTACCTGTTTCACATCACAATTTCCCTCTGACTACGTATTTCATTTCACAGTACCTATATACTGTGAATATCAAGCTGCAACCAATAAAATTCATATTCACTGTTATTAGTACACAATTTTTATTATTTATTTATTATTATTTGTAAATCTATACTTTTTAACAATTACTTCCAATTAAATCACGCTGTTATAGAACTGATTGTATACTTGTTTAGTATTTAAAATAAATCATTCCACTAGTTGTTTTGTTATTATAAAGCTGAAGAATAAAGAACCTAATTTAATAATAAATCATAAAATACTGGAGAAAACTGCTCTCCACTTCAGTTGGAGTGATCATAAGATACATCGTAGAGCAACTATCTCCAATTCCTAGCACTACAGTTGCCAACTTCAGATACACTCATACATGCATGACTAAGTAATAAACATTTTATTGTCCATTCACAGTTTCCTCAGATATTTTGAAATGAACCTTTGAAAAATCACCCAAGGCGTAACATGTCAACCTGTTTTTTGTTTCAATAACAAATCCACAAATATAACGCACTGTGAATAAGTTTATAGTACTGTATTCTTGAATAAGTCAAACCTTAACTTATTATATTCTATAACTTGCAATATTTATTTTGTATTAAATACAAAATAAAAACAGTGAGAGCAGCAATATGTTGGCAACGGCTAGTAAGAAATAGTTCACAGTTAAAATATTGCTTTAACAAAGTTTTTTGGTATGCTATTTGTGAATTAAACACTGTTCCAGTTTAAAATAACAGCGCAAAATATTGTGCATAGACCCTAGTGACATGGTGTGTTTTTCGACACAGGATGATACAGTCGACTGAGCGGAGCTTGCCGCTCTCTACCTCAAGACATTTTGCATTGCTAGTAGCAGCAGGAAAATTATATACTTTTCAATTTCAGCATATTTCATAGGCCTACTTATAAAAGCAAAATAATTCTCTTTGAATTTGGGTAATTCTTAAGAATAGGGGCTATTCTGGAAAAAAATCTCAGAAAAAGGTATAATTCCACTCTACTAATTACACAGAACATAAATTTACAAGGTTTATCAATATTTGACCAATTAGAAACCCCAAAAACAATAGTTGGTAGGGCTATGAAGATAAGGGAAATTGTGGGGTAAAAAAAAGTGAAAATTTGTTCACAATATAATATTTATTCACAAAAATACGTTAAATTGCAAAAATACTTAACCAAGCATTCCCTAAATTGACAATATTACCAATACAAGCTACAAATACAATACTGAGGAGGGCTATGAATATCAGGGAAATTTTAAGGTAAAAAAAAATATGTATGTACGTTTTCATGATAAATTCTACCCCTCAATTTCTCTCCAGTTAACAGCCCACCCCGCTATTGTATTGCTAAATTGTATTGGTAACATTGTCAATTTAAGTGATGTTCAGTTCAATCTTTTTGGAATTAAACATATTTTCATCATACAATATTATAATAATATAGTACAAAATATGTTAAATTCTAAACGTACACATTATCTCTCAGTGCAAATAGGCTACACATGAAAATCATTTATGGGGAAAGTCCAACACTTGCTGATGCAAGACGTTTCGAATAACCATTAAAAAAAATTACTGGCGAGGTTGAATCACTGTTTTGGGGATTTCTTCCCCTACTGACACTGGGACTCTGGCTCCGTACATAAATATTACATTGCGTACATATGTTTCACTTTTTACACCACAATTTCCCCACTATCATATTTGGGGTTTCCATTGGTCAAATGTTGCGTCTAGTAAATTTGTGTTCTGTGTAATTAGTAGAGTGGAATTAAACCACTTTCCGAGATTTTAGATTTTTTACTTTTGAAAAAGCCCTTATTCCTTAAGAATTACGGAAATAATAACTTACCCCCAATCAATAGTACTATGTTGTATCCACGACACAATGTGTACCCTATTCGACGAATTTCCAGACACTCACATTACCGAACAAATATTATAATTTAAATAACTCCATGTATTAGCACAGAAACACTCGTATTGTAGTGATTTGTTACTACACACCCCATTTAATAAATTTAAGCATGTTTGTTGTGACGTAGACTTGTTTATTTTGGAGACCTGTGGCATATCAAAATATTTACACCTGAATGTTTATTTTTCGTTCCTGAACTGAGCAGAGAGTATTTTCTTTTCTTTTGCTAAGTGGCACGTGTTTTTTTGTGTATGGATATAAACAGTATCATTTATTTACCAGACATTGACTGACTGATATATTTTCACATGTGTTTACGAACTATTTAACCGTAATAAGCTGTGTATAAAATTTGGAATTGCCACTTTTATTATTTGAATATTTCCTTTGTCTCCGTATGATCGGCATATTTTTTATGTGACCTGTGACGTACACATGATTTGTTTACTTAGGGTTTCAGAATGTGTACTGCGTGGGCTAGGCCTGGGAAGGAGCCGAATTCAAATTGAATTGTTATAAGCCAATCTCAGTTGAGCTGATAATGAAATTTGGGGTTTCTGTAATCTCGCTTTGCATGGATGTGCAAGCCCAGAATTCGCCCTTCATCTGGCAGCCATGCTCGATGATACATGGGTATCATGGGGATGTCCGTGTCCATGGTGCTCGTTAAGTTGCTGGAGATGTCACATAATGTTGATGAAGTAAGTTCGTTCCATGTAAGAACTGCTTCTGAGTGGGCTAACATGAATTTAAAATGTGGTTTCAAAAATTTTGGACGTATAAACTTTTGCAACACGAAGTCAAGAGAATACGTTCGAGTGCTTAATTTCTTTTTGAATAACACAGCAGCCCTTTAAAGATAATTCTATTTGTTGGCTAAGCCGTGTGCAATGAGAACTGTAATATGTAACATATAAGACTGCATCACTCTCACTTTCTAAGTGAGAGAGATGCAGTCTGAGCTTATGATAAATCAAATATCTTTTTTGTTAATTTTGTTGCAAAGCTCAATGTCCCACACCAAAATCTTATACACTGAAATGAAAGCTTGGTGTCTACTCAGAGCAGTTTCCTAGTTCTGTAGTTTACTTTAGTGTTCTTAGTAATGTTCTCAGGATATTTTCTTGTAGTGAAACTTGATTTGTTATTTCAGCAGTATTTTCTTCGGTCACAATGCCTTAGGTTTGATTTCTGCCCATGTTTCATATTTGAGAACTGCATTATGTCTTATTTAATTTGTGCCTATGTTCTGTTTAATGATTGGGTGTTATTTCTAATTTGAGGGTTGTTTCATGCTATATTTGTGTGAAATGGTCTATTTTAAGTGTGATTTCTCGTAATGTTGAATTTTTGCTGGTTTAAGATTTGTTCTACTATGTGTAAACTATTTAAACTTGTAGGGTCTCATGTATGTTATTTTCCAAGTGTTTTTGTTTTAAGATATAGTAAACGGAATCTAAAAGGTCACCTGACTCCAATCATTGTAGGTTGAGGGGATAAAATTACTCTAGCTGATGATGTGTTTCACAGAAGTGGTCAGAAACACAAGAGTAATGATTTAATTTAATGCATTCGAGGCGGATATCCTCTGATCAGTTGTTTTGGCAAATGCATGGGAAATTTTTAATAACGTAATTTTCATAACTAGTGCCTTGGCTATTCCTGATGACTGAGGTGTTCAGTAATCACACTACAATTTAGTTTGTACATGAACTACATACCATTAGTAGTAAGACAAGTACCTATACTGGATTTTCTACTCACACTACTATACGTCAGGCGCCTGGAACAAAGCTCTTCTGGATCACATAAAAATCTTCAGTTTCTGTTTACCTTGCTTGTTTTGATCACTCTGAGCACTCGAACACTTGTACACCACCATAAATAAATTTGTAAGCTTGTATGTGTTTCTCGTTGAGGGGTAAGCTTGGTTGTGGTCAGTCGCACACTGTTTACATTGACACTACACCAACATTTACACTAGAAGGGTGGGAATAGTACAGTATTTACACACAATTATTTGATTTAACACGTCCAACTGAATGAATTATGATGCCGGCTAACAGCCAGCGGCGCTAAAGCCCATGACGACGATCACCACGCATGTGTCCTGCACGTGCGCAAAGAGGCCAATAATTTTGAACTCTCACATAAATATTATTTTCCAGTGTAAACTGTGTTCTATTGTATCTGCAGGGTTTAATATGTCAAAGTGTTGGTTGCTATTTTTAAATTGCTTGGTTACGAAATTCAAAGTGCCAGCAGCACTGAGATTAAGAACACTGATATTCAGTCATGAACGAAGTCATAAAGAAACACTAAATTAATATGAAAATTCATAAGAAAATTATAACAATGTAAAACAATATTTTATTTAATTCGTGCCATTTTATTTTCACTAATTAAATATTTTACTCTGCGTGTATAGCACTTCCGCTTACATGAACCCCATAGGCGGCCATGGTAGGTCTGTGCAACGCTTGCTTCTAGACAGTCTGTCGAGGATAGCTGGTAAGGTAAGACACTGTCACGTATGCACTACAACATTTATTCAATCATTTAGGTTTCCATAACCAATTTAGTTTACCGGTTAACCTTTACTTGCGTACATTTTGCCAACCATTTCCCCCGGCATCATGCTTTCGTTATATGAATTTATTGCACCGTTGTGGCATTTTTAATTTATTCAAGGAGAAGGAGGTCACACGACCCACACAAACTTGAATCAAGCACCATCCGCCTATGTTTATGGCGTTTCATTGTAATTTCTGCATTATTTCTATGCGCAATTTCAAGGGTTTTGTTTTTTATGTATGTATTTGAGGGTATTTTTCACATTTAAATATTTTACGGCAACTTCACGTATAACCACATGGTTGACCGATGCCTAGTATTTGTATATGCCATCATTGCGTTTTTAGAGCTTATTTATGTAACATTGTAAATGCAATATTTTATTAAGGGTTTTATGTAAAATTTTTGTCAGGGTTCCGTGTAATTTCATGGAAATTGATGCTTTTTGTAACTGACCACGCAGTCATATTAATGTTTGATAATACCACTTTAGGCATGTTACAAGCCTGTAATCATGTACATTGTAAAAAGAATAATTTTCTCAACAAGAATAATATTATGTCTGAATTAAATTTGCCATTTCCACGAAGAAATATTGCAATTTCACCTGCACCACGCGGTCTGCTACGAACTTCATTAAGCAGAATCAGTGTCATCTAAACTTGTTTTCACATATGTGTGTATTTATTGTGAATACTCATCTCTTGTCCGATTTTGTTTTATGTATCTTTTGAGGGTTTATGTAATTTTGTAATTAGTGTACGGTGCAATTATTCCTGCCCTAGTCGGCTCTGTGTATAGGCAGTCACCACACTACCCACGTGTTGCATGGCGAGCCCCGACGAGTTTACGTTAGTGATGCCGAGTAATCACATGTGTTAATGTATCATCAGAGTTTCATTTTGTAATTCACAGTGTCCTATCCTCAGGGAAAAATCATCAGTCTACCCCAGCGGCAGTCGACTCAATTTCCTTGTGAAGATTGTATTTTCATACACCGTGATGAGATCATCCATCTAGGCATGTGCTAGATTAATAACGAGCTGGGGAGCACCCAAGCGGAGTTAACTAGACATGACCGAGTATCAATTTCAGGGCATGTTGCTTTGTACGCACAGTAATAAAAACAAGTCTCACAGTGAACTTACCTCTCATTTGTAGTGACAGTGTCCTAGCCACATGTGTTTTCAAGTAATAAATATGTTTAGTAAAAGTTTACTATTGTATACATGTTTGTAAGTACGTACGGGTGAGACGGACACACAGAACCCACAAATCCCTGAGTCCCAATAGTGCGGTGATTGGGAAGCATTGCTGGTGCCCAAATTACCAGTAAGTATTTGTGTCATCGTTTGTCTCGTGTCTCACCTGACGGCATCAATTGGCGTTCCCAAGTGGGGCAAAGCGTCACGTCATCCGCGAGATGGCAGACACCACGCCTGATCACTCGCCAGAAGTCCTCAAGACATCCGCGTCGGCAACTGCGACACCCAAGAACAAGAGCGCGAACTATTTGGACATGCTTATCGAGCGATACGTGGAAGGGTGACTGAAGTCAACCTGTTGAGTGGAAATCTATGGGATCAGCCACTATGTCAATGCACGTCCGACACAGTATCCACGCAGTCCGAACAACGCATGTGCTCGCGCACCGGATGTGACAGGATGGGAACAAAGTGGCCGCAGTACCAGCAGTGCACACGGAACTTACATTTACGATGCGTAGGGCCTGTGGAGTTTATCACCTACCACGATGGTGTTATAAACTGTGATGAGTGCTGTAAGATGAACTGTGCTGAGATCACGCCACCGACAGCACCAGAGGTAAAGCCCATGCCGCCAGTTGTTGTCACGTACACGCCACAGGGCTTAACCGGACCGTAATGTGTTATTGCCAACTTTTGCGGGACAAGACTCCGATGACCCGGGTACGTTTTTAGCCACGTGCGAGGAAAAGTTGAACAGACACCGTGTACACTGGGAGGACTGGACTGAAGTCATTGCCAACCTACAGAGGGAAAGCAACTACATGGTGGAACGTTGTAAGAGACTATCATGTGATGTGGGAGGAGTTTTGCGAAAGGTTGTTAGGAAGGTTTGACACTGATGGGGATGCCATTCAAACGCAAGCGCGGTTGTACCATGAACAGCAACGCAAATGTGAGGGTATTGAGGAGTTCATACATCGTAAGCTAGGCTTGTTCAAGCATTTGAACCCAGGTCAGGCAACACGCTGCATCTTAGAGATAATTGCGGCGTTGTCAACACCGGACATTAGACCGTATCTGAGAAGCGCAACAAGGGCAAGTGTGGAACAGTTTACGCGCGAAACGTGTTAGTATGAACAGGATGTGCGGGCGGGACAGGCATACCAATCCCTGAGATTGAACTTATACACGTCAACACCTACAGTGCTGCCAGATGTTACGCAGCTGCCGCCAATGTTTACACCCGTGAGGCAGAACCATGGACTCAGAAACTTTCACCACCAGGGCAACAGGTCGGAAAACTAAGTTGGGAGGTTGGCGAAACGGCACCTGCACCAACCTCACCATCAGGTCGTATCGATCCGCCTAATGAAGGTGCAAAAGTGTTCCAAGTAACTGACAGTACCGTACGAGCACTGAGAGTCTGTGTAGAACTTGAGGGAAAAAATGTCACAGCCATAATTGACACTGCCACTAGTCACAATTTTGTCCGTAAGGGTTTGATAAAAGCGATAACAACTAGAGTGCCACACACACATCTGAAATTCGCTACCACACACCAACAGGGCAAAGCAAAAAGTGTTATGCACGTAACGGTAGGGATCTGAGAGCTGCATACCAAGTGCAATGTTTAAATTGTGCCAGACTTGTGGAAAGAAGTGATTTTGGGACTGCCATGGCTTGTTGACAACCATGCCGTGATAGTACCTCACCTGAATCGTCTGCACATAGGGACACGTCGCCGATGGACTGCTTCCGCCATGGGAGCAACACCACCAATAACAACAACTGCTGTGCCACTTGCTGACTTCGAGCACGAGGCGCCCGCCACACATCAGCAACATCTGCTGGACCAGTATACCAGTGTGTTCCACACTGAGGGGAAGCTGCAGCGCACCGATGTCACGGAGAAGGCGATTGTCACAATGCACGACGACCCGGTGTACTTAAAGCCACGAGACCCAGGTATTTTCTTTCGCAGTGTCATCAACCAGCAGGTATGCAAGATGCTCAATGATAATGTTGTTGAACCTACACAAAGTCTCTAAAATTCAGGTATTACCCTTGCTCCAAAGAAAGATGGCGAATGGAGATTCTGTGTCGATTTTTGCCCTCTCAACAAGGTTATAGTAAACATTCCGCCACCAGTCATAAACATGAAAGACACTGTCAACATTAGGACCAGGTTCAGTATTCACATCACTTGATTTAAAGTATGGATATTGGCAAGTGCCTATCCGCCCACAGGACAGAAAGAAAACCGCCTTTACTACCCCAGATGGACTTAGATTTCAGTTTGTAGCTATGGCATTTGGTTTAAAGTGTGGTCCTGCAACGTTTCAAAACTTAATGTTTAATGTATTGCATGGATTTATTGGCAACTTTGCGATAGCACATTTGGATGATGTACTTGTTTGGTCTAATGGCTGGGAAGAGCACTTGTACCATTTGAGCCTTGTGTTCGAACGGCTCGAACGTAACCAACTTAGTGCAAAGTGGAAAAGTGTAAGTTGGGTATAAGTAGAATGGAGTTTCGAGGACACTATGTAACAGCAAACGGACATGAACCAGAACAACAACTCATCAAGGAGATTCAAAACAAACCCACACCCAGATCATGTAAACAAGTCAGGAAATTCATTGGTTTATTTAATTGGTTAACGGAATTCGTCCCAAACTTTTCCGTAATCACTGCACCATTAACTGCTTTGTTGTGCGAGAAACACAAATTTGTCTCGACACCTCAAGCCGATCAAGCATTTAAAGAAATCATAATTGCATTTTAGAACTGTAATCCGCTGTCTAGATTCAACCCAGAGTTACCCATTGTCGTACAAACATATCAGTCAGAAAGGCATTGGGGCCGTGTAGTATAAGGAGGGAACACACTGAGAAAAACGTATCATCAGTTACCACAGTGCAAAGTTTGGGGACGCAGAACGTAAATATCATGTTAAAGAACAAGAATGTTTGGCCATTGTACATGCATTGCGGAAGTACCGGCCGTACTTGCTAGGAAGACAGTTTACACTCAAAACTGACAAGCAATGCCACATATGTTTAGAGGGAATGCATAACAGGAAAAACAAACTTGCCCACTGGGCATTGTCACTGCAGGAATACAATTTCAAGGTACAACACGGGGCGGGGGAAACCAACGAGCTCGCGGATGCCTTGTCCAGGAATCCTTGTCCAAATCTAACTGTAACTGACGACGTGGAGTGGGAAGAAGCGCTACCACCTTGCCGTGCAATACCAACTGCCGAAACACAAACCCTCGTTGTACAAAACATTGTTGCCACACCACCCGGTGAACTTGTTTCATTGAATGTACGTAACGTATTAAGAGAGGTACACACTGCACAAGAAAATTCTCCAGATGCTGCGCAACGCCAACACCACTGTGCAACACGTTACACAGAACACTGGAGGGTAGTGGACAGAGAAATACAAACCACCTGGTAACTGTGCACGATGGCAGACGTATGTACCAAAAGAGAAATGGGGACTTGTGTTAAAGTATGCACACAACAGTTTGGAGCATGGACACCTGAGATCCGAGCAAACACGAAGGAACGTGCAGAAATTTTTCCACTGGCCAGAGATTCAGGGAGATGTCCAGAAATATGTACAGAGCTGTATCATGTATAACACCTGTACGCCACGGAAAGCAGAAGGCTACTCTCCACAACAGCCAAGGGTGCCAACCGAGCCATTCAATACAGTAGCTATAGACATCATGGGCCCGTACCTGCATACGAAAACTGGGAAAAGATTTCTTGTTCTTGCTAAAGATTTGTTTACCCGCTGGACCATGGCATTTTTAGTCAGTAATGTTTGTGCGCACAGAGTTGCACAAGTAATGCAGAACAGGTTTTTCCCGAGATGGGGACACCGAGTATTAGTTGACAGACAATGAAACACAATTTGTAGGGCGAAAGTGGAGAGTTTTGTTCCAGGTGGGGAACAGGACACTGTACCACCTCAGTCTACAATCCCAAGGCTAACCCAACCGAGACACGTAACCAAGACGTAAAAATCAAATTACGTGTCTGGTTGGGTGAAGATCACACTAGGTGGGCCGAATTGATTCCGGAGGTAATGCATTGCATACAGAATAGAGTGAATGCAGCAACCAGGAAAACACCTGCTGAGATGTTACAAGGTCCCGAACTCCATGCCCACGGAGCACCCCGCAAAAACCCGTCCAGACCACCTGAACAAATTGTCGCACAGCAGGCGCAAATACACGAAACCAGGGCGAACCAGATCAGTTATTGTAATGTGTGGGTGCCGGAGAGCAAGAGGCCGCCACCCGAACTTGTACCCAGGATGTACAAGAATGTAAGAGAGAACCTGTTATCGGCCAGGGAGAAAAAGTACTGTGCTGGACTGGCACCTAGATGGACAGGGCCAGTAAGAGAGGGAAGAAAAGATGGGAAACTCAACGTATCTAGTGAAGTTGGGACCAAGACGTGTCACAGAACGGCACTGTGACGACCTGCGTATAGCCCGACAGCCTGTAGGGAAGAGAGGCAAGGAGACTACGCCCAGTACCGCAGCGAGTTCGGAGAATTTCACTACAGAGTACACAGGGAAATGTCAACATGTACATTGAAGAGAACAACACTAACACGGGAACACCCAGCCAAAGTAATGAACTGTCATTTAAGGATTTAGGGTTTTGCACAAACAGAACACTCGACACCTAGTAATGAGGAGGTGGTAGCAAGTAGTACCATAACACAATTTCTGGATTTTTCTGTTAATGCCTGTAACACAATAAATCAGAGTGAATTTAAGGGGTTTACAAGTGTAAATGAAGAAAGTGGTAACATAAGTGCACACGTAAATGTCAATACAACCAGGGCCAGTGAATTGAGTTTTAAGGGTTCTTCCCAAGGCACAAATGAATCTGGTTGTAACAGAAGTGTAAATGTAAATCTTGATACCACATGCCTTTCAGAGGCTTTCCAGTTCCCGCAGGGGAGAGCATAATAGGGCAAGATATTTTAAAAGGGTTTGAGGAAACTATCAGGGCAGTGAGTGTGAGGTCAAGTGTCAACAAAGCGCAACACAGCACTCTGAAGAGACAAGCCGAGTCACCACCACGTACCCACATTGTTGTTCTTGGCTACACCCCCACCCCTGCAAACACAGAAGAAACAGACGACTACTGAGGCCATGTTTTCTTTACCCTCAATCAGCAACCAGGCGGACAGGGTCCGCCAGAGGAACTTTGCATTGTTCGCACCGTCTTGGCCTTCAAGGTAGGGGTCGTTTGATGCCGGTTAACAGCCAGCGGCACTAGAGCCCATGACGGCGCTCACAATGCATGTGTTACTTGTCCCGCATGTGCGGAAAGCGGCAAATAATTTTGAACAATCACATAAATATTATTTTCCAGTGTAAAATGTGTTCTATTGTATTTGCAGGGTTTAATATGTCAAAGTGTTTGTTGCTATTTTTAAATGGTTTGGTTATGAAATTCAAAGTGCCCACGGCACCGAGATTAAGAACACTAATATGCCGGCATGAACGCCATCATGAAGAGAGACTAAATTAATATGAAAATTCATTATAAATTTATACAAATGAAAAAAAAAAAATTAATTTAATTTGTGCCATTTTATTTTCTCTAATAACATATTTTACTCTGTGTGCATAGCACTTCCACTTGGTGAACCCCGTAGGCGGCCATGGTAGGTCCGTGCGGCGCTTACCTCTGGACAGTCTGTCAAGGAGAGCTGGCGAGGTAAAACACTGTCACGTACCCACTACAACTTTTATTTACTGATTTAGGTTTCCATAGTCAATTTAGTTTACCGATTAACCTTTGCTTGCGTACGTTTTGGCAGCCATTTTCCCCAGCATTATACTTCCGCTTTATGAATTTATCATGTCCTTGTGGCATTTTTAATTTAACCGAGGAGGATTTGAAAGATGTCGGAAGGGTCACGCAACCCACTCAACTTGAATCATTACCATTCGCCTATGTTTATGGGTTTCATTTTAATTTCTGCATTATTGCTACACGCACTTTCAAGGGCTTTGTTTTTATGTATATATTTTAGGGTATTTTTCATGTTTGAATATTTCACTGCAACTTCACGTATATCCACGTGGCCGACCAACACCAAGTCTTCATATACGCTATCATTGCGTTTTGAGAGCTTATATATGTAACATTGTATGTGCAATAATTTATTAGGGTTTTATGTTAAATTTTTGTCAGGGTTCCATGTAATTTCAAGTAAATTGATGGTTTTTGTACTTGACCATGCGGTCATATTAATGTTCGATTTTACAGCTATCAGCCCTGTTATAAGCCTGTAATCACGTACAGTGTTAAAAGAACAATTTTCTCAACAAGAATAATATTTTGTCTGAATTTGATTTGCAGTTTCCACGAAGAAATATTGCAATTTCACCTGCACCACGTGGTCAGCTACGAACTTCATCCAGCGGCATCTGCCTCATCTAAATTAGTTTTCACACATGTGTGTGTTTATTGTGAATACTCATCTCGTGTCCCATCTTGTTTCATATATCTTTTGAGGGTTTATGTAATTTTGTTAATTAGTGTACGGTGCAATTATTCTCGTCCTAGCTGGCTCTGTGTATAGATCGTCACCACACTACCCACGTGCTGGAGGGTGAGCCCCGACGAGTTTGGGCTAGTGATGACGAGTAATCACATGAGTTAACGTATCATCAGGGTTTCATTTTGAAATTCACAGTGTCCTATCCTCAGGGAAAAATCATCAGTCCACCCTAGTGGCTGTCAACTGTCTTCCCTTGTGAAGATTGTATTTTCATACACATGGTGAGATCATCCATCTAGACGTGCGCTAGATTAATTGCAGACTAGGGAGCACCCAAGCGAAGTTAGCTAGACACGACCGAGTGTATCAATTTCAGGGCACGTTGATTTGCATGCACAGTAATAAAAACAAGTCTCACAGTGAACTTACCTCTCATTTGTAGTGACAGTGTCGTAGCCACATGTTTTTTCAAGTGATAAATATGTTTAGTAAAAGTACAGGTGAGACGGATACACAGAACCCACAGAATCCCTGAGAACCCTGAGTCTCAATAGTGCGGTGATTGGGAAGCACTGCTGGTGCCCA
Organism: Dryococelus australis; assembly: GCA_029891345.1. NCBI lineage: Eukaryota > Metazoa > Arthropoda > Insecta > Phasmatodea > Phasmatidae > Dryococelus > Dryococelus australis. The sequence continues at coordinate 233,520,552 of CM056996.1, read as the reverse complement.
AATTACCAGTAAGTATCTGGGTCATTGTTTGTCTCGTGTCTCACCCGACAGTGTCAATTGCATTTAAACTCGCTTTCATGCACTGTTCTAAACACCCCACATCCACCATTAGTTCTGAAAAATCCCACAATGCACTGTGCAGAGTAATGTGTAATGGGGACGCACATTATGTATAAACTTCATCTCGGAACCTATGTGTATGTTGTATTATATGTATCTTTTTTATTCTACTAGTTATATGTAACATAGTACACTCCTTTCATGAATATAGACAAGGTAGGACTCGAGTAATTCACCAGAATTACACAACCTTCCGACAGTTTGATACCTGTGTCGTATACCTGTATAACCTCAGCATCACTGCATAATTATACGCCGTAAATGAGGTTTCACACATTAAATATTTGTTGTAAACTGTAATCTTATATGTAAAACAGTTCAGCGAACCAATATAAATATATTCTGTAAATTATACTAGTTTTGTAGCAAAAACACAGCAATTTTGATAACCCTCCTCCCTATCACATTTTATTTTTTTTTACAGAAAACTACTTGAAGCTCCTCCAAAATTCCTAGTACTGGTAATTATGATTACCCTTAAGAACTACTTTTTTAACCCTACCTAGGAAAGTTGCGATGTGATAAATCTGCATTTCAACTGCAGAAATAAATATAGGCATACTGTAACTTGTGTCGTGATTGCTGCGTGTGAAAAGCCATGGCTACGACTTCCTTCATCTATGGTGGCTGCATTGTGGTCATTATGCTGGCCCGGTGTGCCTTATGTGTGATTTAAAATATTGGTTGTGCAAAATTTATACAGTTTAACAGAACAGATTTTATGGCAAAATTAGGAAACTCACGGGTCTTTATTAATCACAACGTTGTAACTTTGCCCTAGCTGTTTGAAACACAGTTGTGTAATGTGCTTACGTTTATGTGGATTTAATGTTTGCAACAAACCCAACAAAATACTAAGCCCAGCCAAATAAATTTAAACAAAACCTAAAAGACAGTAAGTAGCAATGCATATAAATATGAGCAGAATAAAAGTTACCGCAGGCCTATTATTTGTGAGCATGTTCACCACTATCTTCTAAATTTGTTGCTGCTATATAAAAAATTTTTTAGAGACAAGTTGCTTGCTTGAATTTACTGTTATATGTTCGTTGAAATGGTTGTTCCTTCAATTTGATTTTCATTTCAATAGGGTTAAACACAAAAGTGCTATGTCATGTATAGCAAATATGTTGATGATGATAAAATAATAACCATAAGAACTACTGTCAATACAGAAATTTTTAAATAGTCATAAAGCTGACCTAAAATTTGTTATAGGCCTAAATTGTGAACATTCGTACAAAATGGTTTTTGAAATATGACAGAATTATTTGAACAGCTGAAAACAGTAAAAAAACACATTTGACAGTTATAAAAGTAGAAGTCACATGGCAGTGTTTATGTTTAGGTGTAGCAGGAGGATACATAATCAGTAACCAAAAGTAGATATTGACATTTAGCAGGGCTTCAGAAAAATGTGAAGATACTGTGAATGGACTACAAATCTTAAAAACATACGTGGTTCTCAACACAATTATTATAAACACAATATTCTACATCATACACATACCTCTTCATTGTAGAGCTTGCTCAGTTCTTTCTTTATAGGATCGATTAGCTGAATCTGACCCGTTGAAAATCCCACTACAAGGCTAACACTGTCTGGAGTCATTGTAACAGAGTTAAAGTCATGACAAGTTGGATTAGTACCTTTATACATTTTCTTGTCAACCGGTTTAGTTAAATCAGCAGCCTGAAACATTAAAAATTAATAGTTCATGAAAGCACTGAAAAAGAAAAGAAGTATTTCAATACCAAAAGGCAACTGAAGTATATAGGTTATGTATGATCGTATTTGACTGTAAAGGAAATAAACTCTACCCAATAAGAAATTATTCACCCAAAGAATAATCTAACAAATTCAATATTAGTGTTCGTAATACATATCCTAAACACTTACCTTCTTGACTCCCTTATAAACGTAAACATACAACTCCCTGCCAAAATTGAAGCAAATTCTGTCACCGTTACCACCCGGATCAGGTAACGTTACGAAAGACACACGAACAGCAGCACTGCCTTGGGTATTTGTATAGCCCACCCTGTTGGGCCGCGAATATTCTGATAGAGTCATTAGTCTGTAAGTCCCTTCCCTGGTAATAAACTGTGTTTTCAATTCATCCTTTCCCCCACCATCTTGCACCGCCATTTTCATTTCCACAAACACATGCACCAACTATAGATAATAGACCCAGACTACGCTGTAAAGTAGGGAAATTAGTAATATAATATTTCTCGAATTTTTATTTTCATGTTATCAAAGAAATTAAAAAATTAAGGATATGAATGAGATAAAAAAAAACGTACCTAAATCTAACTCCAATCATCACATGGTAAGAAAATGAAAACATTTTGCAAATGCGAAATCTGTATTTCTTAACCTAACAGTTCCACATAGAACGATCTGGTCAATCGCAAATTTTACGGTTGTTTATTTGTTTGTTTGTTTTATTCTTTCCGAACATTCTCGGTGGCATCAAATATGTAACTAATTATGACATAGAATACCAAATTGCCTTTCTCGAAAAAATTTTTCGTTAAGAGCAGGTTAAGAGAGCTTTCGAAACTTAAAGAAAACGAAAAATTAATAAATAACTCAGATTAAGCCCCCTGTGTTTTTTTTTTTTTTTTTTTTTTTTTTTTTTTAATTCCATTTTGGTGCATTGCAAGCACAAATTTTGCGTTGCTTTCATTGAAGCGTGTATTTAATCGCTGTCCAAGCTTTACAATTATTTGACTGGTCTCGTATATGGCTGGCTACATATACTGAGTAGGCTATTCAAAATGGCGAGTTCTGTAAACAAACGTGCGTGGCGTAGAGAATCTCTACAAGAAAAAGTGTCAGATCCTGTTTTACGAGAAGGTATATGCTGATATTTTTCTTGTGTAGATTTTCTTCATGGGAAGGTAACGTGAAATTCGAAGCAGTTAGGTTGTGCTAAATTGTGGAAATTCGCACATGGTGTATTACCTCCAGGGGTGTTTATTACTTATTTTTATGTTTTTTTCGACTTTATTTATACTGGCGAAGTTAAGGCTTCATTGCCTTCTCTTACACTTAACCATTTATAACTCAGTGTACATATACGCAAACATAAAGAACAAGAAAAATACTTACATTATCAAGAGGCGAAACAGAAATATGCTATTTCAAAAAGTAGTAAGCGTGAAAAAGATCAGTGGTTTCATATTATGTACATAAGTTGAGCAGGACTAGATACACGGCAATGTTTAAAGAAACTATAATTAAAATAGCACAATAATACTGATTTACAACACATTCTTCTTAATACGAATTCATTTTGATGGTGTTTTGGCAAAAGGTGGTAACTCTCAACATTGTATTAATTGAGGTTATGACTCCATGGCATTCTACATAACTTAAAGTATAGTTTGGCGAAATGCTGTCAGCAAGAATGGACTGAAAGTCCAAGATAAACACAAGAGATATTTCAGGGTAACCAACACAAAACTAAAACCTTCAGTAGGCCAAAGGTCGTAAACCACAACTGCCATATTGTTGTGCTGTACCTCCAAAAACATGTCCTGCCAAAAGGTTGTAAGCCACCAATGATGAGGTATACGTCTTTTTGGCTGTTTGAGTTTTGCACCGATGATTTTTTTTTTTTTTATTAATTAATTTATTTATTTTGATCATACATTGTACTTCTGTTTATATTTGATTTGGAGTCATTAACTGAAGTAAAGGACTTGGAAATTGTTGTAAAATGAGGAATTTCCGTGAAACATTCCGAAATTGCAATTAATATTGCTTTTTATGTATTTTTGCATCATTTCTATTTTCGTAGAACAAAAAATATTTCTATTTGTAATTAAAAATGCATCTTGATGTAATATTTTTATAATCTTCATTGTTTAGCTGTGCGAACGTGAAGAATAACATCAGATGTATTTGTTAACATTTAATTATTGAGTTGAATAATCATGTTGTGTTTAAAGTTGAAGTGATTTCTTTATTGTTAAACTCTGCCTTCTCAGTAATAATAAACCTGTAGAGGTAAGTCTGCTATAACGTAACCTTTATGCTTACGTGTTTGAAAACAGGTTTCCTTCAAGCTAGTAATTGTGTTGCATTGGTTCCAGATCATACAAAATGTTTTCAACAAGGAGAAAAATGGTAGAGATGGTAAATGAAAATCAGTTTACAGTGATTGCTGAACTGACCCTGCCTATTATTAATACCAGCAATCTTGATGAAATTATGGGCGGACAAAACATGATAGTGCCTCAAGAAAGTGATTAGAAGGTATTTTGCTTGTGGTAAACAACACTGACAGAGATGAAGATCTGGAAACCAGTATAATTCAGACAACTACAAGCAAAACTCACAGTGACAGTTGCATAAATAAGGATGTACAGAGTGAAAGTGAACATGGACTATTGCTGCTGTCGAATACTGGAATGCTGGGTTCTGCATTAGGCTTGCTAGCTACTTGTCGACGTGTGGTGCGAGTAGGAAATATCCCTCTTGAATAAGCAACACTAGGATAGGAACAATATGTATTTATTACTTAATAATAAAGAAGGTGGCGCGTACTACCTCCTACCAAGCACAACGTGGTCGGAAATAACCTATGGTAAAACCGGTGGAGGATACCTGCTCGTAATTTAAATTGGTATAGAATGACTTCGACGGCTATAAAAATAACTCAGTTGCAGCTACTCTAACTCGGAATGTCTCGAAGAGACTTTAAGGAAAAAAGCTGCCACTTCTTTTAATGCCAGTGGGTGTAGTTGCTACTACTAGAAAGTAGTGGCGGTTGTCGAACACAGAGTACCAGACATGTTAGAAAATCATCACTATGATGAAAACTCACAAAATTGTACTTCCAGTGCTATAAACCATGCTGTGGTAAGTGAAGAACCGAAATAAATTGAGCGGAACGTAAGTGGAAATCCAGATGAAAAAGTTGGTGAAGCAGGAAAACGGAAAATTATTGTAGGCAAGCGAAAGGAAAACAAGAGCAAAAAGCTGATAGGTGAAGAACACAAGAACAGGAAAGGAGACATAGGACCACCAAAGACTCCGAAACCCATTGAACTTTACGGAATAACAAAAGTCGTAGATCAAGTACTTTGAAGTACCACCTACGTATTAATATTAAAAAAAGTCTCATGCTCTACAGAAACAGACAAAAGTTGATCACAGAAGAGAAAAACATACTCCTGGAAACAAGACTGATGACAGCATAAGAAAAAATCAGTAGACTATTAGTAACTTGCCAGCAGTACCTTCACACTACTGCAGACAATGTACAAGCAGAAAATACCTCCCCACAGACACAGGAAATCTGTCAACTCTACAAAATGTACCTTGTACATTGCGGAAAGGAAAATTCTCAACCAGCTGGAGAAAAAGTTTTTAATGATATTTTTAGATCAGATTTCAACATTGGTTTTTAACCTCCCTGAAAAAGTTAAATGTCTCACATGTGAACGGTATAATAATACTCCTGTCTTGGAGAGAAGTGAAGATGTGCTTCAAGAAATCAAAAATCATCAAAAAGAATCAAAAAGAAAAAGAAATTGTCCAAGCGGTATTCAAGAGTGATCAAACAAATTCTAATACCAATGGACAACTTTGTGCAACATTTGATCTACAAAAAGTCGTAAACGCACTGCATGGAAAAAACAACATGCTACTGTATTATAGCCGAAAGCATTCATACCTCAACTTTACAATCTATGAAAGTGGTACAAAAAAAACCTTTTGCTATCTTGGGAGTGAATGTGATGGCCGAAGAGGATCAATTGAGATCTTTAGCATTTTATCGCAGTACATCAAAGTCCTAGATGAACGTAATGAAGTGTCAGTGACTCTTGTCCAGGGCAAAACAAGAATAGACAAATTAAGATTATATCAATACTCTTCTTATCTTTGCAAGCATCTTCCAACATTCAGAAGATGACATTGACATTCCTTCTCCCTGGTCACACGATGATGCCTGAAGACTCAGTACATGCTGCTGTTGAACATGAAGTTTGGAATAAGACAGCGTGGGCTCCATCAGAGTGGCCTACTCTTATAACAAATTGTAGGTCGAAGCCTAAACTGTACAAAGTTATTGTACCCAGTCATAATGATTTCTGTGACTGGAAGGCTGTACAAAACAGACTATTGCCTCAGAATAAAATTGTTACAACTGATGGGGAGTCTGTCAAGTTCAAGGATATCAGAAGACTTGTACTCACCAAGTCATCAGACACTATTTCATTCATGTATGACTTGGAAGAAAATGCTACAATACATGAAATACTTGTCGGAGAACAGAAAAGGCATTCTAGACAAACGGACTAAATGAGTACACCAAGTCCGGTGTACAAATCACGACTACGTTTGACTGAAGCTAAATTTAAAGACCTTATTGATTGCAAGAAAAATATCATCCCCGAAGAAACCATGAGAAGTATTCTTCAATGCCACGCAAGTCATCTGTCCATAACGTGTTGGTTGAAACGGATGCAGACGATAGCAATCATGAATATGAAGATAATTAGGTGTAGCGACAAACTGTTAATTGGGAAAATACTTTTGTATATTTTAATTTCAATACTTTTCTTCAGAGATTTGTGCCCTCCAAAGATACGTCAAGGAGTTTTCTTCAATGCCACCCAAGTAATCGGTCCCCAACATGTTAGTATAAATTGAAGAAGATAGCAACAATGACTATAAAGATTGTTTAATTTAATGACAATCAGGAGGTTTAATTTTAGTAATTTTCTTTCTTATAGATCCGTGAAAATCAACAAATCCCCCCCCTTCTTAACCCTATATTTTGAGGATAGATGGGTATTCTCCAAAACCACAAGTCGCCTGTCCATGACTTGTTTGCTGCAACTGATGAAGATAACCACTACTCTGGTAATTTTCATTTCAAAAACTTTCTAGTGTAAGTAGAACACACACAGTTATTTGCTTATAAGAATAAATTTTATAGTGCTAAAACATTTATCTCTTATCTAATCAATAAACAAGTGTTTAGTGTCTAGAGATTAATGTTCGCTGTCCATACAAAGTATGGCAAAAGGTTGTATACCACAATGCAGTACTATTTTTATTTTTTTATTTTAATAATCATTTAATTAAATGATATATACATTTTGCATATTTTTTTAAACCTCAGATGTGATTATTTAACTATGATTCAACATGCCAAATACAAAGGTACAAAAACTTATACAGTCGATAAATTTCACTACCAAAATTCTTATTTTCACTCTCCTGTAAAATTATTTATTTGTGGCTTATGACCTTCTGCCAAAACACCATTGATTTGTTCTGGGATGTAGAATATGTCAGAAACATATAGGTGAAGAATATTGTGAAAATAGAGTCTTAAATGGGTCTAAAATCCGCCGCCCGACAAGTGAGTTTGTTTTCCGTTTCTTATAAGAAATAAGACGTTAATTTGTATTTTTTTTTATTATTTTTAAACACAAGTGTGTTTAATTATAATACGTTTAAAGTGCAAATCTGAATACAGACAACCGTCAAAATTACTATAAAATCCAAGCTTCGAATCGGTCTAAAACTGTAAACGTAGGTACTATTATATCTATAGCATCATTTGAATGATATAGTTTCAAATTGATACTAAATGTGTAGTTGGAGGCACTTTTATTTCATAGAGCGGCCGTCTTGATTGCCTGTTCTTTGAGACGTAAAGTATGTTGAATATATATTACGATCAATAGCCACTTCGTGTCACTGTCTACAACCAAATTCCTGTGCTCTTTTTTCCTTGGCCGTCCCTAAATCGCCTTTGCTTTTTCTCCCTCCTTATCACTCCCTGCTTCCCCTCCAGCTGGTTGTGTGCAATCAGTACGTTTCTTGGCACCTGTAGATGCCAACCAGGTACAAGAGGGGAAGTGAAGAGGTAGTTCTGAAAGAAGAGGAAGAGAGAGGTGAGAAACATCCTCTCGTTTCTAAGGTGAAGGGAGCAGAAAAGTCAGTTGACCTACAGTTGACCAATCTTTACGCCGGCGCTGACTTGTTCCTAGACGGACATTTTTAACTGTTGTCATAAAAAACTTACAAGCTTATAAAATCGTGGTTAATTTGCAAATTGTATGATCAAGTCATGGACAAGCGGGGTTCTACTGTAATCACATATGCACATTGCAGTACACATACTATGAAACGTGATAATGTAGAGGACTACGAAGCTGAAAAAAATTTTTGAGATTAAATAGAACACTATAAATGCCAAAGAGAAGCAAAAAATAATAAAAAAAAGTCTACGAATGGTTCCAGAAAAGTGAATTCATGCATATCTGTGCCGCTCTGCTTCTTAAAGCATGAGCAATAGCAAGCTCGGAGGGTCGTACTTAATTATGGCTTCATACGTAGCTGGTAAAAACATGTGAAGCAGGTAAATTGATGCAGCCCTCAACACTTTTGCTCCAGGGCACAGTGTAGTGCATATTGGTGTGAATTCTCTTTTCTATAAGAGTTCATAGTACAAAGTTCCAAGAGTTATAAATCTCCAATACATAAAATAATGAAACCTACTATCATTTAGTACAGCGTAATGCAGATAAATGGCAAATTTGACTCAAATAAGCTTTGCTGTGATACATTATAGTAGATTACCTTTTTGTAACTTACACACAAACACAAGATACAAAAATAACCCTTTCTAGCCATGTGCCTTTCCAAAAAGACTATTCTAATGTTACACTAGGCTTTTTTCTATTCCTTACTAACAGTAGATGTCTTAATTTACCAGAACGATGGAAAATAATCATCTACAATTCAAGTAGACGATAATTACAGAGGAGAGTGCTGTACCTTTGGACAAAATTCATTTACTAATATTTTACTCAAGTACAGCATACTCAAAAAATTCCATAATTATACAGTCAAAGTGTCAGAGATTCTTCAATATTTTCTATTAAACAGAAATAAGTTTACAAGTTTGCTTTTTTTATAAAATAATATTTTATGACATTAGGTAATTTGTCCAAAGGTACAACAGGACATGGTCATTATAATTGAAAATATTATACATATAGGCCTAAAGTAGGCCTAGGCTACACAGAAACTATAACTACACAATACAAAAGTTAAAAACAGTTTACAACCTAAATATTTTAAAGAGTTGCAGACCGTGGGAAAATCACTTCACGTCATATGTAGTGAAGTCGACACAGAAAGACAACTTTAGACACTTGTCGCTGAGCCCCCGACACAAATTGAACATTTGAATGTCATCTGCATTTGTGTCATAAGTTTCTTCACTTTCACAAACAAATTTGTTAGTTAATGTTTGGTATGTGTTTAAGATATTTAAGTTAGGTAAGTTAACTGTTTCGGGCTATTTAATAATTATGTATTAATATTCTATCTTTTGGATGATTCTCTCGTAAGTTTCTCATGAATTCAGTTCAGGATTTGTGCTTTCAAAGCTTCACTCTTTAGCCGGTAAGAAAACTTCCAGGCCCCCGTGTCCATCAATTTTTCTTATTACACAATGTGCCCTGCGGCGTTCACAAATTCCTTTGTCTTGGCAACCTGTTCGGGTGATCACGCTGTTGCTCTGTGATATTACATTAGAAAATTATGAATGCCCGTGTGATATTCTGTCCCTTTTTGCTGTCCTGTCTGATGCTATCGTCTCTTTTGGACAGCCCATCCCATCTGGTGGTGATTCCAGTACTAAACGTTTGTCTTCTTTTGCTACGCGTTTCGTGTTCCAACTAGCGTTTTTCAGCACACTAGGGTTCCAGGCTTGCTGCCGAAATGGCGCGTTTGCAGCATGCGGTAGCCAGAATGGTGTTTTCAGGGACTTGAGTCCCGTTGGTGTATCTTACACATATTACCATCATGTAGTGGAACCAGAATGTAGTTTTTTTGTGGTATTGTGATTTTAATTAATTTAATTTCTCTCTTTTGGTGTTTCCTCATTCTTTTTGAACATGTTTAGGATATTTTGGTCTGCCCTATTTGGTGAGTACCTTTTCAATTTCTCTTGTTTCGTAACGTGCACCAGTAAACTTTCACTCACTTTTTCGTTCCATTATTTTATTATGTTGTAGTGAGGGTGCGCGTGATTATCTGAGTGCACGAGTTTGCCTGATTTGTACGAGCTCTGTGCGTTTCTCGAACTCTTTTGATTTGTACAAGTTTTCTTCACTTTCTCAAGCATCTAATTTTCTCCTTTGAGTTCTTTGAGCTTAACCGGCCGCTTAAGCTTTTTAGCTCCAGACAAGCTGTTTTGCTGAACATAGTTTGGTTCTACCTATTACCTGGCCTCTTTGGAAGCTATGAACATATATTTCTATAACTTTTGAGCATAATTAACTTGCTGATACTGTAGACACAATGACAGTAAAATTTCATCGTAGTTATTCAATTTTACATAATTTATATTTATTAATTTTGTTTGGAGTTATCGTTTGTAGTACTGTAATACAAATTTTATTTTAATATGTACGGATGCATCCAGGTATTTTTAAGGGATATTTTTCACCTTTGATGTGTGACGTCCCAGCTGTCTGGGAGAACACTACATCGCAGGTTTTGTTGGATGCTAGGCCAGGCGCACTCTATTCTGGCTGTATCCTTGAGTTTTAATCATTGTGAGGGCACTAATTTGGGTTCTGGCAACAAAATTTTACGTTTCAGATTGTGGGTGATTGGTGGGATACTTGGGTGATGTGTCTCTTACTGTGCAAGGTCAGGCTGTAGGCTGAACAGTAGTGTGTATGGGTGCTGCATGTATATGAGTTGTCTGACTGCAGGCGTTGGTTCGTGCCGATGGGGGCAGAGCAACATAGTCAAGTTGTGGATTGGCTACGGGGATTGGCAATGGTTTGTCTTTCTGGCTGAGGTACTCGAGGTGCCATGGATGTACCTCTTTTCTCTGAGACAAGTCGGAGCCCCAAACAGTTCCTTCGGGATTACAGGTGTGATAAGTACCAGAAGATGGTGCAAGGTATGTGCCTGTTCTCGTGGTACAAGCTTGTCAATGAAGGCTACAAGGGAGGATGTCAGCTCGTGCAAATGCCCGGAGGCAATGAGCATTTGTTTCACCTTCTCCCTAATACCACTTTGTTTAGAAAAGGGCATCTAAAAACACACAAGACACGCTCACGTCCGTGAGGCAAAAAACGTGTTTCCTAATGTACTGTGTATGCCTTCTCCGAGTCTTCCCAATCCAGGGAGCGTAATGTGTGTTGGCGCCATTGAGTAGAGTTCCTGGTTCACCTGTGTTTCTCTTAAGAGGATGTCAACTAGGATAGGTGCAATGTCTACAGGAATTTGGTAGTCATGAATCAGGCTAAACCCAATGTTAATTCCATGTAACGGAAATAAACACATTGTGTCACACTACCTCCGACATATACATGGGCTTAGTGGGAAGCTATGCCTATGCAAATCGCGTAAAGGTGACCTTTTTTAAACTACAAGGGAGTGGGTAGACTAGTGCTGAAAATAACTGTAACTAGTCTAACTCTCTATTCCGTAGTAGCGCGGAGGGGGCCGCAGTGTGTAAGTGTGTAGACAACTTGGCATTAGGTCTCTTCGGTATGAAGCGTGGATTACTAAGCAGAGTGTTAGAGGAGAACAAGTTTTAGGAGTCCCTTCGATACTGAAATTGCGGTGAAGAGGGGAAGGTATAGCATAGGAGCTTGGCTGAGCAAGTTGGTGGTTCCTCTGCAGCGAGAGCGTTGGAAGACTGAAGACTGATGCCGAGTCGAATTCTGACTCCGTACTTATACTCTGCCAGGCAGCCGCCTCATAATTCATTAGTTGGCGTCGCTCAGGCGAGGGGTTGCCGCTGAGTGGGGGGATGGCGCAAGAATAGCCTCTCTGGCATGGTGTCACTGACCGGCTGGGAGAAGGAAGACAAACGACAAATGGTAACTAATGTTGTCATCTAGCAGTGGTTAGTAGTACTCATTGCCTTGAGGTGCATAGCTTCAGTGAGTGATTGAACGGATCAAGTTCAAAGTCATGTGGCGGTCAACAATGACAAAACTCCAATGTATGCTGTGCTGATAAACTGAAGATGTTTAATTACCATTGTTGCCAACACATCATGCATCAATTCACCCCTTCTCTACTGCAATGAAAGCTCATCCTTGAGGGGAGTTGGAAAGAAATTCCCCTGGAAATGATTTGGGTAAGTCCTTGTAAGAGCAATTGGTCTTCCTCTCGGTTAGGGTTCATCTTAGAGGAATGGCTTGGGTCAAGAAAGAAATTCCTTTGAGTAAATGCAGTGCTCTCCTCTCAACAGTACATTTTTTCTCTCCCAGTGTTTCTTCTGTAGCGATTGCTACTCTGTGCACTCTGCTCTACGCTCAGCATAACCCCGCTGATCTTGACTCTGTAGTGCGAAGAAACAGCTGGGCTGAAGAAGGCCGGGCGGCGCAGGTGTGGAGACACTCTTTTATGATGTTGTTTCTTAGCAGTCTGCAGCAGACGTCTCCTCTCTGTCTTGCAAGTGAATCGTAGCGCTCTGTCTCTGTTCTTGCTCAAGGGGATAGGATTGCAGATGTGCCGGGCTGCAGCGTTTTGTCGGCTTATTTTTGTCAGCTTTTTGTGTGATTTGATTTCAAATTTGGTGGTAGGTCGTGACGTGGTAAGGGAACTGAATGGTATGCCGTGGACCTCTTTCATTAAAACGTGCAGTCCTACAGATTATGCTTTATCTCGTGTGTGCTTATAATATTTTCATTTATCACAGCTGAGCTGCGGAAAATGTGCGAATGAGCAAACTACATAGCGGGCTGCACGCAGAATATCAACAACCCTTGGGGAATCATTAAATATGATTGTTTAAGTCATTTAAGTATTAAATAAATAATCAAAATTGTTGCAAAATACTGCACTTGTTCGATTGTATCAGCTGTGCTCTGCTCTGACCGCTTGTGCAGGATGTTAGGCTTGACTTCTACCCTAGCCACCTACATGTCGCACAGCATGCTAAAATAACTTGTGTAATTGAAAACAAGCTAAGGGGATTAGCCAACTGAGTGCTTCCCAGCCTGAGTCAGCGGGTTGGTAAGAGTTTGCAATGAGTCTAGATGCAGAGATGTTAACTATTCAATTTGACGTTTGACACCACTACATCAACATAGTGAGAAATAGTACAGAGTCAAGCATTACAACACACTTTCAAAAGTAATATTTACAATTGATTTTTCTTTTCACAACCTTTTTAGTTTTTTTTTACAAAGTGTCTTTAGGTTGCTGGCTAAAAATTATTCTATATAAATTAACGTATAGTCTTTAATAAGCGTGATTACATTTACATACTCATTTGCATACTTCTTAAAATTGCTTTTACACAATTCAGAATATTTCATCGTAAAATTATTACTTTTAACAATGCCTCATATGGAGCAATATTGATTCTACACATTATAAAATGTTTATATGTGACTTGCATTAATTCTTTAAAAGTTACTTTAAATATTCTTTATAGAGCAAAGTTTGAACTCGATGCTATACAATGCAATATTTTCATTTGGCTGTATGACTCGATATAAACCAAAGTATCTTGTAACTTTTTAATTCTTTAAACTGACAACATACGGAATTTGTTTTATTTCTGTTTCTGTCCATATTCACCACAATATGTACACTGGCATCTTGACAATATCACTGACCTGGCGTCTCCTTATTACTGTTTGTGTTACGTGGCACAATTTAACTGTTCAAGTGTCCACGCATTATTTACAATTCCAGTATGGCAATTTTCACGAGCCCGCCCCCCCCCCCCCCTTTTTTTTTTCACAGTTACGTAATTAAGAGTGCAGGAGCAGCAAGCATAGCTGCAAATAAAGGCAAGTGTCTCATTACTTTCCTGATAGGAAAAATAACACTAAAAGGTGTTCAGGAAATGTGTGAAATTACATAACTGCACAGTAGTTGATGTACAAGGGGGTACGGTCAACAATGGGATAGCGTCTGGTGGCTATTTAAGTTCATTGGAACCTAGCACAACACTCATTTTTGCACGTGTTTGACTTTTGGGTGGTCGTACCTGCTTCTTTGGAGGTGCGTAGGTTGGGTTTGGCCAGGTAAAGCGGGCTGGAGGCTGCCATAGAGTCTCTTTGTAGTGGCCCACGACTAAATGAGCCTGGCAGGCACGAGGTGGCTGTATCCGTCATGGAAGGCTGTCAATCTTTTCTGTGGTCTGCATCTCTGCCGGGGGTAGTGTAGGCTGCGCAGCCTACCCCGGTGGTTCTGTTCTTCCCAGTTTCAGGTGTGGGTGAAGCCGTTTTCAGGGGGAGTCTGGTGGTTGCCTGATCTCCCCCTCTGTCTCTTGGTCTACTACAACTGGGGCTGGATCAGCGTCGTTGATGGGCACTATCATATGTTTATCTTTGACAGATGGCGGTGCTGTTGGTGATTCCACCTCCCAACATACCAGTATCGGAACATGGATCAGGCGCTAGGCCTTGGGTTCAACGACGACTTCGCTGAGGTTCTCCTTCTGTCTGCATGCCCACGTGCTCTCTTGGCAGGGCACCAGGGCGGCTGCAGTCTTGATCGGTGTTGTCAGCTGGCTGAGTACCCTGACAGTGGTCTCCTCTCATCCAGGAAAAGGTGCAGTGGGCACTCGCAGGACTGCGTCTGCGATCTATGTCTCGGCACAGGCATCCTCCTGAGCGTACAGGATGCCTCGAGGACTAGGCACGGCATTGAGCAACACTGATCACCTGTGAAAATTGTGATGCAGAACATTAGCATTACCCGGTATTACCTCTCCTTTGCAGGGATTGGCCAGGTGAGTGGCAGTCACAACGGCGAGCGTTGGTTCGTGCCTATGGGGGCAGAGCAACAAAGTCAAGTTGTGGATAGGCTACTGGGACTTTCAGTGGCTGGTCTTTCTGGCTGATGTAATCGAGGAGCCACCCACAGATGTACCTCTTCGCTGAGATAAGTTGGTGCCTCAAACAGTTCCTTCGGGATTACAGGTGTGACAGGTACCAGGAGATGGTGCAAGGCATGTGCCTGTTCTTGTGGTGCAAGCTTGTCAATGAAGGTGACAAGTGAGGATGTCAGCTCTTGCAAATACCCGAAGGCAATGAGCATTTGTTTCACCTCCCTAATACCACTTAGTTTGGAAAAGGGCATCGGGAAACACACAAGACAAGCTCACGTCCATATGGCAAAAAGCAGGGCACGTGTTTCCTAACATAATTTGTATACCTTTGCTGAGTCTTCCCAATCTAGGGAATGTCCCCTCCGGCACTGAAAGTGCAGTGGAGAGAACGAGCACCAAACTGACAAGCTGGTCTGAAGGCAAAGTACCTGTGAGGGGGCTTTATTGTTCTGCCTGCTTTGTTATGCAGAAAGGTTGGCCATAAGTGTTTGTAGGTTTAAGTAATGTGTGTTGGCTCGACTGAGTAGAGTTCCCGGTTCAGCTGTGTTTCGCTTAAGAGGGAGGTCAACTGAGATAGGTGCAATGTCTACAGGAACATGGTCCTCATGAATCAGACTAAACACAATGTTCATTTCATGTAACGGAAATAAACACATGGTGTCACATTACCTCCTAAGTATACAAGAGCTTAGGGGGAAGCTATGCCTACGCAAATCAGGTAGAGGTGACCGATTTCAAGCTACAAGGGATGGGGTAGACTAGTGCTGTGAAAACAACTGTAACCGGACTAACTCCCTATTCTGTTGTTCCGCGGAGGGGGCCGCAGTGTCTAAGTGTATAGAAGACTTGGCATTAGATCTCTTTGGCACGGAGCTTCGGTTACTAATCAATGTGTTATGGAGAACAAGAATTAGGTGTCCCTTCTGCACTGAAAGTGCAGTGTAGAGGGAAAGGTAGAGCATAGAAGCTTGGCTGAGCACTTTGGTCAGTTCCTCTGCTTCTAACGCGGTGAGGCTTAAGGTGCAAACTGGTCAGTTCCGGCAGCGAGTGCGGTGGAAGACTGAAGACTGGTACTGAGTCTAATTCTGACTCAGTATTTTTACTCTGCCAGGTGGCTGCCTCGTCGTTCATTGGCTGCAGTCTCTTGGGCGAGTGGTTGCCGCTGTGAGGGGGGTGGTGAAAGCATAGCCTCTCTGGCATGACACCGGTCGGCTGGGAGAATGGATGACAAACAATGAAACATACTAGTGATGCCATCTAGCGGTGGTTAGTAGTACTCGCTGCCTTGATGTAGATAGCTTCGGTGGGCTGGTTAACAATACAAGTTGCTGGCTAGAATGTCCATTCTTGCTGTGGCAAATAGTACATGTTCAAATTCATGTGGCAGTCAACAATGACAAAACTCTGTAGAAATCAGATACATTGCATGCTATGCTGATGAGCTGGTCGTTTGATTACCATTGTTGCCAGTGCATCATGCATCACTTTTTATTTTAATTTAATTAATTTACTTTGTTAATGTAAATTATTTCGAGGTTGTTACTGGATTAGTTATGTTGTTATCCAGATTGATAATGATTTATTTCCATTTTGATATTTCAAATAAATCTTTGAACGTCAATGATTAACGTAAAAGTAAGAACTCTATAACTGAATATTTTTGTTGGTTTCTCGTTTCTGTTTTGACAATGAGTCAAAAAAGTGTACGTGATTCTTCTTATAGTTTCATGTCATCACATATTTCTACTAATTGAAATTGTTTCATTTCTCTTTGTGCCTAGAGTTATGGGTATATTTTCAATAAATCAGGAAAAAAGAATTTAAGTGTCACACCATCACAAATAAAGTTTTATTATTTACTTAATTGTAAGTGATTTGATCTCTAGACCCATTTATTGTGTCATACAACTAAGTTTAGGGTATATACTTTAAATTAATTTTTCTCTCTTTTTGTGACATGTATGGCCACCCAGTTTGTTTGATTATTTGTTATATTCGCCACTTCTTTGGGTTCTTTTTGCTGTTTGGTCCTTTGGTTTTTGTTTAAGGTTTTGAAACTTTGTTTTAGGTGCATTTCTTGTGGTTTCATTATGTTTTGTGGTTACCAAGGTCTGACGGTACATGTTGGCATACTTAGCTTGAGAATTATTTTACACAATATTTAAACTGATATGAAAAGCATTACTTAACTTTTTCTTTGACTTACAATAATATAGTATTTAAAAGTTAGAATATAAATTTTCCCCGCAGTAAAATTAAATTATTAAAGGTTCCCAGCCATCTTGTGACCTCCCTATAGTGTCTGCTGTATTCCTGTTTGTGGAGGGATTTATGGTCAGGATCTGCAACCGTCGTCATCATCTCTGACGTGGAGGAACCTCCTCGAAGCTGTAGTAAATTCTCTTAAAATAATAATAAAGCGTTCCATTGATGTAACATGATTACGTAGCTTACGTGGAAGAATGTGAAGTGTGGGGAGGGTGTGAGGATGGCAGCACGCTCAATTTTTCACTAGCAGCTGACCAGGCTGCAGACTTCATGCGAACAGCACTGTCAAATGCAGACAACCGGGTACAGTACACCAGGATGACTTACAGTTTTCAATATGTAACTGGTGCCGATACGTGCCAAGACCGATGTGATGCAGGCATGTAACTCCATTACAAACATGACTGAATGATTATTTAAACAGAGTGTATATGATAAAAGCAGTAAAGTGCTGCTTTCTAGCTAGAACTTCTTTCAACAATGACATGCACGCAGTCTATTTCCATTACAGATACATAAATTGCATGGTTTCATTTATAAAAATGACCACTGGCTCACTCTAGAAATGAAACTTAGACTCACAATATAGACACCAAATGTTTCTTTACTCAAGATTTGTCGTGCCATCTACAAAGTATCGAAGTAAACAAGGAATAGGATATAAATCTTGGGCAAAACAATTGAGATGCATAAATGAGAGCTTGCTGCCATAGTGTACTTGGGTAGAAGGCATCATTTGCACACAAGTCATAGCCTATGCCTGATATAACTTTTGTGAAACAGCGAAAATGGTTTACTCTTGTGGTCTCTTAAAGAAACCTTGTTTGAATTTTGTAAGCCTTGTGTGCCGGATGTTTAAGTGGCCATAAACAGCATGGCAAAAGAAATCTAAATGTGTGAGCTGAATTTTCTTAAAATATGCCTTTCATCTTGTGCTCTGTACTTTTCATCTGTGGAACAAAAATTGTAACAATTCGAAAGTGTGTGTGTGTTGCAAAATAGGTAACTGGGATATTTTACAAAGTTTTTATTTAATTCTACTGCATAACACATATACAAAGCAACTGAAAATTTTTAGTAATATTTATTTTTTATTTTGTACCTGCTGACCCGTGCGACTTCGTTCGCATGAAATTTTGAACTTTTTTCATATTTTTGAAATTTAAATTTTGCTTTGCTTAGGTTTTATGAAGTTTCTAAAATAAAGTCCACCATCATTTCACTAAGGTTTTGTGTTTGGAATAGTAATATTTCTTCTTTCAGGTTTAATGGAGTTATTAAATTACACCCTGCCATCACTTTGCACATGTTTTATGGAGTTAAATCAAGTAGATACCTAGCCACTGGGCCACTGAGGCCCCACTTTATATAGTTCTATCCACTAAACCACTGTTGCCCCACTTGGAATCGCTCTATCCACTGAGCCTCTAAGGCCCCAATTGATATATTTCTATCCACTAAGACACAGCGACCCCACTTTTAATAGCTTTAGCCACTGGGCCACTGAGGCCCCACTTTATATAGTTATATCCACTAAGCTACTGTGGCCCCACTTGGACTCACTCTATCCACTGAGCCTCTAAGGCCCCACTTGAAATTGCTCTAACCACTGGGCCACTGCTGTCCCATTTTATATATATATATCTATCCACTGGGCCTCTGTGGCCCCACTTGATATAGTTCTATCCACTAAGCCAGTGCAACCCCACGTGGAATCGCTCTATTCACTGGGCCAATAAGGCCCCGCTTGGAATTGCTCTAGCCACTGGGCTACTGCGGCCCCACTTGGGATCGCTCTAGCCACTGTGGCCCCACCTGATGTAGTTATATCCACTAAGTCACTGCTGTCCAACTTGGAATAGCTGTAGCCACTGGGCCACTATGGCTCTTGGGAAGGAAAGGAGGACAGTCCATGACAAAAAGGAAAGGAGAAAAGACTGAATTTTTTTTAACGGTGCTTTTTTTCTGCAGTAATCCTAAGAAAAATTCAATCCAGTATCTATGTACATCCCTGATCACCACCATATTTTCAGAACCGTTTGAGATACCTCGATGAAACAAAGACTTAGTTAGTCCGGGTGTTATTATCTATAGACTGTGTAAATTTCATGTCAATACGTTCAGTAGTTTTTGAGTTAAATCCGGTCAGACAGACAGACAGACATACAGACATGAAAAAAATGATCATTAAATATGACTTAGTAATCAATTATTCTATATGAAAAAATAATTGAAAGTGGAAAATTTGAAAATCACACACACTCCTATTTTATTTATTTGTATAGATATATTTCAATTAACATTTGTGTACATTTATGATTTTACATAGTGAAATGTTGATAGTACTCATTTTCATGCAGCTAGGTAAATTAAAATCCGATGAAATGCTGTGATTTAATTATTTTTTCGTAAGGACATTTTCAGTGGTCCCTCATGGTGGTCTGTGCCAGATATTTCATCCTGGCTGAGGAAACTAAATACGTACTACAGTTAATTTTTTTATTGTAACATGAATTGGGCAGCCTATTGAAAATATTTCATCAAGCAGACATGTTTTAGTTTTGATAATCATTGTTTTAGGAGTGTTAGGCGTTACTACAGTACTTGCCATTTGTTATCAGCTCTATTTCCAAAGGAAATAAAGGCGTATGAGATCACTTTCCTGCCTCTGTGTGTGTCCTATCACCCCTCTCCCCCTTTTTTTCAATTTTTGAACGCATGTCCCGAATTTCACTAAACTCTGTACACATATAGTACTAAAAAAGGACACCTAACTTTTATAGTTTTTGACCATGCTGAGCTCTTACTTTCAAAATGGCCATTTTAAAATTTAGGCCATATCATATCTCTGAAACCATTCAACCGAGAAACCAAATTTTGTACGCTGATAACACATGGTGTGAGCATTGAATTCAGAGCTGAGTATTGTTATTGGTGCGTCATTTTGGAAGATAATGCTTTGTGATAAAATTAAGCTTTTGTTATATATATATATATATATATATATATATATATATATATATATATATATATATATATATATATATATATAACACTGCTCAACCAATTTTTGCCTAATTTACCACATATGTAATACTATGATAGTCCAGGTAAATGTAAGTAATTGAAATTTACAAGGCACTTATTTTCAAAATGACAGTCATATAAATATTTTAGGTTTATTGGGTATAACTGCCATATAGCTGAACCAATTTCAACCAAATTTTGTATGCTGTCACTGACAGTATCGATTACTAAAGGCTGTTCACGATAAAGTCAGCATTTTTTAAATCAACCGTAGAAAAATGTCATTGCCCCTGCGTGCATATATTTTAACTGGCTTAGTGACATGCACCCAGTTTAATTGGTAACGAAGAATGGAAAATAGTTCCATGTCTTAACGTCAAATTAAAAGTGTCACGTGATTATTTTTAATAACTTAAATTATTTCTTTAATTTTTATTTTATTTTAATGCATTGAAGTGTAAGAAAGAGCAGATTTGCAAAATATTTACGTTTGTAATAATTTCACAAATTCACTTGACTGACGCATGAATAAAGTGACGAGGCCCATGGTAATGTTAATTTTACATAGGGCGTAAGAATACACAGTATGCATGCAAGTAGATCTTAAGCAGGGCTTTCAAAAGTGTTCATTTTACCGTTAACAATCTATAGCATCATCTAAGGCAAACAACCACTACTTTCAGCTGCCATTTTGTAAGATAACGCTACATGAATTAATAAAGTTTTTGCATATTATCTCAGGAAACAATTGACAGATTCTTACCAAATTTGGGAAACAATTATACTGTGGTAGTTGATATGTACAAGTATGGTTCAAGTTTGTTACACTTATTTTCAAAATAGCAGCCATCTAACTATTTTACCATAGTATGCTAGAAGTATATATAACAAACATCAAATGTGTATACATGGAGCCTTTTTTGTCCTCCCTTTTTATTAACTGACATCTTTTAGGTATTTCGGACACTTATTTTCAAAATGGCGGCCTAATAGCTATTTTATTTTTGCTTGTTACTTCATCAAAATCATGTAATTAATTCCAATGGAACTTTCTATGCTGGCTGTGTATATACAAAATCTCTTTTGTCCACCATTTTGTAAAATAGTATTATGTGGAAAATTTAAATAACATAATATCTCCAAAAAAAAAAACGGATTTCTACCAATTTTGGCAAACAAGTAGCACTGTGGCAGACTATGTAAACTGATAAACTTTGAGTGTCAGACACACATATTTTCAAAATGACTGCCATATAAATATTTTAGTTCAATATTTTTTATTTAAAAAAACTACAAAATAATTTTTAACTTAAACTTATATGCCAGTATTAGTTATATTAATCAAAATTTTATATGCAAATCATCATTTCTCTTTCATTTTGGAAGATAGCCCCATGTGAAATAATACAGTTTTTATGCCTTATCTCAGGAAACAATCAACAGATTTCTTTCGAATTCGGCGAAGAAGTTGTACTGTTGTAGGCCATATCAATTTATAAGTTTTTGAGTGTGTAAGTCTTGTTATTTTCTGAATGGCACGTATACAAACATTTTTGCTTAGAGTGCTATATCTACGAAACAATGTAATATATTAAAATTTAACTTTGTATATTCTATCCATGACAATCATGGAATGTTCTAATACACAAACTTTTGTTCCTCTATTTAATAATATTTTCTGTGATCATTGAAGGTTTTATGCTGTATCTCGAGGATAAATCAACCGATTCATACAGAAATCTCATGCAAGTATTGTTATAGTAGGTAATGTAAATTAACATGTATTATGTGCTGTAAGAATGTTTTAATGGCATTTATATAAATTGTTTTGATTAATTTATTATATCTATTAAAAGTTTCAACAGAATTCAACCAAATTGTGTATGCAAACAGTATTAATTAGAAGCATCATTTATGCTTACAGAGGTCCTCTTTTGCATGTTTTTTTGCAAATTGTCAGGTGAGTAAAATAAACATTCTGCCTTATTTCCAGAATAATTTAACAAATTTCCACAAAATTTTCCACACCTACAGGTGGTCATGTAAAGTTACATGATTTAAATGGTTTCAGACAATGATTTTCAAAATGGTGGCCTTATAAATGTTTAGGAATATTTGGCATATCTACTTAACAATTTTGACCAAATTCAGTCAAATCTTTTTAGGCTGACAGTATCTATTAGATGCATGTGTATAAAGAAAATTTTAAGGCTGTTTTGTAAGATAGCACTTATTAAGAAAATTAGGTATTTACCTATGCCTTATCTTGCATACCAATCAACCAATTTCCACCAATTTTTTCACACATGTAGCATTACAGTAAGCCATGTGTTCTTAGTGGCTCAGACACTTATTTTCAAAATGATGGCATTGTAAATATTTCAGGATAGTGAACCCTGTCATTTAAAACATAAGACTGATTACATCTGAATTTGATATACCGAATCCTACCTCCGTGATGCAGTTGATTGAAAGTTAGCTTAATTTGATGAGTTTTTCTGAATTCAAATCGAGCGTAAGTCATTCGTGTATTTTAATTGTCTGGTACGGTTTCCCTTGTTTCTGGTGTCACCTCTAATGATATTACTGTCGACGAGACGTCAATGCTTACCTACCATCTCAAATTTTATGAATTCCACTAAAATTAATTTGCAATCATGTAGAGGAAAGTAGGCTCATTAGTTATCAGTATCTTCTTGTTTATTATTGATGATGTCTGAAATGGCAATTTATGCTCTGATATAACAATAAATTGGTTATTCCACTTAACCATATTTGCAAGTCCAAATACGTAACTGTTACTGCATACCACATTCTGCATATTGTGACTTATTTATTGCAAAGCCTGCATACATAATCCAGTATTTAAATAAAGTTGCTCTTGAGTTAGGAAGAATGTGTCACTTGTTTCTCGCTCCTAATTCAAGTATTCCTTTTTGATTTCATTTCATCCCACACATAATTTTTCTTCTGCTAATAACATGTTTTGTCTGTAGAATTTGCCTGCCATTAAATATTATGAAGATACTGTTAAGTTACAAAATTAAAAATTCCACTCATTTGTTTGTGTGCTCTACAGTACACAACCATTACATACAAAGTTCTTTCCTTTGTTAATCATAATTCAAAGCTTGAGAAGTGTTCAGCTAATGACTAGCAGAGAAATGTTAAGTTATACATCTTGTCCTTTTCCGTTATGTCTATAAGGCATAAACTGCAACAGCTCCAGCATGTTTAGCGATGCATGTTAAATATAACTAGGGTGCAGTCTTATACATAGGGAGTAGCCAGAATGAAATTATTCATGGACCCCACTGCCCTGTATGTTTCAGATGCCGAAGACAGCAGTAGTGATTCTGGGGGCAGCATTCCTGATAGCTCGGAAAATCTCACACAAAGTTCTGGCGAGGAAGACTACAATGATGAGAATCAGAATTCCAAATCTGGTTGGGCCGATGCCATGGCCAAAATTCTACGCACAAACAAACCAAGAAAGAAGAGATCAATTGTTTTGTCAAGAGCTAAAAAACTTAATGATGTCAGTAAAAAAGTAAAACTTGAAGCTGAGAATGAGCTTGAAATTGACGTAAAAGAAGAAAAGCCAGATTTGAAAAATTCAACTGAAGAAACTAAGGACATTGAAAAACTACAGAGAACTGTGAGTTTCAAATAAATTAATGTAGACTACCTTTTTATTACAAATTTAACTGTAACAGCTTCTAGAGAGAAGTAATATAGTAACTTAGTTCAAACTTTGTGTGTGTGTGTGTGTCTGTCTGTCTGTCTCTCTCCCCCCCCCCCCCTCCCCCTCCATAAAAACACCTGCTGAGACAACCTCAGGCTCCAGAAAACATCTGCAGTTTATGTCCGAAGGTAGGGACACCTGTGGAAGTATATAAATTTTTTAATATAAAAGATTTATTTAGGGAATAATACATTATAGAACATACTTGGAAAGTTCATGGCCTCCAAGCCTGCTTTTTGTCTTTAGCTCATATGGTACGTGAGTTCACAATTATTGTTAGTTCATTATATTTTGGGTAAGCAGCACTTCATTGTGTTCCTATGCTCTCCATAGGATGCACATTAATTGGGGGGGGGGGGGGGGGGGGGTTACCATCACTGCCACCTTGGGCTTGTTATGAACAACAACTAATTGGGATGCATTCAGAAACTGAAATTTGTTCAGACCATTATTTCATATTTTTTGTCTTCTTGTGTATTATCATTTTTTTTAGTCTTCGCCACTCGGTCTCATTGAATCTTCTGTTACTAAAATCGCCTCAGGTCAGGGTGGTGTATTTTTTCTAATGTGGATCTATTCTCATCGCTTACTGCACCTCCAAATTGTGTGATGATACATGGTGCCTGTGTTGGTAATGATCTAGCAGACCCTTCACATTGGTCCATCAAGCAAACCTAGAGGCTGAAGTCCCATATCTGTACACTTAGCACCACTAGGTGCCATTCCGGTTGGTAAGGTTGTCATGGCAGACTTTTCCCTGGCACCTGGACCCACCAGGATAATGTATTACTACTGTATAGAGGAGTCAGGTCTAATCAATCACAAGTTTCTTGAAATGGAACCAATTACAGTCAACTCGTGAAAATCTTTCAGGGTTCTCTGGGAAAGAGTTGTTATTTAAAAAAACCATTATTGGAATTTCGACATATTCTGACCCACTCCCAAACCCCTATATGCAAAAAATTAATATATTATAGTTTTACGTAGTCCATTTTTGCACTGCTTTAACTGCAAAATTATATTATATTTATTAAATACAGTCAAGTATTGCTCTTATGAGTCCTCATAGTTCCCATGAATTGACTCATATGATCTGCATGCTTGTAAGATCAAATTTTACTTATTTTTATTGACTTTGGCCACCCTAAAACTCAAAAATTGTTTCTGTATTCAATTGTTTATAAAGCGAAAATAACATGTGGTTTTAATGTAATATTCATTAATTTTAATGTTTTGACTCCATCCAAGGGAAAGAGAGAAATTATACCCTTGACAAGACAAAGGTCGTGCCCTTGTTGCCAAAATAAAAGCCTAAACACAGCATGCTGTGCAACTTTTAGTGAGTGCGAAGTCCATTTTCACAGGCTTCTTGCAGGGAAATCAGAGTATTTATTATTTAAATGTAAACTTATTATAGGTCCATTACCAGGTCATCCGTGGGCTTTGTAGTTTTGTACAAATGTGACAAAAGGGTGGTAAAGGGTACATATCCTAATTCAGTTACAACTAGTGTGGCTCCCTTTGCTGTCTCACTTAAAGAGCTGTGTGTAACAGAAACGAAGCAATCTTGCCAGTGAGGCATGTAAGGATAAGGGGACTGGCTTGCCTCCCTCCGGCGGTAGAGCTGCATTCAGACCCTCCTGATTGATGCAGCTGTTCTGGTGCCTCAGCTTTTTTTTATTCCGGGCAGTGTAATGCAGTGAATACTGCAAGCTATAAGGATATATTTATTATTCCTAACTTTAAAAAAGCTGCAGGTTATAGCCAAAGTTGCAGATACTTATAGAAAAATAAACAATTTCAGTGCCAAAAATTAGTGAAAAACCTTTATGTCTGCTATGGGCAGTGACATTGAATAGAGATAAAATAACGAAGACATTCAAGGAGATGCAGGTGACTATACTGGACAGAGAGAACATGTATCATAGACACACTTGAAAAGTTCATGGGCTTTATTTTTTACTTTATTGATTCCCAAGCCTGCAGCAAGTTCTGACAACTGGAGCTATGTCAGTTGGTAAACAGTGTGGCCCTTAATGATGAAAAATAGTCTTTGAAGGAATCATTGTTAGCAAAGACCTAATGTGCGGCTACCAGAAATAAGATAGCAAAATTAAGTTTACCAATGTATTAGCCTGTTGCTGTAACTTATGATAAAGATTACAAACTAAATATGCTATATTGATTGTCTGTTCCCGAGATGATGGAGTAAGATGGAGATTCACTGTGATGCTGCCAATACAGTGAGGGTTCTGTACCATTTAAACCAGTGTTGAACAAACATTGAATGAAGATACCTACCCGTACTCTTCCTCTGCAACATCTCATGTGTCTCCTACAGTGGAACTGCCAGGGATATTTTAACAGTCATGATGAACTTAAACAGTTTGTTGCTTCCCTCACTCATTTAGTTATTTGTCTTCATGAAAAACACACAGCCTCCCATTGGGAAAATAACAATACTGTTACAAGATGCCTAAGGGGCGTGTTTGAGTTTGTGATGGATGGAGGTCTAATAAAAATAAAAGATCTAAATTTGAATTATAATTTATTCACATAGCTATTATTTACAGCATAAAATTATATATCTCCACTGTTACTCTTTTTATTTCTCATTGAACACAACATGTAATGTCTACTTTTACTCTAATTAACATCCTTCTTAATGTCTTTGTTTGGTTATAGTCAGTTAACTGAAAATGAAAATTATATGACACCGAATGATAGACTCACTCTTTTACACTGTGCCTTACTGACATGTGGTGTTGGTGGTTCCAGTTTGGCAAGGAAAGTTGATATTTTTTTGTAAAGGATGGGAAGCTATTTGGCTTAGAGGTACCGTAGTATTATTTGCCCAAAAAAATGGTGCGCAGACATTCAATGAAATCAGAATATTTTTATATATATATATACATTTTGTATGAAGTAAAAGGCAAATATGCTCATTTTTAACAAATTCCTTTTTTTTTCACATGCGAGAATATTGCATGAAACTGTTAATAATATTGCTGCAACTTGCCCATGAATAAACCAGCTTGCATGCAGCCGCGCCATGCTATTGTTTATATACCTTAAGCCAGATGACAGCAGCCATACAGAACTGGCAACAGTGTAGCAGCTGATCAGCCAGCAACAGTGCAATATCACCACCACTTGTGCAGCTCATTCATCCAAGGGGATGTAGCTGTAAGATAAGAATCTGTCAACCATTGTTGACATGTGCTGAGAGAGAGAATAAAAGAGGGAGGGGGCGTGCTTTGGGTGTGAGAAAGGCAACAAGTTTTAATTTTAACAAAAGCAGAGCAACACAGATGTTTCCTTTAGACTGTGCCCTATCACCCTAGAAAACAACACTTATGGCCGTCAGCATTTATCTCTTGCCACTGTTGCACACTTTTCTCTTGAATGTTAAAGTAATGTTCATTAGCCCTGTTTCCATGCTCTTCTGCAAAGCGTATGACTCATAACTTGAACTGAGGAGTGTAGGACGTCACCATTCTTTACACCAAACTTACTCCTGACATACATCTGAAACGATTCCTCTCAAACTGCATGACTGGTGGCTCACTGAGTTTCTCAATTCTTCATTTAATTTAGGTATCTTTCACTCCTTCTCTTGAACCTCTCGGGGAAGGTTGAGGGAATTTGGCAACTCAAGTAAGCCTTGTCTACAGTGACAACTTGCCACCTGCTATAGAAGTCTGGTATGGATATTATGCAGGTTTAAAAAAAAAAAAAAAAAAAAGTTTAGTTTTTTGAAAACAATGGTGTGGACAGACATTATGTGATAGTGTACAAATATGGTATGTATTGGTATTTTCATATATTCTAAAGTACTGTTGCTGAAGGGATTTTGTGTAAATATTTGTATTGGCACTTACAATGTTTACAGAATATTTCAGACATATTATAGTCATCCAGTTTATTCTAGGCATGCCATATAAATTAATCATAAATATAATATTTTTTAAAGAAAATATATTAAAGATAAATTGATGATGCTACCATTTTCACTTTTCTTTCTAGTGTAGTGTACCTTTGTCTCAGTGCTTTGTGTTTTTGCAGTCATGCCTGAGTAAACACAGCACATATCGATATTCAGTTATTCAGGCACGTTTTGGAATAACACATTTTCAGCCATGTTATAAATCTCAGTAATTATAATAGAGAATAGGGGTTTTTCTAAAAACAAGATAAATTTTCATGGAAAATGGTATAAATCGACATTACTAATTACAGATAACACGAATTTACTGGGGGCGTCACAATATTCACATTACATACTACCAAATGCAATAGTGGGGAGGACTATGAAGATCAGGGAAATTTTGGGTAAAATACATTAACATGTATGTAAATTACATATTATTTGGGTTCATTAACCAGGTTCAATGCAAGAAGACCTAACCTAACTCAAACTAACATCATAATATATGATTACAGGGGGATAATGTACCAACATGAGACAGTGTGTTAGAAAAATAATAAGTATACTCGCGTCGGTTCATCTACCCCTGTGATTCGTCTATCATGAAGTTAAGTTAGATTTTGTTAGGTCTGCTGAATTTTACATGACTAGCGGCAAAAGTACGCAAGTCCTTGAATTACCATGCAGTACTACACAGTACAATTCTGTACAATATATACACTTACCATGCCAAAACTCCTAATGTATGTATTACATTACTCACACATGGAAGTGGCAGTCATAACTACTAGGTGATTAATTGCTGATAAAGCATGACACGTTAACATCTATTCAATTTGTCCAAACTCCACAGGCACTCACATTTCCGCACAATTATTATATTTTAACATTTCACATGGATGTAATGGCACACAAACACTTGTATTTTGATACAATAATGTGATTTGATGTGTCAAACAGAAGTAATTACAATGAAACATGCGTAACAGCACTCGTAAATCATAAATCTCCACAGTCAAATTCACACGGTACATTAAATATACTTACATTCCCAGCATACAACTGTGATGTAAACAAAAATTGATGCACATTTGTTTCCTGTCTCTGTGTATCATTGTCCAATATATGTATTGGTATGTATCATGGCGATACACGTAAACTGTTTATAAACACCACCTGTGACCCATCTTTTTGTATGCTATACTATACGTATATTTTTTCTACTACTGATATGTTACGTAGTACAATCCTCTCAAGATTATAGACAAGGTAAGCCTTCAGAAATTCAACAATTTCAATTTATATTCCAACACTGCTTAATTACAGTGTTTTATACCTGTATAACCTTAGTTTGTTGGCTTATATATACCCTGTGAATCACATTTTGAGAGTTACAGTTTGGTTTCCAAAGGTATTGTCGTATTTCACATGATTTCACGACCCGATAGAAATATATTGGTCATAACATTTTCGTGTTTTACCGCATAAAACACCTCTTTCTTCATAGCCCTCCTCACCATCACATTTCATAGTATATACTGCAAAATACAGGAAGCCCCAATAAGTTCCATACAAGTGTGATTAGTAATGTTCATATATAACTTTTGCAGGTATTATTTTCGTGATTTTCAGGAAAGCCCCTTATCTATATAATTACCGTTTTAATATGTATGAATGTAAAGTGTTTTGTAAACATTGTAAACTAATTCTTGTCACTTGCAGCATGCACTAATATATAGGGTGGGCAAATGTGACTTTTTCTCTCACGAAATGAAAATGAAAAATGTATTATAAACTTTTGTGAAACTGAAATGAAAATGAAAAATACTGTCATTTAAGCTCAGCCTTAATGAAAGATTAATGGATTTCATAACATTTTTGTAAGTTCCTATAACAAATTTGTTGCAAAATCATACCCAAAAAATATAGGATATGGAGTACTACAGAGCATCTTGACTACATTAAAATTTAATTTTTATGTTTTTATTTTCAATTATAAAATAATGAAAATAAACCAAATGATTTACTTACAGGCAAAATATTTTTTC
This sequence comes from Dryococelus australis, assembly GCA_029891345.1. Classification (NCBI taxonomy): domain Eukaryota; kingdom Metazoa; phylum Arthropoda; class Insecta; order Phasmatodea; family Phasmatidae; genus Dryococelus; species Dryococelus australis. The sequence continues at coordinate 233,490,555 of CM056996.1, read as the reverse complement.
CTGGTGCACTAAATGAACAAACAACTGAAAATATATTGAAATGTAGAATTTTCATTTCGTTAAAACTGTCGGTAACCAAACTTCTTAACAAAGCATAGAGTTCACATTTTTCATTTTCGTTTTGGTATACTGAATATTTGCACAAACCTACTAATATATTGTAAGTAGTTAAATTGTAACATAAACATTGAATATTGTATACTGCAGTGTTGCTGCAGCATTAAATGAAAATTATTTGAAAATGTAATATTGGCCTATATCAGTTTTGTAGAGGCAGGTGATTGATAACTTGGACAGATAAAGAAAATAAATACTTTTTTTTATGAATATAAAGGGGAAAAAACATATTTCTCATTTTGTAATGAGGTTACATAGTCAAAAATTTTGTTTGTAAAGTCTTGTTTTATCAGTTATGTATTAGTTTTTCTTTAAGGCTGGGTAAGCCACACAAATCAGGGCTTAACAAGGCTGTAACTAACTTACTATGAATTCATTTCCTCCAGGTTCCAAAGTCATACTGGGCTTCAAAAGGCAGAGTGAAGCCAAACATACTGGACAAGGACAGGGAGAAAGTTCTTTCAAAAATTTCAACTAAGTAAGTCACACATTTCATAAAACAGACCATTATTATAGCAAAATAATGTGCTGAAGCCGACTATAAAATGGAGGCTGCAATCACTCAAATGTATGTATAGTGCATTTTGTTTACAGTAAAATAAAGAAAATTTCTGTGACAATTTTAAGAAGGTAGTTCAGTTAATTTTTTTTGGTGTATGCCTAGTGGAGAAGATATATTTAGAGTTATTTTATAGTCCTTCTATAGATTTCTAACCTTAATAAAAATATTAAATGATCTAAAATCAGGTTTTTTGTGGGAGATTTTACTATTTTACCTAAAAGATCATAAAAGGCAATAGAAGTTTGTGCAATGTAATATGGGCAAAATTATATATCGCTATTGGGTGGCTGTGGTGGGGTAGTAGTCAAGACTGCTCACCTCCCACCAAGACAACCGGTTCAATTCCCGGTAGGGTCACTCAAATTTTTGCTTGTGGGAAACATGGGCACATGTTGCAGTTGTCCAGCAATTTTCTCAGGGTACTCTTGTTTTCTCTGTCGCTGCTGTATCTTCACGTTTCACCTTTGCCAGGGGGGCCTGCAGTGGTGTAGTGTTCACACTACTCGCCTGCTACTTAAGGGAACCGGGTTCATTTTCTAGCCGGTTCGCTCCCGGATTTTCACGTGTGCGAATTGTGCTGGACAATGCTGCTGGTCAGTGGGTTTCCTCGGGATCTCCCATTTCCCCTGCCCTTGCATCCGAAGCGCTGCTCCACACTCACCTCATTTCACCCTCTTCGTCTCTCAAGACTCCAATGTTAAAAAAAACTGCCCAAATCTCTCCACGCTACTCCACTCTACCGGCAGTCAATATCTGTGTGTTGAGCACCAACTGAAACTCTCAGCTCATATCAATATTGCGTGGTCACTTATGAATCTCTTGTCATTCCCTATACCTAAAAAATAGTGTGTTTTTGAAGCTGTTGCAGTGTGCTTTTTTGTGAACTGTTGTTCCTAATAGCCTTTCTAAATTGAGACAGGGTTTAGTAAGCATGGTAGGCATAGTAAGGAAACTTGCATGCCTGCCTAAATCATTTCTAAGATGGCAGGTAGGGTTTGGTTTCAGATTTTCAACTGCAGTACCCACTGTTGTAATGTTATCGTTCAACACAACAAACTCGCTTCACTCTAATTATTTTTCAGTCACATATAAAGTTTACACGTTTTGACACTTATACTTAGATGACGCTGTTGTGTTTCTTTCCAGTTGGCTTTTTCCATCCCTTTTCTTAGTGAACAATGTTTGTTTTCATGATCTAACCCATTTTAGATTATGGGTAATTAATAAAACAAACTCTCAATTTTTTTATAATTTACAATTTCTGTAGGTTTCCATAACTCTTTTGTTAAAAAATAACCTGTTTGTGTTTTTTTCTTCTTCTTCTCCTTCTTCTTCTTCCAGTGTGTTGAAACCAATTTTACGTACTTTAAAATGATCAGTGTAAAACTTCATTTTGTATGTACCATCCAGAACATTTTACAACCAAACCAATTAAGACTTTATCATTTCACTAATATAACAGCTAATGCTTCTTTGTTATTTGGGTAGTGCCTGGTGTTGGAAAAATTTTAATGCCTTCTAGCACAGTAGATTAACCGGAGGATTTAAGCTTGGACATGGTGGGCTGTTTTGAGTCATTTATGGTGGTTCATAGTTGCAGCTTTCTGTTCCCAGCCCCCTATGCTGCACTGATACTATCCCCTATACCTGGGAGGAGTGTTAGGTGAAGCCCTGGAGAGAGTGAGATGGAGGGAATTCAACTTACCTTGATAGCTCATGGCCTCCTCCACCATCCCTTTTTAAACCCTCTGCCATAGTATTAATGGGCATAAACTAGCCTCAACTTGGCTTGAGCAGAGATCTGGTTACAGTCAGGTAAGCTTGTGCATCAAGAACTGTGCAAGATCCTGAAGAAGTGTATAAGATGGCAGCTGAGCTACACTGCCAGTTTGTCTAGCCAGTACTGCTGATGCACAGCAACTCAGTCTATTAAGTATCACATAGCTCTGCATTGTCTACAAAATATATACTGTAGGAATTTCAAATTGGCAGAAGATAAGTTCATTGTACTGCTTTGTGTCTGTAGTAGCCTTGGACACTGACATATTAGTGAAAAGACTGAAGAATATGAAGAAAATCTTTTTCAAGGAGCCACTCATTGGTGAGTGGACGAAACTTGTTATTTTTCCAAAGGAGCCTACAACTGTGATTCAATCTCCGTAGCCAGGACCTGTGAAGCCAGCTCGAAAGCCATCAGAAGAGTGCTTGATGAGGAACACTTTGAGGTAATGCTGCATAAATATATAGTTTTATGTCACATTTCTGAGTCTGTCGATTATGATGAAAGAGGAAGAAGTGTGCAGGATAATAAGAGATGCAAGCAAGCTGAGAGAACACAAGACCCTGGCACACAGACTAAACCCACTTTATACAGTGGTGTGAAAGTGGAGCTCAAAACTTCTGCATGCAGCAACTTGGATGCAATAGGGAAGAAATTTTATAATCTAAGTAGAGGAAATAAAGTCCTTTTTTTGGATATTAGAGATGGTGGCCATTTCCAGACATTATGAGAGTAAAGGTGTTCTTCTCCTTTGTGAGCACTTTTGATGCCCTAGTTACTTATTCCTTTCTGCCATTTTTTGTCCTTTAACCACCTTTTTAAATAAATATTGTCATGTAAGTAATAAACAGTGTGTATATTCCACTGCACTCGGAAGTTATTGTCTACAACTAAAATAAAATATATTTATTAACTATTATTCCAAATGAGAGGGCTTTCAAAAGTGCTCACTTTACCATGAATTACCTATATACGTACAAACTCCATATCATTGAAGTTGGTGCATAACAGTACCCTAGCCCATTTGAGTACTCTGGAGCAGGATACCACAGTGATTGCACCAAAGGACTGTCATAGTATATCCATGAATCCATTCGGAGGAGAAATCAGATAGGATGAACTTGGATCATGTTGGCCTTGGTCAAGATAGTGCGTGGGTACAGGTACTTCCTGCCAGTTTTTAATGGAGCTTACTATAGCCTGTTGTCCTCTGGCATTTGTACGAGTTGTATGTGTGGTGGTTGTGGTGGCAAAATATAATGATAACACTCGAAAAGATCTGTTTCTTACCCCCTTTTGTTTGGCATCTTGACTACTTCCTAGTACTTGTCACAATAAACATATGATTTTGTAGATTTTTGCCAAACATGATACTGGAAGAGGATCACCAATCATTAAATTGTATTAGGGGCTAAGCAAATGATGTTGAATCACAATTTCCATTGCATAATTTAAAGAACGGAATTCACCTTTACTTTTTATTTCAATATGGAACTCTTAAAATACACAAATCTTTTATTTTTCAGGTACATTGCACTTTTAAAAACTGACACGTTAAAGGAAACTCTGTGCGTCCCATAGGATCTCCAAAGACGAAGCTTCGCTAAAAAGAAATTAATACAAACAATTAAGTTTCTCCTTTTAACTACTTAATTATAAAACCAGCCACATTAATTTGAATACGAACACAGATAGTAAAATGAACTTGGCTGAAGACAGGAGAAATTAACCAATGAAGTTGATTGATTATGTAGAATGACTATTAAAATACCTGGATGGATCAATGCATACTGAAGGACCAAATCAAAGCCCAACCCTGCTAAAATTTGAAACTTGAAAACAGCTAAAAGATATTTTTTAAATTGGAAGTTAATACTGTTGGTTACAAAACACCAAAAAAATACTAAATTTTGTGGCTTACATACAAGATGGGTAAAAGGCAATCACACTAGGCAAATTAACGTGGACATATGCAGGCCCTTTCAAATCACCATCAGATTTCCAGGCTTTCACGTTAACTAATTCTCACATATAGCTTCAACCAAAACCAACTTTTGAGTTCAATATGGCTCCACAGCTACAAGTTACTCCAAACAGAATGTAAGCTAAAACACACCACTGCCAAACAAAATTTTAAATGCAAACTAGGAAACTCCTACCAGTACTAAGTTTAAATCACCTCAATTCTTATCTTTGCCAGTGAACCCACCTTGAACTGACAGTGCAGCTTAACTCCAATCAGCTAACATGCTGATGAATTTGACAGAGTCCCGTACGGACCTCGAGCAGACCTGCACCTGAAGGGTGCTTACAGATGCGAGAGCAGAAATGAAGTGGACAGCCCAGCACTGATGCTAGGGTCATCCACTCCACAAGTTACGTCACAACTAATGCAATTTAAGTAAAAGCACGCATGCGCGGAAGGTGGGAGTTACACAGAGGTTGGATGGAAAAGGGAGGGGGGAGGTTACCATAGCACTCAAAGCAAGAGAGTCACAATTCGTCGTTAAACAAAGCAGCGCTATCTATAAAGTTACTGACTTGCAGAGACAAGCTGCGCAATCCCCCCGCTAAATTCACTCTTCACCCCGGCTTTATTTTTTCAGTTCAGTGATCAACAACACACTACAGTAAAACACAGTTCTCAAAAAAGAAAACCAGAAAATTTTTTTTAGAAAGGCAGCAATCTTGAAAAATACGAAGAATTGCGTAGAAAAGTCAGCCCATGGTCAACTATTTCCACACCAGTGCACTCTCCCCATAGGCTCACCTCGGCTAGATATCAATTGTCTTCTCCCAGGAGAAAAGCGTCCAAGTTCAGCTGGGAGCCGAGTATTGCAGTTCTTCACTACGCCTGCACAATGCAACCAGCACAGCACGATGCAACCAGCCCAACAAGTAGTCAAGGGGGTTGCAGGCTACCAGGCACCACAGCACTAAGCAGCAAGGAACAGCGTCCTTCAACCAGTGCCACCTCAGCCACAACAAGTAGTCAAGGGGGTTGCAGGCTACCAGGCACCACAGCACTAAGCAGCAGGGAACAGCGTCCTTCAACCAGTGCCGCCTCAGCCACAACAAGTAGTCAAGGGGTTGCAGGCTACCAGGCACCACAGCACTAAACAGCAGGGAACAGCGTCCTTTAACCAGTGCCACCTCAGCCACAACAATAGTCAAGGGGGTTGCAGGCTACCAGGCACCACAGCACTAAGCAGCAGGGAACAGCGTCCTTCAACCAGTGCCACCTCAGCCACAACAAGTAGTCAAGGGGGTTGCAGGCTACCAGGCACCACAGCACTAAGCAGCAGGGAACAGCGTCTTTAACCAGTGCCACCTCAGCCACAACAAGTAGTCAAGGGGGTTGCAGGCTACCAGGCACCACAGCACTAAGCAGCAGGGAACAGCGCCTTCAACAGTGCCACCTCAGCCACAACAAGTAGTCAAGGGTTGCGGCTACAGGCACACAGCACTAGCGCAGGGAACAGCGTCCTTCAACCAGTGCCGCCCAGCCACAACAAGTAGTCAAGGGGGTTGCAGGCTACAGGCACCACAGCACTAAGCAGCAAGGAACAGCGTCCTTCAACCAGTGCCACCTCAGCCACAACAAGTAGTCAAGGGGGTTGCAGGCTACCAGGCACCACAGCACTAAGCAGCAGGGAACAGCGTCCTTCAACCAGTGCCACCTCAGCCACAACAAGTAGTCAAGGGGGTTGCAGGCTACCAGGCACCACAGCACTAAACAGCAGGAACAGCGTCCTTTAACCAGTGCCACCTCAGCCACAACAAGTAGTCAAGGGGGTTGCAGGCTACCAGGCACCACAGCACTAAGCAGCAGGGAACAGCGTCCTTCAACCAGTGCCACCTCAGCCACAACAAGTAGTCAAGGGGGTTGCAGGCTACCAGGCACCACAGCACTAAGCAGCAGGGAACAGCGTCCTTTAACCAGTGCCACCTCAGCCACAACAAGTAGTCAAGGGGGTTGCAGGCTACCAGGCACCACAGCACTAAGCAGCAGGGAACAGCGTCCTTCAACCAGTGCCACCTCAGCCACAACAAGTAGTCAAGGGGTTGCAGGCTACCAGGCACCACAGCACTAAGCAGCAGGGAACAGCGTCCTTCAACCAGTGCCACCTCAGCCACAACAAGTAGTCAAGGGGTTGCAGGCTACCAGGCACCACAGCACTAAACAGCAGGGAACAGCGTCCTTTAACCAGTGCCACCTCAGCCACAACAAGTAGTCAAGGGGGTTGCAGGCTACCAGGCACCACAGCACTAAGCAGCAGGGAACAGCGTCCTTCAACCAGTGCCGCCTCAGCCACAACAAGTAGTCAAGGGGGTTGCAGGCTACCAGGCACCACAGCACTAAGCAGCAGGAACAGCGTCCTTCAACCAGTGCCCCTCAGCCACAACAAGTAGTCAAGGGGGTTGCAGGCTACCAGGCACCACAGCACTAAGCAGCAGGGAACAGCGTCCTTCAACCAGTGCCACCTCAGCCACAACAAGTAGTCAAGGGGGTTGCAGGCTACCAGGCACTACAGCACTAACAGCAGGGAACAGCGTCCTTTAACCAGTGCCGCCTCAGCCACAACAAGTAGTCAAGGGGGTTGCAGGCTACCAGGCACCACAACACTAAGCAGCAGGGAACAGCGTCCTTCAACCAGTGCCGCCTCAGCCACAACAAGTAGTCAAGGGGGTTGCAGGCTACCAGGCACCACAGCACTAAGCAGCAGGGAACAGCGTCCTTCAACCAGTGCCGCCTCAGCCACAACAAGTAGTCAAGGGGGTTGCAGGCTACCAGGCACCACAGCACTAAGCAGCAGGGAACAGCGTCCTTCAACCAGTGCCGCCTCAGCCACAACAAGTAGTCAAGGGGGTTGCAGGCTACCAGGCACCACAGCACTAAGCAGCAGGGAACAGCATCCTTTAACCAGTGCCACCTCAGCCACAACAAGTAGTCAAGGGGGTTGCAGGCTACCAGGCACCACAGCACTAAGCAGCAGGGAACAGCGTCCTTCAACCAGTGCCGCCTCAGCCACAACAAGTAGTCAAGGGGGTTGCAGGCTACCAGGCACCACAGCACTAAGCAGCAGGGAACAGCGTCCTTCAACCAGTGCCGCCTCAGCCACAACATAAGGAACTAGCCTCTCTTCACCTCTCTGCCGAGCACCGGGGAATACAAACAAACAAAATTGGCACAATGAGAAGGGGAAGTTATCAAAACCAAAAGCCAAGGAAGGAGACGAAGGGAAAGGGTACACAAGTGTGTTACAATCAAATCAAAATACTAAACTAAACCCATCACTAAATTAAACAGAAGGCCTTGGAATATATTTCTTGAGGTGACTCACTTGAGCTTTATGAAACTGATGTGCATACTCCTCAAGACACATCATTACAGTATTATCATTTAGAAACTTAGAAATCTGAAAAGGACCTAAGAACTTTGGTATAAATTTGAACCCGATGTCTTTACCACTATTTGGCAATACAAAATTGTTGCATAACACTGAATCCCCAACAACGAAGGGAGGCAAAACTCTACCCAAATCTAAACGCGTAGCCATGTCCTTGCATCAAGGAGGTGCCACGCAACCCCGTCGAGAAGACGGCTTAATGTGGAAGAGTCCAGAGAGGAGGGGCGAGGAAGATTCCATGTTCAACAAGGGATGAGGTAACGGACAACCAAGAAAGGGAATAGATGGAAGTGAGCCGGTTGAATCATGGAGGGCAGAATTAAAACCAGCATTTATAAATTCCAGGTCGCAATCCCACTGAAACTCTGGTTGTGTGTATATGTACACACATACATACATATAAAACACCGAAATTACTGATTTTTATAAACGAAAAAGACCAATAAATAAAATCACATTTTCATCTTATCTTGATTATAAAGTATGGAAAGACACGCTTTCAAGTTTTTGTTAAAGCGTTCCACCTGGTTGCCCTTAGGAAAATATGGACTTGAGGCATTATCAGTAACCAACTCTGCAGGAGCGCCAAATATTTTCATATTTTATTCACAGACAATATTTTCACGGACTTTGAAAGATTTGTGTTAGTGATCCTTACAACTAAAAACGAACTGCTTACGAACATAACCTAGAAATTGGTAGAAATATATATTTCAGTGTTGGAATAATTTTACTTCAAATGAAATTGTTCTGAGTGTCACTAAGTGCAGATTCTGAATACTATTTTACACCTTCTACCATTACAACGAGCAGTTTCACTTTACATACTTTTATTGGACATTTACTTGAAATCGCAGAAACAGCCAATTAACAGTGCTAGCTTTACACATTGTTTCAATATGCATTTGTTATCAGGAAGCGTGGGTGTATGCCGTGACCAGCCATATTAACTAGATGCTCAGTAAGGAGGTCCCAAACCCTGGACTTTTCTGGGATTGCTGCAATGGGTCAGACTGGTTATTTATGTTTTAAATATGTGAGTTGTTCATTAGGAGTCCTCAGCATCTTTTGAGAAGCGATGCTAGGCTAGGGTACAAGTGAATATTGTACCACACGGACCCGAGGTTGCCGAGGCTGATTACTCCGAGTTCAGTCCAGGACTCGAACCATCAACTCCGAGGTAAAACTAGGCCAATGTGATCGTAAGCAATGAGATACCCAACCAGAGTTTCAGCGATGTTTGGTTTTGTTTAAGAAGAAATAGTTAATTCTAAATTGAACTGACTCAGTATTAATTTTGAAAGTGCAGCCATTCACAATCAAATGCAAAACACTGGCAAGATATGATTTCGTACTTTCTGCCTCAGTAATTACAAGTAAAATTACAAGAACTGACTTTATCCAGTCATGGTTTTGTCCAGTATTGCTGCAGAGAGTCTTGTTTGCTAAAAGTTCAACTTAAATTATTGTAATTTCTTCTGCGCATTCGTAAGATCTCTACATAGTCAGACTAAACTGAATTTCATACATACATACAAGGTGATAACTTATGAGGAAGTGGAACTCTGGTTTAAGAGTAAACAATGGTTGTTTTTAAATGATTAGAGTACTCTGTTTTTCATATTACTAGTGCTTGAGTGTGACAGGGGTTTAATTTATTTAGTTTTGTCTTGTAATATTATGTGTGTCGCCTAGTTTGAGTTTTTAAATAAATACTGCTAAAATATTGAATTTGAGTTGTGTGTCTAAAATTTGCTCAATCATGTCTTTGCATGCCAATGTTGAACCAAAAATCCAGGGAATGGTTATGTACATTTTTTCTGTGATTTAAAATATTGCTGGTGTGTTAAACACTCCTTAGTTTTATAATAAAGGGGTGGTGGCATATTGACGCCACTGTGACAGTCACTGTAACATGCAAGTACCCATGTTGACTTACCGCATACCCTACATAGTAAAATGGGGGTTGCCACCCTCTTCAAATAGTGAAAAAAGGGTCTTCATGCATCATTACATAAATTATGATCACGGCCTATGAATTACCATTGTAAGACGTAAAAAAATGTCCTCTTGGTAAGAAAACCTCAGACGAATGGTTTGCGAGAAAACAGACCTCCAAGATATTAGATGTACGACGACCCTTTTTTCACTGAGATGGCAACCCCCATTTTACTAGATAGGGTATGCAGTAGGTCAACATGGGTACTTGCATGTTACTGTGCCTGGATTTTTTGTTATGCCTACAGAAATTCATCCCTTAATATCACATGGTTTCAGTGTAATTAAATAAAGTTCATAATTCCAACCCCATCTACACAAGAGTTTTCTGCCATAAGGAGTAGTTTCCTAGTGTTTGTTGTCAGTCATTTTCTAACTGAAATTTTGCAAGGAACATCCTCTCTCTGTTTGTCGCAGAGCTGATGACTCACCCTGTGTGTGTATGTGTGTGTATATGTACACACATACATACATATAAAACACAGAGATTACTGATTTTTATAACCGAAAAAGACCAAAAAATAAAACCACATTTTCACATCCCTAGTTATAACCAATAAAACTGAGTGTTGTTTGAGAACTTCTAATTTTGTAAAATACAACAAAATAAATTTTTGTTTGTGTATGTATGGTCACGGTAGCTTTGTTTTTTTTAACTCTTTTTTCCTATGTTAAACCTGCAATATTTTGGTATGTATTCATTCCATTGACCATCAGATATCTTTGTAATGGTAAGTTAATAAAAAAACAGATAGTACTCTCTGCCTATTGAATTGTGGTTGTAATTTTTTGATAATTTAAATAATTTTAAGTTCAAAAGGCAGCAGAAAAATTTATTTTCAAAATTGTTTTTAATTTTTTTATTTTTCAAGGCAGAAATTCCACTTAAAAGCATAATTTACAAGGAAATAATGTATATCTGTGGTGACCTCAGTTTTATGCCCCAGTTGTTTGACATTATTGTTCAGGTTAGAGGAAAGTTTATGTAATAGTTTGTAACAATAATTCCATTATCAAGTTAAATCTCCGGAAGGGGACCTAACTACAATTTTTGCTATACGTACCTTTAAAGTCAAAGTTTAGTCAGGTATTGCCTCTTACCACCACTATTTCAGGATGCATTAATTTTCATTTTATATATTACATAATTTTGTAATTTCATATGTGCTTTTGATAGATGAGAGTTAAAGAATTTAAGAACAAAATAAAAGACGAAAGGTATAGTAGTGTATGTATTTTCATTTATAGGTGGTGATTGCTTTTCCAGGGGGATTGTGCAGCTGTTCAATGTTGTGCGGCAACACCAAAAAAAAATTGATGTTCAGCTGCAAGAAGCAGGAGGTTCATTCAGGAGGGAAGAACAGGTGTTGAAGTCAATTGATAAGAAAGCATTCCTTGATGTGCTGATGGGGACCAATGCAAAAAGTGTTGCGGTTGATAAACCTCCAAAAAATGAGCACCCAGTTAAGGTGAGTACGGAATGCTTGCATGCCAATATTCGAGTCAAACCAACGTGTATTTACTGAAAGAGGCAACAAAAAAAATTGGTCTTCGTAAGTAAGGAATGTTTTGTAGAAACCTTTAATTAGTTGTTTTTGTATTTTGTAAGCACGTTTTGATTTAAGGTATTCGTCCATTCCCTAGTTTTGTAAGCAAATTTGTATAGTAAAACCCAGATAATCACATTTACAAATTCTTTTTACTCTAAGTGAATTAGTGAAATGGCTCCCAAAATGGTGATAAAATACAGTATCATATATTTTACAAAGCAACCACAAATCAAGCACTATATATGCAGAGATTTAAAGTATACGGTACTGTAACTGATATTTTGTGTTGCCGTGAGACCAGCACCATGGAGTGATCATAATGCACAGTGTGCCAGCTGTGTCACTCTATGCACACGCTTACCCATCATTGAGATGGCAGAGTGGGTTGGAAGTTTAGAATGCAAATATGGTAAAGACATAAATGGGACTTTAAATGAAGCAACCCGGCAAGTAAATAATAGTGTACAGTACTCCGTGTGAAAAAATTACTCGTACAATACTTATGCAGAACCTAAGGTTACTTTCAATACAGACTGATGCTAAAACAAGGAAAACATAAATATTGTTTACAAATTTATTTTAAAAATTGAGTCGTGGATGCTGCAGTTTCTTCTTAATTAACACTAATCTTTTCTAGCTGTGCAGCAATTTTTTCGTATTCCGTGTGCCTTTGTTTAAATGTGATCAGTCATCTGAATGAAGTAGATAATGTAATTTTTAACATCCTGTAGAATTCTTCTGCTTGTTTCATCACCAATGGGCCAGATACAGGTACACCCTTGGCTCTTTTCTATTTGAACCACAAATACAGCAGTTCATTCAAGTGAGCAAAGTTAGATGTCTTCTGTGTTTTACATTTCTATGGACATGCAACACTCTCTGTGCTACTCGAACTTTCCGTAAACATTTGTTTTTGTGTTTTTTTATATTTTATACATATTTATTTATTCATTCAAATATTCATTCATTCATTCATTCATTCATTCATTTATTTACTGAATAATTTGTATTCCAATTTCGAAGTTGAATGGTAATTTCATAGTGGTCTTGCTATGCTCAAATTTTATATTTCTAACTTTTGCACGATAATTAGTATTTTCCTTTAACACTTTATTGACATGTTGTGAAAAACACAGTACTGTACACAGCAAACTTTATGGTCAACTCATGATTCCATGACTGAGGGAATAGAGACATTCTAAGAGTAATAATGCCTTTTTTTTTTTGGTAGGAAAATGTGAAAAAAGTTGTGTTAAAAGGAAGAAATTTGAAGAAATTAGGCAGAAAAATAAGTTTGTTGCATTTATTTTGGTTGCTGTGAAACGTGATTCTCTTCACGAGTACTCTACTACTTGCACATGGGTCAGATGTAAAAATAAAGTCCACCAAATCATGCACTTGACTGTCCAACTCCTTCCCCAAGGACACGGAATTTTCTCCATGCACAACTGTGGCTGTCGTCATTGCAATCAAATTAGTTAACAATATTTTTACTTGTGATAAACGTATTACCCTATCTCTCGTAACTGAAATGCCACATTATTAAACACTAAAAAAAAAACCTTTCAAAGAGTTATTAAAAACTGCAGCAGTGATAGACCATTTTCATAGGAAAATAAAAAAATCCTCTTCTTTATACTGGTGTATCAATATCATCAATATATTTTCCAGATCCAAATGCTTTCTAATGAAAAAAATTGACCTTTAACACAATAAGAGGTTCAAATGTGTCTGTGAAATGAGCCATTGTAAAGTAATTACGTGCATAAATAAATATCACCACAATAAGTGCTTGTGTATGCACATATTTCATCAAGCTCGGCTAGAATAATGTTGAGTGTTAGTGACATACCTAACTCCTTGCAATTGCCCCTCACCTTGGGATTGGAATCAACTTTATGTGTATAGTAGGACTGCGCTACAATAACTGATGATGGTGTGATATATTGTAGCATTATCATTATAACTGAAATTTACTGTGAAGAATCATTTTCTGCAGTGATATCTTACACTCACAGTATGAGCACCCCGTGATTTCTGAATGCAGTTACATGAATGGAAGCTGACTATTGTTGTCTGATTTTACTACTAACTCGACTTCACCTCATCTGAAAGTGCTTGCACTTCTCTGAGGTGAGGTTACAACAGTAGACCGCTGGGGGAACAATGACGGTCCATCAAACCTTATCCTGGGAAAACCAATATGAAAGTTTGAAACCTCATGGTGTAGAAAATATGCCAAATTGAATCAGTGTGCCTACACCATATTGTTGGCCATGTTTTGTTAGTAAACACACAGAGTATGACTTGTGTGATATTTAATGCAAACTTAGAATAAGGTTCATAATAAGCTGACTACAATATTTTTGGGAAAAACTATGACAGTACCAATTACCTAATGATGAAGGTCCATAGGATACATACTAGTGCATCCATATTACTCTAATAGCAGTTCCATGCAAATGGGGTCATGTATTCTTGCTTGTATTGTTTATAGAATTCCACTCATTATACAGTGAACAAATGCTCTGGAGGAAATAATATTCACTGATATTATTGCACAGTTCATTACTTAAAATAATGAGTTTATTCTCTCCAGTAATTTGTCACAAATGAAAAATACCTTATATTTTAACAGAGCTATCATTTTCACACACCTACGATGACTTTAGATAGTTGTAGAACATTTGTGTTTCTTTAGAGATGAATTTCTTAAGTTCTGCAAGTCTCTGAACTTATGTTTGGACACTGGTATTTTCTTTATGTATAACTGTTCAGGGTGTTCAAATTCTTTTAGACCTAATCCTAAAGCAGGCACAACTTAAATTCTGCTTTTTCGTGCTACGGTAACAGCAGGTTTAAACCAAGCTCCATTATATTGCTCATGGTAAGAAATTACTTGAGGGTCTCTTCTGCTAATTTCCAGTTCCTTAATTGGCCTACTGGCGAAAGGATATTTTCCTTTGAATTTAGGTTTTAAAAATTTGTTCCAACCACGGAACAATGATTGTTCACATTCAATAAATCTATATGGTGGGTATTTAACCCTGGCATTCCTAATGACCCCTGCCCATTCAGTACATAATTTTATACGCTGTTCTTCTGATTGAGGCCCATGTTTGTGTCGCATTCCATGTAGGAATGACGACAAATGGGAAATATCACCGAAACACTATTTTGCCTATTTTTTTGTTATGAACGTGATATAAGACATGGAAGAGTGTATAGTTTTTGTTCTGACCACAGCACGAGTCACAAAAAAACAGTGAGTTCTCTCACTTGTGAGTGAAGAAAATGGAAAATATAATCATACGGCTTGGCTGCAATTTCGTCTGATCCTTTTCTTGCGACTGTTTGATCATACATATAAAACATGGAATCCTGTATCGATAATGTATGGATGTTAAAAAGATGACAAGACAGTTGGCGCTTGTATTAAACATAATTTGTGGTTATGTTTTATATTCTCAGGTTTTTTTGGTCATCCATGCTAGCCGGCTTCAGAGGTTGTGGTTTTTTTGAGAATTAATTCTAGCATCTTCTTTCACTTATAAAACATGTTTTCAGAATGCAATTCATGCTCTTGATTTAGTTCTTGTATATAATTTTGCAACTTACGAATCTCTTCTCCATCTTTAAGGTTTTCTAGTATTTTTTTTCAATTGCCACTTATTTATTTTTTACTCACTGCACGTGCTGCACATATCTGTTCTGGGGAGCTAAAACCAATGTTGTATTTTGTCACAATTACCTCTCTATAAGAGCTGTAGGACATATTAGTGGTTGGGTATTCTCATTGAACATGTTATGCAGTTTTTTCACATTTAAGGTGTCAGGTAGATAAATCTTTTTACTATAACACAAACTGTGATGTGATTTGCGGCTCTGCAAAGATTGAATGTGTATGAATCTTTTCCATAGTGTCATCAGAAAGTTTGTGTGGTGAATTGTTGTATGTTCGTCAACGTGGACTGCAGTGTTTGTACTCATCGGGGAGTAATGTCATGAAATTAAATTAAATTAAATTTTTGTAACAAACGGGCACATTTGTTAAAACTCTGTTCTAAACAGTCCTTACTTTGAAAGAATAAGAGTAACTGTGAAGGTTATTTGAGTCATTCTTCTTGTTTCTAGGCTGATGTCGTTTAATCAAAGTTGAAAAAAATCAATCTACCTAAATATTGGTTTTGTTCACTGTAGTCTTTCATGTTATTGAATTTTTCAATTATCAAATTTCTATCCTTGACAGCAATGTTTTCAAAACACTTGAGACGAGTACAGTGACAAGGGGGTCCAACTCATATGTTTGAGTCAATAACCTCTTGTTTACATCACTTTATCTCCCTAACTTTAAACGTTTCTTTGGTTATTTACACGTCTTTGACTCTTCAACCAACTCCATTTCTTTCACACAAAATTAACTCCTCGTGCAAACTGCCTAACTGAGTATTAATGATCTCCATCAAATTTTGATTTTGCATGCTTACCTCTTCTTTTAGTTGAGCTAGGCGATTTTTTAGTATGTCATGACCATCTTAACTGTTGTGCCAGGCGTGAAATTGAACACATCACACCGTACAGAGTTGCCTGGTGAGGTTTAAGTGCCTGACATGTAAACCGCTCGCACAGTATCTACACACGTTTTATACTACATGCTGTATCTGACACCTATTTAGATGTTTGCTCACAAACGAATAGCCTGACAGTGTTGCATTATGGGAACATTACTTTCAACTACTGACATGTCGTTTGCCACAATGTTTTTCGGTTGAATTCAGCCTCCGCCCTGTATGTGTGTGTGTGTGTGATTCTTTATGCAAAATCAAGTGGCAAATATATAGGACACTTTGTACCTGAACAAAATATTAAGGGCAAAATAAGTCCCAGAAAATGGAGATTATGGAATGTATTTTTGAGAAATACCGGAAACTAGGTGAGATGAAAGTACAATTCTCAGAATGTTGTTTAATGTTATTGGGATGTTAACTTAGCAAACTCACGTTAATAACACTCCCTTTTATGAAAATAACATGGATGACCACCCTCTTATTGCCGGTAACTTTGTTACCGTCTGGAATTATGTACATTTGAAGCTGGTTTATTGAGCAGTATGAGCTACGAAACAAAAAATGGTCCCCTTGTTAAAACTGCCTAGGACACACCGTTTTCGTTTAAAATGCATACAAAGATTCCGCTGCAGTGATACAGTGCATCATACATAGGCAATATGTCATACATGCATATGTGTAAATATATAATACTGTAATTAACACGTATGTGTTAATAGTGCTGATTAAAATACAGTGGAACCGCTGTATTACACCCTCTGATTTTACACCTTCCTGCATTTTACACACATTTTTTTTGGTTCCAGTGTCTGTTTTTATGCCATAAGTTTCCCTCTTTTTCTACTTTTCTGCATTTTGCAACTTTTTTCCCAGTCCCTTGAAATGTAAAAAATAGTGGTTTAACTATATGTATTACTTTTTTTTTTTTTTGTTTATTTAATGAGTTTGCAGTGGACATATAAGTCACGTGGCAGTGTTTATTCTGACAGGTACACATAAAGCTATGCAACCAGCAGGCTGAAAGTAGAAATTTAGCAGGGCATTCAAAAGGGCTCACTTTACCATGAACAGCCGTAAATTAAAATGTTGGCTCTCCTGGGTCCTCAGAATGGGACTGCATGGTACTACAATACTGGCGAGCTCTGTAGTTGATAAAACCAAGGTCGATGCTATATTTCCATTCATAACTTTTCTGAAGCTCTGCTAAACCTATTTTCTCACAGTTTTTATTCATAGTAATTATAAATTTAATATAATGAAAAATCCTATATTTCTATGTTAAAACAGGTACAAAATAAATGCTTGTGATGCATAACATATTTAGGGTACAATCAAGCACGTCCTATATGGGGTGATTATTAAGAGATTTGATTCAAATGTGTGAAGTAACCACAATTAGATTTTACCAAAATGTTGGTGTCAGTTTGATGGACAGTACTGTGTGTCGCTCTTTACAAGTTTTCTCTTCCGGGTGAACCTCTTTCTGCTGTCTGTTAATGTGCAAAAATGAACGGCACCAACAGCTGTGTTAAAAGCAGCCATCATTGGTTAATGAGAAGGGTCTTCTGCTCATGGCCGATATCTTCAAATTCTGCGTGGCGAGACAAAAGTTGATTGACGTGAAATACTTAATTAGTCCAAATTATTATTTGGACGTGGTACCATTAGAATACTGTATTGATGCTTCTAAGACTTCTTGAAGGACAGGATGTTGAAGGTATAAATTAGTGCAGAATGTGCCTTCTTAGACTTCTTTGCCTCATTAGAGCTATGTTTCTTTAGGGCTGGGATTGAAAGCCATATGAATTGTTGAAAGAGATGTGTTGCTACAGGCTAGATTATTTTTAATAATGCAGATACTTCATTTCAAAATACCGTACTTGTGTGATGTATGCAGATAACAGACAATTATATAATTTCATACAACCTAGTATTATTTATTTACATAAATAACTAAAAATGACCAGGATTTCTTTGCTGTTTGCAAGTATGTACTTAGTACAAAGTTGCGTAGGTCACAAATTAAAATTGTGGTTGGTATTGTTGTCCTAATTCTTCTTCTTGTTTTTGATAGCTTGTTTTTGTGATGCAGGATGAAGCTGATGAAGATGCAACATGGCATGTTTTGCGAGATGACTTCATGATGAGTGCCAAGTTGAAGGACTGGGACAAGACTGTGGATGTTGGTGTAAAGAGTCGTGGAACTGGTGTTGAAAATGTATAGTGACGTCTATTGTAGAAAATAAATTATGTATATATTTCGAAGCCATGAAAGTTATAATCATTCTGGTGATGTCTTTATACACAAACTTAATGAGTATGAGAAGTATTTTTTGATTTTACAATTTTGGTTAAATGTATGCCCTAACTATTCCATTTCAAGACAAAATTTTGTGCCATATTTTTTAATATTACAGGTTATTGGTAGAGACCCCTGAAAATGGTGAATAAAACTCACCAATATTGGTGCAAAAAATTCTTGAAAGTGGTGAATAAAATACAACATAGCGGTACAAAAAATTATATTGAAAATTTATGCTACATATAAAATACCCCCCAGAAAATGGTAAAATAGAATGCCTGAGTATTTAAAAATGAAAATGGTGTCCATTTTGGTGTTTAAAATGAAAGCTATGTTAAATTTCTGTAACTTGTTTAAAAATCAAATCAATAATGAATCTCTTTGTATTCATATTAAAAAATAAACCAAATTTCTGTGTTTGAAAATTAAGAAATTTGGTAAATTAGAATGTTTTAAAAGAAAATTAATGCACATGTTCAGAGTCTGAATAAGAAATATAAAAGTAATTATTAAATACAAGGAACAGCAGTAATTACTACAATTTATTAATTTAAGAAATGTAGGGTAAATTTTGAGTTATAGAAATGTAGCACGGCCGCAATGTCTCTTTCCACCACATCTGTTTTGTTACTGAAGAAAAAGACGTTTGTAAGCAAATGTTTCTAGTCTAATGCACACTTCCATTTTCCTCTTTCCTCGTGTTCCCTGTCATGGCAGGCACTGAAAGTCCTATGTTGGCTAACTCCCATCCAGTCATTAATGTAGGATAATATAGTTACATTGGCATTCCAACTTTTTTTTTTTTTTTTTTAAGGGAAAAAAGGAAACCGTGAGGGGATGGGGGCTTTAGTTTGTCTTTCTTGAGACAGTATTGTTTTGAGGTTCATGTGAGTAAAGACCATTGAAACCTTTAAAGGTCTTGCTGGTATTTTTAAAAATACCGGGTGGTTATTTTTATTTCTGTATATCTGTTAACATGCTGTTCAATTTTTTTGTTGCTCCCTGTGCAGCGTAAAGTTATGCACTTAAGTGAGACTTATTTTCATGTATACCAGAGTTTCATATAACATGAGTTACAAATATTTAAGACAACACAGTATTGAAATTTTTCTTGTAAAGACGAAGCAAATTTTGAGAGAGTCCTAAAAAAGATAACATTCACAATGAAATATTAAAAACTTTACAATAAAATTAAAGCATACGACACATTAAAACAAAATTTTGAAAAAGAATGAGGCAAGAAGTCTACCGCAAGTTATACCTACTTATTACAAACTGAACTAGTGACCGACAACTCAGGGGGAATGAGGGCAATGCCTCTGCTGTCTGAAAAGTTGAGACATAGGTGCTACCTTGGCACCTCCTTCCTGGCCACTGTATGCCTGTGTGTCACATAGTTGGATTTTATGTAAAATTATGTATATATCCATTTAATAACTAGTCTTTCATTATTACATTGGTCAATTATTTTACATTTACAACTATTGCTATGCGTACACTAGTATAAAAATACTGTATTTACATTATAACATGGACAGAAAATCAGTATTCTTTTGGTTTGAAGAATTTCATATATTTTATTCAAAATTGGATGTACAATAAAATTAGAAATTTAAGCATAGTAACATTTTCACAGCTTTGCTCTCCATCAGTATGGAGAAATATTAACAACATTTGATGAGTGTTTGCGTACACATAATGCAGCAATATACATAGCTATAAGACATCTTTTGTATAAACATCCCTTGTAGGAAGGATATTTTTATTTTATCTTTCATTTAATTGCAAAATAACTATATCAAATTACTAACGTATACTTTGTTGATACAATTTACTTGTTTTAATGTAAATCTCAGTTTTGGTTTTTATTTGTGTTGCTCAGAAGCAAAATTTATACATTGTCACATGATAGAATCAATATTTATTTACATGACTGTACATGTGATGTGGAAAGAGGAAAGGGACCTCTTGTCAGCTGTGCCTCCCTACTTTTTTTTTCTTTGAAATTTAATTGTCTAGTCTAGTTGTGATGATTAATTTTATGTTATTGTAAGATGTCAGCAGCTTTGTGGGTGAAGAGCGGTGATATGAGCGGGAATATGGCCACTACCACTGAGACTACGAGACGTTATACAACCTCCTCTAGCGAAGCTACATAATGACTAGGAGGCAAAGATCAGTGGGCAATACAGTTGGTAACTTTATTAGGTTGTTCAAATATGTCGCATATTGTTTTTTTAATTAAAACTGTGGCTTAGATGCAATAATACACATTGGTGTTAAAGTTTTATGTTTTTCAATGTCTTGGAAATCACCCTGATGGGCATAAGAGTAAATGCCTGGTTGAACAATATTTTGTGATAGTGCTTGCTGCCCACAGAGTTTTCTGATACAATTAGATGTTTACCCATAAACTTTATAATAGCTTCTAGTAGAATAAACGATACTTCCAAGAGGACTGCAGTGTGTGTTTATTAGTATGAACAACAGTAGGGGATAACCATTTTAAGCCTAGATTAGGGCTTATGTGTTCCATGCACCTTACATAAAGGTGATTTTTCCCAGTACTTTGTGTTTAAATGAAACAGATTTCAGTGATCTTAAACAAATTTACTGGAAGTTTCTAACTTTTTCATTAGTTTTTCATTAGTTAGTTTCTACCATAGACTAAAGATGAGGTGGACCGATCTCGCTGGCTGCCTGCAATCAATCTCCATGTCCCAACATGGAACTGCTTTTCTGCCAACACGACTTCCAAGAACTGCGTGGATTCAACTTTTGGTTAGAATACTGTTTAGTAATCAAGTTCTTTGAGGTGTTTTTATACCTCATCCAACCAATTTTAATGCAGCTTGATTAAATTGAAATTGGTAAAACTACAGTATTTGCCCGAAAGGAAGACTAGGTTTTTTTTTGACACTAAAAGGAACAGATAAAATAAGGGGTCATCTACAACTCGGGGTCATCATCAATTCAAAACCTAGGCACAAATACCATGAATGTGCAACACTGCTCAGGTAGCAGTTAGTCTAAAATTGGCATGCCATGAGAGAGGTTTTTGACAAAGGCTTTTCATGCTTAAATACCATGTCTCCTATGGTTGTACATATTTTTGTAGTGCTGAGACTGTACCTGTCAACTTTGACAAGGATCTTATCTGATGTCACCAGGTGATAAAGAGAAAGTGCATTGCTGGGAAGCAAAATGGCTCAAGTCACGAATATATAACATCCACAAAAGTTTTACAGTGTAAGAAAGATGCTGCTACAATACAACCAGGATAGACACACCTATTTCATTGTGATTAGCTTTTCTATAAAAGCAAATGAAATATATCATATTGCTTATGTAATAGCATTTCTTCTTGAAGAGTTTATCATAAATTCATGCAAAATATTTTCAACTTTAATTTTTTTAGCCCTTCGCAGTGGTAGTCTTGAATTCGGGTTTAAAGATTTTTCCCTCAGAAATATTTTTTTAGGAAGGGGTCGTCTTCCTTTCGGGTAAATATGGTATTTTGTTATATAACAGTGCTTGTCATTTAAAAATTAATATATAAACAGGTTCATCACTGTTGACATCGTGTCGTACAGTTGTGTTCCTTTGGAGAAGGTCAACGATGGGTACATGCGCAGAAGAAAAATCACTGATCTGCAAGTTATTTCAAATGACATAGTTATTTATGAAATATAATACTGACGTGTGCCGCTTATACAACTAATCTAATATGATTATGACTAATCGCCAAGAGTACCTCTTCCACCATTACAAACGTGACACGTTGCCTACCCTACAGGCAGCAGGAACTTATGAGCGGATTCTCTTCATCTGGAGAATAAGCAACCTGGCAGGCACGCCCCCTATCACCCCCCTCCACCCCCCATGCTGAGAGCCTATAAATTGCCCAGACCTCGGGCAAGGCCGAGCACCACTGATGAGGCACGAAGCAGAAACGCTGACCAGAGTTTTCCCCACGCGAACCAGGGCAGAAGGACATCACGCTTTCCCTGCACCCCGCGCCGGCAGCCTACAAACTTCCACTATATAAGTCAGGATGCTGCAGGGCTCGGGAGTCATTCTTGTTCATCTCTCGTGACATCCCACAGCACTGCGCAGTACTGGGACCTCCAGAGAACTTCGAAGCTTTGAGTACGCCTCCTGCAGCTACGTCACCATCGACGATCAGTCAACCAGCGAACACACTTACTAACACGTTTTAAGTTCACTATTTCTCCTCAAGACACCTTTCTTAGAACAGTTTAGAAGTATCATATCTTTTCTCATGTAGATATTTTTTTCCTGCTTTTTCATTACAATCAGGTTGGCTACACCTGTCCAGCGTGGTAACCTCCAGCACTCAATTGCCTTGTAGGAGGTAACACGCATCACATGTTTATTGAACCATCAATAAACATACCTTTGTTTCCAACCTTACAACTTTTATTTCTTAAAGTATCTGTCTGTGTGCCTGCTAGACATAGATTGCTACGTACACCATTGACAAGAACCGGGTTCTTGATATTACCGAATTAACTTCAACAACGGGTTCCCTTCAGGGGTCTGTCATATTTTCTACACACCCATTAGATGGCCATCTGTTGCTTTCCAACTGCCACAGCACTGTACCAGTGTTGGCAGAGAGGAACAGAGGAGCCACAACCACTAGCAACACCTTCACCCAGGGAGAAGCGACAGTCTCAATTTATTACCTTATCCCACAGCATTGTTAGTGCTGGGATATCTTGTGGCGGCATTGGTGACCCAAACAGCTCCCCGTCTCCGATCAGCCCGCATAGTGTGGGGGATTAGTGGAGACTTAACAGAACCTGGTCAGTAAGTCAAAACCGAACTGACACTGTAAACTTTGTTACTTGTTCGCATCAGGGTGTACCTAGCATACTGTGAGCAGACTCAATGCCTTACGACCATAGGCATGGCCGTAAATGTAGGGAACGAAATGCAGCGTTCCTTGCCGCCAGATAGTTGAGTGCACTTCCTCAACCAACACAGGAGCGACAGGCGGAACGGGTCCAAGCCGCCCAACTCAGGCATAAGTCAGTATCGACTGCTCCAGTAACTATCTTATTCGTATCTCCGTGTCTACGAAGTCATCCCATGTACCCTCCTGTAATCAAAGGATTGTTTACTGGCACTGCTACCGGATTCAGCTGGGATAACATCCACTTCTGGACCGACGAAGCTCACCTGTGGAATCGCCAGTTTGGCGTGGGCCAAGCTCGCTATGTCTGGGTAAAACCCGCCACGACCACGGCACCCAAGAAGCAGTAGTAAATACGTACTAACCAGCACCCCTCATCTCTCGCTGTCCATTTAATCTAAAACACCTTGCTTTTGGTCAAGCTGACAAAATCCTCGACCATCGTGCCTAGTAGCCTACCTGGTCATGCGTAAATACACAGACACATTCATGCATTACTGTCAAACAGTAATCACTAAATGGCTTACAACCAGATGTATTCAGACAATGTTCATATCATTAAGTAATCTTTCTGAACATAGTTGTTTCCCTGTTTACAAATTTCAACGGAGTAAATGCATTGTAAATTGAGAAATGCCATACTAGTTAATATGTTCAGAGACTGTGTCGTGAAGTTATATTTCTTAACATTGTTCTTTCCTTGGTATCAAATAGTAACAGAGTAAAGGCAATGACAATTTTGTATTTTTTACTGCCTTTTTTTTGTCCTACACTGTTACATATTCCAAAACAGTCTCTTGCAGCAATTGTATGGCCAACTATTAGTGACGTCACAGAGGTTATGAGAGAGCTAGTGATTTTTTGTGAAAAAAAATATCAGTACACTGTAGACTTCAATACTATAAGCACTGAACAGCAGTTTGTCTAATGCCATTTGGTTGCTGTATGCTCGAGAAGGCATGTTCATATTTGACCGGGCCACTTAGAATCCAGCAACATCGGCATAGCTCCTACATGTTTCGTGTGCATATAGTTTATACGTATCAAAAATAATTCAGCCAATCAAGATAGGTAAACAACTCTACAGTGTTTTGGAATATAACTTGTATTGAATTCTTTTCACAAAATTTTACAACCTATACTTATAAGGCCTTTTAGTCTCTGTGGTAACAACTGGGCCAAGCAGAACCACTGCTCTACGTGATGGATAGACATGTTGATCCCAGTTTTCCTGAGGAATGGATGAGGTGAGATGTGTTGAAATAGCAGTGAAACTAAGATTAGAAGAAATGAGAGTAGGTACCTCGAGAAAGCCAGTGGCTAGCACTGATCAACTCTAGGGTTTGATGTTGCAAAGTACAAACTGCAAAACAGTTTTTTCAACATCAGCAAAGTTCCTACTATATTACTCCTATGTAAAATTTATCAGAATGGTTTGCATTTTCAATGTAGCATAGAAAAAAAGCTACCCAAAGATAATTTATCTTTTACTTTAGTAGAAGACAAATTTATGGACAACTGTAAATTACTATTTAGTAGCTCATAATATTTTTGCAGAAGTTTTGTTTTGGTGTTCAGGAACCAGAAACTTGGTGAAGTGCTGCCCACTTTTTTTTCTCAATAATTTAGGTTGAAGAGTAATATTAATACTGTAACAAAGTTGCAAAGATTGCAAAGGATCTTATTCTTTCTCAGTAATTCTTAAATATACAAACTCAGACTTATAAATCTGCAGTCTTTGAAACTGTTGGTGTGTCATTTTTTGTTAGATAATACAGTCACAACTTGTACCGTAATATATATTATTATTTTTACACATTTACTTTAAATTATATAAATAACATGAATTATAAAAGTGTGATTATTCATATTACGTGTTACAGTAGTTTATGTACCACAGTTTGAATACGTATATGTATGAGTAGTCTATAATAATTGTGCATAAATTTTTATTTTATAATCATTTATTTTGTTTTGCTGTAATAAGTTGCTATTTGTTGAACATTTTTTGTAGTCTTACCATACCTTTAATAACAAAATAAGTAATTTCTGATATGAAAAACATGTAAAAGACATAAAGAAAAAAGATAAAATGTCCATTGACTATAGAAAATTAGATGATGCCAATAAGCAAAAAAATGGATGGAGTGTACCTACTATATAAATGACAGGAGTTAGTTTAGAATAACATGCCTAAAAAGTACACATCGAGAGGGGTAAAGATACAAATAAAAATTATCATCAATCTGTTCAACCAATAACTCAGTTAAAACAATTTTTTGAAGCAATTTTTTTATTCAAACTACCACATGCACATAAAATAGTTTTATTATTATTAAGAAGATTAACTTGTCCTTTGTTAGTCCATTTTAATGCACCCAATCTGCTCTTGCATTATATATATTAACATTTCCCACCTGGAGACAAATTTTGTTGGATAATCTTCCTAACTTATAGGTTAAAAACTTTGTATTGGTGTTGCTAGTAGAAGTCCTAGAACAGATGAAAACGATACAAAATTTCATACTTGTAGCTGCATTTTAAAAGTAAATGTCAATTTATTTTAGAAGTATGCTAGTGTTATAATCTCCCAAACACTGCAGTCTTTTCTTAAAGTACAATAAAACTCTGTTAGGATGCTTCTGTAGGGACTGAGAAAATAATGCTTATTAACCAGGAAAACTTCTTAAAAAGGTCAAATTACTGTGGGTATAGACACCGTGCAAAATTATTCAACCTTTTAAGCTGGAAAACTTCTTTACAGGGTTTCACTGTAATTGGTGCTGTGGATGAAGACATTATTTTAACAGAAGCCACAAGCTGTGAGAAAGAGAGTTAGTTACAGTGAGATGCTAAAATGGCTGGACTTACTTCAGGATGTAAACATTAATAGCCCAGTTCTGTATATTTAGAAGATAGCCCCTAACATCTAATACCTCTGAAAATTTACAGATAAATTTTTTGTGGACGACCGTTAACATTTCATTTGCACACTTGAGATTAGGCAGCGGAGGAATCTGACAAGAGTCTGCGGACTGCAGAGTCTGTGGTTACCGGTTGGCAGCTATCATTACAGTGTATGTTCATTTTCAACATAGCTGCTTACTAATATAGTGTGTTTCATTTACGAAGGCCGTTTAGTGACAGACAGAACCACATCTTTGTAATGGTGTCACAACTAATGACTCAATTTGCAGTGCCTGCAATCTGCTGGTTTGTAACGTGTTTTGTGAGTGTGTTGGTAACCTTGCTGAAAATAGTGTACACAAAAGATATCAGAAAATTTAAGATTCTTGTCATACATTAACAACAATATTGCATTTACAATTACATAAGCGGTTTTTTAAATATTTTTTGCCCTGCTGCTTCATATTTTTAACATTTTCAACTCTCGTGAAATTTTAATGGTCCGCTTTTTCCTATTGTGGGCAACATTCCAACGGATGGACTCCTCGCATGACCGACGCCATGTTGACTACTCTGTGGTTGCTACGTTGTCACGAGGGGGTGTCTAAATTTTGCGTTTTATTCCTTTAAACCTTCTTTGTAATGTGAATTAGTGAAATGGATTATTATGCTATTTTATGTGCAGTGCTGGTTTCAGTGCGTTATTAAGAATTCATTATTTGCTCATGATGGCAGTGGTCCAGCAATGTGTGTTTCTTTCCCTTGTGTGCAGTGATATATATTTCTGATGTGATGAAAGTTTCCTGTATGAATCACCTACAGAATGTGCGCACACACACACACACACACCAAAAAGTTTTGTACTTGTTACTGAAGAGAGAGTTATTTGTAGCACGTAGTATCACATTTTATATAACATAATTCGTCGGAATAAGAATTTTAGCAGTCTCAGGTATGCGCTAACTTCATACATAATTTACTAATTTTTTAATTTGTTTTCATTATGTGTAATATCATGAGGCCATAGTTATTCTGTAGGTTTATTCACTTTTGTGTCCAACGTCATGTGATATTTATTTATAGACACTTATGTCCAGAATTTTTTAGATTTGATTATTTTGTGTACAATTATGAAGTGTTTCTGTAGCATAAACATATGTCAGTGTGTTTGTGTTAGGGTATCTGAGATTTATAACTTTCGGTCAAAGTTTTAGCTTAAATATGTTAACTGAATGTACATACGAGAATCTAGAGCATTTTCATTTTAACCAAGTGTAAGCAATTGTAATGATTATTAAGTCAAATATAAAATAAACTAGCTATGAATTTTTGCACGATAACTATTACACGTAGTCTACAATAGCTCATCCACAGTTGAATGGTCCATGGACGCATGTCTCAACGTGTGTGTCTACAATAACAATGTCCGAAGCGAAACTTTCAGACACAATAAATACTAGAGTGCATCCTAATTGGATTATCAATCAATTGTATCCGATTACTCATATATATTGATATTTCTAGCTTATTTTATTTTCTAATTTAAGTTATGGGAATGAGTACGTTTTGAATTTGCTTTAATTTAACTTAATTTGGATTCCCCCCCCCCCCCCCCCCTCTTGTCAATACATTTTTATATTTTTATTTATTAAGGTTTTGTTTTCATGGCTGCGAGATTGAATGTTATTGCTTTGAAGAAACAGCAAGTTCTATATTTTCAATCTTCAATTTCAATGCATCATTATTTACTTTTACCGTTTGCACAGGATAAAACACAAACAAAACAAACAATTAGGAAACCATCCGCGAATGAAAGTTAAAGTTGGCAAAGGATATTGGGACATTTAGACGCGCGCTGTGACGTCAGAGGGCCATGTGCACCAATCAGCAGTTAGGCATTCGTGAACCAGTTATTGTGGACTAGGCCATAAATGTTAAACTTTAAGTGTTGCTGCCATTTTAAGCATGTTGCAGCAACAGTAAACATGAAACTTATTATTTTAACGTTTCGCAGAATAACGCAGGTAAGGCACCAAATATTTGCTTTTGTCAGAATACAAACACATTTTGTGGGTGATTCATACATGAAAAAAGTCGTAACATTAAAATTTAACAAAATAACAAAAACAGAACTACTGAAAAGGTAAAACTAAGTTTAAAGATGTAACTGACTATCTTGTAGGCTAAAATTTCAGTTGATAAGAAATCATGCTACTGATGAAAAAAAAAAAAAGATGAAATGAATCAACCCACCTCCTTAGTTTTCAGCCTCTCTCCACTTCTACATATGTTATCAGCATAAGATAGAACATACATATATTAAATTTTCTGTGAGTGTGAATCCCATAACCTCGTTAAATTAAATATGGACTTTAGTAACACACACACACTGCAATCTGTTGCTGAAAAAAATTAATATGACTGAAAAAATTAAAGATATCTATGCTGTGTACCTTGTAACCAATATGTATATGGCAAATTACTATAGTAAAATTAATGAAATAAACTAGCATATGTGTAAAACACTGCACTAGATACATTTCTCATTTGAACATTATAATTTACTATAAACATTTCAAAATAGTTTCTGCAAATGCACATTTTGGATTTAGCAGTTTTTGCTGAATCAGAAAATTTCATACTTTCTGAAACAAGTTGGCTGTACATGTAACCTCACAGTCTCTCGTAATGTCAACAGCTGACATAACAAACAGCATGGCTTCTACGTGTCAGAACAGCTGAGGTGGAAGGATACACTAGCAGAGAAACAACACTGGTACTTCTTTCTTAGAACTGTCGAAAAATTGCCTTCGTAAATGAAACGGTATAACAACAATTTAGACTTAATGGCACTATTGCCCCGAGACACCATTGCTCGGCCCATTGTCCAGGTCCAACTGAGGTCACGCCTGACTTCCATCAGCAACACACCGAAACTTTTGGACACAGCATCAACAGTGTAACAACCTAACAGGATCACCTAAACTAACCTAGGATAGTACGTGAATATAAGTTTTTACAGTTCATACTGAGGCTAGTAGGTGAATAAGTATACCATTTCCACACACACGCACAATAGCCACGAGCCTTGACAGTCTGCAGACGCTCATTAGAAGACAAGGGTAAGGGAGGAGTTTCTAAAAAAAAAGCCAGTCAGTAACAAAATCTGCCACATTTTCCACACACAATAGTCTAAAGTTACACCGCCAGGAATTGAACCTGGATTGTTCTGGCGGAAGGTTGGTAACTTAATCATTTAGCCACTAGGGCTCCAGTGTGGTGCATATAAAAATGCATATATGCAAGTTGAAGTGGAGTAAAACTATGTTGTTGATACGGGAAGCATAAAGCCATTATCCTTCCCAATCATTTTTCATGAATCTAACTGTACCTTCTTTCAAGACAGAGATCGCTATTTTAAGGAAATCTTTAAAAACTCGTGCCCTTTTCTTTGAGTGTCATAGACCGTATATTTGAAGTGAAATTAGTCTGGTGGTACTAAGTATTCCAGACTGATTTAAAAAAATTTCAAGGAATGACTGTAGCACTGTGGCATATGGTTTTCAGTATGTTATACACTTTTTTCAGTGAAAATAATGTTATCTGATCATATCAAACATGAGATTTGAGCATCCTCACTACATATATTCAGGGCATATATTTAATACCACAAAGTAATAAATCCAAGGATTTGCATGTTCTTAAAAAATCTGCTACACTGGTGTCCAAAACTAATGCAATAGACATCCACCTCTACCATGATACAAGATAGTATCGGGTGTTAGTAAAATGTAAACAAATGAAAATTCAACCATTTCCGGAACACGGCATGACTGTCCTCTTACAACTGTGAAAGCAATGAAGTCAGTGCTCATTTTGAAAAGTGTGTGTAATGTTTATGTTCGTTGTGTACACATTCAGCTATGGCACAGAGAAGATGCCTGGAAGACTCCCTGCAGTACAGGAAGAATGGAAGCCGGATTGTCTCAAGCTGATGTGGTCAGGTGGCTTAATGTGCATCGTTCTGTTGTTTCTTATATGTGGCAGCAGTTTTTGGAGTCCAGAACTGTATCCCGAAGACCAGGGCAAGGACGGCAAAGAGTAACGTTGGAAAAAGAACTGTTATTTGGCCATAAGGGCACGACAGTAAGGGTGTGCGAATACTGGTTTTAGTGTTTCAAATAGTTTTCGAACAAATACTAATTTTTTTGAATAATTTCCCGCTCTGGATGCAGCCCACTGCTGCTCTGCTCATGCATCAGCCACACACGATCGTGCGTTCAGTGTACGGGTCAACCAAGTAGTTCATACATGAATGGATCAGTGAATCGTCCAGTGAGCCGAATGACCTGTGTAACGACGAGTAATCTCAGCCCAGTATGTTTACAGTGCTAAAGTAATCTGTTCCCTTGAAGGCAGAGTCTCAAATATAACTGGAAAGTGTTATCTCCCTTATGCGCCCCATAAATAAAGTGTAATAATCTTCAGAGTGCAAAGTCACATGGTTCACGTAATGCTACTAACCAATGACTTGAGATCGTCTAAAATCATAATACAATTTTGTAGTGTGTGTGTCATGTGTATTTGGTTTGAAAAGGGCATATTTCAAATTTTTACTTTTTGTTAAAGCATAACGTAAATGATCTTGGTAGTTCCTGCATCCGCCATGCCAAATGCACAAATATAAATTCTCCAAATTAATATTAAATTAATGTTTTTATTTAATATTGTTCTTTTCAGTACCTATGTAAGTGTTAAATGTCTTTTTTTAATTTGTAAAGATTTTGTTTATGATTTGCAACTCCGTTCAGGCTTTTCAACGTAATTAATATTTTATTATTTAATATTAATATATATATATAAAGAGTTTTTCTCCTGGAACCTTTTTCATAACTTTTCCTCCCCCCCGCGTTTGCACTTTCATCTCAGTCAGACTCATGGCCTTCTAGATTTTTACACCTTAAATTTCATTCGCGCTTAATAGTGCCTTTGCCATGTCTGCTGATGGCAGGCCTGGTATACCGTGCCTGCTTTATTTGCGGGACACAGTGTATTGTTGTGTGTTTGTAATCTCGCCCAGTCTATCTGTATACACTTTCAGATGGACCTCATCTTATTTTATTGTATTTGTGCTTAATGTACCTTCGGGATCTGGCCCACCCTAGAAAACTCATATGCTCAACTTATGAACTGTGTATGTGTGCTGAACTGAACTCTTGTCTTAACTCTTTTGTTAATGGGTTCTGCGAGGGGACCCCATCATGACTGTCGACCTGCTACTTCCCTGAAATACAGTCTCCACGTGCTCACCCGTGCCGTAGATGAGCTGGCGCCCTTGGTAAAAACTTTACATCTTTTCTGAATTTCTCGCCATGAATCAGGGTTTCTCTCAAATTCTGCATACTCCGCCCCTCACTAGCAACCAAGTCACATTATTTCATTTCACTAATGAGACTGTTCTAAAAGGCACCAACGATGAACTACATTTAATGAAATACGCAAATACAAAAATATTTAACTGCATGTTCAACATCCTGACACCGCCAGCAAGGAATACTTGCATATAGGTAAATTATGATGGAAGAAAGCTTAATGGCTATGGCATTCACTGGGTGGGTGGTGACGTTTCACATAATCATAATGTTCACATACTATACCATGATATTTCAAAATATTTTTAAAGTTCTTGGTGTATAACTCCAAAAAATTGTACATTATTCTAAGAGCATAACTTAAACCAAAAGTGTTGTAATTATTATTAAATCTCTAAATTATCATTTATTGATCAGAGCTATTTCCTACCATAATCATTACAAAGATCACCAACATAATAGCAAGTATCTCGCAAAAATAATCAACTGAAACAGTACCTACTTTGCAAATGGGGATGCAAATTGGTCACAATAATGTAGTAATGTGAAAAAATTTTTTCATTTGTAACCAGCACATAGTTTATAATGAAAGATGTAACATGAAAACATAAATTACTGTAAATGAATATACAATGTGAAGTAAAACTATCAGAAATGGATCTTTATCAATGTATTTTCCCTTCCTTTAATATAATGTTTGCTATAAATTCTGTCAAGGTTAGTGAATTCCAAATTAAAAAATGGTTTTCAGTTATTTTCATAATCGGCTAATAATCTTGATGTCCTCCCTACTCTGCTCGAGAGGCAGATCACTGTTGCTCTGCTCATGCACCGGGCATGCACGTCCATACGTCTTGTGCATGGGTCATCTCTGCCGTTCGTGCAGAACTGGGTCACGACCTGCCCGACCCCTTATCATGTGTGTGCAGTGTAATTCTGTTTGGTGCCCCATAAAGTACAATCACCTGTGAGCAAGGGAAAGTGCTGTCTTCATTGAACCCCCCTTAAGTGAGGCATAGTAAGCCTGCACGTGTAAAGCCACGTGGGTTTGAAATCACTACAAAACACGAGACAATGACACACTTACTTCTTTTCATATTTTTCTAGGGTTGATAATGTGTTTTATGTAGTAAAAAGAGCAATATTAAATTCTTTGAAAAAATTAAGTGTAACATGAAAACATTCTGCCAGTTCTGGCTTCCGCCAAGCCAATTGCCCAAAACTAAATTCTTGTGCTTTATATTATTTTGTTTAATTTAATTTAAATGTCGTCGTGTTTTAACATTACTTCCAAATATTATGTTTGTTCATTAAATGCCTTCACGTGCCTTGCCGGCCCATTCTGGCTTGCTTTTCTTAATTAATACATATAGACAATTAACATGCCAAAAGACTCTGAGACTCTTGTTACTCAATCTAACATTTTGGAAAGTTCGTGTTAATTGTACCAGTGTTTATTCACGCTTTATTGCAGTTCAATTTGTACTTGTGCAATTTTGTATTTTGTTAAATTTCTCTCTTTGAGTTGGCGGGAGATTGCTGGCATGGTGGCCAGCCATCTCACCCCACTCTTTAGTCGTGACTTAGCAGGCGTAGGGAGTGTACGCGTGTCGCTGGAGCCTTTGCCTTTTGTCTCACCATCTTTAGCTGCAATAGTGTAAGTTTACATGTACTGGAACTTCTTATATTCTTTTACTCCTCCCGTAATCTCGCTCCTGTCTTCGTTACACTCACCGCCCCGGAGATTTTAATACCATTATTTCACTTAACGCACTGAACTGTACTTTTACAGTTTTGTCTTATGAAAGGCTAAATTGCCATGCCTGTTTTAGTCTCAGAGAGCTATATTGTGTGATCAGTGAACTGCCACTTTCTTCAATATCGCCAATCTTGATCCGAGTCTTTGTTCATTATTTCTCATAAGCAAGTACATTCGGGACTTGGCCCACTCTAGGAACCTTCAATTTAATAAGTGTTATACAGACTGTGTAAAGTTTAATTCTCTCTCTAATTGAAAGTGTATTTCTGAGGGGATCGCCACATGGCTGTTGACCTGGTACCGCCCTGAGAATCAGAGTCCACGTGCTCACTCGTGTGTAAATTAGCTGGTGCCCTACCGGAAATTAATAACTTGTTTCATAAACTTTTAGCCATTAGTCAGTGTTTGCCTAGAATCTGGCACATCTCGCCCCTCACCTGTCAGAACCATGTTAATCTAAATATGTAACAGCAGCATCATCATCATCGTCCTGTATTTCAAATAGTATTAATTTATTTTGTTAGTTTTAATGTAGAATTTTTAAAAAGATATTTTGTTTACAAATGGACACTAATTATTTTTAATCAGATAACTGTATATTTCACATTTCTTGAACGGGTTCAATCTTGAGCTGTCTTTACAAAGTCTAGAAGCTGACTGTTCTTTAATTTACATATTTAAATGCACAGTATTTCAGATTCATGTAAAATGCTCTAACTGAACAACAAATATAACAGTTCAGAGTTACAATTTAATTTTCTCAAACATACTAATTATGGACTTTTATCTTTTTACTCCTATGCTTGTCATACTTTTACTTTTTTTTTTTTTTTTTTGTAAAATTATTCTGCAATAATTTTTTTTAATAAGTAATTTTTATATTCTTGAACAGCTATACATAGTATGAAAGTAAAATAATTAGTATACAGCCCAAGTTATCGTTTCTGAATTGTGTGTTTATACTTCCCTTATTAATAGGAATAAAGCATGATACATTGTCTTTTCTTTAAAAGCATTGCCTATTATACATTTAATTACACTCTACTTTCCCTTATTTCACCAGGTTGATAGCCCTCTATAGCTGGTGGTCCATTGTCTGTAGGTTCTATTGTTTCATTTTCATTTTCATTTTCATTTTCAGCACTTCCAAAGGACTGTAGTTGCCTTAATATTTCAGAATAGGATGGTGGAAGATCTGCAACATTTTCACCACCAAAGATAGTGTCATATGCTGGTGGAGGAAAGCTCTCTTGGACTGGTGATATGCAGCCTTTACTATTAGTCTCTGAATCTACCTCGAGTATACTGGGTACACTGCCGGTCGTCACCGACGGTGTTGGCGGAGGTATGGCACGCTGTTGTGCTCGCACCACGTTCTCCCCCAGCTCAATGAGGTCAAGGCCATTGGTATCAGCCTGAAGCTGCGCAAACACGGAGCCGTCGACCACCAGCATGCGGCCGTATGGCAGCAAAATGATGGTGGGCGTGGCAACCATGCCGCGGTCTACACTCAGGCCGATGTCAGAGGGTGAAGCCTCGAGGTCACCTGCCATGCTGTGGCAGCAACAGCAGCGTCGACGGCAGAATGCACGGCAGCAAGGTGCACCCCAGCAACAGTAGCCGACAATGAAGAACAGTACTGCCATCATGACGAGGAGAGCAGCCATTCCCTGGCCTTGCTGTGCCTGCACTGCATTGCCAGCAGACGTCTTACCTGCAACACAGCATCGCAGTCTGCTTATGATGCATCAAGCTCACAAGACAGCAATATTTGGTTTCGAGGACTATCTAGAGTAAATAGTTTTTCAGGAACAAATTATGATGAAAATACAATCAACATAATTGTATAGGAGATTGTTTATATTTAAAAAAAAAAACTTTACTTACAAAGTTTTTTTAGACATATGCTATCTTTAAAAATTTTGTGAGCATTTGTTTTTTATCATTGTACTGTGGATCACCCTGCACAATTATGTGACAGCCCAGTCCATGTAGGTGAATGACAAATGTACATGTTTGACATGACAAACATGTGCTTTCTGATAGTGCACAGGCCCACTGCATATTGGTGCAAATGTCACTTTCATACACTATTACCTTGTCTTTTGCAAATGTGTGTGGCCTGCAGTATTCAGAATTTTCCAGATTTTTGACTTACTGGAAGTACATGAAATGACTTTGAACACTGCACATAAATGTGTGTACTGTAATTGTAGGTTCATTTCTGCAACCAAACAATGCTAAAAAGGATGTAAAATTAACTAGAAGATTAAAACATAAGCAGAGAATAATGTACCCATTTCCAACAAGATCATCGGGAAAGTATCAGTACATAGGCAAATGTTACTAGTCATTCATTCAGTGTAGACTTTTGTGTTCTGTGCAGAAAGACACTATATCTAATTTTGAAGTAATGGTCATTGAGACACTGGTGTGACAAATATTGCTACATCAGCCTCCATTCAGAATTCAGGTATGATTATAATAGTCTATTATGGCTTGAGAATGTGTGACGGCATAATGCTATTTACTCTTGTATAACATATGAGCTTTTATTAACAATACAACAGATTTGTCCAAAATAAATTAAAAATCTAAAGGCACTGGGTTGGTTGCCCTGTGGCCAGAGATAGCTGTCAGTTGATTATTACATCAGTCATTTTTGTAGCTGTTTGAATGCCGAAGTAATAAAAAAAAATATCTTAACAGTGTTAATGAAATAGGATTTTTTGCAGCACACATCATGTTTCAGTTGAGAGTTAAGATGTCTGAGTTCAGAATAGACAAGATTTATTTGGTAGGCATGTGTGGGATTCACATGTCAAGAGGTTGGAGTAACTGTCAACATCCAGGGAAACAAAGATGAAATTCAGAAAGCGCATACAGTTCTCATTTCATCAGTGTGTAAACAAACTTACGAGTTACTGTGAAATTTGTGTGAGCCAATAAAACCACACAAGGGCAGAAGTGTTAGTAAAGCTATTAACAGAGCAATTTCCTTCAAGACCTTCCGTGATTACCGGCCAAGGGGGACAATTTCCACAGAATTTAAAAGGAACAACAACTGTGCCAGAACTGATGGTTCAATTCTGAAAGTTAATTCAGTTTTGCAGTTTTAGGACTTTCCTGAATGCAACCTTAAAAAATCAGTTTTTTTTTCATATCAAGAAAGTTATGTCAAGTTGGATGATTTAGTGCTTGGAAAAGTAGTTGTACTTGCAACTTCATATGAGGTAGCTTGCACATTGGCACATGAAGTAAGTTTTCCATTGCCTTCTACTGGGGTTCATATTAAAAAGGAACTAATTTGTGTAGTGAAAGTACAGCATCTCACAGGTGAGCAGAAGGGTTATAGCCTCTCCCCGTGTCAGTACTACAGTAAAGCAGTTCTACATCTTCAGTATGTAGATTTTAGAACTAACAATTTTATAATTGCCAGTAAGCTAGGCATGTTAAGAGAGTTTACCTTAGTTTTAATGTGCAAAGGAAGGATGAAGCTGTGTTCCAGAATTACATCATGCATGACACCTTGGAAGGTACCTGTGTCGAGTCATTAAAAACTGAGTTAGCATAGCTGCCAACCCTCATAATTTAGGTGGGAGTCTCACAATTTTTGGGTTAATATCAGATCTTACAACTTATACTGTTTTTCTCATGCTTTTTTAACTTTAATAAAAATTTCTCTATGGGTTTTATGAGATTTACAATGTCATGGTTATCACAGTGAAATAAATAGTGACTAAAACATGGTGGATTGGTAATGTATGTGTCCCGTCTATGTTTCCATCAAAATTCGGCCACTAATGTGGATGTTTCGTCATTAATTTATCACTGCCTGAGTTATTCTGCATTTGTAAACATAATGAAACAATGACAACTATACAATTGCCTGTATGTTTCATTCAGTTTTGGTGGTAACTAAAAGCCTGTTAGTGCTATACATGGAATATGTGAATGATTATGCTTTAGGTTATTTAGGTTTTGATTTAATAAAAAAAATTGTGAATACAGAAGAACCCAGTAGAAACCAAACATATTTATTATAGCATATAATTTAATTTTCATGCAGGTTTCATTAATTTGCTTTCCAAGTGCTGGGTGTTCTAAAGGTTTTTAACAGAATTGTAATGAAACAATAATACGTACGCTCTGTTGTTGTAAAACATGTCTCAGTAAAGTAAGAAATATAGAACATGCTTCAGCTAGGCATATAGAGAAGAATTTCCATCTTTTAAGTCTCCAAAAAAACAGTAGTGAAACATTTTTTTCAGTCTGCTGATGCAAATTTCACCGAGTTACATAGGTGGTGTATTAAAATATGTACAAACAACTCGGAAACATTGTAAATGTGTAGATTCAACTAGAAAGTTGAACTCTACTGTGAAAAGTGATATGAGAAAAGTACGAGCAGAGTGTTATTTCACAGCATTTGTAACAGACCAAAATCTACCTCTAAGTTGGGCTGATCATGCTGGGCCACTGTTGCAAAAAAAAAAAAAAATGTTCCCGGACAGCGATATTGCAAAAAGGTGCAGTTGTGCAAGAACCAAGACATTTGCAATACTTGGAGAAATGGAACTTCAGTCTCCACAGCACTAGTTTAAAACTTGAAATGCAAACTATTTTCTATTTCCACAGTCGGAAGTCACCTGGCAATACCAAACTGTAACCAATTGTGGTGTCTTTTAATAATAATTCCAATTGTGGTATCTTTCAATAATAAGGAAAAATGTCGAATTGAAAGTAACTTGTTATAGGTACACAGAAGAGCACAACACTAAAAATCTAGTCCTTCACTCTCTCCCATACCCTCTTCACAGCATCCTATCAATCTTGGAGCAGAGGGTAGGTAGTGTTCACTGATGTTGATTTAAGCATCCATACGAGAGTCCTGAAGTTAGTGTTTATCCTCTCACCTGACACCTTAGGATGTCTGTAGTGCCTCACTAATGTACCGCACTAGTAATCTGTACACAATTGGGAATACTCTCCTCACCAAACATTGTGTGATATTGGTATCGCTCAACTGATTCACAACCCACAAACATTTTTTTTTCCACCCAACTCTACAAAGCCTGCTGTCTGTAATTCTACATGGCTTAATCCGTGTCCCGAACCATTGTGACACTGTTACTCTCCCAATAGATTACTTATCTCAGAATGTGTCCACGAGTTCCTTCCTACGAGTCATTCCCATGTTAACTCTTGTAGCTCAATCCTTTCCTGACGGTAACTCCCTAATGAACAATTACGTCCCAATTCCTCCCAGAAAAAATTGTAGTCCTACATTTATACTTTAACACTAGTAGCATCTTGCTCCCCACAGCATAGATTGCATCAATCATGAAAACACCAAGTGCAGCTTCTTGCTAACAATGTCTGACCCGCAGAGTCTACCATATGAAGTCTCCCTTCCTCACCGAGAAGTGTCTACCAGACAACATCTCTCTTCCAGGAGGTATCTCCCCTCTCCCAAGCTTACCTCAGGGTATATTAATGCCTAATTCCCCCTCCCATAAACCCTACACCAAGAGCTGCTTGAAAAAGGTCTGAGGATAGCTAAAGTGGATCCAGAACTGTCTAAACATTACATTATTCTCTGTTAATCACATACGACTAGTAAGAACACTTTCTCAGTGCGCAACACAGTCCTGTAAGTTCTTGCAGGCAGTAACCCACAAAGCAGCAATTTTGGCAGGTAGGAGCCGCCCAAGGTGAACCTGCATCTTTCAGCTATTTCTTCCATAAGTCAGCTGCGGGATCACGATTCTTCTGCCATTCACCAAAGTTCTGACACTGGCTGCGAATGTAAGAAAACACCTCCAATTGCAGACAAAATATTACACCACAGAAATGTGGAATCCAATTTTAAAGACAGACAGAAAGAAAAATATATGTGATGGGAACACTTCATCACAAGTTTTTTTTTACCTAACATTTGTACAATGTTTCGGAAGCTTAGCCACTTGCTGTAAATGGTAGATGGGTTAATTTTTGTAGGGCCAAAATTGATTTTCCTTCTGGCGTTAGAGCTAGCCATGTTCAGGCTAATTCATAAAACTCATTTTGGGACCAGTAAGTGCAAAGCTAAGGCCTGAGAAGTATTTTACTGGTCTAACATGTGTCAGGACATAGAGAGAGTTGTTGGTAGTTGTGATGTGCTCCAGACTTATCAAAGGACCTGCGCAGTTTTGATAAACTGTTGCAAGTTTATAGAGCGCTGCTCTCTTTAAAATGTTTGTGAACTTCCACCTCACCTCCCGAGTGCTTTGGTTTACCTCTCTCTCCTTTTCCTATCCAACTCTTTGGAATTCCCCCACCCTACTGTACATGCGCAGTCTTCTAATCCTTATTGGTCAATGTTTAAATTGAACTGAACATCCTTAGCATCAGCACGAGGCTCTGTTACTTCTACTCTGGTCGCCTGGCTGAGAATACCCTTCTGGTATTCTTCTGCTTTGAGGTCCCCACAGGGCTGACATTTTATTTCAGCATGTTGAGCTGAAGGTTAAGAGTGCAGCAGAGATGTTGTGTTTTAAGGTGGGTTCGCCTTTATGAGATGTAACTTAGTGTTGAGTGCTGGTAGATTTTGTGTAGAGCGTTCATAGTTGAGTATTCTAAATTTTCGTTTGGATGTAATTGTGGTACTTGTATTGGTAAAATTCCTTTTGGCGTAACTTACTAGCTGTGGAGCCTTATAACATAATTCTAACTGATGGTTTGTGGAAGTTTGCATTGCTGATTAAAGGTAGATTTTATTTGACTGCAAGTTTCCTGGAAAAGTGGTGGCCAGTCAAAAGAGCCCGCATCGATTCGTGTTCTTGGTCTGCAACGTGGTTACCCACCTTATTTAATTCTAGTCAATTTTATTCACGTCGCTATTCTAACAATTTAAAGACACTAATGTCGGGTTTTACTTTGAATTTTAAATGTATTTGTGTCAGAAATATATTTTATGAGGATCGGACTGTGATCAACCTTTTTGGTGCTCCGACCAGTGCTTTGAGTTTTAATATTGTAATATTTTAAACTATTTTAATTCAAGCAAAGTCTTTAACTTGTTAACTAAGCCTATTCAAATTTTATGAAATACGTTAAGGTGTTAGGCTCAGAAAGCCACGTAGTGGTTTTTACAGGCTTCAGTCATTGGAAAGAATGTACACTTGATTGAAGAAATGTCAGTATTTTTAATTTTTAGTATGCACCCAGCTTTGATTGACTCTGTATTGAGTGCCTGGGTTGCCTTTTTAATTTATTTTAATATGTACAAGCTCATGAAAATGTTTACTACTGTATAAGAGTCCTGTCATACAGTTTATTCAGGCAAATGTGGAAAGAAATGGTTTAATAAATCTTGTGATTACATGACTGACCAACATAAAGAAGCATTGTTACCTTATTCTGTGCCTGAAAGGCCTTGGCTTACTTAGGGATAAATAAATTAGAGTTGGCAGCAAAACACTTCCTAGTCATCACTAAACTACTTTTATAAGTGTTTGGAGGTACAATTGCTTAAGGCCAAATCAGCAGGTAAAGTAACCAAAAAGTCCCCCCCCTTCATTTTAAACTTTTCCCTGGGATGCCTTTCTACAGCCTGCACAATCTCATGGAATGGTAAATGTAAAAGATATTGTGTATTATTTTTTGTTGGGTCCAACGTTCAGAAGTTAGTTCTAAATTTGTATAGTATTGTGTATTAATTGTTAATTTTTTGTGTCTATTATAAACAAAATTTGGTGGCATTTTGGAAGGAAAGAGA
The DNA here is from genome assembly GCA_029891345.1 of Dryococelus australis. Classification (NCBI taxonomy): domain Eukaryota; kingdom Metazoa; phylum Arthropoda; class Insecta; order Phasmatodea; family Phasmatidae; genus Dryococelus; species Dryococelus australis. The sequence continues at coordinate 233,449,531 of CM056996.1, read as the reverse complement.
TTTTAGAAGCTGAAGTTATAAAAAAATTTATTGCTGTTATTTGCTTTTACACTCATTCTGGGAAGGCTAATATTGGGTCAATGTCTTTTTTTAAGGGGGGGGGGGAGGATTAATGCTTTCCTTCCCTTCCGTTTCCCAGATTCCTGTGGGGTGGGATTTTGTGGAGGTTAAAATGGGAAGTTGTGTTGGATATTGAAATGGGGACAATCTGCCACAATTTCCTTGTGCACTCTGCAGCATTTGACCATTTGTATTTGGCTTTCCTTATTGGGATGGTGAGTGTAATTGGTGTGAATTTGAATTTCTACAGGTAGTAGGATAGTCTGGGTGCAAAAGTTAAACTAGGAATCTCTTTAGAGCATGCTTGTAGATGCTGGAGCGGAGTATGGCAAGTTGGATTCAATAGATATTCTGCATAAGCTCATGTTGCATTTGGTGCAGCCAGATGAGAAGTCGGAGGCATCAGAAGAGCCATCAAGATCGAGTGTGGTTAAGATTGCTCCTTCTGCTTTTGTGCTATTTTCCTAGTGATCTTCAGAACAGATTACCATTTTCAAAGACAGAAAATTTGCCTTTGGTAGTTACTATCCTTGTTGAGTTGGGAAAAACAGTAAGCTAAATGTTTGTGAGAGATGTTTTGTGTATGTAGCAGTGTTGTTTACGGTGCCTGAATCATTGCCTAGTATTTTGTGGAAGGCATTCGAGGAAAATTTGGATTTACCCTTATTAATTAGGCATTTTTGACTTGTGTAGTGTCTCACATGTGTTCAAAAATTATTGTAAGTTATTAGAGAGTATATATATGTCTATGCAAATTTGTGCTATATACCATTTAAGTAGTGGAGATTTTGGACTGTCATTTTGAGCAAAGTTATTTGAGCGAGCTAATATTTCATGGCTTTTTACCTCAAAATAGTAGTTTTTTATTTTTGCAAAGAAGCCTAGTTCCTTGTGTTAATTGTTAGATCTAGTTTCTCAGGTAGAAGTTAAACTGGGAATTTGTTATATCATAATAAAGTGTACTGCGCGCACAGAGATAAATCATGCTACCAAGAATTGTTTTAACGGTAAGAAAAGTCATTTTATAAGATTCTAGGGACATATCCGAGTTCATGAGGGATGGAGGTCTTAACCAAAAATAAAATAGTTTAATTTGAGTCTTTATTTTATTCATAATGTTATAATTATTCACATTTTACAATATTAAACTACCTTAGCTTCACTATTACTTTTAATGTTCTCAGTGAGCGCAATATTTAATATCTATTTCAATCTCGTTCAAGTTCTTATCACTTTCTCCATATTGGCTACAGGAATTTTATTCGCACTTATTATTTGCACATCTTCAATGTGTGTAATTGCCAGCATTCCAAATGTGTGTCTCACGCACCGAGTTCAGTAGTCCTGCCCATCAGTCTTTCTATCCACTGTACCAATGCTCGCAGTCTGCAGACTTCACTCCAGCTGGTCACTCTCATTGCCATTCGTCACTTTGCTGACTAATTGCTTTGCTAGCTCGTCACTTTGCTGTCTATGCTCACATGGCTCTTAAGTCTATACAATACTTCAAACTCTACAAAGTCGGCTTGGCGGCCCGTCATGCCCAAATAATCTCGCTGACCTGATCCAGCGGGTTCCCACACCTCGAATCATGCTACGAGAAGTAGGGGTGATGACCAGAACATCCGTGCAATAATGCCAGACATTCAATCCCCTCAATGACAGAAGGCAGCAAGAATCGTGATAGGCTTATCATAGCACCTGCACTTTTTTGTAAATCTCTGTGCACTACTCAGGTTACTATTCTGCCCTTGACACACCGCTCCGTCCACTTGAGCAGGATGGTGTAATGGCTGCATCATTGATCTTTGTCAGAATCCTGTATGGACCTTCCTTACATATCTGTAGCTTCGGGCAGTACGCTTTTTGCCTCTGTGTGCTATACAGCCACACTAGTTGTCCTTGACATACCTTGGCCAACATTCTTCTGTCATACCTCGTCTTCAGCCTGTCACTATTTTTTCTGAGTTGCTACCGAGTAAAATCATGAATGCCTATTAGTCTGACATAATTCACTGGCATAATCAGAAGTAGCAGATTTCTCTTCTGTCTGTCATCCAAACAGCAGGTTGCCAGGGAGGTGTAGTTCTCTGTCAAACAGCATCCTTCATGGTGTTACCCGTGTTAACTTGTGAACTGGCGATTGGTAAGCAAGAGAAACAATGGCACCTTTGAATCCCAATAATTTTTGTTGTCTGCCACGAAGATCAATAGGTACTGCTCAAGAAAGTGGTTAAGTCTCATTACCATTCCATTGAGGGTCTTAGTCTGTAGTCTTTAGTCTTTTTCAGAATCTTTGTTGCATCCTAGAAAGCAGTAGCTTCAAAACTTATTCCCTGATCGGAATTGAGTTGTAAGGGCACCATACACCTCAAGAAGACATGCTGTACAAGTGCATCGGCCACAGTACATGCTTTTTGGTTTGGGACGCAAATGACCTCAGGCAACTTGGTAATCTTGGGTCACAAGTAGATACTGACTACCTCTCTCTGTAACATGCAAGAAGCCCAGAATATCTACCACCATCCTCTCAAATGGGGATCCAACATTGTATTTCTGGAGGTGACCGTGTGCCCTTCCTTGCGCTTAAGGTGTTGCATATTCTGCACCACATCTCAACATCCTCCCAACAATGAAGCCAATAGGAATCGCAATTGAACTTGGTTGAGGGTATTATTAATATCTAAGTGCCTACTGGCTGACATATTATTCTGTTCCTTTAAGACATCAGGAACCCTGCATTCTGGGTTGACCAACTGTAATTGTATTTGTTTCTCATCATTACTTTACGAGTTCCTGTAAAGCCTCTAATTCTTCAGTACGAGAGAATTCCATAGTGTCGGTATGCTTTGACTACTGTGGTCAGGCTAAATGACTCTTCCCATTTTGGTAGACAGCCAGCTCCTTTCCACTCTAGTAATGTACAAAAAGTGGGTTTATTTAGCTGATCTTTCCTAATCCACTCATCACTATTAGGTGACCCATCACAAGATACAGAACCTTGAATTCTAGTCGTTTGTATCTTAAACAATTCACCACTCTTTTCTTCTTGACGTTCACAGGGATAACAGAATGGTTCACATGGCCTGCTAGAAAGTGCATCAGCTTTGCTGTGAAGGTGCCCAGAGCTATGTTGTTTTTCAAAGTCTTATTCTTAAAGATGCTGTATCCACCAGGCTATTTGACATTCAGATTTCTTGAAGTTAAGTAGCCAGCATACTGAAGCATGGTTGGTTCTTAGAATAAAATGTCTGCTATAAAGGTATGGGTGAAAGTGTGAAATTGCCTTCACCATGAACAGAAGCCTTCTGCATGTAACACAGCAATTTCTTTCGGGCTTATGCTATACCTTAGTGAATAATTCTAGTGGTCTCTCCTTCCCGTCCTGAATCTGAGAACACATTTCCAGTGCCTACATCACTAGCATCAGTATCCAAACTGAACATGCCATTACTTTTCAAGAATCCCTGGACTGGGGGAGATATTAGAATTTCCTTTTTGCCTCAGTCAGTTTATGTAGTGGCTTGGTGATCGAGGGGGGGGCCCCAGGTGCAAATCAACGGTAATAGGAACATAATCGCGGGAAAAACTTTGCACTTCATTTTGTCAGTTGGGGTCGTTGAGTTTTTTATTGCTTTCATCTTCTTGGGGTCAGTTTTAATTCCGTGGCCAGACACTACATGCCCCAAGAAATTTATCCTGCCACAACAAGATCGTCTTGGCAAATCTGATTGATATCTAAAAGGAGGACTTTCTCCATCAGGCTCTCGAATTTGGCAGGGACATTGCACAGCCCATAAGGCATAACTTTGAACTGCCAAGTTCCTTTAGCTTGGACACAAAATGTAGTCTTCTCTTGGTTTTCTGGGGCCATTTCGCACTGACAATACCCACTCTTCATGTCTAAAGTAGAAAACCATTGCAAACCTGCTAGGCGGTTCAGTGTGTCGTCTATTCTTGGGAGTGGTCAAGAGTCTTTCTTTGTCACAATATCAAGCTGGCAACAATCCATACAAAACCTCAGAAAGTAATCTTTCTTCTTAACAAGTACAATGAGGAAAGACCATGGACTAACTGATGATTCTATCACAAACTCCATTTCCTTCAAAATTCCATCAACTGCCTTGTGCAAAGTTAGTGGCAGTTATCTTGGTGGCTCCTGTATCAATGTGTGTCAGGTTACATGAGTCCTTCCAAAGTTCACACAAGTTCCTAAGCATTCAGAGACAACCCTGTTGCCATTGCGGTTTTCTCTTGTTCCTACTTGCAGTTTCTCTAGTACTTATGGTTGAGGACATTCTATTTGTTTTACTCTAGAAGCTTCTGAAATGTTAAAGTACCTGTGTGACCTGCCCCTTCCTCAAGATTAATCCCACTATCAGACAATTAAATATTCTAACTGGCAAACTGCCAGAATTTTAAGTTTAAAGTTCTTGCTACAATGACACTGCCTGGCAGAATGCCTCCTTTCTATGCTAGCTCAATTGACCCAAATGTCCATAAAATGTACCTAGGAATTTGCCATTATTGGCAATTTCACGACACTACCGGGCAGAATGCCTCCTTTCTATGCTATCTCAGTTTATCCAAATGTCCAATAAATTTACCTAGACATTTGCCTTTATTGACAATTTCACTAGAAGCAGGTAGTACAGTGGTTTGATAACAAACTACTGAGCAGCTCATTAGCAAAGACAATCCTACCACGTTGATACCACCAACTCAGTACTGCGTACATAGCACTCCAAGTCAAGTATTGATACAGCACCCTAGCCTATGTACTAGATCAAGCCCCAAGATGTTTTCATCCTCTATTTTTGCTATGTAAATTGCTCTCTAGGCTAAGGTCACCAAGCTTCAAGTTTATCCTTCTTTGACCCTAACTGGTGTGGGCTCACATGCTACTGTAGTTGAATAGCAATGTTCCATACTGTCATCAAGCGATCACTGGGGGGAAGGCCAGGAGGAGGTCTGGTCATACTACTTTTATGGTTGTCCCAGTGTCGACAACCATGTGGCAAGGAACAATATTCATGCCCCCCTCCTCCACTATATCATCCACATCCTGTTTCACCAAACACACCTGTAAGAACATTAGGGCCTTGTCTCTAGCTCTCGTCTACTTGCTCAGGGTCACAGGCCGCACTGGACTTTGGGGTGCTGAGACCTATCTTGCCGACTCCACCTCCAGTGCCCAGACCAAGGCATCCTACATTGTGTAGGATGCGGGCAGGAGTACTGCTGGCCATGGCACTGATAAAGATGCCAATTACAATGATATTGCACACCTTGAGGCACCCTTCAAGAGATAGGTGGGATAACCACACCATGTCTTTGCCATAATTGCTACAGGGGATCCAGAAGGTTCCCTGCACCCCGAGTCGTGTTGAGAGATGCAAGGGTAATGACCAGAACATTCGTGTTATGAGAACCCCTGACATTCAATTGCCTCAATCATAGATGGCAGCACGAGCCCCAATAGGTTTATTACAGCAGGGATGGTCCTTTGTAAACATCAGTGCACTCCTTAGTTTACTACTCTGCCCTTGGCTCAATGCCCCGCCTACACTAGTGTGAGACAGGGTAAGGGAAGCATTGCAGACCAGTAACATGTAACAGTAAAGATGTTTATGTAGTGGCAAAGGTGGAAAATATTGAAGTGAGGACTAAAGATAAACGAAGTAACGAGGTAGAAGAGGAAAAAGGATAAGTAGGAAACAAAGCAAAAATTAATCAATAATTATATGTAAAGAAAAAGATTATTTCATTTTTGTGCAAGAAGAAGAAGGGGAATATACACTATCATTGTTGAACAGTGCAGAGGCCAGCAGGTGTAAATTATGTCCAGAGTGGAAAGAAGGTAGGGCTATTGATTGTTTATGTTTTGATAGGTAAGAGAAAAGTCAAAGTGCTAATAGATTTGTGAGTTTCAACTTCCTTAATGAGTGTTGCATGTTGCAATAGGCTTATGAGAGGAAATACTTCAGGCATCATTGAAGTATGCAAAAAGGGAACAGTTAGTTTTTTCCTGTAGCAGATGGAGGAATTATTTGATCTGGATGTTAGCAAAGATGAAAATAATAATTGAAGGTTTTCATGGAAGGTTAGTTTTCAGTTAAAAGAGGGGTATACCTATGATATATTGGGACTGAACTTTTTAGGAAAAATGCAGAATTTGTTGGATTTTTCTCAAAAACATGTGTGTTTTGGTTTTGCCCTAAATCGGAAAGTCCCGTTGGAAGGAGGTTCCATTCATGAGAGACAGTTTCAAGTGTTAACTTTTGCTGATCAGAAGTTGAAAGAGATTGAAAACATTAAGCAGGAATTTGGTGGAAGTTATTACTCCAACATTAGGGCATTGCACACAGTTTCCTATAGTTTTGAAATTAAAGGCTCAGAAGTCTGTGGTTTCTGTTCCCTATCTGGTAACTCCTCCTAAAGTAAACATTTTTTACAAAGATTATTGCTGATCTGGAAAGGCAGTGTATTGTGGAATATTCTCAGAGCCTATATTCTAATCCTGCTTTTCTTTTCCCTAAGAAGGCTCGTGGACAGCATAGATGTGACTGTCGGAAGATAATTAAGATTTATCTTGATCGTTGTCTAATACCAGTGATAGATTCTGTTTCCCTGCACGTAGGTCAAGTCAGATATTTTACTATTCTAGATTTGAACTCAGCCTTTTTGCAACATGCAATAAGGTCTGACTCGCGGGAGCCTCTTGCATTTGTTACTCCATAGGGTTTACACAAATGACAAAACTTCCAATGGGAGCTAATTGTGGGCTGCAGGCAATGTCTGGAATACTATTAAGGTGTTGGGACAGTATTTGTACAATTTTATATTTCTTTATGTAGATAATGTGTGCATTTATAATAATAATTTTGAGGAAAATATGGAATACATAAGGAAGGTCTCACAAATTTTGAGGGAAGCAAATTTAAGTGTGAACCCTGAAAAAATTATATGGTCAGAAATATTGTGTCATTTCAGAAGGGACACTTAGGATGGATCCTGAGAAGATAAAACTGATTTTTTTTTTTCCCCTCAAGAATGTGGAGGGAGTTAGGAGATTTAAGGAATGTCTTTCATGACTCTTTGGCATGGAAAAGTTTACAGAGTATTTAGAGACTGCTGTTTTTGATCTTTACACAGGTAATCAGGCTTTAAGTTAGTTGCTATCCTCAAGCATGTAGGTCATTTGGCGAGGTGATTGTTGAGGTTGACCAGATTTTGTTTTGATGTACATTATGTAAGGGGTGATGAAAATGTGGTAGCAGATTGTGCATCATTTATGTTTTGTGAGGGAGTAGCTTGAGCAAGAAGAAAACCAGTTAAGGAAGGATGTAACAGGTATTTGTAGTAAGGAGAATGGGGATGTAGATGTCATGGTGGTGCAAGAGACTATGGTTGATGACAAGGGTGTTAATGTTCTTCAACATTTCCAGAAGCTTTTAGGTATCTTCCTGAAATCTGAATGTCAGGATATAATCAAAGAGATATCGTTGTAGAAGAGTGACTATATTATGTGTTATGGGTTGTTAGGAAAGCACACAAAACAGAAAAATGTGTAGCTTTTGTTCCTTCTGAATTGAGTATAATGATTTTTAATTATTACTATGATTACACAATGGGTGGTCATGTAGGTCAAGATAAAAGTATAGCTAGGATACAGGAGTTGTTCACCTGGCTGGGCTGCGAGCAGAAATTGAGTTATGGGTGAAAGATACTAATGTATGTCAAAAGTCTATAAAAATGTGAAAAATGAAGATAAATATCCTGTCACTGTGGCTGCTTTCCCTGAGAAAGGTTGTATTGAGATGTGGTCAGTGCATTTCCATGAAGTACCTCAGAATTTTCTACCTTATTGGTAGGGATGGATAGTTCTATGAAATTAGTTTTATTTTCGCTTATATTGGAGATATGTAAAATTTTAAGTCTGCATTTGTTTCCAGTGTTTGGGTCAACTTTATATCTTATTTGTGATAATGCCGTCTACTTCTGGTCTGGAGAAATGAAAGAATTTACATTTGGGGTATTAAGTTAGTACATACTTCCCCCTATCCCCTGGCAAATCTTGTGGAAAAGCACAATAAAAATTTTAAGGTGGCACTCGTGGCCTTTAAAGCAGGATTCCATAGGAAATGGGATGAAATTTTGTGTAACCTGAGCTTGTTATTCAAAAATAAAAGTGGAGCAACAAATTATACCCCTGCAGAATGGTTTCTTGGGCAAAAATTGTTCCATCCATTGATAAATATGTGGTCATTACATCCTCTTTCTTGGGATGCTGTGGATACTCAAAACTTAGAGAAAGTACGGGAAGAAGTATCCTGAAATTGGAGGAAATATCACCACGAATTGGAGAAAAAATATAATAAGAATCAAAATGACGTTTCCTTAAAAGTTGGAGAATTGGGTGTTTTTGGAATCTCATTTCTTGTCCTCAAAAATAGAATATTTTACTGTGAAAATGGCTTTCAAATGGCTTGTGCTATATAAAATAACAAAGATTTTGACTCTTGTTTCTCTTTTGCTGGAATATCGTCAGAATCCCACAAGGATTCTGTGGCACTTGTTATTAATGTAAAAAAAAATACTATGGGTAATTTTGTTGTATGTAAATTGTAAGGTGTATGTATTATTATATTTTAAATACAATTTATGTTTTATATATTTCAGAAAATGACGTCAGATTTTAATAAGTTAAGTGAGACTCCTTATAGGCAAATATTTTGGATATGGATTGTGAATACCAGAGATCATTACTGTGGTGCGGTACAAGAGTCAACCCATTGAGCAGGTAGAAATATTTTTTTATTGTTGGGATCGGAATATATGGAGCATGCCAAAAAAGGAGATTAGTGCAGAGACTGGCCACCTGTGCACTGATGATACCTTGAGCCTTTGGCTTTCTCTTTTAGGGGAGATGATAACAGGAATGTGCCAGTCACTTTTTTTCTTTCTATCTGTCTCCAAATGTAGATTCCACGTTGCTGTGGCGAAAGGTTTTGTCTGCATCCTGAAAGTGTTTTCTTACATTTGTAGCCAGTGTCAGAACTTTGGTAAATGGCAGAAGAATTATGTTCTTGCAGCTGACTTATGGACGGAATGACCGAAAGGTGTAGGTTCACCTTGGGGTTCCCCTCCCTGCCAAACACTGTTGCTTTGGGGACTGCTGCCTCCAAGTACTTAGGGGGTTGTATTGCGCACCAAGAAAGTGTCCTTGCTGGTTGTATATGACTGAAAGAGAATGATTTAATTTTTAGATTGTTCTGGATCCACCTTGGCTATCCTCATACCTTTTCCAAGCAGCTCTAGACACGGGGAAGGGGAGCCAGGCATGTATACAGGGTGCGGGGAAAAACTTTGTTACGTAAATGAGAAGAGAACTATTAAGAGGGCACAAACACAAGTATTGTGTACATAGGAACCATAGGTATGCGGTGATTAGTTTTGGCGCTACACACTATTTGCTGTAGTGCTGTCTGTGTGACCATCCTTCTGTCCTTGTTTCCGCCCGTCTGTCGCCATTCCTCCCCTCCCCCCCCCCTTTTCAGGCAAGGTCATGTAGTTGCATCGATTAGTTCAGTTCCTGATAATCACACCAGTGAGTGACCCCATTCGATGCAAGTAGTATGCTGCCTTGTTCGCGTTGTGCTGAGGTGGTCACTAGAACTTGTTTTCAACAGTACCGTATTATATGTGCAACTTTAGTGCAGTGTTGCAGTTTAGCGGCGTGTTGTGTTTGGTATTGTGTTCAGTGTGGTATTAGTACGTGTTGCCTGGTGTTGAGTGTGGTATCTGTTCAGCACTATGTGGATGGACACAAGTACACGTGGAACGAACTTGCCAACATGCATCTGGCTTATGATTCTGCTTAAGGCATTGCAGCTCAGGCCCCTTATAATTTACCATGAGTAGTACCCGAACAGAACTGTACCTTCGCGCCAAATGTTTGTAAACATTGAACAACGCCTGCGCTATTCGGGATCACTGTCTGCCAACATGAGTGACACGGGTCAGCCTAGATAATGCGGACCCCACAGTTTGAGGAAGAAGTTTTACATGCATTTGCTGAGTCCTCTACTACCAGCACACGAAAAGTAGCCCGTCAAATAGGTGTTGACCGCCGTCTTGTCTGGAACATATTAAAAGACAACGAAAACTTCATTCGTACCATAAGCAAAGGGTGCAGGCACTTTCCCTGGGTGATTACTCATTGTGAGTAGCATTTTGTGGCTGCTTTTTGGCAGAAACAGATCAACATCCTGCTTTCCCTGGAAGTGTATTGTTTACAGATGAGGCATCTTTTACGTAATGTTTGGACGCATGACAATCCACATGCTACGTTCAAACACGGGGCCCAGGAACATTATGCGGTCAATTTGTGGGAAGGCATAATCAGCGATAAATTGATTTTGCCTTACATTCTTCCACCCAGGCTAGACAGATGGAGGTACTTAGTTTTTTTTTTGCAAGAGGTGTTACCATAACTTTTAGAAGATGTGCCATTGGCTGTGCGATGCGCGATGTGGTTTCACCATGATGGTGCCCCAGCCCATTTTGCTGCATCACTGCGAAACCACATCATGGCAGTGTTTGGCCATAGGTGGAACAGGTGGATAGATATGGGTGGTCCAGTGCCTTAGGTGTCATCATTCAGTGGACTTAACTCCACTGATTAATTTCTGTGGGGTCACATGAAAGACCTGGTGTTTGAGAACCCAGTTGAGAGTAAGGAGGACCTAGTCACGCGGATCGTTCAGGCTGCACATTGTGTCCATGAAGCGCCGGGTTTTTTCCAGGGAATAGGGAACTCAATGTTACGTTAATGTGAATTGTGCCGCCAAGTTGAAGGGAGGCAATTTGAACATCTGCTCTAAGATACTGTATGTTTGTACATTTTCAGTGTCTGCAGCTAAACTGTAAACACAGTGGAAACAGTTTGGCATGTTTACACTTGAGTGCCCAGGTGACTAGCAGCAGATCTTACATCTGTAAGTGCCTGCAGCGCCCAAACCAATCACCGCAGACCCACCGTTCCCATGTTCAAAACACCCATACGTGTACCTCTAACAGACGGATGGACACAAGAAAGACAGAAGGACGGTCGCGCGGACATCACCTCAGCAAATGTTGTGTAGCACCGAAACTAATCACCCAGACCTATGGTTCCTATGTTTCCTATGTTCATAACACTTATGTTTGTGCCCTCCAACAGTCCTCTCATTTACGAAACAAAGTTTTTCCGCATCCTGTATACACTCGGGTGAATTGAGGAGCGAGGAGACTGTCTGGTAGACCTGCAGGTAAGAAGCTATTGGTGAGAAATTGCTCTTCATGTTACTATGATTGAGCGCCCTATCAATCTGCCAACTGTTACGATTGTACAGCTGTGATGCTCGGTTTTATGACTTTTGTTTTCCCCATGTATTAGAAATAATCACATCTGCAGTTGTGGAGTAAACATGGCCTCGACAGTCCACATCTCTCACTAGGAAATGTGCATGCAAAATAATGATGTGTGTTAATTAATTTTATTTTTTGCACGTACGAGTACATGCACAGCAACCATGGCCCGGATGGTCCACAGTCTCATATTATGGCATATTTGTTATGGCCGTGTGGTGTTGATGTGAAATACCAATCATTCCCACAAAAAAGATGCATGCTTTCATTTTGTAGATTTCAAAATGATAATTCAGGTGGAACATGAAGAAGTCTAGGTTGTCAGGAATTACATTTGTACAATGCGGTGAATAGTAATGTTTCTTACGTTCAAGGAATTTTATTTTATATCTGATGTGTCTGGTGTTGTAGCAGCCTGAAATGTTCTGAGTTGGAAGAAAAGTGGCTGTTAGAAATGCCCTTGTTTCCATGTTAATATTTGTCATTGACCACATTCATTAACTATTTTTTTTACAAAACGATTGAAACTATTGTTCTAGAGCATTTTGAAAATGTCTGGTAAAAAAAAAACTGTGTGGTCAGGTTTTTAGGTGTGACTATTCTGTGCAGTTTTTGTGTATACAAAATCAGACAAGGATGAAAAGTACAATTTTTGTGCAGTTTTTCATGCCGACATAAACATTTTTCATGGTGTAAATAATAATATTAGTAAACACTTTGTGCAATTGCAGGTGACTAAGGTTACCGGGATAATTTTTTTCTTTTTTAATTTTTTCCCCAAAAATAAGAGTAATTATTTTTAAATGCACTTTTTGTATAAATGGTTATGCCTATCATCTTGGCTCGTATAAGATAAAAAAGGGAAATGGCAAATATAATTTTGTAAATGGTAATATAAGTTATTTTGTACTAGTGAAATAATTAAATCTATCCGATATCATGAGGTACTCTTTTTATATGAATTCAAGATTATATAATGATATTTTTCTGCTGTGACATTAAGTTTGTTTTGCCGAGCAGGTAGGAAAAATTGTCACGTTGGTGCCATGGCGGCGGCGGTAGCATGATGCATCGCACGAGCGAGCTGGGCCAATCGAGGGTCAGCTTGTTCGTCAATGTGGGTGCACGGTGCCATGATGCAGGTGACAGAAATCGTTATGACTCCCAACGGAAAGATTGTGGTTGTGGTGGCGCAGTAAGAATGTTTTAAGTTAAGGTAAAGGGCGGAACAAGTTCACTTGCATAGTCGTATTGAGGAAATTCTATTAATCGTTTGGACTAACTACATCAAAATTTAAATCAACATTAAAATTTTTAAGACTTAGGCCAATACAAGGCGGCTCAAGGCCATTTAGATACGGACTCATGCCTTAGCTTTTATGGCATGTGTGTGCATGACCTGACGTAATTTCATCAGCTCAGTTAAAAATAATGCAGTGACTTGGTGGTGCAATTTTCGCAACTTGGCAAGTGCCTCGCGATTAAAGTTAGCTGGACCATGAATCAAAGTGAAGTGTTCCTGTAACAAGGGTAACCAAGGGTAACATGAACAAAGAAAAAATAAATGAATTTTAAAAAACAATAGAATTTGTGGTCTTGTCACTTTTCTTTCAAAATTTGTAATGTCTTAACAAGCATTAAATTATCGCCCAGGTAACAAGTAATTGTCGCAGCAGTGGTTTGAGTGTGTACCTATTTAGTTGCAGCTGGCAAGCAAGCTGAAAAATTGGAACTAACTTCATTTTCTCTGTGGTGCTGTTTCTTTGTGCATTACTGGCCAGGAGGCCGGCATGTAACAACTTCAGAACAGTTTAACACACCAGTAAAGTAATTTCCTAACAAAAAACAAAAAATTGAGAATTGTTTTGGCAGTTCCAGCATTGAGATTGAAGTGATTCAAGCTGAATGCCACAACGTTTTTGTGTAACATAATATAGTGGTCAGTGTTGCAGATCACGTAGGCCCATAACTGAGAAAGAAAGTCGGATGTGGCTAAGTTGTATGGTTGCAGTTGCACTAAAACTTCTGCTACTGTAAAGCGGTTTTCACAATAGAGTGTCGCGATGAGGTGCGTTGTGTCCGATACTCGCCGCCAGCGACAAGCTTTATTTGCGTCTCCACAACAGAGCGATGGTCTGACACCGACCACCGGTGACACAGGCCGTGCTGCCATCTGTTCCTGCAAGGAACCTCGCGATTAAATGCTGAAAATGAACTAAATGCAGTGAAGTATCCTGTCATTTAGTTAATAGAATTTTTGTGGAATACAATTCTATTTAATAAAATTATTATATTAAAATTAAAGGTGATATAGTATAACATTAACGACTATTCAGGCATTGGAAAAAATAAGTAGATATGAAATACGAGTTCTAGCGCAGTTCCACCAAAAGTAGGGCAATTTCTCCCAAAATTACAGAAAACAGTATTTATATGCCGATAGCATTATTTTTAAAGAAATTACAAGAAAAATTAAAGTCAATATCTAAAATTCGATGAAAAAATTGTCCAAATCAGGCAAATATAAGCAGAAATTAAGCAAATTTAAGCCAATATCATGCAAATTTAAACCAAATGCACCAAAAAATAGGGCAATTTCTACTAAAATTACAGGAAATATTAGTAATATGTTGATAGGGTTATTTTACAAGAAATTACAACAAAAAATTTACAATATCTGGAATTCTATGAAAAATAAACAAAACCAAGCAAATTTAAGCCAAAATCAAGTGAATTTAAGCCAAAGTCAACAAAATTCAAGCTAAAAATCAAGCAAATTTAAAATAAATCTGCAAGCAAAATGAAATAAGTTTCTCATTTTCTAGCAAATGTAAGCCAAAATGAAACAAATTTAAGCTAATATAATACAACTTACACATTTAAGAGACAAGGAGAATAATCTCATGTAGGTTTAAAAAAATGATTGTTTATTCAAGAAAACAAAAATTTATATTAAAAACTATCGAAACATTTTGCTGTTTCCATAAAATTGTTTACTTCCTCCATTTATTAGTTTAAAAATTTGTATATCTTCAGTAATCCTTTCTTTCAAATAGTCATAAGTTAGATTCTTTGGCTAAGTAGAACAACATTACAAATTGTTTCGACTTCAATAGCTTTATCAAAACCCACACTAGTTTTTATGTTTGTCTTTTCTTTAACTACAGTTGTTTTTCTATTTAAACAATAAATATCATATAATGGTCTTTGCCCAAAAATTGAATAATAATTGAAATCACTTCGAAAGTTTATAGTTGCTTTATAATAAATTTCGTTATTTCTATTTATATTATCTAGTTTTGATTTTGAATGTCTAAAATCATTATAAGCAAGAAACATTTTTAAGCAAAGGTCATTTTCAATTCCTAGATTCCAATTTTCTTTTGAAAAAACTTCATTTCTTCCATTCTTAACATAAATATGTCTTACATTACAGGGACCAAACACAGAAGCGTGTACATAGTGTTCAGTACAATTTTTTCTATTAGCTTGAAAACCTACAATTACAAAATCAGGCATGTCAAATTGTAAATTATTAAACTCATCTTTCATATCAAGATTAAAAACAGTTGATCCAGCAGGAACTTCCTTTTCTGAGAATTTTCCAATAATTAAAACTAATAGGCTTTTTAGAATGTTTGAATATTTTTTATTTAATTGCAGTGGCAGTGTTAGATACATATTCAACAATACGCCACATAATTCCTCATTTTTTAATAACAATTTTACCCGGATCACCATAACTTCTCTCAAGTGTACCATCTAAGTTCATAGTTTGATAAACAAATAAACAATTGTTTTCGGATGAATTATCAAAAAGAGGAATTTTATAACCACCTTTTCAGTAAATTTCATTGTTATCTCTGATAAAACCAAACGTATATCTCGGAGGATAGATTCTATCATTTGTTTTGCCACTATGAACAGATTTTACTCAATATTTACTATCAACACCAGCAAACTCTAAATAATTTTGTTCACTAGGAGATTGTAACTAAGCATTTATAAGTGTTGAAGTTATTCCAGGATTATCAACAGTCTCAATAACATTTCCATGTTTTGAGATTACAAGTCTGGAAAACTGAAAAGGGTAAAAGTTAGAACAAACATCAATATTATCTAATTTATCATATTGTGCTTCGTATCCAACTTTATCTCTCTTTATTAATCTATATTCTCCATAAACATAAGCACTATTTGGGAAAGAAAATCCATCACCTATAGGAATATCAAATTCAATTCTATTACTGTAAACATTTAAATTCCCCCTAGTTTAATCCGTAAGTTTACCATTCAAAACTCTCAATACAATACTTTTATAACTAATTTATAAGAGAAAATTCATATGTAAATGAAAGATTCATCAAAAGAAGTTTCTCGAGTAAAAATATTCATTGAAAAATACAAAAATTATATAAAGAATCATGAAGCAGAGTATGAAAGAAATAAGAAGATAGAACTACCTTTAATTGACAAATTATGAAATATTGGTGAAAAAGTAGAAGTAAGTAAAGAAAATAAAAATTTAATAACAAAGCTAATTTCCGTAGCCGTAAATAATTTATATTATCCACCAATGCCAGAAGAAATATAACTTTAAAGAGAATTATTTTCGGAACATAAATCTCTTAATTTGAAAGAGCAGATGGGAATTGTACCCATAAAAAATTCTACTTGAATTCTCGGAAAAGAAATTTCTTAAAGAATTAATGTTATTAATACATTGTATGGTTTGTGAGGGGATGCACAAAATTTTTACATTGGAGATACAAAAGTAATGATACATGATGATAAAGTATTTGTTAACGATAAAGGATATAAATGAACAGGACTTTCTTATTTGTTAACAAAATAAAAAGAAGCCGATCTTGATGGTAAATTCGCTGACAATGACTATGAAAATTACACATAAATTATTTCATCAACCAATGCAGCATTCCAAAGATATAATCATATTAAGAAAATAAACTGTAATAAAAGTTGGAAGTACATAAATATAATTAAACCAATTTATGATCAATATATAAAAGAATCACATTCAAGATTGGAGTCAAACACATCTGAAAGAATGATTTATCCCAGAACTCCTAAATCTGAAGAAGCCATAAACAAATACAACAGTTTATCAAAAGAATACATTTGGATGGGTGACGTTAGGAAATTGATTGATAGATTGTTAGTTATTCACGGTGAAGAAAATGTAGGAAATATCAGTTACTACAGTGAAAAAGTAAGCATAGTGATTATGTTGAGCAATAAGTTTTCTGGATTTGTTATTAATAATCTCAAAGGAATTCCATATCTGATAAGAGTTTTAAATGTAATTCCCCATTTATTTTAGAATTCCGAACATCATGGTAGAGGAATAATAAATTGGGCACTAAACAACTTAAATATGCCTGGAATGCACTTTCCAGGCTATGATTATTGTGGACCATTTACAAAATTGAATGTAAGACTGGAAAGAGGTGACACAGGAATAAATAAATTAGACGAAGCCTGCAAACATCATGACATTGCTTACAGAGACCATAAAGTTTTAGAAGCTATACATGCGGCCGACAAAATTTTACAAGAAGAAGCCAAGTAGATTATGTTAGATAAAGATACTCTAATTGGTGAAAAAATTGCTTCAGCCATGTTTAAAAAAGAAAATTGGTTTGGGATATTAAAATTTATTAATTTATAATATTTGTTTATTATATAAATGAAGGTAACAAATATAACTTTCGATATACCCATAGATCAGCTAAGAGATTTCGGTATAAATAAATTTTTATCAAAAGATCAGCTTGAGAAAAAATATATAAAACTAAAAATAGGCTAAGGTTTTAAATTAACTTTGCCACTACTAATAATCAGAAATATACCGCACTCTAGGTAAAATCGGGAAGTCGTTTACAAAATGGAGGATTTCTACAATGTTTCATTCCAGTTTTAGGTACTCTTGGAGCTTTAGTCAGAGGCACTAGTGCAATTCACAATTCAGTTGAACAAACGAAAAAAAAAAAAATTAGAACAACAGAGGCATAACTTAGTAATGGAAAATAAATCAGGAAATGGTTTAGTTGCAAATAGGGTGAGACCAAAAAAATTTGAGTTTATCATCATTATCTAATATTGTTATTGAAAAATATGTAAAAATACTACATACTAACCATTTCAGAAATGTTTATATGATTGATAAATTACCAAATAGAATGCACAAAAATGAATGTGCTGTGGTTAATTTTGACATATCAGATTTATTTTAATAATTATGTTTACTATTGTGATTCATTTGGAGGTAATATTCGTACTAAATTAATTACTTCAAATAATGAAATGTTTATTACAATGTCAATCAAGTTCAGAATTTTAATTAAGTTTTCTGTGGACATCTATGTTTAATTGTATTATATCTTTTTTTTTGAGAGAGTTTAGACTTAACAATTTTTTTTTTTTTGTTATTATTAAATGATGGATATATTTGGGAAACTGTTAATAAAATCTTGAAATAAAAATTTTGACACTATTGTTGAAGATTTAAATGAAAAATTGGGCACTATTGCTAAAGATTTAGTAACATATGTAGATTTAAAAAACGATTCCATTGTTACAGCTTTAAACACAGATGCAGATTCAAGATAGCAATACTATTGTTTCTGATTTTGAAAAATAAGTAGACACAAGATACAATATTATTGTTTCTTCTGTACGAGATTGAATTAGTAAAGTTTTTGTTTACAAAAAATTATGTTTCTCTTAAAATCGTATAATTAATAATATGGCTGATCCTATAAATGGAAAAAAACACAGTCAATAGAAGGTTTTTTGACAAAGAAATAGCTGATAAATTAAAAAAAAAAATATCAGTTTCGAGTTATTGTAGTCTGCTTGTTAACTCGTAAGTTGAAGAAATTAAATATATTTTTTTATAAAGAAACAGATGATAAATTACGAAATTTAAACCAATCAATTTGAAAATAATCTGATACACTTGTTAACTCGAAAGTTGAAAAAAGCAAAGAAGTATTTGATAAAGAAATAGCTGATAAATTACAAAATTAAAAAGCAAACAATTTATAATTATTATTTTGATAGACTTATTGATTTGAAAGTTGAAAAATGCAGGGAAGGAAAATCTCATATATTTTATTTGCCTGCAAAGTGGAATAAAAATATTTTCACTTAGATAATTTTTAAATTTTCTTTTCTTTTTTGATGGATTGTAGTTTTTTAAATCGATTACAGTAAGCCTTTTGATGTTAAGAGAGGTAATATTTTAACATTTAAAATAAAATGAAATAAAATATCTGAATATGATGATGGATTGATGACTACAATAGGAATATTAGTGAGATATAAAGAATAAATATTTAGTTTATTATTAAATGGAGAATATGTGGTACTTGAATGGTAAAAAAGGTTACTAAAAATTATGTTGAAAAATTGAAAATACAAAAAAATGGACAATTAATTCAGAAAAGTAAACGTTCAATATTCAATTCCAAAAATCAACATTCTTAAAAAAAATATTGCTCAAGGTAAGAGAAGGAATAATCAGTGAACTATATAAACCTGCCAGAAAGAATTTTCCCAGAAGAAAAGAAACATTGTATGGAATTTATTATTTATGGCAGATTGATCTTGTTGAGATGGATTCTGGTGCCTAATTTGAAAGGTATATCACACATAAATAATGGATAAAATTATATAATGACAATTATTGATGGTCTTTTTTTCAAAGTATACATTTGCTATACCTATTAAAGATAAAACAGCTAAAAGTGTAATAAATGGATTAGAATGTATATTGATGAAAATAAAACCTTACAACACACAAAGCGATAATGGCTCTGAATTTTATTATAAGTCATTTAAAGAGCTTATTCAAATATATAACATAATTTATTATTCCACATTCAGTGGATTGAAGGCTAGTGTTGTAGAAATATTTAATTGCACAGTGAAAGATAAAATGTGGAAGAAATTTGCTTTGGATGGTAATTTAAATTAGTAAGAATATTAGAGGATTTAGTGAAAGAGTACAACAATACAAAACATAGAACAATCGGTATGAAACCCATTGAAGTTAATAATAAAATGTAATGCAACCAGACTTTGTGAATATGTTTACTAAACCGAAATACAAAGTTTGTGATGTCCATGTTAGCAAACTGAAACAAATTTTTGAAAAAGGTTATACTTCTAACTGGACAACAGAATTATATACTATTAAAGGTTTTAAATTATGATGTACCTACTTACAAACTAGAATATACTAAAGGAGAAGAAATAGAAGGCAGTTTTTACAAATATGAAATAATGAAAACTAAATGCCCTGATGAACATTTGATTGAAAAAGTCTTAAAAACTAAAGTAATAACAATTTATGTTAAATGATTGGTTTTTTGATATTAGCCTTAACTCTTGGGTTAATAAAACAGCTGTTTTGTGAATTTAAATAGTGTTTTCTTCATTCTAAGTAAGGGTTGGCATTTTTACTGCCCCCATAAGGGACTGTAAATTTAAATCTTTTTATATAATTATCTTTACCCCATAAAGTTTTAAATTTTTTAAAATCATTACAGTATCTTTTGTTTTATGTATAATTTCGTGATATGATTCACACATTATAACAAACAAGGAAATGCTATTTTTACCATCTCTAGTCAATTTGTTTGTAAATTCATTATATTCTATGAAAATGTCATTACTAAAGAAATACAGTAAACCATGTATGTATCTAAAAGCTTGTAGCATTGCAGTTTTAACACATTTTTATCACTTTTATAATTGTTTTTGAGTTTCCCTTTTGGTTAAAATTTCCTGTTTCAATTGTCAGTGAGTGTAATTGTCCAAAAATTTTCCTTTCATCCCACATGATAGAAGTTAGAGCTTTTATCAGTTTGAATTCGAGGCTGTATTTCAAGTGTTATCTGTACTATGTGGCTCTTTCGAATTCTTAGGATTCAGAGCGAGGTGACACAACTTTTGAGATTAGGTTTTTTTCATGTTTCCCATGCCATCAGCCGTTTTCTAGTTTGACACTGCACCATTATGTAATGTTCAGTCAATAGGAGGTTGCCAGCCCCGGCTAAGTGTGTATTTTTAGATTTGTTTTCTGGAGGGGGTAGCTACAAGCACTATTATGCGAGCGCAGCTAGCCCTGAACTCGTACACATTTGTAATAACCTTCGAAGAGACAACATGTTGTTCGGGTCGGTGAAACATTTTCATCCAGTATTGTAGAACAACTGTAGAAACATTTACTAAAGAAAGTAGTGTGGGAGGCCGAATGGCATCAAGGGAGAAGGTTTCTTTTTCCTCCCCCTTGCCTCCTTAATTTTCCTTGCGAGTCGAGATGTATTATTGAACTTTGTATAACTGCTACTGTGATTCTGTACCTATATGTGTTTAATGAGAAGGAAGATGGGTTTTGTGATGTCATACTAACATAAAATGTAACTGATTTCGACCTTCAGCAATAAATCAAGTATACTTCCGACATGGATATTTCCTGTTATTATTTCTACAAAACCAGGCGAAACAACTTTTGTGCTCTGTTTGGCTGAAGCTAGCCAAACCCAATGTAAGCGCTGAATATCTGTAACCTGCATTGTAGCATAGCGAGTTGATGCTCTGTTGAAAGCTGACTATCGTAATTGGCAAATGAGGAAATTGATCCCTCATTTGACCTTTTTCTCTTTTATCTGGAAACAATATTCCTCTATTTCACCATAATAAAACTTTTCCTGAATATGAATTAAAAACAGCATTTATTTAAAATTTAATCCAAATGAAGAAAATCCCTTTGGATAACCATTAATAATTTTATAACTAGGATAACAATCATACCAATTTTACTGTCAGCAAACAGACTTAACTCGCCCAAAGGTCCTTGGAATATAAAAAAATTATTGAAATTGTTATGTAAAAACATAAATCATTTTGTTGTCGAAAATGGCCTATTTATTATTTTCTTATCATTCATACTTTTTATCCTAACATTTTATTGTAAAAAATATACAATTCGATATCAATAATTAAAAATGTTTTTGCATATTTGCTTTTACATAAATCAATTTATTCATTACTATTAAAATTATTTTGTTGGGGTGATCCATAAAAGTTTTGAATGTCATCTGGTTGCAAATCAACCAAATTAATATTAAGAAGTGGATACATGATTGCATTTTTATCATTTGAATGTTGAAGACCAAATGCATGTCCAATTTCATTAATCAAAACTGTCAGTTAATTAACTTTATTTTTAGGAGGGTTTTTCCCATCATTATAACAATATTCCTGCCTATTAATATGAATTTCAACTAGACTATTTTGCTGATTTGGAAAAAAAATGTGTGTGCTAGTGCACTACCATGCGGAAATAATATATTCTGGCAAACTCTAGATAATCTCTAATATCTATATTGGTATTATTTGTAAGACATAAGTATGTCTGGAGATTGTGTAGCATAAACAAATTTCAAATATGTATGTTTTTGCCACACACCAACAGCCTCTTCAGTTAACTTTTTAATTGAATTATTTGCAAATGTAAAATGCAATTTTAAGATATATTTTTTTCCATTTTGTGGTTAATGAATAACTAACAAATATATCATCCTTAACACCACATATTGATTTATTAATTAAATTAATAGTTTCTTCATTGATCTTACCATCAAATAAAGAAATGTTATGATATTCTTGAAATATTTTTTAAGAATTTTCAAGCTTTTCTGTATCAATATTTGAAAGTGAATTGGTAATACCTGAACTGGGGCTACATGCAGAATAGGTGTTACCTTATAAGTATCCATATTTAATTTTAAAAACTTATAACACTTTATATTTGATTCTCTTTTATGGATATCGCCGAATTTATTTTTAAGGTAATGAGAATGATTATGTAAACCTTCATTCATAAAAAAAAATTTAACGGGTTCTAAGAAGGTCAATCATTTGAAACAAAGCATCATTTAATGTTCATACCACATGTTATTACATTCATAACACACATGTTTACTCTCATACCATATTTTTACAATCATAAAATACATTTTATGCCTACACATTTTTATGTTCACAAAATGCATTTTTACATTCATAAAACACGTTTTATGTTCATAGAAATGTTTAAATAGACAGCAAAATATTTAAAAAATAATAATAAGTTTCTGATTTTATCTCTGTACATAGTATTATTCATTGATTTATAAAAATATTTTTTAAAGTCATTTTTATCATTAGTCCTCATTCCTGTATTTCAATCCATATACTTTTCCAACCAATCTGACTGATTAAACTTCAATATTCTATGTATTTTAGTGAGTTTTAATCAATTATTTAGACATTGTTTCAAATTACGATAGTGGATTTCATACTTCTGTTCTGGTATTATCTGATTTTCTGGACAAAGTGAAAGTTCTTTATGTAATTTATGTAGTTCTTGATGATAGTCTAATTCAATTTATAGTATGTATCCATGATGTGAATCATCACTCAAATTTAATACATATTTTTGCCAGAAATCTAAATTAAATTGTCGATAGTTAACCCATTATAAACTGTGTTATGGTAAATATTGAGACATTGCCTAACCATAAAAATTATTTGCATTTAGATAAGCTAAATAGTTAGACTCTTGATTTGAATTAAAATCTTCTAAATATTTATTATTTGCTTTGACATGTAATTTGCAACATTGTGATATTCCTACTCTAATTCCCTTTTCTACCCTTAAAATCATATAATAAAAGTAAAGGCTGTTTTGTTATTTTTAACATAGCATCCCATGATTATCCTGGTTTTGTAAAATACCAGCTGGATCTAAACCATACGCATTGAAACATGTATTTCTCAAGTTTTCAAATATATCTGCCTACAATAATCCATCACTTTTAAAATAAAAAATCATCATAATATTCAAGATTCTTCATATTAAATCCATACAAGTTTTGCATGTTCATTATAATCGTCAGTTATGTCACATTCATTTAATTTATTGTAAAATTAGTTCTTTGGCTGAAGTTCAGTTTCCTCGAATTTCTTCCAACTTCCATATAATCGTACGGTTAAACACCTTTTCTAATTACTAAATTTACTTTGTCTTGTGGGAAATGCTTTTGAGTATGTTTCATTTGTTCTTTTGTTAAATTATATGGCTAGTTTTTCTAAACTACTCGACATAAATTTATAAGTATCTATAAACCCAATTGTTTTTGTTTGTTTCCCAAAACTAATATACTTTTCTTCATTATTTGGAATTAAATCTATTGGTTTTTCATCATATCCTAAGTCTATAGTAAATAAATTTGCATCATATCCAGCTAAATTGTGGGGGGGGGGGGGGGGAATTGGAAGAAAATCAGGTAGTTTTAAAATTAATTTAAAAGAGATGCAATCTAAGTTAATGAATTTTCCAGTTATATAATTATAGAGATGTTCTTTTGGATTATCCTTTATATATTCACACTGACATACAGCACAATTTTTAGATTTTTTAAATAACACATTTTCTTCTTTTGTTAGTGGATGCATTGGTTTTGGTTCTGAATATATTTCACCAATCTTTTCTACTTCTAATTTCAATGAATTCATAAACATAAAGCGTGAATTTGGACCTTGATATACAATTGGCAGTTTATAATCATCATAACCAGAAACTTCATGTAACTGATATTTCATTGTATATAATTCATCATTCAACTTTAAATCAATGGTATTTATTTGTTCATTAGTAAGTTTATGTCTTTATTTAATTATTTCTTTATAAAACCATTATCAATATCATCCTCTCTTTAAACTTGATATTTTTTTTATTAATCTAAATTTATTTATTTCCATTGGATTATACTTAATGATTGATATTTTATTTAGTATTGATTCGAAATCTGCTACTATTGTAAAAGGAACTTTCGTTGTATGTTAGTAATTTTTGAAAGATATTTGCATGTGTTGCGATGGCAAACTGATTTTTACTGGTTCATTTTTAGAACAGTCGATTATATGGTTATTTAATTTTTTCTTGAGATGTAAGGAATTGAAAACACATATTACATATATAAGTTTTGCTTTTATGATTATTTTTGTGCTGAAAGCAATCTCGATAAATCTTTTATCGAATAATAGTGTGAGTTTCTGTCATTTTTGAAATAAAGTAAAAATATATCCTTATCCTTTGTGCATTTTGTAACTTTTAGTGGATATACTTCAGCTTCCCCTTCAAAAGAATATACATTTGGAGATGTATTTATTTAATTTTTAATTTTTGGCACATCATCAATTTTTATTGAATATTCATATTTGTCTATTACTTCATCAATGTTAAGTCCAACATTTATATATTTAGTTACTTCTGTGGATTTTTGTTTGCTGGAAATAATGTAAACTTGATTGCCCATAGAAAACATTTTTTATTTTTTATAATAATGAATGGTTTTTTAATCTTAATATTTTCTGGTCGATCAGTATTATGCTCCATTTAATGGCTTATATTTATTTATAGACAGTTGTAATCTATTTATTTTATATTATCTCCAATATGAACCCTCTATTTTTTCAATATGAGTTATTCCTGTGGGAATTTTTTTTTTTTTTTTGTGAATTTGTAATACTCATTATTTCTCCCTCGTTCGATAATGCATGAGTATCTGGTGGAATGTCAAAAGGTTTAAATTTATTTAATTTTTCACTGTGAAAAATGGCGCTTTGGCAAATGTGAACTTTCACTCCTCTCAAATTCTTAAGATCGCATATTATCTCAAATATTTTAGGTTTTACTGTAAGCAAAATAATCAAAGCTATTTTAAATGTTATATGCTGATATCCAAAATTTAAAAGCTGTATTAACTCAGTAAATTTTATTACTTATTCTATTTATTTAATTTACATATAGATTAGTAGAAGAAGAAAATATTTCTTTTGATTTCTTTTTATCTTCTTCATATATTTCATTGATATCAAGATCCGAAAAAGGTAAACTTTTGATCAACAGTTTATCATTAGCATTTTTGAAAAAAGTAAACATTTGAACACCTTTTTAACATTAGCAATTGAAGAAGGTTAACTTTTGAACAACTGTTTATTTCTGATTTTTTCTAAGAGTGAGAAATAAAATTAGCAATGTAATTATAAGCCAAATAAATATAATTTGAAAAAGAGGATATTTCTTTATTATCATTTTATCATTTTTATTGTCTTCTTTATAATATATATCATTAGAAAAAGGAAATATTTCTTTATAATAGGCTATATATTATAAGAAAAAGGAAATATTTATTTTAATTCATTCTTATCCTTTTCATATAATTTTTGACACCACCATCATAAAAAGGAAAATTTTCAAAGTGTCGTTTTCTAACCAAAAAATCTCCACGTTCTTTATGGACAGTACGGTGTGTTATAATACCTCTAATTAAATCATATTTTCTTACATTATGAATATATTTTTATTTTTAAACTTTTGGCTATAGGTCTTAACTCCACCACTTTTAAAGCAATTAAGATTTTCCGCAGACATTTTTAATATGTTTATTTATTATGTGTTTATTTATAAGAAAATTTAATAAGGTTGTGAAAAATATAAAGTAAAAAAAAAGTAAGGTCAATGGAAAGTATGTAAATGATAAATATAAAGGAGTGAAATCGAATAAGCGTTTAATTTATTGATAATAATTTTGAACTATTTAACTTCTTGTTATAATAATATTTCTCACCAAAACGTGTTTACATATTGTTGAATGTTTGTCCTTAGCAGTTTTATAAGAAGAAAATATTTTTATGGATTTATTCTCATCAGATACTGTACATGTCTTTGCTGGATAATTACCATGTTGAATTTCATTTAGAATATTTACTACTGCATTGTGCAATTTAGTATTTTTTAATGCTTTTTGAGTAATGCATTATAAACACTTTTTCCACATTCACATATTACTTTCTCTTTATTTACCTCATATTGATTTCTGATATTTTCAATTAAATTTTTTTTTGCAGATGTTATAATGCTTATTTTTTGTGAGTTTGAGTAAAAAAAATCGATGACTCATTACATATCATACATGACTTTGTCGAATAATTATCATGTTGAATTTCATTTGTATTGTGTGAATTACTATTTTTGTGTTTTCCAAGAAATGCATTATAACATATTTTCCACATTCACATTGTACTTTCTCTTAATTTAATTCGTATTTATTTCTAACATTTTCAATTAAACATTTTTTAAAGATTGTTATAATATGTATGTTTGAATTTTTATTTGAGTAAAAGTTTACTATGTTTAATACTTCACCACACTTTTTACATTGCTTAAATATGTCATTGATTTCCATTTCATAAGAGAGAAGTGATTCTATTTTTATTCTTTATAAATAAATAAGTTTATTAAGAAGAATAAAAAATGTTGCTGAAATTTTATAATATTAAAAAGTATTACAAAAAATAAAAATACATAAAAAATAAAAAATTGTTTTTAAAATATAATAATAGTATATTTAAAAAAAAACATCATTATGGAACAGTGGCCTCGGAAATATGTGTCAGGGGGGCCACGACCCCCCCTCCAAATTCAAGCAAGTGGGGCTAAGCCCATCTCACTATCAAATCAAACTATACGTGTTCATCCGAAATTAAAATAACATACTTCAGGAAGCTAATATGATGCAATTCTAACTCTCATCCTTCATATTTTCTAGTTCCTACCCCAATGGGGCAGTAATTGATGACTAAAGCAGAAACCTACTGAATCGATACAGTACAGCACTGCATGGCAACAGTGGTTTTCTCCCTGAAGTATGTGTCAGTGTCTGGAAAATGGCTGCACCTGTCTCCGCAGAGTGATTGAAACTTGACCCGCGAGCTAATAATAGACCAAGCAAGCAGTAAAAAATAGTTTGTGTTCGGTTATCGACTGTGATAGATGATACACATTCGAAGAATGTAGCAGTGGGAGGCTTGGAACTAACATATTTATTATTTTTGTGCTGTATGCGATTGGTATTGGCATGAAATGAATCAGCAAGCGAGGAGAAGGTGTATCTGCAACACTTCTGGTCCTAACAATTCAAAAGTCAGGAAAATTACAAGTTTCTTTGAAAAGGCAAATCATTTAAATGAACACCAGCCAAAGTCTGAGAAGCAGGGTAAGTCAACATCATGTTTTTTTATGTTTCTGTAATAATATTTACATTTTGGTGTTTTTTGGCCTAATAGGCTGGGTTGCATATTGTACTGTATTGTAACGCTTTGTTACAATTTAGAGAAGAATCTGTGATGGTCAACAATGCTCATCCGGATTCAGCAGGCCATGTTGTCTATCAGTTGCGGACATTACAATGATACAGCATGAAAAGAGTCAGGTGAGTACGTAAACTTACACCACAATTGACAAAGGAAAAAACATATTTCACTAAAATAAAATTAAAGGAGATGAAAAAATGTATGATTTTAGAAATAAAATGGTCTACCTGCTCTCTCACAATTCCTGGTAGCGTGCTTAACTGTTTCAAATATTTTAAGAGAATTTCAAAATGTGAGTAATGTGTAAAATCTAAAGCTTTTATTGCAAAATTTGGCAAACGAACATAAATTGAGAAGAAATTCATTCAATTTGTTCCCACTTATACTTTCACAGATATTTCCTGTATTGGGATATAAAAGTAATAAACCAACTTCTTCACTGTTCCATGTAGAAACATTAGTCCAGTCAATTTTGGTTTTTTAGCGGAAAAGATCTATAAGAAGCTGAATTTGGCAGATATCTTTATTAGACCTTCTTTTAATCCTTTTCAACTGAAATTCCTGACCAATTCGATTGGAGCTTCGCACTTCGGCTCATATTGGGAAAATTACAACAAAAATAGTTTCTAGGTTTTTCTCACGGTTCATTTTTTCGCAAAATATGTTTGGCTAAAGAATAATCTACAGAATATTTCCTACAAAAATGGTTATGAATATGAACATTTTTGCCGTATGAGAGAGTTCATGAAATACATGCTCTGGATGGATGCCATGTAAATGTGATTTTTTCTTTCTATTCTTAAAGTATATTATTATTATTAAGGAAAGTTAGGGAAACTGCCATCCGTCCAGAGCCTATATCTCACGAAATTTCCGTCACACAGCAAAAATGACTATGGCCATTTTTGTAGGAAACATTATACAGATGATTTTTTGCCTTAATATATTTCGAGAAAAAAATTGAACCACATGCGATTAGCTTATTATGAATTTTGTTGTTAAGAAACTGTATTGCACACGGTTAATGTACAATTTTTTATATATTGAATCTTGATCCCAACCCACATTTTAAATATTATTTGTTTACAGATGTCACACCTCCCTGCATCGAAGTCAAGAAGCAGACAGGGATGCTAAATTCTTGTAGTATGGCTGATTAGAGTAGTATGTTGTTGACAATAGTCAGTGTTATGGCGGCTCGTCTGGAGACTGGCCAAGTACAGATGTAGTGATGCGGAATAAATATAATAACTGGCGGCGATAAAGGGATTTTTAGCCTGGGGACACGATAGTTAAAAATGAGAGAGAAATACTCGCGTGATATAGGGTAGCAGGACAAAGTGGCATAGATTTTTTTTTGGTTGTGTTGGAGTTGGAGATGCACGTTAAAACAGCCGGGAGGGCCATATTAGATAAGACAATATGTCGTTAGGCAAGATAGAAGGATTTAACGGTGAGGAAGGGGATTTTGAGTGCTATGTGGAGAGGCTAGAACATTATTTCAAAGCCAACAAGGTCAAAGAAGAGGAAAATTGTTGTTTGTTTTTAAAGTGTTGTTTTTTGCGCGTAAAATCGTTGCATAGGAAGCAAGTTGTATGCGAGAGCATTTCGGAAAATTCAGTAACTCTACAAAATATGTAAATGGCCTGTGAGTGCGGTCAATTTCTGGACGAGGCTTTGCGGGACACATTCGTGAGCGGATTAGGAAATGAGAACATAGTGCAGAAGCTGTTAGTGAAAGATAAGTTAACCTTCAAGTCGGTACTGCAGAAAGCACTGATAATGGAAGCGGCCTTGCGATATTCTGAAGAAATGAGACTGGGGATGGTGCAACACAAGGTAGAGGACTCTAACCACGATGTGGAGGGAGCATATGCTGTCACACCAAGGAATGGTGGGGGCACGGGGCAGCTAGGAGGGACCATTTCTAGGCCGAAGGTCAATCTAAGAGAAAGTAGAAATTGTTACCGGTGTAATAGTGCAAATAATTTTGCAGCACAATGTCCCTTTGCCAACTATATTTGAAATGCCTGTAAAGAAAAGGGGGCATATCAAAAGAACATGTAAGGTCCAAGAAGCACACTGCGTGAAGGAGGCAAATCTAGTAGAGCTGGACTTGCTCAATATTAATTTTAACGAAGTAACAGGCTAGGCTAATAGTTTTACGGTAGCTGTGCTACTAAACAGTCAGTATGAGCGAATGATAATAGACACTGACGCAGTGGTTTCGGTGTGTTCAGACAGTACCTACCAGGCAAAGTTACAACCATGTAAGTTAAAGACGACAGAGTTGGCCTTGTGTGCGTACTCAGGACTCATTACAAATCATGGGAGAATGTCAAGTTCTGGTGGAATACCAAGTTCAGCAAATGACTCTGCCCATGGTGGTAGTGGATAGCCAAGATAAATCGTTACCCATGCTGTTGGGGAAAAATTGGTTGACCGCACTGAGGTTGGACTGGAAAAAACATTATGGGGCGAAACGAACAGAGGAGGGGACCACGTGTCTAGGTGCTGGATAGTAAAAGCTTTTCATCCGAGCGAGAAGCGATCAGTGATCTCTTGTTGGAGTACAAGTCATTGTTTACACCAAGGATAGGAATTATTTCGGGCGCTGAAGCTGATGTAGAACTCAAAGAGGGAGCCATTCCGGTGTTTTGCAAAGCTAGGGCAGTACCTTTCGCAATGAAAGCAGCAGTGGAAGCCGAGATTGACAAATTAAAGGATGGAGGGATTAGGTTGTCCAATGACTTTAAAGTTGCATTGACTTCACTGGTTGAGATGGATCATTACTCTTGACCAAAATCAGCTGATATTTTTAGTGAAAGCTGGAGGAAAGGTTTTCTCGGCCATTGACTTGCATTCAGCTTATACCCAGCTGCCAGTCAACAAGCAAAGCCAGCCCCTGCTGGCAATTAACACCTGCAGAGGCAATCCTCTGTATTGCTATACACGGTTGCCTTTTGGGTTTTGTAGTGCTCCATGCATCTTTCAGAAAACAATAGAGCAGGTCATGAAAGGTATAAATGGAGTGTATGCTTATCTGGACGATATTTTGGTGGTAGGTTCTAGTCTGGAATAGGGTCGTCACAAGCTGGCTGAGGTATTTAAGAGACTGAAGGCGTATGGAATCTGTGTACGGAAGGATAAATGTAAATTGCTCTGTAAAAGTGTTGTTTACTTAGGACATAAACTGTCAAGTGAGGGCATTCAAGCCATGCAAGAGAAGGTAAAAGTGATTCAGGAGGCCCCGGCCCCCTGGGATTTGACGGAACTTTGTTCATATTTGGGGTTATTGCAATTCTATGGCAAGTTCTTGCCTAACATAGCCACCTTGTTGCATCCATTGTATGTGCTGTTGCAAAAATACCAACCTTGGCGATGGACATGTGACTGCAAGAAGGCTTTCGAGAAAAGTAAGACATTGTTAATACAGAGCCCAGTAATAGTGCTGTATGACACAATGTCACCAATTGTGGTTACAGTGGATGCAAGTGCGTACAGAGTCGGAGCTGTGCTGGCTCATACCATGCCTTTGGGAGAGGAGCACCCAACAGCTTTTGCCTCCAAAACCTTGTCAAAAGCAGAGGCAGGATACAGTTAAGTGGAAAGGAGGCCCTGAGTTTGGCATTTGCGATGAAGAAGATTCACAACTATTTTTATGGCCGCATGTTTGTACTGGCAACGGACCATCAAGCCTTAACTGCATTGTTTGGTACTAAATGGGGGTACCAGTAATGGCGGTTGCCAGAATACAACATTGGGAATTGACGTTGGGAGCCTACCAGTATGAAGTGAAATATAAGCAGGGTGCAGCTATTAGGCATGCAGATGGATTATCTCGTTTGTCATCACCAAAGGTGCAGGAAGAAATTGGTGAGCCATGGTTGGGGAGACAATTTTTTTCTTTGCACCATTTGAGGACATCCCGTTAGATGCTGCGGATATTGCAGAAGATACTCAGCGGGATACTGTGATGTCAAAGTTGTCTGATCTTATTCTGCAGGGGTGGCCTAAAACAGTGGCACCAGAGCTGCAGCCTTATGCCGCCAGAAAGTTAGAGCTGTCCATGGAGCAGAATTGTGTGCTGTGGGGGAACAGAGTCGTATTTCCAAAGGCGTTGTATAAAAGAGGTGTCAAGTTGTAACATGAAGAGCACCCTGGAATTACAAGGATGAAAATGTTGGCTCGCCATTATGTGTGGTGGCCTGGTATGGACAGCCAGATTGTGAATGAGGTGCGGCAATGTGGTGCGTCAGTTAAGCCAAAATGCTACCCCTCTGTTATCACTATACCCCTGGAGCTGGTCGAGGAGAAGATGGCAGAAGGTGCACCTGGATTTTACAGAGGGGCATAAACATAAGTTTCTATTCGTGATTGGTGCCTTTTCATAGTGGCTGGAAGTAATGCCAATGTCTGTAACTACAGCGAGTCATACGGTGGAAAAGTTACGAACACTGTTTGCAGAATTTGGGTTACCAGAGGGACAATGGACCACCTTTTCAGTCAGAGGAGTTTGATGGCTTTTTGTCTTCCAATGGTGTGAAACATGTCAAGTCTCCCCCATATCATCAACAATCGAATGGTTGCGGTGGAACGGCAGGTACAGACTGTTAAATTAGCACTCAAATGGCAGCTGCAAGAAGACCAGCAAATGGAGTGGCAACACACATTGCAGCATAGACTGGATGTGTTTTTATTTGTATACCGGAACACTCAATATTCCATGACCAACCCTCGAACCCGCTTCGCACTTGGTACTCTTATCACCATTCCGCGGGTTCCAAAATTCGCTACTAGATGTTAACCACATCGTTTTACATCTCCATTTGTTGGTATTTGTACTTTAAGCCAAAATTGCAAGATAGCGAAATTAAGTAGAAAAATTCCACCAAGAGCGTATTCTCCATGGCTATTTCCGAATATTGGCCTAATGGATCCCTTAGAGCAACATATCCATAGAAAGTGCACTTTAGTGGACACGGCCATATTGGCTTAGTTTCCGAATTATCACTAGGGATGCCGGTGCATCTCTTCACACGTCCACTGCCAAGGGTTTGAGACAAGTGATAAAATGTTCTCTGAATGTGTACATTAAGAATTTTGCAACCGGCAGATTTCTTTTAAATATAATTTAGATAACATTGTTATTGAAATAAATAAAGGCTATAAAATTCAAATTTACAGGTGTGAGGTGTTATTTTTCCCCGTAAATTTGATGGGCAATCCATTAGTTGTATATAAAATAGCATTTTCTTTATTCAGTCACTATTCCTTCACTGATATGCATTGGTTTTATTAAAAATACTATAAAATTATAAATGGTAAAAATAGGTTAGTATCAGAACCACTACTAAAAGTATTCTTAATGTGTAAACCTTAAAATAAATGTGAGGGCTCCGTGACTTCACCCTTAGGTACGAAGGGCTCCTCAATCTAAGATATTTGAGAACCCCTGTATTAGAACTGCACTGGGCAGATTGCGTAATGATATGCTACAGCTACACTGTGTCATAAATTACGTGACACATTACTATTTTTTGCATTTATTTTTCGAAGCAAACCAACATGTACCCCATTTTCATTTTTCAGGTATACGACCATGAAACGGAACCGCCCAGGTTTAGCGCAGCAAAGAAGAATACAGAAAGGCAAAGCTTTAAATCTACAGTCGCTTGTCGGATCGTTGTTGAAATTTGTCACATCTTCCAATTCGGCATCAACATCGAGTGCTCCAGAGGAATCGAACTTTTGTGGAGACATGAAGGAAAAAACTGAAACAGTATCTCAATCATAGGGTCAGGATGAGCTTGATTTTGAAGAAAACAGAGTACTCTCATATTCCGAGAGCAGTTTCGAAAGTGAAAAACAAACACAAATTGAAACAGATAACCAGGAAAGGCCAGACAATGAACTTGTTACTAAAGAGCGCAGAGAAATTGTAGAAGATAAATTAGAAGAAGTTACTCTATATGATATATGATAATGGCCTTTTCCTGTTACAGATAGTCACGCAGACATCTGGCACTACTCAGATGTGGGAAATAATTCAATATGTTCATATCGAGAATAAAAAAGTAGAAGTAAAGGAGTCGTTTCTAGGCTATTTTCAAATAACTGGAAAGAAAGCCCTTGACATAACAGAAGGTATTATAAAGACAATTGAACAGGATGGGATCGATATCATATTGTGCCGACGTCAGGGGTATGACAATGGCTCTACAATGGCTGGAGTGCACTATGAAGTCCAGGCGAGTATTTGTAAACTTAATCCTAAAGCATTATTTGTTCCTTGTACAAACTACTCTCTTAATCTGTGTGGAGTGCATTCTTTTGTAACTGTTTCACAATGTGTTAACTTTTTTGGGATCTTAGAAAGTCTGTATTGCTTTTTCTCAGTTTCCACACACAGATGGGTGATACTTGTAACTAATGTTGGAGTTACAGTCAAGATACTTTCAGATAAAAGATGGAGTGCTCACTATGCAGTTGTAAACCCTGTTCGTATTAATTTCAAGTAGATTATTGATGCCATAGAAGAACTTTGTGATCCCACAGAAACTGTCAAAACCAGAGGAGCAGTGCAAACACTTTTGCCAGCAGTATGTGATTTTTATTTTTATTTTATTTTTGTATTTCTGGAGTACTGTCTTAGAAGAAGTAAATCACACTAAAAAATTCCTACAGAATGTTGGAATCAGTTTTGAGAAGTGCGTTATCAAAATTAGAAGTCTGAAGATCTTTTTGAAAGACAAAAGAAATGAGATCGTGGAGCTAGCACTGCAGTTTGCAACGAACATTTGTGAAGAGATGGACATTCCTTTAGTAAAAAGAAGAACCGTCAGAAAGAAGAAAATGATGCCTGGAGAAAAGGCTCAAGATGAACCACTCTCGTTGAATGAGGAATTGAAAAGATCTATGTTGGAGTGCATTGGCAGGTTTTATCAAGTGGTCGACACTAGCACTAAGTACATGGAAAGTATATTAGCTCGATTTGCAGTTCTTGAGCCCAAGAATCTGATCACAACCTCAGAATACGAACAACCTCATTTAATACAAAACTTATGTAAACTATGATGAACTTTCTGAAGATGGTATCCTTAGAGAGATTCCACGACTAAGAAGATGTCTACAAGCTGCCAAAGTTGCAAAAGAAGATTCTATGGAATGGTCTTCTTTAAGATTTTTAGAGTTTGTTGTTGAATATAAACTTTCAGATTCTGTACCAAATCTGACTTTAGCCTTAAGATTCTTTTTAACATTATGTTTATCAGTAGCATTATATGAGAGTAGTTTTTCTAAACTAAAATCAATCAATTACTCTCTTAGTACACTATGAGTCATGCTCTACTCTCTGGCTTAGCCATTTTGTTAATTGAAAACAAAGTGGCGAAAGGAATTGATTTGGATGATGTGATTTCAAAATTTGCAGAGAAAAACGTTAAAGATTTAAGTGCTTATGGTAACATTTTAAGTGAACATACCACAAAATTACACTTGCAGCTGTATCTTATTTTTCTTTCTCTTAATAATTTTAATTTGGGGAGGGGGAAGGGGGCAAGAAATTTTCCGCATCGGGTACCAATTGACCTTACTACGCCATTGGTTCCGGGATATTATCCGCATGTAAAATGTTATGATAAAAAATTTTTTGGGTCCGGCGGAGTTTTGAACTCACGCTCAAAATTCAAAT
This sequence comes from Dryococelus australis, assembly GCA_029891345.1. Lineage (NCBI taxonomy): Eukaryota > Metazoa > Arthropoda > Insecta > Phasmatodea > Phasmatidae > Dryococelus > Dryococelus australis. Next base: position 233,414,136 of record CM056996.1, on the reverse strand, counting down.
AGGACTGGCGGCCCCTCGACTTTACCACTGTACTACCAGTTCACACATTAGGAAGTAAGATTATGTACCGTATAATTGATTTTTTCTTACAGAAGGTATTGTTTAAAGTATTTATAACGGTTTTAAACAGTAATTAAAAGTTGTCATCGCCAATATTATTCGTCGTCGTATTTTAAATCTTCAACCTTATGGATGTATAATCAAGATGGAGACGTCCTTTTCTGTTTCTTCATCAACTCATTTTAAGTAGTAACTATGGGGAGTGCCCTACGCTCTGAAACTGCGATGTGAGTGGCCAGGTACGAAACCTGGTACGGGACCTACCACGAAAAATAGGACGTGTCCAATTAACAAACCTGGTCGTGTAAGGCGGGAAATCCGTGACTGGTGTCACACTAGCTGATATACTGGCCGCTATGGTGGACGTTGCACAAGCTTTTACGGAATATGGTATCGTGTAATATCGCCATAAGGGATGGTGAAGACAGGCCCCGTTCACTAACCCGCTAGTCTGTTATCGCTACCACGGGGTCTGATATTGTGCCTGGTATTGAGACTAATATGTTGTCTAATACGGAGTGAGTGAAGAGATTTGGACGGCTCTTAACAGCGAGGTCTTGAGAGCCGATGAGGGTGCTTGAAGTGAATATGGAGCAACGCCGGAATGAAGGGCGTGGGAAACGGGAAATCCCCGATAAAATCCGCCGACCAACGGCATCGTCTGGCACGATTCCCACTTGCGAAAATGCGGTGACCCGGCAGGGGATTGAGCCCGGTTCGCCTTGGTGGGAGGCGGGCGTGCTAACCGCTTAGCCACCGTGGCCCCCTATAATACGGAGACTAGTAGCAAGCCTAGTTTGAGGTCAGAAAATATGTCACTGGAAGTAGTCGAAGCCGTACAAGAACTTAGCAACTTGGTCGAAATAGTAATTATTACTGTTGTTATTGGGGACACTGACAGAGAGTTTTTGTTAAATAAACCTGCAGATGAAATTAGTTAATAGTCAAGAAATATTGTGTCCGGGATTATTGTTAGATGTATGTCGCGTGCAAGTGCCTTGTCGCCTAGATAGCAGAGTTGAAATCAGCTGTGTCAGAAAAAAATGGTAAGTCGTATTTTAGCCTCGGGATACAAACTTCCAACTGTGCCAGTGCCCAAGTTAAAAATAATATGCGCGACATCCAAAGCCAGCCCAGTTAAAAGTGTTATTATCGGTAAAAGGCCAAGGTAAACTTAAGGAAGTGTTGGCTTTAGTAATAAAGGGACTTAGCCCGTAACTTTAGGAGTTGAATTTTTGATCCAGCACAAAATTTAATTGGATTTTGGTGGCTGGATGGTTATCACTCCCGAAGGTCAAACGAACGTAGTTACATCACCAGAGAGCTGGAATAGTTCAGATAGGTTTGTAAGTTTATTGAGGCAAGACCTACACCAGGTAAACAGACCGATTGGTACTAGTGTTATTGTAACACCAGCAGACATTTATCAAGCTGTGGGCTTGTGTTGAATCTTTAAACAGGAACCAGAATATGTAGAGCACCTGTTCTTTGCTAACCGGAATATCTTTTCCGAGAAACCAGGTTTAAATAAGTTGTTTAAGTCAGGCAACCTGGTCAGAGAGGGAGAACCGTTACCAAGTTAGTCGTACCCTATACCTGTCAAGCATGTGTGTGAGGCAGAAGAATATCTAAAACAGATGTTATCCTGGAATATTGTAAAACATGCGTCTAGTCCGTTTTGCAAACCGATGGTTTGTGTCCAGAAGGAGGGTGGTTCCGTACGTTTGTATTTGGATGCAAGAAAGCTGAATGATATAACCATCAAATACATAGAAAGCCCACGCCCTACGGAAGAATTGCTTCGATTGTATCAAAGGGTGAGATTCGTGTCTACGATTGACCTAACACGCGATTACTGGCCAATTCCACTGGCAGATACTTCACAGCAACACACAGGATTTATTTCCCAAAACCAATCATTTGTATTTAATGTACTGCCTTTTGGATTGAGTAATGCGGTGGCGCAATTCACTAAATGCATGTGTGTAACTTTAGGGGAAGAGTGTGCCGATTTTGCTAGATCATATGTAAACGACATACTGATTATGTCCAGTACGTTTGAAGAACATCTAGAACATCTACAGGTTGTTTTGAGTAAGCTAGCCTGTGCAGGTATAACAGCGAAACTGCGGAAGTCTTTGTTTTGTCACGAGGAAGTGCCATTCTTAGGGAATGTTCTGACGCACACTGGCATTAGAACAGCGCCAGATAAGTTGGTGGCAATAACACACTTTCCCGTGCCACGTAATGTAAAACAGCTATGTGCATTTTTTTGGGAGTAATAGGCAATTATTCCAACCTAGTTGCGGAAATATGCCTACCATTGTTTGAGATTTTGCGTAAAGTTATACCATGAAAAAAAAAAAAAAAAAAAAAAACCCAGCATGCCTTTGATGAGGTGAAGAATTTATTTTTCACATAGTACGTAATACGTCATCATGTTCAGGGAGTTGAGTTCTACTTGTATGCAGACACATCTGACTATGCATTAGGAACAAAGTTAGCTCAAGTCGGTGAAGATGGTGTAGAACGAACGGTGGCAATGGCGAGCCGTAAGCTTAACAAGGCTGAAAAAAAAATTATTCTGAAACCGAGAAGGAGATGCTAAGTGTAATATGGTCGTTACAGCATGTAAGAAATTCGCTAATTGGAGAGAAAATATTTTTGAGAACTGACTGTCAAGCTCTTTTGAGTCTCAAAACTGGGAAAGTTTTTAGCAGTAGGCTTACTCGCTGATCACTTCTTGTAAAAGAATTCGAAGTATAATTTCGCCACATTAAAGGAACGGACAAACTTACTGTAGATTATTTGAGCCCTAACCCAGATGGAGTGCACACCGACAAAGAAAAGAATTCACTCGAGTTCACCTTAGCGCACGTGAGAAGGCAGTATTCGCCCACAGCGCATTGGCAGAAAATACTAAACAATTTAAAGCAAGGCCAGGAAGTCGATCCCTGTTGCCAGTGTAGTTTTGCAAAAATTACTTACAGTTCCGCTTACGCATCCGATAAGGAATCATGTTTGTGTGAATCAAGAAGTTATTTTATTTAGACAAATTAAACCTAAATCACCGCTGGAAGAAATCTGGAAAATAATAGTTCCTAAGCAGTCACAATTACAGCTGATTTTAGACACATACGAAATGCTGGGCCATATTGGAAGTAAGAAAGTGTACGCGGCTTTACGCCGCAAATTTTACTGGAAACGCACACAACATCTGGTTACGCGTGCAATACGCTCTTGTGATTTATGTCAGCATTTGACAGGAGAACTGCAAGCGATTCTTGTCAGGAAACCACTGGAAATAATATCTGCCGATTTGTTCGGTCCATTACCAAGATCTAAGGCCGGTGTTTGCTATGTGTTTTCAGACGGGCTGCGGCCCTCGTGGCGTGCGGTCTTGTGTTCCGGGAACCTGGGCGGCTCAGTTGAAGATGGCAGTAGCACATTGAAGGAAGGCAGCTCAACGATCCAGACGGGAGGTATCCAGAAGTGCTGAAACACGCGAAGTTGGCGAACTTCCTTTCTGCTGGATTCTGTGGGATGTTGACTTGTTGGTGTGTGAGGAATGGAATCGGAAAGCATCGGAACTCGTTCGCACCCCAAAGTCAGCCACGCCTGGGCCAGCTCGTCCCCCAGCTGGTTAGTTACTGCTCGTCCAACATAAGATTTTTGAAGGAAGGAGGGATGGCTACCAGAAGCAGTTTTCCTCGATTTCCTCCAGGCGCTTGCACCTGGGCCAGCGGGTTCGCCATCCAGCTGGTTAGTTCCTGTAAGTCCCCCGCAGGCAGAAGTTGAGGAGGATTGACTCGCCTTCACCCACGGCGCGGAGTTCCTGGCATAGCTACGGACGGGAGAAGATGGCGACGGTGTCATGACAGGGCTGCCCGGACTTCTAGCACACAGGGGTGCCCAGCCTTCTGTCACTGCTATCGATATTGCTGTGCGGGTTGCCAGGCGGCCCGGGCAGGAATATGGATGGCAGTCCCATCTCAAGGGCCCATGTGCCTCTAACATTCTGGCCCACAAGCCCCGTCACCTCTCTACTAGTTCTCCGTCACTTATTAAATCAGCATGGATTCCATACCTTCTATCTCCTGTAGTATTTTCACTAGTGCTCCCACGAGTTTAACTCTTTTTCTGTCGGTATGGGTTTTATCGTGTCTATGCGGGTTTTACCATAACCCTTCTTAACGTAGCTTTAATATATGTACACTTAGGGAGGTAGGCATGGCCCCAAAGTGATGGCCATGCCTACTCAATCCTTCTCGGCCGCGAAGCCAGCCTCCTTTGCATGGAATTCCCTCTCCTTTAGGCGTAAGGGGCGCAGCCCTGAAATGAAATTAGAACCCGACCCTACCTTCGGACTTACACTTAACACTTAGAATAAGGTAGTTTAGAAAAAAAGTGTTATGTGTTTGTTTTCATGGATGTGTTTTCAAAATACACCAAGTTATGTGGTATTGTATTAGCGAATGCTTGTACAGGCTTGAGCAAATTAAAATAGTCTGCAGAGGAAGTTGGTCTGTCTAAGTATGTTCTGTCAGATCATGGAACACAATTAACGGGTCGTGTATGGCAAGAGGGAACGAGACGTATGAATATTGTGTCTACAACTCCTGCAATTCGAAGTCCCGCCAGTAATCCCGCCGAGAGAAAATGAGGACATTTGGAGCTATGCTACGAACATTTCGCCACTCCGCACAGCAGAATTGAAGAGACAATTTAAAGCTGATTGAATTCGTAATGAATAATACGGTTCACGAATCGACCTCATTGACACCGTGGGAGGTGTTAAGAGGTATGCAATCGAAAGTGTTCAACCTGAAGAAGCTGCCCTTAGCGTCGAGGAACACCGAGGAAGACACCACGTCAGCCGAAGAAAGCAGAGAAGAACTACTTAATTTTGTAAAAAATATGTTTGATTTTATCCGCAGAAAGAAGCCGAAATAAAAAATTGTCAAAAGTGAGAAGTTTTACGCCAGGACAGCTGGTATTGACCAGAGCGCTGAATGTAAGTAAACAATTTGAACACACAACCAAGAAGCTGCTTCCACTGTTTCAAGGTCCCTATTTTGTGTAGAATGTCACGAATAAACATTGTTAAGAACTGACGGATCCAATTTCCGAAGAAATTGTAGGAAGATTTAATATTTCAGTTTTGAGATCTTAAGAGACACCGCTTACCTCTGTGTAATGCGAAATGTAATGCGAGACTATTGTCTGACGATGTGTTGTAATAGCAATAAGCTTTGAATACGCTGAGATCACTGTGAGACTACGATTTATTAAGATGTGATGTATTTGAGTAGACGTACACACTGTAGTATATGCGAAGAGAATGCCGCAACCCAGTGACATGATACAAGAAGTATAATTATAAATATTTAAAAGCCACGGGTGACAATGATACGCGTCATCTTAACGTTGAATAATTTTGCTGTCAACTATGCCGAAAGAAGAAAAACTCTTGTGAAGTAAACTTCGCACAGATAATGAGGTTTTAGTACGCACGGAAAATTTTGAAAATTAATGCCAGCAACCTAACATTATAAGTGATGCACACAACAGTGTATACATGGTTCACATTGCACTCACAAGGGAAGCTTACAGTTCTATTAAGTATTTACAGTAATCCTGCCCCATTGTACTAGAGAGGAAGGGAAATTAATCCTTTATTAATAAGATATGTTTTCGGTTGACTTGTATTTTTCAATTGATGAAATAATTTTTCGTAAAAATGGTTGTTTGATCTATTCAGATTTGCGATTTTTTTAAATATACTAATGGCAAAACGTGAATGTTTATCTTTCCTCCCTGTCACTTGGTTAGTCTATTGTTGAAAATATTTGTCTATATTTATACTACATGCATGTTAAGTTGAAAGCTACATATTGTATATAATTATTTCGTTGTTTATGTAATGATTTGATCTGATCTTCATGAATTTACTATATTGCTATGTCGTTGAGCTGTAAGTAAATTCATCTTGCAGTATCTTGTGTCCACCGGAGACAGGTGGAAAAGTTCGGTGTTTGGTTACACCCAGGCGAAGCTGAGATGATTTTCGATAATCGCTGTTGTTGACATTAGTTACTCAGGTTATAGTACCGTCATACGTAAAGTGAGCAGTAACTAAGTAATTTTATTACGCCAATATAAAGTGTTCATGCAATGAACAATTTTTTATTTATTTTTTATTTTTGAATGCTCGTGTGATTTTTAAATGTGCGTTTATGTGGGCGTCACCGTAAGTTATTGGTGCGAGACCTGTACAGACTGGAAATAGGAAACTTCAAGATTAGCGTACTTTTACACGCACACGTAATAAAAACACTTTTAAAGCACACTGGGTTAAGAACCATCACAAACATTTTCACTTCACTTGTAAACACCGAACAGTAATGCACTCTCTATATGGAGGTTATGTAAGCACGAGCTTCAACATGCACACGCCATAGTTTCGACTAAATAAAAACACATTACAGATGATGCTGGGTTTACATGCTCTTGTTAAGCAGCTTGTTATCAGTTGATTCTGAAGATTATTCTAAAGTTAGTCATCACTTGCGAAATGACTTTATTTTAAAGCTACCCGCCTGCAAGAACTACCTGCACCCATGTAATGTTGTTTTTCCATGGATAAGATAAGGACGGAGTCCACTTACTTCGCGTCAAACGTCGTGGGACCCGAGAATATCCGAAGAGGGAAGGCGACACCCGAAGATCGATAACGAGCAGGAAAGGTAATCGAATATGAACTGACTACAACTAAATGAAAGGGAGTAAAATGTTGTCTTCCAATGTTACCAATGAAATAATACAATTTTTGTGAAAGAAATAAACATTTTTAAACAGATTTTATACTCGGATTAAGGCAGAGATTATAGTATTGAGTATTTATACGTATGGTTTATTGTTCTTGTATTGTTGAGTACACAACTAATTATTTATGCACGGTGAGTTCCATTGTGTGGTTTTATTATGAAAGTTGAAAGAAGTTTAAGATATTTTTGTAAACACTAAGAAAAGAATAAATGACTATGCCATTGTTGAGTAACTTGTATTTTTCAGACGTCATTGATATAAACATTTTAACAAACATTGACATTTTTGCACAAATGTAGTGACGCTCTGTAACGCCTGGAAAATGCCTCTCTAATAATGCATTTTTCAGACTGTCTAATTGAAATAATAATTTTATTTTTGTTAGGTATATGGAAATTAAATTTATTGTGTTGTATAGTTGTCTGATGTGTTTGCATATTTTTTTTATCATTGCCGTAATTGTTTTTCTTTATTACCTGATTTAATAAGTTTACTGATTTATTGTAATCTTATTTTAATCGTTTTTCATTTATTTATTTTATGTGGTTAAGTATCTGGAAGGCCGTGGGCCATCGCCAGGAGTAACATGAGTTTATTTATTTACCTGAGTGGCCGAGAGTCTTTGCCAGGGGCAACATAAGTTTTGTTGATTTGAGACTAAGTAACCGTCTTGTGATTGGCCAGTTCTTGGCGTCACTTTCAAAGCCTGTTTCTTGTCTGATAGCTAAGGCGGGTCTTATGTGTGGCTCTAGGCGAGGCGTATCACGTGTTACGTTCTTGTAAGGTTTTATTTCGATATTTATAGGGAAAGTCCGCGAGTGCTGCGGTTATTATTATCAGACCACGTGAACAATATTCGGGACGATTGCATCAAGGACAGAAGAGGGTCTCATAAGATATTTCACCCGTTATTTGTAAATTCAAGCTAGTCTTCCGCGCATCCGCATTTGGTACTGAAAGGCCTTTTAATATATTGTTGTATCAGGGTCCATGAACCTAAACTAGGGAAGAGTTAAACTGCCTAGAAGAGCTCCAGAGTTTTCTACTTTTATTTTCAACTGAGTCCTGAAACGTAATTTGTGAGTTAATAAATTTATTCAGAAACTCTTCGAGCATAAACTTTGTATAATGATGGCGGACGATTAAGTTTGATACGTCCATACGCGCACGCCGTCTTGTTGTTTGACGCCAAATATATAAATTATTTTATTAACACCTACAATCTCCGATTCATAAAGATCTCAGATCCCGCAAGGTGTGAGCATATATTTGAATTAATTAATTGAAAGAAGAAGCATCTTTTATACAATTTAAAGATTTGAAATAACTGACTTAACATGCATTCTAGAACTACCATTTCACAAGGCGATACTTAGATTACGGCCACTTCACACTAGTTTGAAAATTGTTTTAGATGATTGCAAATAATCTAAATTGATCAATTAGTATTTTTAATTCTTCCATTATTTTCTGTTTGATTATTCGCAATAAACACACTTATTAATTTTTTTCTGTAGACCTTTTAGTAAATGTAGTGTTGAAGTGACATATGTGTGGTTTGTAGAATTATATATCATCTAGCTGTTGTTCCTGTCGCCTACAGTCTAGGCAAATGGCAAGTGTATTGTACAACCACAGGGAAACTTGAGGCTGTAAGTTGGTAAGAAAGGTGTCTTATGATTAACCTCCCATATTTTAAAATATTCATCACCCTGATCACAAGAACCGCTCACACCTATACACCTTTTATTTATCAAAACTGTCAAGAATTTTTACATAAATCTCCTGATACGTCACATAAGAGTTTGTACTTCCACATGTGTGGTTTTATAACATATAATTCTCACACATAACGGTGCTTCAGTATTATCAATACATCGAGCCTATTTAACAAAACTTTTACATTATAACATAATAGCTTTTAAATTAAATTGTAGACTCTTATAACTTCAAGTTTCTAACTTACCATGCTGGCTATTCTGCCTGAGAGCATCCATAATCAGCAGCCAGGTAACTGTCTGTGCAAAATATTTGCCTGCCGAAGAGTTTGGTTCAACTGTGGAAACAAAACACGGAATAAAAATTAGATTACAAACTCACTCTAACATTAATTTATCTAGGTTACTGCTTAACAAAGTAGTGATTTTCATCAGTGTGGCCTATTTTTATCTGCTGACATATGTAGTGTTGGACAATTAAGTTTTCAAAGTTGTGACACTATACTATTATTCTCTTCTTCATGCACTTACCGCCCAAATTAATAGGTAGATGTAAACATTTATTACCTATATTATACGGTTTGTATCCGACATAGTGACTCAGCCGATGCGAGTGACTTGAATCATGAATTGGGTCATTCAGTACTCCCTTATTAGCTTACTTTCCGAAGAAAAGATAAGCTTATAATATCACCTGAATGACTGTCTGGAGTGTATGGCCCCCTTCCTTCTTACTATGTTTTAAACCTGAAAACTCAATTTCACCAAACTACGTCCACATGTAACGATCACGCTGGGTACTTATTTTCAAAACGGCAACAATTTTTTTTAATGTTGGGAATTACGTTGTATCTTGGTGACTATTTAACCAATTTGAATTAAATGTAGTGTGTTGTTAGTGCATTATATAAGCATTAAGATTAGAATGCGATACTCTTATTGGTTTTTTATTTTGGAAGATGGAGCAAGTCGAAAAAGTAGAGTATTTCCATTAAGATATCTCGGGAACTATTAAATTCGATTTAAAGCAAATTTGGTACCTTGGCAGTGTATGATTTAAGCATTAACTTTAGAAACAGATACACCTTTAAGCCCGCCATTTTGTAAGATAGTGCAAATTGAAAAAACAAACTTTTTAATTAGGTATATCTCGGAAATCATTTAACTATTTTAAACCAAATTCGGCACGTCTACAGTGCGTGATTTAAGCATCGAATTAAGAAAGTTATAATGTTATTAATCCACCACTTTCGAAGATAGTGCAACATGAAAAATTAAGTTGTTTCAATATATCGTGGCAACTACACAACAGATTCCTACCATATTAGGCATATAATTAATGCTATTTTATTTCATGTTCATAAATGTAATTTAAATGGAAAATACATATTTTCAAAATGGCGTAAATATAGATATTTTAGGTTTATTTGCAATATCTGCAGTACCATTTAAACAGTTTCGACCAAAATTGTTGTGCTAATATTACCTTTTACAGCCATCAAATGTTTAAACAAATAGTCTCTTTTGTTCGCCATTTTATAAGAAAGCGCCATGTAAAAAAATAAGTTTTAATGTCATATCTGGAGAAACAGTCAACCGATTCGTACTCAAGACTTGTCCTGCTGACCTGTGACTCAGTATCGATTCTATTATTTCTTTGTGCTTTAATTTCTATGAAATTTTAAAAAAGCGAGTTGACTGTAAACCTAACAGAAACTATCGTGATGACTGGCACAGCTCCTTGGCATTATCACAGCTCATACATTTATAGAAACAACTGGAAAGAGTAGAAGGATTTTAGGGAGTCTGGGCCAACGGGATCTAGGATCGGAGTTTCGGAGCTGGCTGCCCACCATGTTGTTGCATCACTGTCCACCATCTTGGAAGCCAGTGAACACTGGCCATTGACCTTTGGCCTCTAATCCTTGACCCATAACCTTTGAGCCCAAAAACAGAGAAAATATTCCAAAAAATCCCAAAAATTTCCAAAACAAATATTTAAAAATTATAAGAAAATAATTACTAGAAATAATTTAAAAAATGATTAACAATGTTATAAAAATTATTATGAAAAATTGTAATAAAATAGTTTAGAAACCACTTAAGATTTATTATTAACAAGTATTAAAAATTAATATTTTTAAATACTTTACATCATGCTCGCCATTTTTGTTTTTTCGTTCGCCATTTGTTTCGAAGGCCACTATGTTGGTAGGCATCATTTGTTTCGAAGTGAGTCTCTCACATTCGTTCGATGCCATATTTTTATGCTTTCGCCTTGGTTCAACAAACTAAATGCTTCCATTCGACCCCCACCATCATTCAGTCACATTCCTTCCATCCCCTAAAATATATTTAATTTGCTAATTTTCTCAGGTGTCTTCGGAAACCATCATTCCCGCCAATCAGATGCTTCCGCTCGATAATTTATTTACGTCCGTTACACCGTGTAAATCTCTCCGATTCGCTAATTAGTCGCGTAACAATCTACCTGACAAATCGGCAAGCTTCCATCCACTATAGTAGCGCCGAGACAATATATATAAGATGCCCCCCGAGCCCCTGTCGGGGAAAGTTGTACCTCGCTATTTCGAGAGGAGATCCCAGTGATCATTTCGAAACTTGTAAGCTTTCAAACGCCATGACAAGTGCAGAAGTAACCATCAGAAACACAGAAGAAAATGAAGAAAACATCCTTCAGCTTATCCGCACGATATTGATGTGAGGAGCAACTTCGTCCATGTTGTCGACTGGCACGAACCTGCATCCATCAGGCAACCTGCATCCATCAGTCAATTCGTACCAGCCCCTGTATTCCGCACACAGTGTATTCTCGCCCAGCTTCACAGCGAGTCCCATCAGCTCAGTCTTAAAAGACAGTGGCATTGAAGAAGTACTGGAAGAGCCTGTCACTGAATTTTTCCTATTCTGGTCAGAAGATTTGAGCAAGTACAGTGAACTGAATTGGGGGTACCGACACACAAGTTTTCTAGATGCTAGAGGCGTTCTGCAAACTCAATTTTGTGACAGTAAAATCCACTGGCTATGCTGCTACGATGAGTTCGAAGGCTGTTACCTATGGGACACAAGAACATGCGAATATAAAAACTATTATATTTACAATTTATTCCCCCACTCTATGCTTCCTTGTTCGCTGGAAGAGTTGGTAAAACAAAATTGTAATGTTCACATGAAAGGCAAGAATGTACGAAATCGTTGTGTACGAACTGTTCCTAGAAAGTAAAAATAATTATGTGTGTACATGGCAGGAGAAACGCAATGGAAATAACAACGAAGTGAAAAGGCCAGGTTTCCTGGGCTGGAATTCCAATTGAATACCGTTTGCATGCAAAGTGCACCTGGGCTCGAGTCCGAGACCTTCCACCAAGTCTTCTCGCAACGGCGGAGCACGTCCTGGTGACAAGTTTCATCCAGAGAAAAAATACGCAAGTATTTTTTCTCTACCGCACTGCGTGACCTATATGGACCAGTCACCTGCTACTATGACCGCAGAGCAGTGTGACGAAAACGTTCATTTCCTCCTCCTCGGAAGAAGCGCTTTCTATGGTAAGAAGTTTGAATTAACAGTGCAAGATTGCGACAGTGACGAGCGTATGGTTTATTCGTGCCGTCCACAAACAAAGATCGCAACAAACATCGACAATATGAAAAAATAAATTGTGGGCGTAATACGCCGACCATGTATGACAGGGGAAATTGCGAATTTATGCTCGAACTTAAAAAAAAACATATAAACTTTTAAGGTAGGGGCCTATGTTCAGAATGATGTGATGGTGCTTTGCACAGTTTGGAGGATACAGTGCCAATGAACCCATGGCCAGGCGTGTTCATTTGAGTGTGTGCATATTATCTTTGCTCTATGCACAGAAAAAACAAGGCAATGAAAACCTCCCATACCTCCAGTAATTTTGTTTAGTTGAATAAATACACACACAAGTTATAGACTAAACTACATATTTACGTAGGGGAAGGTGGGAGAATCGTGCGCAGCGGGGAATCGTGCGCACCTCGGTTTCTCGGAAATACGCGGATATTATTGAGTTCGGCTGGTGCTGCCCTCTACCGATGAATAAGCCACCTAGTACCAGGCAGGAAAGGTTGTGCCATTTCTGTAGTTGTGGATGTGAGAGTTGGAGAAAGAAAAGTGTGCTGTTTCATGTTACTTTTTACTTCCAGGAAATAAAGTAAATGTACAGTTCTTGTTCAAATATTTAAAACTGAATATATTATTAAAGTGTATAATGTACTGGTGTGGTTGCATGCATGCCACTTGTCAATCTGATAATATTTTTCGCGTGACGGTCATGTTTCATTCCAAGATTGCAATCGGGCAATGGTGCGCAATAAGGCAGTGGGTGCGCACAATTCCCCTTCGAAGGAGAGTTAGGAAATGCGCACGACTCCCCCTCATACGAGTAAATTATAAACGATATTAATGCCAAGCTCTCGCTTTTTTAGTTCTCAGATGACAAGAACGTACTCCCGAAAGACGAACATTAACTCCTACACTCCAGAAAATTTGCAGAGTACTTTGAAAAAGGATTAGAGATGAGGGTAGGAAAATAAGGGAAGTACGGAGATGTTATAGTATTCTGGAGTCAACTCTTGGGAAAAAACTTTCGGAAACACGGCCTGTTCCAATTAGTTTAGACCGTAAAGCTGTGTACCCAAAAGAAGCTGAGACAGAGTTGAAGGAATATATCCTGACACTTGTCAAATTATTCTATGGTGTTACACCAACAGAACTCAGGCGCTTGGTATTTAGGTATGCTGAAGAGAAAAGCATATCTCATAATTTTAATAAACAGAAAGGTTTAGCTGGGAAGGATTGAGTTTGTGGATTTATAAAGAGAAATCCTGAGGTAGTACTGAGACAGCCAGAAGGAACTAGCTTAAATAGAATTGCGTCGTTTAATGCTGCGGAAACAGGTCTATTCTACTCTAACCTTCAGAAAGATATGGACATATTCAAGTTCGAACAGAGTAGAATATTTAAAGTTAATGAGACGGGACTTTCAACTGTTCAAAATAAATGCCCAAAAGTATATGCACCTAAAGGATCCAGAAGAGTAGGGGCTGCTATTTCTGCTGAAAGAGGTCGCACTATAACGGCTTTTTTTCTGTGAGTGCCTCTGGGAACTACATCCCGCCAATGCTAATATATACCCGGAAAAGAATGACTCCTACACAAAAAAAAAACCTATTGGTACAACCTACAAATGTTTGAAAAATGGGTGGATAAATGGGAACCTTTTTCCTTAGTGGTTGAAACATTTCACAAAACATGCCAAGCCTACTGAAAGTGATCCGATTCTCCTCATTCTCGATAGTCATAGCAGCCATATTTCTATTGAGATCTACGACTTCTGCAAAACAAACTTCATCCATATGGTGTCACTTCCACCCCACACATTTCGGCCCTCTAAAGTGTGCTCTTTACAGGGAATATGACCTTTACCTAACTACATCAGGTCATGAAAAAATTGCTGTGTATGACGTAGCAGAGTTCTTAAGCAAGGCATTTATGAAAGTAGCCACAATGGAAAAGCCAGTTGCAGGTTTTCACTCAGCTGCAATAGTCTCACTAAACCCCGATAAGTTTAATGAAGACGACTTTGCTCCTGCCAACCAATTAAGGACTGACACAGTTGAAGGTAGTCCTGAGCCTTAAACTCCGAAATCTACACCACCTCTTGAACCTGTCCATGATTCAGGTAATGAAGCTGGACCATCAACATGTGTTGGACCATCAACATTTGTTGGGCGAGGTATACTGCCAGATGAACAACCTGTTCAAGATTACCAACCATCAGGATCTACAACCAACACATTCTTGGCTCATATGTCTCCTATTTCAAAGACGACAGATCATAAAAGTCAAAGACAGCCAGGAAAAAAGTCACATTAAAAACAACATTCAGCAATACTGACAAGCGCACCAGTGAAACGAAAATTAGATGAAGTGCAAGAGAAGAAAGAAATGAAGGAAGAAAAGAAAGCAAAGTAGAAACGAAAATCTACAAGTAATGTTCGATGGGGCATTGACCAATTATTGTCAGCAAATAATGGGAGAGGAAGAAAACAACCGAAGAAGTAAACAACACCAGTGTCATCTGACGCATCTGAAAAAAAGATGTTTCCTACCTCTGTGGTGATGGTGATGATGAACTGGATTTAATGTATTGCAGTATTTTAACCACACCTAGCAAAGAACCTGATAAATTATGTTGCATCTGTGGAGAAATAGGGAGGGACAAAGATTTGTGGTATAGATGTGTGTTGTGTTCTTCGTGGAATAATGCAGATTGAACTGGTGCGGATACCCCTAAAGATTATGTGTGCGATTATTGTGCATCTGCAAAATGAACTAAAAAATGTTTATAATGTAAATTTACATTTTCGTATTTTTTTTACCCCACAATTTCCCTGATCTTCATAGTCCTCTCCACTTTCGTATTTGTAGCTTGTATTGGTAATAATGTCTATTTAGTAAATGAATGGTTCGGTTTTTTTTGCAATTTAATGTATTTTCATAAATAAATATTACATTATTTACATATTTTTCACCTATTTAACCCCACAATTTCCCTTATCTTCATAGCCATCCCCACTATCGTTTTTGGGGTTTCTATTGGTCAAATGTTGAAGCCTCTAATAAATTTGTGTTCTGTGTAATTAGTAGATTGGAATTATACCATTTTCTGAGTTTTTTTTTTATAAGCCCCCAGTTCTTAAATTTGCCCAGTTTACAGAATATTTATTTTGTTTATGTACATATCCGTATTGTTTATATACTTTTTCAGTGTATTTTCATACTTTGTAATGTTATTGTTTACATTTGGAAAACTATGCATTTGAATATTAATTTGTATGTTACTTAGGTTGTGTTTGCACGAACTACAAAATATTTTCGATGGTTTATTAAAGAAACAACTGAATGAAAACTGTAATAGTTTCCTTTCTAGGTAGTCGCTTACCCTTTACACGTCATAAGGTCTACATATCATTACTGTTTTACTGTGCAAATATTTTAATTTCTCTACATACTGAGTTTGCAAGTAATTTGAATGAGTGGAGAGTTGTTGAGTACAGCTTTCGGCGGCGAGAATAATTCTTCTCCAGCCAGTGCATCAAAGTTCATTCTGTGTGCTAAACATCATGTACTGGCACCACACAACAGACACTTTAATTGCAGCAGTGGAAATGTCATTAGGTTGTCTACAGGTGGTAAGTCAGTGTATATATTGCAGAGTGTGAACCAGCTGTCGAGTGAGGGTTACCATCAGAGCCAATCATATATAGTAGCAACATCCCCCCCCCCTCTTCACTTACTCGCATTTGTTTACACAACTGTGTACAAAACCTTCAAACTATAATATTTCACTCCTGAGAGTCATCATTACATTTCAGTGATATTTATTATAAATTTTTTACAAATAAATAAAGGATTTTTTTAAATTTCATTTCCTCTTATTTACTGCTTGAAGTGCTCAGTATTTTAACTTTGTTCATACACCTATTGTATTAACTTAAATGAGGTGTTTTTTAAAGAATTATTTTGTCACATTCTGCAATGCAGATAAGTCACATAGTGATATGTACATATTTATTTTGACCTTTTAGTCTATTTACACAGTTTTGTTTGCAGTGATCACAGTATTGGAGAAAGTATTTGGAAATTGCATTACAATAACAAGTGCCACGAATTTGAACAAAAAGTACCTTAAATTCATGACCGAGGTAAGTTATTTTCAGTTCAGCTGCTTTCGAATTCTGCAACATGTTTTCCAGTCTTCTTGCCATGAAGCATATGAAAATCTGTGGTAAAATTCAGGTTGGTTATTAGAAGTTACTTGTTCATGATGATCTCATGTTATAAAAATTGTAAATAAGCTTTGTTTTTAAAGTGCATTACATAATTTAATGTGCTTAATGCAGGCAAACTTGAGAGGTGAAGTAAATAAGCCGAATGACTTGAGTACCTATGTTAGTATGTACTATAAAATATTTTTACCAATTGCATTTTCATCCTAGCGCCAGTTGTACTGCATAAATTTCATTAGTAAATGGTGGGAAATGATTGATTAAAATGTTTAAAGATTGTCATCTAGTTATGTTCTGAAATACCCTCCTTAATACAGTAGACCTTATTTATAAATTGTGCAGTATTTAAATTATTTATCTCATCTATAATCTCTCAAATGTCACTTAAGTGGCATGATATCAGAGGCGATAGTACATTTCCATATTTGGTATAGGCATACCATTGTGTTGTTGAAAGCTGTAAGCATTTTGCAGTCAGTGTTGCAGCTTCCTCCGTGGATTATCTACACTAGCCAAGAAAATGGATGTCTTAAGTAGAAAGTTGTGTTCCAATGCATGTATGTACTATATGAACACACCATGTGTGGTGGTCAGTAATGATAAAACTTAATAGTTTTACGAAATTTAATTGGGGTACTCTCCATAGGCACTGACATAGCATTCTAAGAGATAACATGACCTGAATTAGTTAAGTAAAATAATGACTTATTTGATATTTTACTATGGAACGATACTTACTAAAATCCTAAATTACCAAATCGCAACCACTTCTGAACAGGTAACTTAATAGCATCCGAACTGAACACTACTACATGTCAAAATACTATTTTGTACTAAATGGTAACTTTCAGCACAGTCTCACTATGTGTGGTATGTTAGGGTGTGTTTCTTTTTACACAAATACGTAAAAATAAAACATTTTATAAGGAGTGAGGTGAGCAGTTTACCATAATTTATAAAAACCTGCTAAATTATGAAGTGATCAATTAGTGTCTAGAAAACAAGCATTTGGAAATGAGCTGGAGGAGGAGATTCTCTTGTCCCTTCTGTACTTAACTGTGCCTTTAGTACAGTTACAAATTTGACAGTACGCCCATTTCGATTAAAATTTCCCCCAATCCCGAGTTGCTCTGTACTACAAAGATACTTTACTTTGTTGATGAACAGGATCTAGATATTACCAAGCTACAGAATAGTCCTTTATGTATAATTTTTGGTTACATCCCCCAAAATTTCATAACTGGTTCAATAAGATTATGAATAAGTGACTGAGGTTTCAAATGTTTGTTACTTATGGTTGAAGCATGGCTGCCAGTGGGTTAACCATAGCCTCCTGTGTTTCACTTGAGGCAGTGTAGTTGTAACATAACTGCACGACAAAACTGATTTATATGTGTAAAGGTGGACTCTAAACCATCCGTCGCACCCGTCAGGCGGTCATATGATCTGCGACCAAGCAGGGCAACGTTTTTTTATACGTCTAACTTTAACTTTCGATGGACCGATGGATGGGCCACCACCTTCTGACGAGATTCTGTAGACACGAATACGCACTTTGAAATAAAATGCAACGTGCTGGATATGTGTTTATTTATCTTGGTGGTATATTCAGGAAATTAAAACTTAAACAATAATTGAGTATACATTTTTATCAGGTAAAAATTTATTTCCCCAAAATGTTTCTCTCTTGAAAATGTATTTCCAACCAAAATATACCTTCCACGAAAGAAGAAAGCAGAATAAAAACCAATATGTTAGGAATAGAAATTTGTGAACTATTTATTTTGTTGCTAATTTAATGATAAAAACTTCAAAAAGCAGTAAGTTAATATTTAGGCATCTTATTTTGTTGCCAGGATAATCTTAAATATCTAAAAGATATTGCTATTTACAGAGCTAATAAAAGCCACAGTGTTAAATCACTAACTACAGTAGAGCTATTTTTAATTAATCTTTCGTTAGTAAAACAGATAAGTTTTAGAGATTTTTCTGTCCAAAAAAAATTTTTGTTTATGTTCATTCCCGATTTTTTTTTGCAGAAAAATAAGCTTGGTGACAGCTCCATTCTCAAAAATTTATTGAATAAATGCAGTCAGTTATGTATCTGACAAACGAAATACCGTTTAGCATTCCATTCTCTTACTTATAATTTATTAAAATTTGTCCTTTGTAACTTGCAACATCTAAGTCTGTGCCCAGTAACATGATCCTGTTACAACTGATTGACCTTGTTTCTAGTGACAATATTTATGCTTTAAGTGCATTTTTAAATACGGCGTCGTAATATAAATAAGCAAATATCATATTACATTCGGCAAAATAACACTTTTTAATCTACGAGAGGACAACTGCACTTAAATCGCGCATACCGAGCCAAGTAAATTCGAATTTCCCGAGTATTCATCAGCACAAGCCGCTAGGAGCGCTGTTGTAACGTGTCTCGGATGTTGACAATGTTAAAACGCCTCAGTTTTCCAAATTGTCCTTCTACCGTATTTGACAATATTTTAATGGCTTAAAATTTTTAGAACTTGCTTGATATTTCTTCTATTTGTATTAGGGCCTATATAAAATCAATAGGTGAGTTGCCTTTGCACTAACCTATTACTTTATTAAAGTATGTTTTTTCCCATCCCAATCCTAAACTCGGCTTTTATTGCGCACCACTATCCAACCCTTGTGCATCATTACCCATAGGGTGGGGAATCATGCGCAAATGCATGTTTGTACTTTTCGCATTACTGTATAATTATATTCCTGTTTGGACGAAATATGTTTTAACAAAATGAAATATGGATAACAAATGTTCACTTTCACATAGTCACATGTATGTTAAATACAAATACCTTACCTTTACTACCGATCTCGCTTAGGTGCGCACAGTTCCCCCGCCTCCCCCTACATGATTAATAGTTTGAATGGGGAAAGAAAAGTATGTCAGGTATAAAAAAATCATTGTTACGAACAATTAAATGCCTTAAATGCCGTTGTGTTTTATTGTCTCATCATATTTTTTTTCTAAGTAAATATGTCTATCTTTAAACTATGTTAACCCTTTTTTTTTTCAGTAAATATGTTTATATTAAAAACGTGTTTATCTTGTAGAATACTTTCTTTCATGTGTTTTATGTAAATACGATGTATATAACTATTTTCTTTAAAGTTTTTTTTTTTTTTTTTTTTTTTTTTGGAATTATGATGTATGATATTTATGATGTAATTATGATAAAATTATGATGTAAAATAAAATATTTTTTGTTACAACTATTAGTGTAATATTTTTATTCGTAGTGAAATCATTTCGAAAATGACGTCGCATTGCTGCTGTTTATGAGCGATACAGAGAGGCAGGTGTTATCCTTGTGCAATGTGGCAGAATGAAGGTCGCCACGTGAGCACTTCCTCTCCATCAGCATTCTCCCTCTTTCGTCTTAACACGCTCTCGAGAGGTAGTTAATGTAGGTCAGTAGCAGTTCCATCGTGCAGTGCACATTTTTAATTTTTTTTTTTTTTTAAGTGAATACCCTTTAATGGACATTAGCTAAATATTGCGCACAAGTCATTTGTTGTAATAGTACCAAAGAGATAAAATATGTGCGTCAAATTTTATTTAATATTGTAGGTAATAGGGGCTGTTATAAAGTATATATATTGCACATAAGTGTCCCTTCTCCAAGGGAAAAGCAAGCACAATAAATTTATTTTAAAAAGTTATTGCACGTACTTGTCCCTTCTCCAAGGGAGAAGCACGGGTAATATACAAATTCTTTAAAAATCAACTTATATTTCATACATGGAAAAAAATATATTACTAAACACACACACACGTAAGAAGTTAAATTACACACAGTTATTTTGAACTCAAAAACCATACACAAAAATATACCAAAAAATTAGGATAAATATGTGTCTCTTAAAAACCACCTTTTTTTTTTTTTACATCTGTATAAATGTCTCGATTGAACTGCACTCTCTAGGTCGGTAGAAAAGGTTGCACAAGTCGTTCCAAGATATATTTCACATCCGTAAGAACATGCACACAGTTAGTCAGTTGTAGGTGCAAATTAAGCAACATCGTTACGTACTGCGAGTAACTTTGTTTCAAAGTTATTTAAACACTGGCGAATCTCATCGCCGTCAGACCGAAGGGAGGGAGAGATAGCACTGATAGGCAGCGGAGATTACATGTCCACGCAGCAAAGACATCTCTCGGCATTGGTATAATCATTATCGGAGACTGGAGAGTACCGTACCGGAATGGACGGGTCCATCACTCCGTGAGTCCTCATTATTGTTTGCGCATGTTAAACAGTCATTTCAGACGATCTATTTTCCCGCTGCGGTACGTTACCAGCTTCCAGCGGCGGGGAACCCTCAGTCACGTTGTCACATGTAGCCAACTCACCCGTCTGGAAGCCACTAAAGGGCAGCGACTAGGGGGCTCTGGAAGGGCATCATCTGGATGGGTGTCGCATGGAAGGGTGCCATCTGGATGCCTCGGATGGGGGCCGGCCGGATGCTCCGAAAAGGTGCTGCCTGAGAGCCCTGGAAGGGTACCGCCTGGAAGGATGCCATCCGTGTCTTCCTCCGGAAGGGTGCCATCTGGGTGCTCTGGAAGGATGAGACTGTTGCGATGTCGGACGCTGCTATAGGTGCAGCGCCACATCTGCCAGATATGGAGCATCCATCTTTTCGAATAACTACCCCGCTGCAACTAGGAGAGCCTCGTTCCTCTCTGACCATAAATCGATCGTTGACATTTCGAAGATGGCTGCCAAAGTCTGTAAAGTAGCCACAGCACAAAGTCTTCGATACCAATGCAATGGCGACGGATAATAATGCCTAGTACCACGAAATTACTTGTCGACCATAGGGCGCAGTCTCAAGAAAATAATGTATATCTTCTTACAAATTCCACACCACGCCACAGCATCGTCTTTTAGCACCACGGCACCCCGTTTATCCGCCCGACACGCCTCGCACCATATGTGAGGGTGCGGTTGTAAAGGGTACCTAGGCTCTATTTCATACCAATCACAGACCATGCATTCCTCGTACCCTCCAAAACACGACGAGCACGTTTCAATATTTAACCGACATAACCTTTCGCAACCTAATGCAGTACAATAATGGCGCATCGACGCCCAAACTAAAGCTTATAAGTGAGTGTCCATCCCCTCTCCAACAATGCTCTGCATACTCCCACCACATCCTGCCTCCCCTTCAGGATGTGCCTGTTTGCTCGCGAATACAAAAAAAAAAACGTATATATCCGGCTTACGGTGCATGCCTGACAGGGCACGGCTGGGCGGATGTCAGATAATTACTTCACGCAAGCTTTTCCTGCTCCCTGCAGGCCACCCGAAGTCTCTATATGTTCGTGGCACGAGAAACTCCTCCTGTTTCCGGAGCCAATCCTTTAAATAATATTTCAACACACTTTATTTAGTAAAAAGAAATTGAACGTCACAATTTTAAAAAGGGTTAAAAATACACAACCAAGTCAGTTTTGCTATACATGTATGTTTTATCTATACAAATTAAAAAAAAAACCACAAATGCGAGAGTTTTTAAGAATTCAATATGCCAGTCAAAACACGTTCGTAAAAAATTATTAACCGTCTTTGACGTTCAATACGATGCAGTAGAACTGTAATCTTCGAAGCATCTTCTTCCAAGTAAAGATCGGTCGTGGACTAATCCATGTCGGCGGCGGCAGCAGGTAATGTCACACGTGAATGTTTGCAGGGGCGCGCTTCACAGTTCGACGCAGGTCCCCGGAATTTTTCTTAAGCATCGCGGCGTTAACACGACGGCATGGCCTTCGGTGTTTAGTTAGAGCAGTTTGAGTCGATACCTCACTGGTATTATTGTGCAGACGTACAGAGTCCTGAGTGGACCAGTCAAGGGCGTGAATTTCGGTGGTCGTGGGGTCGCCTCGACTCGAAGTTCCTGCAAATTCTTTAACCTGGTCCACGGGCGCTGGAAGAGGCGTATCTCGCTTCATGCGATGAACCAAGCAATTCCCGGGCTTGCAGCAAGTTTTTAACTGTTGAGTAGGTTCGCTTGCAGTCACCAAATATAGCCAGTGGTCCCATCCAACATTTTCTTTGTAGATATGTAGTGATCCAGAATCCCAGAACAAATAGGTGATTTTAGAATCGTCCAGGTATGACAGGACGTACAGGTTCTCCAGATTAAATGGTATCATTTTGCTCCAACGGTGACTCCTGCTCGACTGACAACAAAGTTATTTTAGGGATCTTTTTATTTACATAATTTTAATTCGCATCATGGAATAACAAAGAAGTAACATTGTTAAATCGCCAAGCATGCCACTCGTAGAGTAAATGTACGATTTCGAAGTTCTCACCAAAGAACTCTGATCCCGTTCCTTTCCTCATTTTACGAAGAGAAGGACGCCCATGATCACTCTGTAAGTCGATGATCTCCATTTATAACTTACACAAATTACTTGGCAATTTTTTTCTGTTCAATTCAGCCACATAAATCGGGGCCTTCGATTACTGTATCAGCAAGTATGCACTACATTCCCCATTTGGTGATATGGAATCTCGCCTTTGTCCCATTACAGTTTGTGGTAGTACTTGGTCAACCAGGCATTTTGTTTCTTGGTCTTCGCATGTAGCTGTTACCACGGCTACGGAGGCTGAAAGTTGCTGTTTCGAGTCACTCCATGGCAATCCATGACTGCAATTTCCTTGAGCATGTAGCTGCTCTGGAAACATGGCAAGTTACAGCACATTATTACGACTAAAATGTACGTCTCACACTGTACTTACGCGCTTAAATAACTGATTATCTTTATCGAGTCAGAAAAACAATTGTACTGAACGATCCAGCAGTGAAGAATTTAACAGTAGGCGGCGGTGTTTGCGGTCACCTTTTCCATGGTGATTAGTTCGATTCGATTGTCGAGCGTACCATTTTGCACGTGCTCGTTTTGCTTCGATGTATCGAATACTAACAAATGTGATATGTCTCAGGAATTTTCGGGGCTCAGGATGGAATATGCCTCGCTTCTGTAATACGAAGATTGGAATTACGAATACATATTATATAAGTAGACCTGACCTCTGATCTTGACATTGACCTTTGATCCCAAAAACCGCACAAAAACCTAAAAAACTGCAAGAAGCCCTAAAAAAATCCCAAGAAATTCCACAAAATTCCAAAATTTCTAAACAATTCTAAAAAAAATGCCCGAAAAAAGTATTATAAGGAATTATTAAAATATTATTAAAAAGGATCCCAAAAAAGGTAGCCCTACGTATTCCCAATTCATCTTCACAGTATGGGAGCACTCTGAGAAAATCCAAGTACTTGTTAGCCCAAGAAAATATGCAGGTACTTACATAACATGTTTCTTAAATTGGCTTGTAGGCATATGTAAACATAAATATAGAAATTTATATTAACTTTATATTCCCATATTTATATGTACATTATTATGTATAATTTATATTTAAAATAATTTAATATATACATTTTATATATCTATTCATAATTATATATAAATTAAAATGAAAATTATTTTTATTCCCATATTTAATTATTTTTAAAATAAATTGAAAGAATTTTATATTCCCATATTAATGTACTTATACATATTAATATACCTATACATTTTATATCCTATACATAATTATGTATAAGATAAATTTAAGTTAATTTTATTTTTACATATTTATGTACTTAAACATATACACACTTATGTATCAAATAAGTTAAATAAGTTGAAGAATTTAATATTCCCCTATTTATATACTTATATATATATAACACTAATACGTAATTATGTATACAATAATTTAAAATTATTGTATACCTCAGTTCCCGACACGCCATACTGCAGAGGCTAGTGCAAGGCACGCAGAGCAGCCCTGGTAGCGACCACCACTCCCATACAAGTCTTCTACTGGCAAGCAATACCCAGCGACGATAAAGCAAGCCCAGAACACTAGTGAACACACTGTGAAGTGACTTTGTAAAAAAATTTACAATGTCTGTGAAGAAAAAAAGATGTTTTGCAACAGCCAAGGGTTTCGCTCGCTGGACCCGTACGTCATCATCAAGAAGATTGGAATATCGTACAGCGACGACGAACAAACCAAAGTGTTTACGTTTTTACCACCATGCCAATAGGAGCACATCGGCCACACCACGCAACGGGTATACCACCAGCAGATGCGAGGACTTGGGTGGAACTATGGAAATATTCCGTACGGTGACATTCACAAAGTGTTGGAGGAAGCCATAATACCCAACTACCCCGCGTACGTGTATGGACAAGAGTCGGCGATGCGCAGTGTGTGTCCTGCAGGCACGACAATTGTGGACCTCTACAGGCAACAACAACCACGATGTCCTCCGTTCAGGCAGCTGGTAGAGAAGTACGTAGCATGGCTTCACGGCTGTGAAAATGGACGACGCGCGTCGTGCAATTCCCAAGCATTAAGGCTCTCGACGTGTGATAATCTGTGGTACATATAAAACAATATGATGTGCACGTTATGACCTCAAAATTGAAAGAAAAAAAAAATGCATTGCGTATATTGCAGACGAGGAGAAGAATCTTTGTGTGCTATGTGCTATGTATGTAGAACAGAACAGTAGTGTGATGTGCGTACATAAATAAATATGTTTTTTTTTAATTGTGTATTTCATGTAACGCCCTGCTCACGTAAGTTAAAAAAAATTGTTTTCTATCGATGTTAAAAAAAATCACGGCTGGAAAAGAAAATATTCAGTATCAGTGAGTGTATATATATATAATATATATATATATATATATATATATATATATATATATATGTGTGTGTGTGTGTGTGTGTGTGTGTGTGTGTGTGTGTTTAAAATATGTTACATAGTAGAGGTTTACTTAATATAGTTACAATTTAAAGTAAAAGGGACACAGGCGCGAGCCATCACAAATAAACATACATATACATACTAAGTGTTACGAACGTAATTGTATGTGTTTTAAAACTAAGAAAAAGCGCATGTAGCTCCAGGCCGCTGCAATGGTCTCTGCTCGCGTGCATCGCCGGCGGGCGCGCGTCGGCCGGAAGGAGTTTGTAAGTCGGCACTTTTGTACCTGGACGGATGTAACATTCTGTCGCAGCACCCTCCGCTGGCCGGGGCGCAGGTCGCTAGCTTGCAACTGTACTCTAGAGGCGACTTCACGCTAGACAAGAACCAATGCATGAAAAATATTTCACTTTTAATGCCTGAAGCACCTTGGACACTCACTAGCAAAAAATAAAATATTCTGGTGTAGGCATATACGGGATAAACACAATACAGTACTTATAAAAAACACAGTACCTGATGGAAAAGAAATTATTCTGGGGGAGGGGGGGAATATGGAGTTACGGGGGAAAAAAAAACAGAGAACATAGCAACGAGAGAAAATTTCATACTATACATGAACGAGAGATAATATAGCACGGTACTGGTAAGAAAAAATTACACACAGAATGACGAGAAAAATATGGTACCATACTGGTAAGAAACGTATACACTGTACACGAACGAGAGAAAATATGATAGAGTACTGGTAAGAAACGTATATACTGTGAACGAGAGAAAATATGGTACAGTCTGGTGGAGAAAAAACACGCACGGCACTATATTGTCCGGATGAACTAAGCAAATTTGTTTTTAATTATACATACGGAACTAAATACGCGCTACAATTTTACTGGGGGGAACAAAATCAGATACGAAAAAAAGTATA
The DNA here is from genome assembly GCA_029891345.1 of Dryococelus australis. Lineage (NCBI taxonomy): Eukaryota > Metazoa > Arthropoda > Insecta > Phasmatodea > Phasmatidae > Dryococelus > Dryococelus australis. The sequence continues at coordinate 233,387,925 of CM056996.1, read as the reverse complement.
CATGTCACCAAGACATACAGAAGGTCCAGGTTCAACTCCTAGTACCCACCTGGTGCAATACAGGCAGGGAAATATGCACACACAGGGAAATATGCTCACATCCCCCCAAGGTGCGGAAAATATATCAGTTTCATAGTTATGTAAACAATTACATTGTTCGTACCCATGAACGCATACACCACGGCCCGTAGTATTGGGATGAGATACATATGAAAGAAAGCAAAAACATTTCAGTAAAATATGCAAAGATTTGCACTGCTAAAATTAAATGTTAGTTGTAGCAGGATTGTTATGACAAAATGACCTCGTCAACCCAGGAATCATCACGCTTTCAATGACCCAGCCAACGCACGTACACGCGGCCATTACGTCGTTCCAGCATCTTATCCACTAAGTACACATCTGGAAACTGTGTAGACCAGATATCTTTGACGTAAAATCCACCAATGGTGGGTTCACCTTTTAGGTCCTCAAGGTAAAACATGTGTGGGTATGCAAGTCATATATGCACCAACTTGTACAGCTCTGCATACCAGATCTGATGGAAGCCTTTGTGGGAAATTCCATGTTGAAATTTAAATCCGCACCAAGTCACCAATTTTGGGTTCAGGCTTTTGCTGACCCCTACTCTTTGGAATAGTGTACGAAGTTCGAAGTAGGACGTTGTTCTTCGCGTCTTCGGGCTTCATGCGAGTGGTAGAATGAACGGTAGAATTATAGAGTTTCGGGAGTGTGTCAACCCCTGTTAGTCTCCATTCGCTGTGAAATGTCTCAAATGTTTAACTCTTAGAGTTATGTGAAAACGCTTGATTATGCTAGCCTTTAGCCCAGAGAATGTGAAATAGTGATTGATGTTATGTTACTTCATCAATGCATGGAAAATAGTGTCAAAGTATTCTTTACCGTCGTCGGTGTGGAAATTTTTCGGTACGTGCCCTTTGTGCAATACGCTTGCCACAGCTTTCGCCACGTCGCGTGCATTCTTCGATTTGAACAGTCTGACCCAGGCGAATTTGATATAGGTATTGATCATGGTCAAAATGTAGCGGTGGTCTTTATTCGCACCAGCAAAGTCTTGCATTTCGATCAGGTTGGATTGGAAAGTATCGTCCAACCCTTTCATGGCGTATTTTTTTCATGGGTAATTTATCCGAGCGTATTTGTGCAAATCGTCAGCAATCTCGAAACGTAGCCCACCTCTAAGAATTCTTCGATGATGGAAATTATTTCGTTCGTGTGCGAGTGGTTTCCTGCAGACTGTGAAGCGACCAAAAGTCTCAGCTTATCTACTAACTCGTTTGGATCGTTCCAATACCGATAATCAATTTTTTCTCTGCTCTCCAATTTCATAGCCAATCCCGATCCGTCAATTTTACATACCTTGGGAAATAGTTCGGCGATAATGGGAAATTTTGCGAGAGTCACATCCTTAAATCGTCGCGTTGAGAGGCTATTCTCGGCATAATGAGCACGACTGGGTTGTAGCAGGTGGCGGTACTTGCGCAAATCTGATTCAGAGTAGTGCCCGGGTCGCCTATGAAACAAAAGTTCGCTCAACCCGTGCATGATCTTCACCTTGCGCTTGCCGATCTTCAGTACAGCCCTAGGTAGAAAGAAAATTTCCTTGTTTCCGAGAAGCCATTTTGCACCACTTTCCTGCAAACCATAAGTATTGTCATCAGTACGGTCAGAGTAGGAAGCGAGGTAATGAGATAGAAGAGTACCCAACTCAGATCCACGCTCCCGGGTTCGTTTCCTTTCCCATGCATGCGGCAAATCGAGCAATACCAAATCATCTTCGTCGCTAGTGATGGCACCTTCCGATTCATTCAGTTCCGGAATTTTTTTCCGTTTATGCGTGGGGGTTGTTTCTTCCACCTTGATTTCGTGTTTGATTTCAAGGCAAGAATCGTCGCTCGGTGTTTTTCTAATTTCATCGCCTTTGTTAGGAATCTATCATTCACGATTTTTTTCCCGAAACTGCTTTATCGAGGTGCCCCGAAACACGTATCCAATATATAATCTGTTTACGCCTCGCGACATTGGTTTTCATAGCCAGGATGGACAGTAAAAAAATTTGTAGCTCCTTCGATTCTTCTCGTCTTTGTGCGTTCGATACGTTGGTCAAGTCTATTATCCACGCCTCCGCACTTCCTATGTGCTGGTCGACAGCTACCAAATCTTCAACCACTTTGTTCTTCATACTTTCCAATTTTCTACCGATAAGAGACAAGTCTTCTCTATGTGCAGAGGCGAAGAGTTTTTGGCCACATTTGAGGTCATCGTGATGATCGATGTCACCAAATTTGGAAATGCGTCTGTAACTCATCGTTGCATTCTTAGGATAAACTGATCGAACCCACGCTTGTACCTCCGATTATATAGTGGGCAGTCGTTAAGGATCGTCAAAAATCCGCATTTATTTCCAGCACAAGGCACGCATATTTTTAAAGGGAATTTTTTTAAGGAAAAAAGGGAAATTTCGAGAGAGAAAAAGGGTAATTGACAAAGAAAATGGCCGCCGGGGTTAAATACTTTTTAATAAATAATTTTTTTAAATAAAATTTTAATAAAAATTAATGTTTCAAATGAGTTTTTAATTTTTTAAACTATTTTCAATTACATTTTCTAATAATAAATATTTATAGATTTTTTAACAGTTTTTAATGTTTTTAAACAAAATTTTAATAAAAATTTTCGTAATAAATTGTTTTAGAATTTTTTCGCATTTTTTTGGTGTTTGGTGTTAGAGGTCACTGGGGTCAAGGTCAAGTTCACATGTCAATGGTCAAGGTAAATGACATGCAAGATGGCGGTCGGGTGACGTAATAACATGGTGGCCGGGTGAATCCGAATCCGATGCCCGATGCCCTTGTACCCAACTTCTCCATATTCTACTACTCACAAGGAAAGTTGAATGGCATCATAAATTAAGTCAATTTGTAAAAATTGTGGAATTTGGCCTGACGACCGGAGTAAACTGCCAATCAGATGGCATATCTGCCTTTCTATCTTAAAAGTATGCATAAAGTGGTTTTCTCGTGTTTCTTTTGCGCCGAATGAGTAATCTGAAATAAAATATTATACCTTCGTATATTATTGAAAAAATGCATATATAATGGATGCCTGCCTGTCAATAGACCTTTTATTGTTTGTGGGAGGGTCCTAAATTTCGGGAAGAAGAACTTTTCCCGCAGCACAGGACATATATTGGATTCATCGCTCCATTTTTTGCGAAACATTTATAGCACGTATCATTCATTTGCGTAATTTGAATATTTCTCTGCTGAGCGTAATCAAAATTTGGAACATAATTATTGAAAGCTGATATAATACCATGTGCTAGAATTCGATAATGCAATCTAGATGTGGATGCGCGTTGTCTCTGCGCAGTAAACCGTTGCGAGCATTCAGTGCTAGACTCTCTAATGCGTGTTTTCGACATATGTGTTTGGTGGACAGCAAGTCGCTGGGGTCGTTGGGTGTTAGATTCCCCAGCGCGAGTCTGTGAGGTTCTTATGTTTTGGCTGGCAAGCTGCTGCGAGCATTCCGCGCTACACTCTCTAATTCGACGTATTTTAGCCGCCCTCGCCCCTGGTATATTTCTAGAAAGTTGCAATTTTCTTTTAGGCATGATGTCTTCTTTACATACTTTTTGATCCTTCATAGAAACCACACTTATGAAGTAAGATAACTGTCTTCTTAAATTGGCCAATTAACTAAATCAACATTGGTATTATCAATGGTAAAAAAAAACAAATAAAAAGTAAAATAATTATTTGTAAATTAAATTAACTTTTTCAGTTAGCATTGTCAAAAAAACGATATCTAATAATATTTACTATGTCTTAATAATAGTTAATCGGTAAGCTAATGCCCAAACAAACAATAGAAGATATCTTGTTGACAAAATAAACTCTAAATAATTACAAAATCTTAAACAAAACCGTTCGCTGGGCATCGATATATTATTTTTAAAATATTTTTATTAGCAACCCTTCAAATTTACTTTAAAAATTAAGTGTAAAAAATTAACAATTCTTGCTAAACTAATACAGTTATGGCAAAAATATATAATTTAGTAGCTAATTAAATTCTCTATAAAATAATTTTAGATACATATAATTATTTTGCCATAATTATAAGTTAAAGTAAGAAAATTATTTTAAATATTACTTTTAAATTATTGATTTGAACATTTCTTTCGTAAATCTATAGTTTCTAGTATGAATGCACAACAAAAATAGTAATTTAATGGTTTTATGTTTATTAACATTTTTTGTATTAAAAATTTCCCCCGGAGTCATAATGCCATGCTGTAGTCTATGTTCACCCAGAAGGTCCTGGCTACTTACCAGTGAAATAATTTTACTAATCGGATAAGTAGTTCCAGATATTACCTCTAACACTCTCACAAACTGTACCTGTTTATTATATTAATGTATACAAATTACTCGGCCAATTTTTTTCTGTTCGGGTCCGACCAAATAAATTGGTTCGAGTCACGATGTGACAATCCGACACTGATTTCCTAGAGCACGTAGCCGCTCTGGAAGCCTTGCAGCTTACAGTACATTATTACGACAGAAACGTACGTCCCCACACCATGTGTATCTACGCATGTAATTAACTAATAATTTTTACCAGGCCAGAAAAACAATTGTACTGCACGATCCTGTCATGGAGCATCAAGCAGTAGGAAACGGTGTTTGAGGGTATGTTTAATTTGGAAAAAAATGATTATGGTATCAATTGGATAAGTACTGGTCCAAAAAGTTATGGTAATGAAACTTTTTTGGGAAAAAAAGTTACAATAATTAAAGGATTCCCTCTAAATCACGAAAATACTTTGATGTTGAATACGAAATCGATGTCTGAATTAGCACAAAAAACCAAGGAAAATGTTATTATAAAAAAACAAAATGATAACAAGAGATAAGAATACAAAAAAAATTGGTGAATAAGTTTATGGAAAAAGAAATTTAAGATTAACTAAGATAAACGTATGATTTCTAATGAAAAAGACGATACTATAGACACATTACCATTGGAATATTAAACTAACAATTTTATATTTATGTATAATTTTATTTTATATTAATATATAATATAATTTTAAAATTGTTTCGTGTAATATTATGTACAAGTTATTTTATGTATTATTTTAATTTTTCTTAAAATATTAGTATAATCCATTTCTACATTTTATGTATTTATAAAATCTGTAACATTTCTATTGTCTTCAGTTTCCAAAACAATGTCAATATCAGAGCTTTCAAAATCAATTAGATCTCCATTTTTGTCTCAAATTTCTTAAACAATACGATTAAACCATTCATTATTAATTTTGTAGAATATTGGATGAACAGGTTCATACATGATATAATCTTTAATCCAAATATCGTTTTTGGTGAAAAACTCGGGAATATATTTGTTTCTCTATGACTATATTAATCATATTTTATCAATATTCCACATGCTAAATTACTATGAATATTTATATTTTTTAATGGATCAAAATTAGGTAATTTAGTACCTATAGCAATTTTTTCTTTTGCAATAATCATATTTCTCTCAAAACCAAGAATATCAGATAGTCGATCGTCAAATTTGATATCAAACTTAGATTTAATCAATATTCTATCTTCACATAATCATTTGTTAGTTCGATGTTATTAAATTAATTTACAGTTTCGAATAATGTTTTAGTGTCCTCTAGGCACTTTTATAACTTCATTATTATCTACTAATGTTATACTATTGTTGTTTATAGGTGTCACATATTATGTTTTAAAACTAATTCAAGAAATAGATTTATCTTTATGAATGAAATGATGATGTTTTTTCTCTAGTATGGAACTATTATTTGTTAAGTTAAATACTTGATTATCCATTTGTTAAAAAGGTTTTATTTTTAAATAAAAAAATTTGATTGGGTGTTGTTTTAATTACCGAAAAAAATTCTAAAAATAAAATAATATATTATTACCTGACAATATGCAATATGAGGACAGTAATAGTGGGTCCAAGTAATTGTAAAAAAAATAATTTGATGATAAATTTTATTTATAAGAATGGTTGGTTAAATTTCGATAAATTGTATGTTTAGTCAAAAAATTTTAATCAACCAAAATATATTCACTTACATAAAGATATTGATTTGTTCCAAAAATCTAAAAGTTAAAGAAAAATGGGGTGCTTTTTCAATAATGATGATGAAATGATACCTTTAAATCTATGTGAGAATGATTGTTTGGTTATATTTGACTATGTTATGTCAGACAATCAAGATATAATTCGCTAATATTTCACTAGAGGAAGACATAGAAATATAGATGTGTTTTAACTATCTCAAACATGTTTTATGGATGAAATTTTTTTTGTTGAACATGGCATTGAACGTGTTTTATTAATGCTGAATGTGTTTTATTAATGTTAAACATGTTTTATTACCATTAAAAGATGTTGCATTTGAAATAAATAATTACAGAGAAATATTTAAAGTTCATAAAACATATGTTTTATTAATCCATGAGTTGTGAGAATTATTAAAACCTAACCATTTTACATCAATTTTATTATCTTTGGTATTTAAGATTTTTTCAATCAAATATTCATTGGGGTAATCAGTTTTCATTATTTCATATTCAACTACCTTTTATTTTTTCTCCATAGATATCTTTTAATTTGTATGTAGTTACATCGTAATTTAAAACTTAAAAAATAGTAAATCATTCTGCTGTCAAATTAGGAGTATATACTTTTTCAAAAATTTGTTTCATTTTGCTAACATGGACATCACCAACTTTGTATTTTGGTTTAGTAAAAATATGTTTGATGTTTTTTTTTCATCTTTATTATTAACTTCAATTGGTTTCATACCAATAGTTCTGCATTTTGTATTGTATTATTTTAATAAATCTTCTAAAATATTTATCCATTAATAATTACCATTCAAAGCAAATTTTTTCCACTTTTTATTTTTCAATGTGCGATTAAATCTTTCTACAACACAAGCTTTCAATTCACTAAATGTATAATAATGGTTGATATTATATTTTTGCATAAGTTCTTTAAATGTATGGTTATAGATTTCAGAACCAATATCAGCTTTAAGTTGTGTGGTTTTCTTTTTATCAATATATATTCTAAACTATTTACTATATTTTTAGCAGTTTTATCTTTTATAGGTATAACAAATGCATATTTTCAATAAATATCAACAAGATCAATTTGCCATAAATCATTAATTCCATATGTTATTAGTTTCCTTCTTGGACAATTTTTTCTCTTTGATTTATATAGTTCAAAGATTATGCCTTCTCTTATTTTGGCAGAATATTTTTTAAAATATTGATTTATTAGAATTACATATCGAACATTCACTTTTCTGAATAATCATCCATTTTTAGTATTTTCATTTTTATATTATTATTTTTGTTAACTCTCTTACACTTCAAGCACCGATTATTCTCCATTTAATAGTAAAAAAAATTATTCTTTTTATTCTTTATATTTACTTTTATATTTATCTTTAAAGTTCACGAATATTCCTATTGTAGTCATCAATCCATCGTCATATACAGAAATTTTATTTGTTCTTATTTTAAAAGTCAAAATATCCCATCTCTTAACATCAAAAGGTTTACTGTAATCTATTTTATTAGATCCCTTAATAACAGTTATAGTACCGTCAGATAAATTGAAATTAGTAGTAATTGTTTTATAAACAGTACAATCCATCAAAAAATAAAAGAAAATTAGATTATTATCTAAGTGAAAAATATTATTTCTTTTATTACACTTTGCAGGCAAATAAAATATATGAGATTTTCCTTCATTATGTTTTTCAATTTTCAAGTTAACATGTGTATCACAATAGTTCAAAACTGATTTGTTTAAATTTTATAATTTATGAGCTATTTCTTTATCGAAAAATCTTTTATTGACTGCATCTTTTCCATCTATGGGAACAGCCATATTATCAATTCCACAATTTTGGATAGAAGCATAATCTTTTGTATAAACAAAAACTTGATTTATGTGATCTTGTAAAGCAGAAACCATGGTATTGTATCTTGAATATACATCCTTTTTTAGATCAGAAACAATAATATTGTATTTTGTACCTACATCTTTTTTAAAAATTAGAAACAATACTCTCATATTTTGTATCTACATCTGTTTTTAAATCAGAAACAATGGTATCATATTTTGAATCTACATACGTTATTAAATTTTCATCAAAAGTGTTAAACTTTACTGCAAAAGTGTTAAATCTTCATTTTAATTTTCAGAAAAAGTGTCAAAGTTTTCATACAAATATTTGATTAATGGTTCTCTCAATATATCCATCATTTAATAATAAAGAAATTATATCATTAAACTTAAATGCTGTCGAAAAAAGATATAGTGCCATTAAATATAGATATCCACATATAACTGAATTAAAGTTCTGAATTCTCTTATCATTCTAATAAAAATGTCTGTTTTTGAAGCAATTAATTAAATTATTAGGAATATTGCCTCCAAGTGAATCAAAATAGTAAGCACCATTATTTTCTTTAAAATAGCAAACCCAATTAGTACCTGCATTTGATGAAATGTCAAAAAAAACCACAGCACATTCATTTTTGTGCATTCTTTTTGGTAATTGATCAATCATACAAACATTTATAAAATTTTTAATATTTAGTATTTTTATACATTTTCCAATATCAAAATTAGATAATGGAAATATATTCAAATTTTTTTGGTCTTCCTTTTTTTTGCAACTAAACCACTTAATGGTAATATATTCAATTTTTTTTTGGCCTTCCCCTTTTTTTGCAACTACACCACTTCCTGATTTATTTTCCATTGCTAAATTATGACTCTCGCGTTCTTCTAATTTTTTTTGTTTGTTCAACACAACTATAAATTGGACTAGGTCTTCCAGCTAAAACTGGAATGAAAAATTATATAAAGCCACCATAAGGTAAACAAACCATTTCCAGAGTTTCTTTTAATTATTATTTTTTAATTATTAGAAGTGTCAAAATTAATTTGGAACCTTTTCCTTCTCTCCATTTTTATTTTTCTGTCAAGTTGATATTTTGTTAAAAATATATCTATACCCAAATCTCTTAATTGATCAGAGGGTATATCGAAAGTTATAAGTGATATCTTCATCTGTAAAGAAAAAAATATTAATAATTTAATAAATTTTATTACCCCATCCTAATTTTCTTTTTGTAAACATAGTTGTAGCAACAGCTGCAGAAGCTATTTTTTCACCAATTGGAGTATTTTTATCTAACATTATTTCGTTTGCTTCTTTTTGTAAAATTTTGTCAGCTCCATGTCTAGATATTAAATCATTATTATTTCTATAAGCAATATCATGATATTTACATGCTTCATCTAATTTATTTATTCCAATGTCTCAGTTTTCCAATCTTTTATTTAATTTTGTAAATGGACCACAATAATTAAAGCTTGACAAATACACTTCAGGCAAATTTAAATTGTTTAATGCCCAATTTATTATTCCTCGACCATGATGTTATAAATTCGAAAAAGAATGTGGGATTTCATTTTAAACTCTTGTAAGATGTGGAATTCCTTTTGGAAAATTAATAACAAAATCATAAAATTTATTGTTTAACATATTCATTATACTTAATTTTTTGTTATAATAATTGTTATTTCCAACATTTTCTTCACCATTATTAACTAACGTATTATTTTGGTAAAATTTTGTATTTTTTTAATACTTTCTCCAGATCTAGAATTTTTTAGAGAAATTATTCTTTCTGGTGTGTTTGGCATTGATCTTGTTTGTGATTCTTTTGTCGAGTTATAATAAATTGGTTTATGTATTTCCAACTTTTATTCGAGTTTATTTTCTTTTTTGTATTATATTTTTGGAATGTAGCATTGGTTGATAAAATAATTTCTGGGTAATTTTCATAGTTGTCAGTGAATTTATAATCAAGATCTTCTTCTTTTCTTTTGTTAACAAATTAGAACGTCCTTGTGTTAATTTATATTCTTTATCATTAACAAATATTTTATAACCATCTATCATTACTTCTCTACTTCAAATGTAAATATTATTTCCATCTCCACATAAACCATACATTGTATTATTAACATTCATTTTTTCAGTAATTAATTTTGTGAGTTTTATATTATAATCTTTTAATGGTATGGTTCCTATCTGTTTTTCCAAATTAAAAGATTTTCTGTTCTGAAAATAATTCTCTTTCAAATAATATTTCTTCTAGTGTTGGTGGATAATCTAAAATTTTTGCTACTACTGGAACTAGCATCATTATTAAAATTTTATTTTCTTCACTTATATTTTCTACCATTTTTTTAAACCGATATTTCGTAATTCGTCAATTAATAGTAGCTCTTTCTTCTTATTATTTTCATATTCTGCTTCATGGTGCTTTTTTATAATTTTTGTAATTTTCAATGAGTAATTTGACTCGAGAAACTTCTTTTCATAAATCTTTAATTTATATATGATTTTTCTTATATATGAATTTTTTTCTTATATTAAATTTTTTCTTATATTAAATCGTTCTTATATTTTATTTTTCCATATACATGAGTTATAAAAGTATTGAAATTTGAAAGACAAAATTTTCCTCCTACTGATCCAACTAGTAAAAATGTTACTGAATTGTTTAGAATTTACTGGCGTTGATAATAAATATTGAGAAAAATCTATTCATAGTCATAAAACAAATTAAATAATCTATCCACTGAGATATTTGTTTGGTTTCATTCGTGATAACAACGAATTTTTTTTGGAAAGGTTGTTATAAAACTATATTTATTCGTAATTCATCTGATAACAATTGTTTATATCTTTTTGAAACTCTTGATGCATAAAATATATAGTTCAGAAATCTCGTCCTGATCGAGGTAAAATTGTTATTCAAAAATTAGAAATTTTTTGTGACCTATCATCGAATATGAAACTAACACAGCCATTGCAGTTAAAGAAAAATATTTTAATTATTGGCAATTTTTTAGAAAAAGGAGTCCTGCTTGATCAACTGTTTTTAACTTTGAAGCAAAAGATCGGTTTAATAAATTTCAATTTGATATGCCTGAGTTTCTAATTGTAAGTTTACAAAGTAATAGAAAAAATCTAGCTGCACAGCATAAACATGGTTCTATTTTTTATAACTGTAATTTAAGAAATATTTATGTTAAAAATGGAAGAAATGAAATTTTTCCAAAAGAAAATTTGAAACTAGATATTGAAAATGGTTTTTGTCATAAACAATCTCTTACATATAATGATTTTAGAAATTCAAAATCAAAACTATATACTATATACAGCAATAATTAAATTAATTATAAACTAAATATGAACTATGGTGTTGATGTCAATTAATATTCATTTATGGGTCGAAGACCGTTTTATGTTATCGATTGCTTATATAGAAAAACAACTGTAGTTAAAGAAAATACAAATATATAAATTAGTGAAGATTTTGATAAAGCTACTGAAGCAAACACAATTTGTAATGTTGTTCTAATTAGTCAAAGGAATCTAACTTATGATTACTTGAAAGAAAGAATGCTGAAAACATACAAATTTGTGAATAATAAATGGCTGAACTAAACGATTTTAGATCAAATTGTTTCGATAGTTTAATACAAAGTTTTAGGCATATAGTTAAATTGTTTAATCTTTTAAAGCAGTTAGAAATTTTTAGAAGTATAGTTGAGCTGTTTTATCGAGAAAAAAAATCAATTTGTCAAATCTAAATGATTTTTCTAGCTTAAAATTTACATAATTTATCTTGCAGATTTGGCTTAAATTTGTTTGATTTAGCTTGCAGATTTGGCTTAAAGTAAGATTAATTAATTTTTGAAAATTAGCAAGGTAGCTTGAATGTTAAGGAAAAAACCACAAAGTATGGAATTTAAGGCAAAAAAGAGGATTGCCCTAGATGTGTCCATATACTACTTATACATACATGTACGAAAAGTCTTCTCCACTCAGTGAACAATGGATAACCGAGCCGAACTGGTGAGCGAGCTTCAGCGAGCGATCGAGGCGGTACGGGCCAAATACTTACTCGTGAAAACTAACAGAATGGCTGCCGAGACTCGAAGAGAGTAGGCTCTCAAATCTATTACCCTCCGGATGAAATTAGAGAAACATCGAGCGACGATTCTCACCTTGAAATCAAACACGAAATCAAGGTGGAAGAACCAACCCCCATGCAAAAACGGAAAAAAGTCCGGAACTTAAAGAATCGGCAGGTGACATCACTAGCCACGAAGACGATTTGTCCCCGATAGATTTGCCGCATGCATGGGAAAGGAGACGAACACAGGAGCGTGGACCTGAGATGGGCACACTTCTGTATCATTACATCCCTTCCTACTCTGACTGTATTGCCAACAAGACTTATGGTTTGCAGGAAAGTGGTACAAAATGGCTTCTCGGAAACAAGGGAGTTTTCTTTCTACCCAGGGATGTACTGCAAATCGACAAGCGCAAGGTGAAGATCACGCAGGGATTAAGCGAACTTTTGTTTCGTAGACGTCCATGACACTACACCGAATCGGATTTGCGCAACTACCGTCGCCCGCTACAATCCAGTCGCGCTCGTTACGCCTATAATTACCCCTCAACGCGACGATTTAAGGACATCACACACGAAAAATTTCCCATTATAGCTAGACTGTTTCCCTAGGTACGCGAAAATGGTGGATCGGGATTGACTATGAAATTGGAGAGCGGAGAACAAATCGACTATCAGTATTGGAACTATCCGAACGAGTTGGTAAACAGGCGGAGACTTTTGGTCGCTTCACAGTCTGTAGGAAACCGCTCGCACACGAACTAAAATTATTTCCATCGTCGAAGAACTCTCAGAGGCGTGGTATTCTTAGAGATGAACAAGTATGCAGTGGCCGACGAGTTGCACAAATACGCTCGGATAAATTACCCATGAAAAAAATACGCCATGAAAGGGTTGGACGATACTTTCCAATCCAACCTGATCGAAATGCAAGACTTTGCTGGTGCGAATAAAGACCACCGCTACATTTTGACCATGATCAATACCTATATCAAATTCGCCTGGGTCAGACTGTTCAAATCGAAGAATGCACGCGACGTGGCGAAAGCTGTGGCAAGCGTATTGCACAAAGGGCACGTACCGAAAAATTTCCACACCGACGACGGTAAAGAATACTTTGACACTATTTTCCATGCATTGATGACGTAATATAACATCAATCACTATTTCACATTCTCTGGGCTAAAGGCTAGCATAATCAAGCGTTTTCACAGAACTCTAAGAGTTAAACAGTTGAGACATTTCACAGCGAATGGAGACTAACAGGGGTTGACACTACTCCCGAAACTCTATAGTTCTACCGTTCATTCTACCACTCGCATGAAGCCCGAAGACGCGAAGAACAACGTCCTACTTCGAACTTCGTATACTATTCCAAAGAGTAGGGGTCCGCAAAAACCTGAACTCAAAATTGGTGACTTGGTGGGGATTTCAATTTCAACATGGAATTTCCCACAAAGGCTTCCATCAGAACTGGTATGCAGAGCTGTACAAGGTGGTGCATATATAACGTGCATACCCACACATGTTTTACCTTTAGGACCTAAATGGTGAACCCACCATTGGTGGATTTTACGTCAAAGATATCTGGTCTACACAGTTTTCAGATGTGTACTTAGTGGATAAGATGCTGAAACGACGTAATGGCCGCGTGTACGTGCGTTGGCTGGGTCACTGAAAGCGTGATGATTCCAGGGTTGACGAGGTCATTTTGTCATAATAATCCTGCTACAACTAACGTTTAATGTTATAGTTTTTACTATAACAAAATTTGCATGTTTTACTGAACTGCTCGTTCTTTCATTTATATCCCTCCCAATGCCTACGAGCTGTTGTGTATGCGGTCATGGGTAAGAATAATATTATTATTTACAGTAAAAAATAAGACATATATTTTCCACACGTTTGGAAGTGCGCGTATTTTATGGCATAAATAAATAATTTTATATATATAAATATATATATTATGTATAAATTTTACCTTGTTGAAGAACGTAGTGGCTGGTCATAAAGTTTATTCTGGTGTAAGAATTACATGTACCTATATAAACGTATTGTGCCTTTTGTCGGGACAATTTTTTTTATGAACGTCTTCAGGTTTTGGCGACGAGCGTTATAAAGTATTGCTTGTCACGACCGACGTACTCTTATCCTTTATGGATATATACTTAATTAGTCTGCCTTGGCGGTTTCTGGATATATTTCTATACTTTATGTGCGCTTGTTTGTCCGTCGACATGCTCCCAGCCAGTGTTGTACCAGGTAGGTTCCAGGTGTTGAACCTGCCCCTCCCGTATGTTATGTCTCATAGTGTGTAGGGTGACGCGTATTATTTTTCAGAACTGAGTTTGTTCTCCTATCACTATTAGAGCGCGTATTTTGTTCCGCCTGAAAATTTTTTTTCATAAGTGTTGCGCCATATATTTCTTCGAGAACTGTACCATATTTTTTTCTTCAGTATTGTACTACTTTTTTTTTATCACTATTGCACCATGTATAAATTTTTCCCCGCCAGTTTGTTATGCCTGTTTGTCCCACCAGAATAATTTTTCCCATAATGTACTGTAACATGTATAGTTTTTCATCAGTATTGTACCGTGATTTTTCACAAGTATTGTAGCGCATATATTTCGCGTATGTCCCCACTAGTGTAATTTTTTTGGCTAGTGTTTCTGAGGTTCACCAGGGGTCGAACGTTGACCTTACTTCTTCCCGACTGGGGTGCGGTGTTTTACATGTTAATTGAATATGCGGTCGCTCGCTGTTGAAACGCTACATAAGTTACATATTCTAGACATTAAGTGTGAAATATTTTAATGCTCTGTTTCTTGGCTAGCGTGAATACAGTTCCTGCCGGAGTGCAATTGTCTCTCTGCTGGCCGGCGAAAGGGAGTTCGCATCCGACCAGGTGCAACATGCGCCAAATTGCCGACATCGCGAAAACCTCCGGCCGCCACACGTCTACAGATGGCAGGCGCAGTGTCCTGGAGCTACACGCTCTTCCTTCGTCTTGTAAAGTTGAATTACGTTCGTAAATGTAAAATGTATTTGTTTGCATGGTCTCTCTTTACGTTACACTGTACCTACACTCAGTATACCTTTACAATGTAACAACTTTTAAAAATGTATGTATATCAACCATGTGTTTTTAACAAAACTGCTACAAAATATTTTCTTATGTGACGGTGTTTAAAAAAAAAACTAATACGAAATATTTTTACTTACCCAAACTGTTTTTAAAATACTAATATAAAACATTTTAAAAAATATGACAAAGCTGATATCCTCCCAAAAGTGTTTTTTTTTTTTTTTTAATTATGTAAGCAGGACATAACACGAGATAAAAAATATTTTTTTCAAACACATTTATTTACACTCACTATGGTTCTGCATAGCAGACAAATCCAAAGATTCTTCTCCGCGTCTGTATTAAACACAATGGCTGTCTCTCTCCCCCCCCCCCCCTTCTAGTTTTTGGGGGCATTAGACACATGCAATACTTTTGATATGTACCACGAATTATCGTACGTCCAGAGTCTTAGTGCTTGGGCACTCCTTCGATGCACATTATCCACTTCCACACTCGTGAAGCCGTGAGGCCGTGAGCTGCCTGAACGGTGGATATTGACGACACTTGTAGAAGTCCACAATTTTCGTACTGTCATGACACACATTGCGCATCGCCGACTCTTGGCGATTAGCGTACATGGGGTAGCAGAGTATTATGGCTTACTGCAACATTTCGCGAGTATCCCCGTACGGAATATTCCCATCAACGCACCTAAGACTGTGCATCTACAGGCGGTATACCCGTTTCATGGTGCAGTCGACGTACTTCCATTGGCATGGTGGTAAAAATGTCAAAACTTCGGTTTGCTCGTCGTCGTCGCTGTACGAGATGGCAATCCGCTTGATGGTGCAAAAGTCCAGCGTGCGAAACCCTTGGACGTTGCAAAACATTTTTTCACAAACACTATAAAATTTTTTTATGAAGTAATTTCGCACTGTGTTCTGGGTTTGATTCCTCGTCGCCGGGTATTGCTTGCCAGTAGAAAACTTGCACAGGATCTTCCACGGGGAGGGTGGGCATTGCGAGGGCATATTCTGCACGTATGGCTTGAGCGTAGAAACCTTGCACGGGGGCGCGCACTGCCAGGGCTGCTCGGTGGGCCTTGCACCAACCCCTGCGGTGCGGCGTGTCGGGAACCGAGTTGGTGCAGCCTTCGAAACACTCGTTACATGGGAGGCAGTCCCGTATGTCTTTGTCTAGCTGTAGGTAGGTCGGCGAATACTTGAATAAGGACGAAATGTCGTATTGTGCGTACGTCAGTAGGAACTCTTTCAGCGGGTACGGCAACTTGTCCCGTTTGTCCAGGACACTAAGTCAACGTACCCTTCTGAATGCCAAAATGGATTTTAAAGTATGTTATGACCGCTTGGACAACATGCGTACATTCCTAGCAACTTTTCCCAGAAACCCTCACGGATGCGTCTTATATAGCCGGAGTTTAAGGGGGTGGAACGGATGTGAGTAAGTGATGGAGGCTTGCCAACAGTCGAGTGAAAGTGAGTAATTAGCCAATGGGAAGCATTAGCGGGATGGAGGTTAGCTGACTAAACAGTAACTAACCAATGAAAATCAGGGGTGCGGGTGGAACAGGGGTGACTAATTCGTCAATGGGAAGCACTGGCAGAGTAATTAGCCAATGAGAAACATTGGCGGGGGTTGCCGATTGTTCGGGTAGATTGTCACATGTGTGGAGGGGATCGAATGGATGTAATTATCCAATGAGAAATATTATTGGGAATGGAAGAGAGGCATTTCATTGGTCGGGTGGAACGGATGTGGTAGAGGCTTACCGACAGTCGAGTCAACATGAGTAATTAGCCAATGGAAAGCATGGGCGGTCTAATTAGTCAATGAGAAATATTGGTAAAACGAAGGTTTCCAAAGAAAACGAGTAATAGGGCAATTGGAAAATACTGGTGGAACGATTTTGAGGGGGGGGGGGAGGTGTAATTGGGCACTTAAATATATGCAAGGGATGGAGCGAATGTGACTGTGTAAGAATTAGCAAATTTGTTAATTATTTATTTTAGTAGAATGATTTAGGGAAGTCAGGGGCAAGGGAACAGGGAAGTAGGAACTAGGTGCCATTCATGCTCTCTCATTCTGGTCGACTGGCGGCCATATTGGATGTCGGTGACCTTGACACTGTGCCCGTGATCTTGGAATCAAACAATTCTAAAAATCCCCGAAAAAATTATAAAATATTCTAAAAAAATTTAAAAAAAAATTATTTTTTTAAAGATGTACATGTAGGAGGTCAGGGGTTCGATGAAAGGTGGATCGACTAAGCTCCCGATAATTTCCAACCCTCACCAATTCGGCTGGTGTCCACCTCGTCAGTCATGTTAGGTGTCAATGACCTTGACCCACGACTTTGAACCAATTCCGTTACCTTTAATGATCTGGAACACATAAAACTCCCCAAAAAAGTACAAAAATGTCCAAAAAATTTCGAAAAAATTCCAACAAATTTCCAATAAATTCCCAAGACCCAAGATTCAAGACCAAAGACCCAAGACTCAAAGCCCAATAGTCTAGACCCTCGACTCATGACCCTTGACTCAAGACCCTTGACTCGAGACTTAAGATTCAAGACCGAGCGAGGTGGCACAGTAGTAACTCACTGGACTCACATTCGGAGGACCAGGGTTCAACTACCGGTCCGGCCATCCTGATATTGGTTTGCCGTGGTTTTTCGAAATCATTCCAGGTGACTACTAGGATGTGTCCCTAGCAAAGGGCATGACCAATTCCTTCACAATCCTTCCCCAATCCCGCTTCCCTGTGTAACTTGCACCATCTCTAATTACCTTTCTGTAGACGAGACATTAAGCCCAATTACCTACCTACCTTAAGATTCAAGACCCTTAATCAAGGCTCAAGACTCAAGATCCTTGACCTAACATCCTTGACTATTAACCTTAAAACAAAAAAAAATCCTAAAAAATACCAAAATAAAAAAAATCCTAACAATTCTAAACAATTTCTAAAAATGCAATAAATTCCAAAAAAAAATGTGTACAAAACTATTCAGCAATTTATAAAAAATTTAAAACGGCCAACAATTTATAGAAAATATTAATAACAATTATAATTTAAAAATGCGTATAAAAACTTGCAACATTTCCGGGGGTTTCTTTAGCACCACATCCAGCGACTGACCCTCACCAATGTTTCTCATTGGTAAATTAGTTTGTTCCCCTCCATTCCCTCCACCAATGTTTATCATTGGTTGATTACTTGTGCTCGCTTACCCCAAAAGTGTTTTTATTAGTCGATTACTGAAGTTCATTCGACCACCACCAATTTTTCTCATTGGTTAATTAGTCTGCAGGCTTCAACCTCTCTCACCTTTGCTCATTCCGTCGTACGCAGCCTAATATATTTTTTTAGTTTGTCGTTTGTTTTAGTTTTAAACATCTAGGTGATGCTTATGCATTAATTATCGATTTAGTCGCCAGATGTGCTGTCGATTTATACACCATGTCGGTTATTGATCTTGAAATTACCCCAATGAAATTGAACTAGAAAAATCGAGAAAAATCGCAGATCACACAACTGTCAATTACTACCTGGTCACATCAAGGGACAATACCAAATAATAATACTAATTAAAGACTGACTGAATACAAGACCAACTCCTCCCAAAACTAAATCTGCCCAAGACTAACTGCACCCAACCAGCTCCACCCAAGACCTATTCCAACCAAGACCTATTCCAAACAAGACCGACACCACCCAAGACCGACTCCACCCAAGACCGACTCCACCCAAGACCGACTCCACCCAAGACCGACTCCACCCAAGACCAGCTCCACCCAAGACTAACACCATCCAAGACCGACTCCACCCAAGACCATATCCACCCAAGACTAACACCATCCAAGACCGACTCCACCCAAGACCAACTCCACCCAACACCAACTCCACCCAAGACTAACACCACCCTAGACTAACTACTAACTCTACCCAAGACTAACTCCACCCAAGACTATTTCCTGACAAGGCTGACATAGCCCAAGAGTAACTGCTGATGAGACCAGTAACTGCAAAACTGGCTAGACCAACCAATAAGACCAACCTGCCATACCACCCACCTATACAATCAAGCGATGATGGATAATCTCGAAAAATAAAGGCTCCTAAGAAAAGTCTTATAGCTAACCTCTTCGCAGAAACTTCGAGAAACATTTCTACCAGATCCGACCATACAAAAGGTTCATACTAACTTACCAAGCCAACTTACCAGACCAACTGACCAGTACAATCAACTAGTTGCGAAACATTCCTCAAATATATTCCCATCATTTCATTCATTTGCCATATAGAAATCAGCCATTTTAAATTTCTCGAGTAACGATAATACTTGAGATCGAACCATATCCCTACTCCTGCATGCACTCACATAAATCTTATCTAAAACGGACTGTCTGTTAATTGTTTACACCATTGAATTAGTAAGAATTTTAGTAAAGTAGAAGGGATTGTATAAGAAATTAATTACGCATTACTATGTAGACATAAATTAAATTAATTTACTTATTAGATATATACATTCTATCTTTATAGTTATTTTATACATTGGATCGTCACATTTCTCACATGTTTTCAGATCATGGATAGTAGCCAACTGACACATACAAATATAAGCCAGATTCTTCAGTTCATTGATGATTGGAGATATCTCAACAATGCATGAGAGATCCCCGTGTTCCTGCAGGTCAATAAAATATCTAAGTCTATCAACAAGTTAATTTGGGTCTTCGGGAAATATGTAACGAGCCTTATTGACGCCACCTGCCTTCTTCACTCCATTTCTCGAAGGAAATTTGTTGGTGAAATGTGTGGGAATATTGAAAGGATCATTATCCTTCTCATCAGATACTTTATCAACACTGTCTTCATAGTCATTATTATCAATACTGTATTAATGACGGTCTTCACCTCCTGTTTCATCCTCAATATCAAGTTTATTTTTCCTTGTAGGGGTCGCACAGTCATCATGAGTATTTAGAGCCGACAATTGTTATTCTGAAGTTCTTCGATTTCACGCGAACATCTTACAAGTGTACATTCCACACATACTGACTCAACCAAACCCTGTAGGTCTGCCATTCCGTCATTAGCATTAACTGTAATGTCATAATATTCTGTGTAATCAATACCCATCGATGAGGCAGACGGTATTGGCGACATCACTTTCTGTCTCTCAAAAGACGAATCCTTGCAGTTCTTGATGTGGTTCTACAATATATCACCTTCCATAAACTGCATAAGATCATTGTCGCAATGTTTCATTGCAAGAAAATAACTCTTTGTACAGGCGGTTCTCTCACATCGCCGAGCACATCATGGTCAAACTTAAAGCAGACAACTGACGCCTGCCAGACCGACCCTTAACAAGACTGACACCACACACACCAAAGTCAGCACCACATGCACCACAGTCTTCGGTCTCGGGTCTCAAGTCTCAGGTGTTGGGCCTGGGGTCTTTGGTATTTAGTCTTTAGTATTTGGTCTTTGGTCTTGCATCTTGGGTTTTGGATCTTGGGCCTGGGGTTTGGGTTCTGGGTCCTGAGTTTTGAGTCTTGGGTCTTGGATCTTGGGTCTTATTCTCGGGTATTGGGTCTTTAGTCTTGAGTCAAGTGTCAAGGGTTTTTTTGGGAATTTGTTGGAATTTCTGGGAAATTTTTTTGGTAAATGTCTTGTGTTCAAGGTCATTAAAGGTGATAGGAATTGGTTCAAGGTTATGGATCAAGCTCATCGATATCTAACATGGCTGACATGATAGACGCCGGCCGACTTGGCGAAGGTCGTTCGTGTCACAAGCTTAGTCGATCCACATGTCCTCAAACTTTGGACTTCCTATATGTATAACTTTAAATAAATATTTTTTAATGTATTTTCAAAACTTTTTATAAAAATTCTTAATTTTTTCGGGGATTTTTTATAAAATTTGGGGATTTTTAGAATGTTTTGGGTTCAAGTCATTTAAGATCACAGGCACAGCATAAAGGTCAAGGTGACCGACATCCAACATGGCCATCAGCCGACCGGAATGACAGAGCATGAACGGCGCCTGGATCCTACTTCCCTGTTTCATTGTCCCCGACTTTCCCAAATCATTCCACTTATTAACCTAATAATTTCACAGAGTCATTTGTCCTATGCATGAATAAAGTCATCAGGCCTATGGCAATGTTAATTTTATACATGGTGGAAGAATATACAGTCTGCATCCAATTAATTCTTAAACACGGCTTTCAAAAGTTCTCAATTTACCATGAACAGAATATGCGTAAATTTAAAATGAATACGTAAATTGAAATTTACAGTTTTCTGGAAGAAAATATAAATAATCAAGAAAGGGCATCCTAAATAACAATTTCTGACTACTTTGTTGGGATGATACATTCCCTTAGGACGATTTATTACGCCACACTAAAATGTGCAAATTTAAGGCATAACAAATAGTTCGACAGGACTGCATTACGATGGCAAAATATCTGCTTACACAGTCAGCAATAAATATAATCTAGTGTTGGCGTTTCTTATTATTTTCTGTACTCGCCTCCAAACATCTGTAGATATTTTTATCAACATGCTTAGTGTTTATTTATACTTCGCACCATCTTAACTTAATTTCATAATTAGCCGTTCTACATGAATGAAATAAGCTTTATTTATACGACCACAACCAGAGCAAAAAGTTACTGACGTAACTAATAGGGGAGATCGGGGCTAGTTGCAACAGTTTTGATATTATAAGATACAGATTATTTTTATTTCATTTTCAGGCAACGAAGTATTCATGGTTGTTAACTCCAATCATTAGGCGACAACATATAACAATATCATGCATGTAAGAAATGAAATAACTTAAGAATATTGGTTTACATAGCTCATGGCAAATGTCGCAATTTGCCCAAGGCCGGGGGAATTTGCAACACAGTGTGGGGCAAGTTTCAACACTTACTCCCAAGAATCAGACTCATCTGTTACACAATTTAAACAAATATACAAAGGATTATTACCAGCACATAACCAGTGAGTCCAATGTTTGCACACAGTGCACTGCAAACCATTCTTCACCAAGCTTGTATTTGAACAAACACACTAAGCAAATAGTAAATTCTTCCAGGCCAGAGATGCTTTCGTGGAATTCTATCTTACCATGCACATTTATCTTTTTAATTACTTGTACTTTGGATTTTACTTTTTCCTTGAACACATTTTTCTTGCTTATTGTTGCATCTTTTTTTCCTTGTGCTTCACTTTTTTTCGCTTCTTCTCACCCGTGAAATGCTTTTCTTCTTCAATGGAATTCTTTTCGGGAGTGTCGGTGAGGATGACAATTTTTCTTCTCTTTATTCGTCTGCGATGGTTTTCATTCTCTTAGGTGCTTTTGGAAATGGATGTACAATCTCTGGATTAAACCCACTTCTACTTGGAACTGAGATATTGTCTAGGCTCAGAGGTCTTTTCTATTCTTCACTCTGCTGATGTACAATCTAACTGACTTCTTGCCCATTAGGGACATGAGCATTCAGAACACCTTCATCAATTGCATCAACATTCTTTTCAACAGTCGCTTCACAAACAGAAACTTCATCATTTGTACTATTTTAGGATCACCACATGGTAGCTGTCTATCTGTTACGAATGCTGAAGCAAAGTAACCATCTGAAAATGTGTGGACGTTAAGTGCTGAAATGTCTGTTTTTTGAAATCCAGTAGTGCTATTAACTGGCGTCATTGAATGCAGAAAAAAGCTTCTTTTACAATTGCTGGCAGGTAGAATATTGTGATTGTTCGTCCTGGGTTAGTGTTCAACCAAGTGGTAATGCCTGTTCCGCATCGTTTCTTAAACGGGCCATACACAGACACATTCAAGGTTTGAAGGCGATGTGAACAATCATGCGGGAATGATAAGAGAATTACGCCACTTGCACAGGCTCAAAACAGGGCAGCTGATGTGAGAAGAATTGTTGTCCAAGAGTAAGAGTACAGGATTGGTAAGAGATGGCAAAGTATGTTCAATTAAATGCTTTATGAGCGTCAAGAAGGTTTCCTCAGTTTGCCAGCCAGTTTTAGTTGCTGTTCTTTTGCAGCCTACATATCCATCACGTACCAAATACCCCTAAACTTTTTCCGAGGAAATACAAACATGGGTGGTAAGGCATTTCCAATTGAGCTTATAGCAGTTGTCACTGTGATAATTTCACCTCTTTCAGCTGAAGTTTCAAATCCTACTTTTGTTGGTATTCACCACTTCTTTTGACAATGTAATATTCCTAATCTAATAAACATTATCCGGTCTATTTTTAAAAGGAAATCATTATTGTGTTGTTTACGTTGTAAATTGATATGAGTAATACTACACACATCCAGTAATAAGTTAGACGATACAGCTCTTTAATATTAAAGAACAAATAAGCACAGGCACGTGGGGTAAGTTACAACACAGTTTGGGTAAGTTCCAACAGACTGTTGCAACTTGCCCCAATACAGTAATTGTAGCGTTTAACAGAATTTTTGACTCCTACATTTGTATATACGCAATCGCTATACAACACAATTAAGTATGAAGGTTTCACTATTAGTTAAAATTAAGGTTATATTACTTATCTCAAACCACTAAAAACCACAACTTTAGTTGAACACTGCGCAAATTACTTTTATGTACGAAAAGAGGTTATTCCTCGCTGCGCTCCGAACCAGTCTGTTGACGCGCCCGTAGGTTTGGCACAAGATGGCTGCAACTTAGTACCACTACCCTGCCGAGTGTCGCCACTATCGCATCGACGAGTGCGTGGTTATGAGCAGTGTTGCAACCTACCCCTGTTGCATTTAGCCCCGGTCTCCCCTAAGCCTACTTTCCTCAACATGGGTGCAATTAATTTTTTAATAAGTTCTTAAAAGATGAGTTGGCAGGTAGAATTTGACTTCTCTTTGAAAGCAATAACATTAGAAATGAAACCAGAAACATATGCAACAGTAGTGAGACAATTACAAACACACACATGTCTTACCCGGGGTTTTAACCCAGAAAAACACGTAAAATAAGGCACCGTGCAATGCACTGCATTATGAAGGTCGGATTCGGAGCTACAACTTCGGATTTAATCTATCTAATGTTTCGAATGATAGGATTTCCTAACCTAAAATATTTGGGGGGCTGTCATTTTGAAAATAAGTGACTGAGCCACTTAAAACATGTAAGTTTACATGGCCTACCATAGCGCAACTTGTGTGAAGAATTTGGTGGAAATCGGTTTCTTAGTCCCTGAGATATGGCGTCAAAAACTTAATTTTCTTATTTGATGCTACCGTACAAAATTGCCAAAAAAAAAAAAAAAAAAAGGCTCCATATATGATGCTTCTCATTTATACTGTCTACATACACATTCTGGTTTAATTTGGTTAAATTGTTTCATATATGTGGCAAACTTGCTTAAATTATTTATGATAACGCCATTTTAAACATCGTTGTCTAGCCCATTTAAATCATGACAATTTACATGGACTTCTGTAGCATTTATGGTGTGTAAAATTTCGTACAAATTGGTTGAATTGTTCCAGTGTAACGTTTGGTGGGAATCGGTGGATTGGTCCTCGAGATATGACATAAAACGACCATAATTTTCATATGGAGATCTTCATAAATGGAGGCCAAAATATAATGTAGTAGCAGATTCGATGATTCTATAGGTACTGGCAATATACAATGTTGAGTTAAAGTAGATTTCATAGCTTTGTAGATATAGCACACACACGTAAAATAATTTTACAGCCGTCATGATGAAAATAAGTGTGTCATACTTAAAAAATATGAATATTAATATGGCCTACCACACTACAACATCTTTGCCAAATTGTGTAAGAATGGGTTGATTGTTTCCCGAAATATGAGATAAAAACCTTATTATTATTGGTGGATCTATATAAAAAATGGCACAGAAATGAGGCTCTGTATATACATATTTGATGGTTGCAATAGGCACTGCCAGCAAACAAAGTTAAGTTGGAATTTATTTTGTTAATAAAATATACTGAGCTATAATATTTATACAGCTACCATTCTGAAAATAAGTGCCTGGCTTACTTAAAACGTACCAGTTTACACCACTTGCGGCAGTAGTAATATTTATTTGCCCAATTCAGTAGGAATCTATTAATTGTTTCCCGAGATATGGCATAAAAACTTTATTTGTCTGCACGTCGCTATCTTACAAAATTGAGGACAAAAATGCTCCATGTAGATAAAGTTGATCGTTTTAATATCTACTGCCAGCATACAGAGTTAAGTTAGAATTAATTACATTGTTTCGACGATATAGCACTGTAAAATAAAAATTGCCATGTGGTCAATATTTAAAAAATAAGTGTCTTACATGCTTAAAACATATTACTTAATATCATTTGCCTCAGTACTACTCGCTTATCAAATTTGGCAGAAATTGTTCAACTGTTTATTGAGATATGACATGAAAACTATTTATTCGCCTGGCACTATCTAACAAAATGGCGGTAAAACATGCTCCATGTAGATACAGTTGCTAGTTGCAATATATACTGCTAACATACAAAACTATGACTGAATTGATTATATAATCTCTACGATGTATCATTCTAAACTTAAAATGGCTATATGGCCGTCATTTTGAAAATAAATCTCATATCCTCAAAACATATCAGTTAACATCATCTGCATCACTACTACTTATCTGGCAAATTTGGTAGGAATTAAATTTTTTTTACCTATATATAACAGAATAACTTTATTCGTATGGTGCTATTTTACAAAATGGCAGACAAAAGTGGTTATGTGTTGGTATATATGATGCTGTTACAAATACTTTTAGTATACAAAATTTGGTTTAAATTGTTTAAATGGTACATATAGTAGATATACCAAATAACCTACAAAAATTGTACGTATGCCATTTTGAAAATAAGCACATAATCAAGTTCAATAACTTACGTTTACTTAGCCTATTGTAGTATTACTTACCTTTCATATTGGACGAGAATTGTTATTTTGAGATATAATGTAAAATATTTATTTCTTGGTTTGGTGCTATTTTCCAAAATGGCGGACCAAAAGTATTGATGTCAAAATTTAATGATTACTTAATGCTCCGCCAGCATACGACATTTGGTTTAAATATGTTGAATGATTTCCGAGATATGACATCGCCCCAAAGATTAAAATGGTAGCCATTTTGAAAGTAAGCGCCTGACGTGGTCGAAAACATTAAAAGTCGGGTGTACTTACTAAGGTTTATATGTGTACCAAGTTTGGTAAAATTAGGTTGACACGTTCAAAATTTAAAGGGGAACACACACATGCACAGACACACACATGCACAGACACATACAGAGACACCTATACATACAAACACACAGACACACAGACAGGGAAGTGATCTCATAAGCCTTTCTTACGGAAAGTAGGCTAAAAAGGGCCTATAAACCTAAAACATGCTAGTTTACATACTCAACTGGAGAAACACTTGCTTGAAAATTATGGAGGGAATCTATCGATTAGTCATCAAAATATGGCATAAATCCTCAAATTTTTCATGTGCTGGTCTTCATAAATGGAGGACAAAAAATTTATGTAATAGCATATTCAAGTATTACCACTGATATATTATACAAAGTTAAGTTAAAATCGGTTACATTTATTCGTAGATATAGTACATTAAGCTAAAATGTTTTTAGAGCTGTCATTCATAAAGTAAAGGTCTTGCACACTTAAAACATATAAATTAATATGGCCTGCCACAGTATAAGTTCTTCGCCGAATATGTAAGAAATCGGTTGATTGTTTCCCGAGATTTGCCACAAATATTTATTTTTCTCATGTGGGGTTATCTTACAAAATGACAGAGAAATGAACTCTGCACAGAAAAGTTTGATAGACATAATAGATACTGCTGGTATAAAAAGTAAAGTTGAAATTTTTTCCATAGTTTCGTATATATGACATACCAAGCTGTTATATTTTTTGGCCTGTCATTTTTAAAATAAGTGTTTGGCCTACTCAGCTTTTTTTTGTTTGCCAAATTTTGCAGTAATCTGCTGGTGTTTTCCACAGATATAGCAAATTTTTAATTTGTCATGTGATACTATCTTACAAAACGGTGATCAAAAGTGACTTTGTGTGAACACATTTGATGGCTGTAATGTATACTGCCAGCATACAAAGTTACAATGGAATTAATTTAATAGTTTCAACGATACAGCATACAAAGCTAAAATAGCTATATGGACACCATTTTGAAAGTAATTGACGTAAATAAACATTTTAGCTTGCATCGGTTACCACAGTAGGCCTACTACTTGTTTGCCATATTTGGTAGGAATCGATTAATTGTTTCCCAAGATATGACATAGAAACTTGACTTATTCGTGTCGTGCTATCTTACAAAATGTCAGAAAAAAGGCTCCATGTAATATGTACTCGCAGCACACTAAGTTAAGTTGGAATTGATTACATGGTTTCGACGATGTAGCAAACGACGCTAAAGTGGCTAAATGGCCGCCATTTTGAAAATAAGTTGTAACAGTGCAGTGTTTAGGGCTCATGTTTAGCATTAGTCATTGATATTTTAATTATATATGATTACAGAGTACTTGCTTATGTTGTCACTTTCTTTAATATAATTTCCAAATATTGTTTTACTATACGAGTCAACAGTATAATCTTTGGTTATTTTAATAGTTTATTGGCATATAAATAATGTGTATTTTTCATTTGTTTCTAAATGGATTCAGTATCTATATTTTGTTTGTTGTTATTGATTTCGTTCCTAGAGGGTGACGTTTATTAGACAAAAGTATTAAATGAAATTATCCTGGTTGTCTCTGGTCTCGCCATTGCTTATTGGCGAAGAAATGTATTATGGTAAGACTACAGCCAATCGGAGGACAGGATACAACATAAGTGAGGCAGAATAAAAATAGAATCAATCTTTTCTGACAGAATAAGTACAACCACCTCCAAAGATGGACGTGTGATTTTGTAAAGAAGAAAAATTAATATAACTAAAGATATAACAAATTATTGAGTATAACAATTGCTGCCGAATGCTTTAGTATAAAATTATCGTTGAAGAGTTACGTAATTGTTTTGGAAGGAATCGGGTGATAAATATGGTAATGTATTTGAGAAGATGAAGTAATAATTTGTTGAGTTTGTTAGAGATGGAAGATTTTAAATAAAAATTATTTTCAGAAGCTGAAAATGTCGGCCTATGTACGTAGTTTTATTGAAAATGGCGCGCAACGTGATAAACGTACATTTGTGATTTATCTGAAACGTAACAAAGTGTTTGACGTTCTTAAAACACACCCGTATACATTACATACTGCAGAAATACTTGCTTTTTAAATTTGGTAGTAATCTATAAATTGTTTCCCGAGAACTGATATAAAAACTTTATTCATTCATGTAGTGCTATCCTACGAAATGGCGGACAAAGTGGTTGTTTCTTTTCATATATGATGCTTGTTATATATAGTGTCAGCAAGAACAATTTGGACGAAATTGTTTGAACAGTATGGTAGATGTAACAAATAAACTTAAAATAGTTGTATAGCCATTATTTCGGAAACAAGCACCTCATCGATTTGAACTTCATACGTTTTCGTGGCCTGCCATACTTTAACATACTTGTCAAATTTGGCGATAATCGTTCGAGTAGTTTTCGAGATAAAAAGTAAAAGCTTTATTATTTATGTGGTGCTATTTTCAAAAATGGCAGACCTACAACAATATTTGCGTCTAAATCCAATGATTGCCCTGTGTGCTGTCTACGTATATAATTTGGTTTTTATCGGTTGAATAGTTCTCGAGCTAAAACATGTTACCCTCAATTTTAACATGGGCGGCATTTAGAAAGTCACTGACTGGCATGGTTAAGTACTATGAAAGTCAAGTGTCCTTACTAAGTATTACATGTGTACCGATTCTGGTGAAATTCCGTTAACGCATTCAAAAATTCAGAATGGGGTACATACACGCACTCAGAATCACACACATTTGCACACACAGACGGAGGAAAGTTTATCACACAAGCTTTTTTGCCTTCGAAAAATGAGATAAAAACTGGTGGGAATTTAGGGATGGTAGAATGTGCCTTTGCTTTGAAATGTACGTTAATGAATACAGGCCCACTTAAAATACGGCTTCAGATGTCAAACAAGTAATGTTTGAATCAGTGCTGTACTGAAGTGGACACAACACTTGCTTCGTTGCCACGACCAATGAGATGTAGGCTTGAAGTTCGGCTACAGTAATGTGTATAATACATAACCTGTCGCATTTGCACGGTTTGCGAATCAGTTAATAACCACAGAGGTCACTGGGCACTGGGACTTGCACTGTACAGCGCCGGCTAAAAACAGCCTACTTGTGCATCATGTACAGCAGTTTATTCACACTTCTCGAATCGAAACTTTTGAAAAATCATCCCATGAGTGACGATATTGGTTTTTCTTAAATATGTCATACATCACAAGCGTTTCATATTTTGGTAACATAAAATTATCTTATTTTTGGTTTAATTAAACTTTTGCATTAATTTGCCTATAAACTATAATAATTAGTGTGTAATTGATGTGGATGAAACAGAGAGAAAATGTACTGTACGTGTTGGTAATACCTAGTAATAAGTAACTCTCATTCAATATACTCTTATTAATTATACTGAATGCGCTGTCCCTTCGGTGTAATTTCCAAGACATGGTTAAGCTTTGTTTGCATGAGGCGGAGGACTAGACTGCAAGTAGAACTTCTTCTGGACATCATAAAATTTGAAACAATTAATTTACTAAGCACTATGTCAGAATGGCTTAAACGTTCTTGTATTAATTCAGTCCCTCTACCAGTCTAATTACTGCATGGGACGCTCGTTTACGGTACGGGAAGTGCTGGGTTCGAGTCCCGGCTAATGCGTGGAAGTACGTACAATTTTTATGCGTAAGTTATTTTTTATATTGTGTTAAAAATCCTCTATTTAGCATAAAGATAAATAGTTAAAGTATTACATTTGTCCTAATTTTCAGTAAGTCAACCCCATAGAAATAATTCACACACACACACACATATATATATATATGTATGTGTGTATGTACGAATGTATGTATATTGGCGTATATACGAATACAGGATGTCACAGGATAACTGCGACAAACTTTGGTCAGTGAACGGAAGTCTGGAGACACTAGGCGTCTTTATACAACCCGTTAAAACACCTGGCAGGTTGGAAGTTAGCGCTGCACACAACAGGCACCAGCTGCCTATCTCCCAGGTAACTGTGGTATTTGATGTTCTGAAGGCGTGGTGGTAATAATAAGTAGGCAGACGTTTATAGGTTGCAGTACTTCATTGACTGCGTATTACACATTTCCATATGTTGACTCAAAACAGGTGCTTAAAATGGCGGCCCTCGGCTTGATTGCAGACGTTGCCACACCGATGCATTGCATGGCGGACCCTCTTGAAGAGGCCAGGTGTTGCTTGAACCGCGTTACATGCCGCTTGTATTCGTTCTTCGAGAACGTAGCTGTTGCCCACAAGCGTAGAGTACAGGCAACTCTTGATGCTGCCCCGCAGGAATAAATAACCTGGCATGAGGTCGGGGGACCGTAGTGGCCATGGAACAGGGCTGCCTCTCTTAATCCACTTAACACCAGATTGATCAGTGAGGTGTTGGCGAATACGACGGTTGAAATGCTATGGGGTGCCGTCATGTTGAAACCACATGTTGAATCATGCTTTCAGCTGCACATCTTCGAGCAGCTGGGGTAGCTCGTTTGCCAGAATGCTGTGATGCATCTGGCTGGCTAAACGAGCTGGAAGAATAAAGGGTCCAATAACACGTTCGTGTACGATTACAGCCAACACATTCGCCACAAACTGTTGTTGGTGATGTGTAGAGACACCACTGCACGTGGATTCGCTTTCGCCCTCACGTGGCTGTTGTAGGCATTGAAAGAGTCATCTCTCGTTCGGCTTGCTTAGTCTTTAAACAAAACACAATGCAAACTCTGACTCGGCAGTGCACAGCTGCACAAACCTCTGTGCGAACCGCATACGGGGCTCTAGGTCAGGTGGTCCAATTACCTGTATCTTATAGATGTAGTCTGTGCCATTTCATTTCATTTCAATTTTATTGTTTAAAGAGCAGTGTTACATGCTATAGAACTCGTCATTTTTATAATATGTACAAAAGAGAGAGAGGCAGTAAAAACGTATATAGCTACAACAATAAAATAACAGTGACATGTACCTATATAAAACAACTTAAAACACAAGAGCTATAACTTATCTAAATAAAACGGTTTCATTTTAAATCAACATAAATATATGTACTTTCAGCAAAGTACACAATTACAATACAGTAAACATACATCACGAATAAGAAAACATTAAATATAAAACATGTAAACACATAAAAAAACACATTCAGGCCTGCCTAAGATAAGTATAAAAAATATAAAAAACCATAAGCAGGCTTTAATTCAAGCTGCAATGTATTCTGATACACTTTAGAAAGAACCATTTAGTAGAAAATCGAATAAATGTTTTATAAAATGTTTAGGATTATTAAAAAATTTTATACTTTTTGGGAGCTTATTATACAGCCTAATCCCAGTGTTATCAAATGTTTGTAATGTACTTGTTTTATGGACATAACGGAAATTAAAGTGGTTCTTTATACGAGTATTATATTGGTGAACACTCCACACGGATGTGTGGCTGAACGACGCAGGTCTGTGTAGTGGAATGTGGTGAGGGAAGGACATAACGAACTGCGCACAGCACATGCGGTCCAATGCGGATCTCACTGCTTTTGATACTACCCACCTTTTCGGTACAGAGGTGAGGCTCTGTAACTGTTCCTCGCGTTCACTGGCTGGACGACTGCGTGATTGAGAGCAGGAATGAGCTACGCGCCTTGCGGAATGCCTACTTCCCAGGCGTGTTGAACTATTTTACAACAACGCATGGCGTCTCAACGGAGCGTTTCCAGACATCCGTTCTCGGACAAAAGTTGTTCCTCATTACATTACCTATCACCCCAGGAAGCTTGTTGAATGATGCTGTGACATCATATACAGGATGAGTCACCTAAGATAATAAACTCGAAGTTTTCGGGAACCGCTAAAGATATCGTTGTCTTGTTTTCACCCAGATTAATTGTCATAAATACCTTACTAAACGACGTGTAGCATCGTGTCATAGGAATGTTAATTACAGAAATATCGATACCAACATGTTTTTTCCTAATGAAACTATAGTAATTTGTGCTGCTGGCAACGTCAATCTGAAAGAGGCGAATTCAATGGCGTATCACTCTCCGAAATCGGATAAGTAGTTTCGGAGAAATGACAGTATGTAGAGAAAAGGATTTCTCTGGTTGTACTATCAGACTGCGCGCTGTCTCACAGATGAACTGTCTTCTTCGCATTCCTTCTGCATTCTCCGTAAAGAAGCAGCATGTACAATTTTGCTTGGTTGGTGAAAGACATTTTCCCCGCTCTCCGCAGTACTCGACACACTAGCACTCCACAGCTAGAATACAGAGCCGCGTGTCCTCACTGGCCCTTTTATACCAGTATCATGGTGGCGCAACATTCCGTTTCCGCGTGATGCGACCCAACGTATTTCCAGAGGGCATAGAACGTGGCTGCGAGCCGCGAAATCGACGTTCGTGGCGCAAGAGATACTGTGAAAACCCTTACATATTTTGAAATCGGGGTAATATTAAGATACTGTGTAAGGTTGGATTTTAGATTGCCATTACCCGAAATTTCGAAATGTCTCTTATTTTACTAATTACATAGCCGTCAATATGACGAACTTCAATACGCAAATACTAATAAATTTGCATTGTAAATGGAAAACTGAAAAGTGTCAATCCACAACACATTTGTTTACATGATGTTGAAAATTGCAGGATGCATGTAGAAGCAACACAAGCTGTAAAATCTATTGCACCTCAAGCCTTGAAAACTGCAGTTCATGGAGTATTTGGTTCTGATTAGATACGCCGTAGTTCATGCGTCCATCTATAGGTGACGGGCTCTCCGCGCGCTGTGATTCATTACAGTAACACATTACAGGTGTGGCGCGTGTTGGAGGCCGTCATTGTTTACTTTATACTATCGCGAAACCACTCTTTTGAATTTGGCGGGAGACATCACAACGGGTGGCAATAAGACACGGTTTAAAAAGAACAGAGATAGAGGACACGTGTTTATTTCTGCATGGTTGAAAAGAAGCCAAGGGAAATCACTTTATTTATTTATTTATTCTTATCCCGTATTCCAATACACTTTGTAAAATACTTGTCAATTATTATTTATTTTATATTTGTTATACAATATGGCTATTTCACACAATTACATTAACATAAAAATATATAACAGATAAATAATATACTTAACACACTTCTTAATTCTAGCAGCTGTACAAACATGTAAAGACTACATTTTGGTTGCCGTACAAGATATTGCAATTCATATACAGATAGATATTAAAGTATAAATATGTAAAGTCTACATTTGATTGAAACACAAGGTATTACATGAAGTCTCCTTATATCAGTCTTGTTCTGCATTATAGAAATTCAAATTTATTTATGTATTCTTCTACAGAATAGAAGGCATTATTTTTAACAGTTCTCTTTCATTACTGCAAAATAATTAATTGTCACGTGCCTAGAACAGTTACGATGTTACAAAATTGTGGTATCATACAAAGACTGAAAAAAAAAATGATGTTAAATTAATTCAACATTGGATATCCTATGTCATGATTGAAAACATGGCAATATCCAGAGACTTGTAAAATAATTTGAACTGCTTGAACAAAATTCCGAACAAATACAAGGATGAAGTAATCTCCCAACTACCCTCCGGCTTTTTGTCGAAAACAGGATGAGAATACATTGAAAATCAATTTTTCACAGGCACAAGCAGTTTTTATGCAGATTATAGGTCCTTTGCAGTAATACAATAGTGCTTATTTCAATCCTACTGTCAGTGTGTATTTTTAATAACGCTAGTAAACAAGTCCAGGCAACAATAACATTTCATTCCGGACATTCACCTTGTCAGGAATAGAGTGGCATGTCCATTTTTACTCCAGATATATAACCACTTACACTAATAGAATCCATTTCCAACTTGCCAATTTTTCATTTAGAATGTCCTCTTCCATTACAGTTACTTTATGCTCTAGCCATTTTGCCACTGAAGCCCCACATGGAATCTCTCTATCCACTGAGCTACTAAGGCCCCGTCTGATATATATCTATCCACTTAGCCACTGCGACCCCACTTGAAATAGTTCTATCCACTAATCCACTATGGCCCCACTTGATAAAGTTCTATCCAATAAGCCACTGCGGTCCCTCTTTATATAGTTCTATCCACTAAGCCACTGTGGCCCCACTTAACATAGTTTTATCCATTGAGCCACTAAAGCCCCACTTGGAATCGCTTTATCCACTGAGCCACTGTGGCCCCACTTTATTAACTGAACATTGACGCGAGACGTTTAAAGTAAACAAAAATCATATTCCATTACTTTCATATCTCTATGCAATATTCTCTATGCATGAATACAAAACTTTTTATAGGGAAAAAATAATTAAAAATTAGTTTTTTGGGTAAAAGGTAATGATTGCGTAATCTTATCTTGCTGAAATTCGAACTTTACCTGTATTTGACCCTGAGGATTCGCTCTGCAAAATTTGAAGAACTTCTGTTGAGTTTCAGGGGGACTTAGAGGTATCAAAGACGTACAGAGAGACAGACACAGGTCGTCTATTTATTATATAGGATAGCGGCCTACAATGGCTTCTTTTTTCCTTATTACTTATTAATCTAGCTATATTGTTCTGTAATCTAAAAACTTTTTTCCATTTTGTCGATTTGCCCCAAAATATGATTCCATAATTTATTATGGACTGAAATTTGAGAAATGGTATGCAAGTATTATATTATTATTACAAATCTTTTTTAAGGTATTTACTGCAAAACAGACTGAACTCACTTTTTTACAGAAACTATCAACATGCTCAGTCCATGTTAAATTACTGTCTACAATGAGACCTAGAAATTTAGTACTATTTACTGTTTGTAATCTGTCTTTTTCTATTGTTGTGCATCTTTCATCCTGCATTGTATGTTTATTTATTTGCATGATACTCATGAGCACAGATTTGTTTACATTTAATATTAATTTATTATACTGGAACCAACTGGACATCTCAATCACTGTTTTATAATTCCTTCAAGAACAGCGTTATTTGAACTAGTTACCAAAATGTTTGTGTCATCCGCAAACATTATAGCTGAGCCGTTGGTTATTTGTTCTGGAAAATCATTAATAAATATTAAGAATAAAATTAGTCCCAGTATTGATCCCTGTGGCACTTCTACTCGAGTATTTCTGGTATTGGACATAACATTTGTAATATAATTTTTGTCATATCTTATGGAGGTGATCTGTTTTCTGTCTTCAAGATATGATTTAAACAGATTATTGGTGACATCTCTTATTCCACACTGTTCCAGTTTTTGCAATAAAATATTGTGGTCGACACAATCAAAAGCTTTTGAAAGGTCTGCGAATATACCTGTTGAGAATTGTCTTTTATCAAAAGAAGTTGATTTTTTTTTTTTTAGTAAAACTGTAAATAGCTTGTTCTGTGGATCTCCCCTCTACAAGCCATACTGGTGCAATTAAATAACCTTTTTAAAAAAAAATTGAAAATTGGGTCAGTTTATTTGCTCTCAATTTCTCTAACTGTTTTTAGAAGGACGTAAGAAGTACAATAGGCTTATAGTTATCCATCAATGCCTTGTCATCTTATTTGTGTATTGGTACTACTTTTGCCTATCTGAGTCTATCAGAAAAAATTCCCTGGGCAAGACATTCATTGAAAATGTAAGTCAAAGGCAGTTTTATTAAATAAGAATACTTTTTTAGCAGAGTCATCGGTACCTCATCTATTCCACAGGAACTTCTACTTTTGAAATTTTTTATTACATCTATGATGTCTTCATAGATAGGTGTGAAAAAAAAGTGGTGGAAGAAAAAATGACAAGTAAACATAATATTTAATAACAGAAATATGCGGTCCTTATGATGATTTTCGAAATTGATTAAAGGTATGTCAATACTGTTGCTTATGCCTAATCAATCATATATTCAAGCGGTTTGAATTTTACGCAAATGCAGTAGTGTTCCAAAGTAAAAAGAAATAAATTATAGCTGAGAGCTTATAAATGAAATAATGCGAAATTTTCGCACCATTAAAAGACGAAATATATTAAAATTATACTTATTAGAAACTATGCTTTTAAGCAGCATTCTATTTTTTTCTGGGTTGAATACGTGGATGTGACGAATTGCTAGTCACAATTATATGATGTATAAATATAGTTTTTGGTGGTTGTGCATGTCGGTTATATTTTTCATACATCTTTATTGAAACAAGTGCAAAACAGCATTGATAATGTGACTAATGCATTAAAAACTAATTTCACTGGCTCACGGTGTGTATGTGTATATATGTGGCCCACGTATATCTAATAACAACACTGATAAACACCGTTATTTGACATTCACATTCTAACTAAATTCTTCATTAACTGACAAAGCTTAATTAGTTGTTTCTGTCCTAATGAAAGCTGAACAAGTAAAATCAAACTGACCGAGCAAGTAGTAATAGTAGTAAACACTGAGCTATCATTCTGCAGGGCCGGGGTTTGAATTCCTGCCCGGGCATTCTCATTTCAGCTTTCCATGGTTTCCTGACATAACTCCAGACAAATGCCGAGATGGTTCCTTACTAAAGACTACTGCCGGTTCCTTTTTCAGTTCCCTTGAACTATGTTGTAGTCAGGGGCTATGGTAGCGTAGCGGCTGTAGTTCTCGCAGCTCACCAAAGCTTTCGATTTCCGGCCAGGTTACACTAGAATTTTCACATGTCAAAAACATGGCAGACATTACCATTGGAAGGTGGGGTAGCTTTTCTCGGGGTACTGTACTCTCGTTCCACATGTTGATGTTTCCATCACTGTTCCATCATAATCTCAATTCACCTTGATCTGCTGTTAAAGTGCCATATATAATCCCCTGCCCTGTCCTTAATGACCTCGCCGTAGAGGACTGTGAAGCCATAAAAAATTGCAGTTAAAGAAATTAGTGTTTCTTGCGTGCAGGTTGTAAGATTTTACAAATTTTCTTAGTGGTAGGTGATTCTACTTTTTGGTTCCCATCAGCGTAAAATCGCCCTTTTTATTTCATTACTTACTCAGATTTTCTGCACAGTGTTTCGGACAACAGATAAGAGAAGCTGTGTTAATAAGTCTAGATTTAGATCTACAATAGCTCTCATATGTCCGTAGAGAACTGTGAAAAAGTGTTTTGAAGCTGACAGAATAGAGCTGATATTTGTCTCTAATTAGACCTGGAATACTCTTAAAATCTTATGTAACTAGCTCAGGACCGTTTACATTAGGAACACAGTTTAGGATGAGAGAAGGTGTCAGTAGAGAGTATCTATAGAACATCAGAAGCCACAATTAGTTGATGCTATGTCGGAATCATATTCCAGCAGTACTAATTTTTCATGTGGTGAAAGATACAGAGCAGAGATACTGAGCAGTATTCATTAACTGTGAATTTTACTTGCGGGGTCACTCCCGGATTTTCGCGTGTAGGAATCGTGCCTGGACAACGCAATAGGCTGACTGGTTTTCTCGGAGATCTTCGGTTTCCCCTCTTCCGCGTCATTGCATTCCAAGGCGCTTCTCCGTATCCGCCTTAGTCATCTCTCATCGGCTCTAAAGACCTTAGCTTAGATGATAAGAGCCGTCCTAACCTCTTATTAACTTATTCTGTAATATTAACGCAATTATTCATGACACCAGTGACTGATTTGCAATGTCAGAATTTAATATGATTTAATATTTCCTAAAGTCACGTGACCCATCTTGAACATACACTTTCTTACAGTCTCGTATAGCAGACGCCGCCTTTATCTATTATACCTCTATGGGTATAATATACCTCGATTATATAACATATTATGAAGTCCGTGTTGTATGCATTAACATTTACATGTTTATAAGTACCGTTTGGGTTTGTAGCTAACAAAGGAAAAATTAAATAACGTTTAGGAACAACCCTCGATTATGGGAGATTTCGAGATCGCTGCGACCCGAATTTTCATATTAGAATTCGTCAGTGTTTTCAATTATATATTTGGACCTTGAAGACATATATTTGTGTACAAATTACCCTGGGCACAGTCTCGGGAAGAGTCCCTAAAATATTATCATTGAAATGACGTGTTAAATAATCTTGTTTTCGATAGCCGATAACGCAAATTGTAAGATAATGACTTTTCGTTTGATTAGAGCCCCAAATAACCTAGATAACCAGAATTCAACATATCGAAACAAAACTTTAGATACGTAAGAAATATTTTAGTAACATTTTTGGCTTCCAAGTCATAGTTTGGTACAGTAACGTAGTTTTATGTCCGTGACCGCAAAACAGACACCTATATCAGTAACCGTGTCATAAAGTTTCTCATGCATCCGAAGCTGGCCGCGCTGAGAGGATATTATTTTGACACTCAGTTTAAGGCTTTTGAAGTGTAATTTATTATTATTTTAATTTACTGACTTTTACGATAACTCTAAGAATATTTCCATTGGCAGAATTAACACTTTCAAGTACAATTTATCACGTTATAGTGTCTTACAACCATGCGTTTTCAAATGTATTCTATCGAATGAGAGTTAAAATTATTGATTATCTGAATATCTGAGTCAATATTACAACATGTAATATAATAATACATTATATTAAATAAGGTACAGCAAAAAAGCTTTGATCTATTTATTTTTTGGAGTTAGACATTTTTCTGAGTGATATTTGTTAACATTAAGTGTACTCCATATGGAAGAAAAGAAAATTTAAAATTCCAAATAATTTAAAACATTGAGATCAATGACCTTACTCATCTTTTCGTACTTTTGTTAATAATTATTTTATGCACAACTCACACTATTGTGCCAAAAGAAACTACTAAAAAACAAAACGTACACGAAAAAACACTATAATTTAGTTCTGATGAAAAAAATTCAATTATACTAGTGATATAAATATAAAACCACGCATCACTTGCGTATTCAATCACAATTTGGGATGTTCTGTAAAAGCAGCGTTATCTTCCGTTTATTATCGTCTGCAATATACTCTACATTAATTACTAAATATAATCTGGCCAGCGTATAAAACGTAGCTTCTCTCAAGAACTGAACACGGAATATTAATGTTTTAATCTATTCCACCTTAAGTTTTGATTCAGTAACTTATAGTAGTAACATGAACTAAATTAAACTATACAATACGATTCACTAACCTGAATAAATAACGTTAATTTGAATAGGTGGTTCACAAATATGTCGGCACTTAAAAAATGGCATTGACAATTTTAAATACAACATATCAAGTAAGTTAACATTTTACCAAAATGGGATTACGTAAAAAAATAACTTTAATTTTATGATAATCAATTATCTTGCCCTCGTAACCGTATCTAATTATTGTTTCCTGATCAGCCGTTTATATCACATATAACTTGCCACCTGCCACGATTTCAGGAAACCATACAAAACCCTAATTAGGATAGCCGAACCGAGATTCAAACCCAGGTCCTCCCGAAAGTGAGTTCAGTGTTTTACACCTGCTCCACCTTGTTCGGTCCAGGTGTACAGTACGAAGAAATAAGTTTGTACAAAAAGTGTCCTAAGCATGTTTATAAACATAGATATGAATACTGTTTATTATCAGTGTAAAAGAGAAACCTTTCCACATTTATTCAGGTATGACAATGCAGTTTTGGCAGAAACCTATCTACCTACTTGTTAAAGAGAGTTAAATGCCTTAAAATGTTATGCGTTAAATTGGCAAAATAGTTACACGAATATGTGGTAGTTTAAAAACTTCACAGAAGGAGCAGGCATTTTCTTCGAAGTAGCATATAATGTACTGTTTAATCGGACACAGATGCAAAGTGTTTACAGTTATGAGAGTGTCTAAAAGCGCTATGCTCAAAATATGTATTTCAAGGCCAGCTAGTATTTCTTTTTATACTATTGATCGATATCAAAGACCCAGAGAAAGCCTACTAGCTAACAGCAACATCCGCCTCGTTAAAAAAAATGCAAAAAATTCGGATTTGACTTCGTCTGGATTTGAACCTGTGCGAGTGTTGTTAGCCGCTACACCACCGCGGCACTTACTGGATGAATAAAACTAGAATTGCTAGTAGGGTATGCATAGATTACTTTACATAAAAATCAGTACATTAAGAGGCTAACTGGCTTTAGTTGCCATTGATAGAGCAGTTCTACTGTTGGTTGGTTCAGCTTTATAAATGTGAGCTGCGAGCTGCTCATTGCAAAGCCGTTCGCTGACTCACATCACAAGCATGCCACCTGCCTACAGATATCCTTATCTGCATATCATTTTACTCCACTCTTATCCCCCTTCTGCCTCTCACAACAAACCTTGTACGCATTGTGTTGCTAGTTCAAGGTAGCTCCGCTTAGATCACGCTACGTACATTGTAGCCGCATGTGGCGCTATCCTACGAGTAACTATAAAACCACAACAACAGCCCGTGCACAGTAAAATTTTTTCTCCCACGCACTCTTAAGGTATGATATCACGAACGTCCACATGTGACGGCGCGCAATAAGATAGTACAACCAGATAAATCCTATGCTCTACATACGGTCATTTCTTCGAAACTCCTTATCTGATTTCGGAGAGTGATACGCCATTTAATTCGCCTCTTTCATATTATTACTATAGTTCCATAAGAAAAAACACGTTGATATCAATATCTCTATAATTAACACTCCAGTGACACGAAGCTTTCACGTCGTGTAGTAAGGTATTTATGACAATTCATCTGGGTGAAAACAGAATAACGATATCTTTAAAGGTTCCGAAAACATTCGAGGTTAACAGGCGACTTATCCTGTATATATATACAGTATGAGGCATATAAAACAGGCCACCTTAATAAATCGCCCACTTGTAAAGATAGAAGGAAATAGTTCAGACAAACGGTGTTTGGGGTGAACGGGGCCATAATGTGACGTTAAGAGTTTGGTGTTACGGCGTCGAGGGGTGAAGGAGATATGGGGGTCAACTTCGGATTTGTAAATGGGATGACATACTTTATTACACACCTCTGAACAGCTCTTCGCAAGATGAATGCAAACATGTGTCAAACGTACTAGAAAGGTGAACATTAAACCACATCGTCCCATTTAAAGTTGACCCCCATATTTCCACCACCCCTCGGTACAACACGCCTATTTATTAACGTAACACTATGGCCCCTTTCACCCAAACAACGTTTGTCTGAAACATTTTCTTCTGTCGTTAGAAGTTGCCGATATATAAGGGTGGCCTGTTTTAAATGCCTCACCTGGTATATATGATTTCACAGGATCATTGGGACAAGCTTATATATATCAATACACACACACGCTCATATATGTGTACATACACATAAGCTTAAAAGTACTAAATTGAACTCTTCTCCCGCAGACACAAAAAAAATATTAATAAAAATAATAAAAGCTAAAATAGTGTAATTCGTCATATGCGGAAGCATCACTGTACTACACAGTAATTTTTTTTAAACAAAATGCTCTCGTTTATTAAGAGCTAAATTTATAATTTATTAACTTATACATTAAATGTTTAATCATTACAGTAATAAATATCATAAGACTTGAGCTCTGAATGCAGAATTAAACAACGCTCAATAACTTTTTAATTTTATATCGTAGTTATTTACACAGAGGACCTGTTCTAGATGAACCTGCACGATAGTGAGGAGGGATGACTGTTAGAGAGGCACGAACACTGCCAGCAACTTCTTTGCCCGTTATCCTGGTACATAT
This sequence comes from Dryococelus australis, assembly GCA_029891345.1. Lineage (NCBI taxonomy): Eukaryota > Metazoa > Arthropoda > Insecta > Phasmatodea > Phasmatidae > Dryococelus > Dryococelus australis. The sequence continues at coordinate 233,345,730 of CM056996.1, read as the reverse complement.
AGCGGCTTAACCATCATATCTTTACAAAAAAACATTTCCAGATGTATAGCACAGGCAAATCTGCTATCCCGAATACCTTTACAGTTCTGCCGGTAATATCTCAAACTCGTCGCTTTATTTTTTGGTCGTGTCAACAGAGAGAAGCAAGGGATGCTAGTGACTGGTAACATATTTCCTTAGCGACGAATCACAGTTTCCTTTGGGAAAAGTTAATTACTGTGCCAGTGTTTGTAGGGTCAAAGGTGAACGCTGCACTTCTTACCTTAATTTATAGAGGGGCACGTGTCTCCTTCTACTTTCGAGATGCTCGGAGCAGCTATCTCACGTGATTGTAGTTCACCTCACATAGTCACAGTAGGGTCTCTGAATGCACTACAGTACGTTGAAGATGTCATGCTGCCCTATGTTCTGCACTTTCTCACTGAATACCTATAGATCAAAATCCAGGAAGTTAACTCTCACTGCACACAAATAAAGTTTTCCAGGAGTGTTTGCTCGTTTTTAAAACTTCCATGTCCTGCTTATTTACCTTGTTTGTACCTACGTAACATCGTGAGGACAGGTGAGATATCATCTTCCTTAGTGTCGAAGTGTTAGTGATTTGAAGAATAGTCGCAACAACCGAGGGGTAAATATACCAGGGATAACGCACAGGACTTTTTATCCCATGCCGGATCGTATCGCGAAGCATGTATTCAGGCACGAGGCGGACTGACAATGAACTGACGAACGTGTCGCTGGCGGGAAAATAATTGTACTAACGCAGTGATATTTTAGTTACTTCTTTCGCTTGCCTGTACTATCATATTAATAAAATGATGTTTGAAATCAGGTTTCTTTTTTGTAGTGCAGAGATTTTTATGACAATGAGTGTACTAGTTGCGTGCAAGTTATTTACTAGAATAACATATCATTAAAATGATTAGACGCACTGGCACGATGGTCAAAGGGTTGGAGAGGGAGGAGAGGGTAAAATTATTTTATGTGGAATTATAGCTGTCTGCTGCAACTGCAAGTAGCAAATAATCGCAATGTATGAACAATCCTTAAGTAGTGATTGTTAACGTGTGCAAATGTTTGGCCTATTGAGGGAAGTGTTTAATTTGTCAAAGAACTTTTTCTCATATGTATCACTACTTGAACAAGTAAGTTAAAATTTCGCAAGTTGGAAGAAGAAAGAGTTATATCTGACACTTCATTCTTATTATTACAGTACTCACAAAGTATCTTGCTGTGTTCAGTTTTTGAGGGTGTAATTTTAGAAGTTTGTACTCATTTTACCATACATTCACAGCCATCATTTTTTTTTTTTAGTTTTAATGGTTGTATATCACGCATTTATAAGTATCTACAGTTGTTTTTAATGCTGTAGTTCTGAGTATATACTAACGATCATGATACAATTGTTATATCCCACGTGTGTATGCTAGTTGGAAACTTATTTCTCAGGGACTTTGTTCTCAGATAGCACTTCAAAGAGTCCGTATGTGTCATTTCAACACGAAATAGTGACGAATCGCGACTATAAGGTAGCATAAAGCGTTGCTTTTCAGACTCCTTATTACTATAAATACAGATCCGTAAACGTGCTGAATTTATCCGGTGTTCTGTGTGTGAATTATCTTGCTCACAATATTGCGATACGGAAATATTACATAACAGTGCCATTAAGGGCGGATCCAAGAAGAGGCTACGGGGGCTTCAGCCTCTCCCTTAGATTCTAACTTTTCACTGGGTAAAATAAATTGAATTTTTCTCGAAACAAGTTCACTGGTTCAGTATTAGAACTTATTCTTAGTATAGAAACTGGATATTTTATTAAGTATTTTAATAGTCTATCAACTAAGTCTACTCAACTATAGTCCATTCACGGTTACTTACAACTTTCCTGAAGCTCTGCTTAAGTTCCACTTGCAGGCTGTTCCTTCACATCATGCCAACAAAGATTATCTACGTATCGCACGAAGGGACAGCGCACCGCATTAGTATGCACTCAGTTTAATAATATTTTGCATAAGAACTATTTCTTACTAGGTATAACCAACTTTCTTACTGGGTATAACCAACACACCTGTTTTCTCTCATTTTTTATATGTATTGGTTTTCAATGAAACAATAAAATCTATGAAGTATAAGTAAAATTTCAATATAACAAAAAATAAATAACATTTATATTAACAGTAGTGTTAAACGCCTATTGCATATGACATATATTTCTGAAACAACCAAACACGTCATACATGGAGTGATTCTTTAAAGGTTTATTTCAAACAGAAAGTGTGTAGAAACCGTGAATAGGCTACATACATGTGGCATTAAATTTAATGCTTACGGTGAAGTATGTGTTTTTAACGTCATGCACAGTGCCCTACTTCTTGAATAGATCGCTCCTTAATGGGTCTCTAGATCCACCATTGGTGCCAATGGTGGTGCGTAGATTGGTACGTCAGAATGGTTAGAACCATATACTAAACATGAGGTGGACCGCTTATTCGTCTTCTGCACATGTACCCTACATTGACCTATCCCAATCCTACACAACTGTTTAAGTCACATGGTCAACAGTGATGAACGTGTTTGTTTACATCTTAATTTTTATATGACAATCACTATTATATTAACAAAATACCTTTACCATTTTTTTTTAATCAAAAAAGCATTACAGACTGGCTAGAGGAAGTATAAAAACATATCTAAGCACTTGTTTACAAATCAGTCTTCTAACGTAAATTCCAAACCACGCTGTTTTCGCTAGACGTTCAATGTTGGGACACCGAGATTGGTTGTGCGCAGCCAGCGAGATCGGTCTACCTCGTATTTAGTCTAGGGTTCGGACAGAACGGTAGCAGATAATAAACAAGCAATCCCGAGTTACTATGCTATCCAAAATGATCACTGTAAAGCCGTAGTAACTGGGATGTTTGACGAGCTGTTGTAAGATTGGCGTAGCTGTATGGCGGGGGTTGAGCTGCGCGGCCAGACAGAGCAGAGCAGAGCGGATACAACAGGAGAGTATCGATCGGGCGCTCTCGCCGGTCGCCTAGCGTGACCACGTGTCGCCCGAGCACGCACCCACGCCGGACCCTGTAGTGACGACACGACCTCCTGCCTCCAGCGAGTGTCTTGACACTCGCACTTGCCTAGCGCGCGGCGCGACCCACCAACTCCAAGGAAAACGACGATAACGACCCACCAACTCCAAGGAAAACGACGATAACGACCCACCAACTCCAAGGAAAACGACGATAAAGACCCACCAACTCCAAGGAAAACAACGATAACGACCCACCAACTCCAAGGAAAATGACTATAACGACCCACCAACTCCAAGGAAAACGACGATAACGACCCACCAACTCCAAGGAAAACGACGATAACGACCCACCAACTCCAAGGAAAACGACGATAAAGACCCACCAACTCCAAGGAAAACGACGATAACGACCCACCAACTCCAAGGAAAACGACGATAACGACCCACCAACTCCAAGGAAAACGACGATAACGACCCACCAACTCCAAGGAAAACGACGATAACGACCCACCAACTCCAAGGAAAACGACGATAAAGACCCACCAACTCCAAGGAAAACAACGATAACGACCCACCAACTCCAAGGAAAACGACGATACCTGAGGTCGACGTTCTACAATCTTACAACTTCGGCACTAACGAATTAGTTGCCTATATAGACAAAATATTTACTCACGGTAAACTCGGCACTTCTGAAAGCCCTGTTTAGTATCTATAATACATTCTGGGTTACTTCGCACTTTTCTGAAGCCCTACTTCCAGGATATTCCTTCGCCTCGTGCAAATAAAGCTTAACCGAATCTATAATGTTACACCATGGCGACAACGCACCGCATTCGTACGCACTCAGTTTAATAATATTTTGCATAAGAACTATATATTTATTACTAGGCAATACCAACAACCCACTTTTCTCACTGTTTTTATTCATAATAGTATTAAATGTAAACATTAAAATTTTTAGATACAATATTAGTTCATATTCAACTCAGCCAAAAATAAGATATTTCATTACTATCAGAAGTATAAAACGCTTGTGATACATGATATATTTAGGAAAGAATCCAAACACTTCAAACGTGGGGTGATTTTTCAAAGGTTTGATTCAAAACGCGCGAAGAAACTGCGAGTAGACTATGTCGTGTATGCGCATCGTGTATTATTTCGCCATGTGTAAAATTAACATCGCTAGGGGCCTGATATCTTTATTCACTCATCGGTCAAGTAAAACTGTTGTAACGGCTGGAATTTTGCCACTTAATTTGTGAGCAGAAAGACGTGATATGTTGATATGCTATTTCAGATACAGGGTATATGATAATTTATTTACTATGATGTGTGGTCAAGTTGTATGTGATTTTACTAATTGGCATATGTTCGGAATATATATTAAACTATTCATGTGCCAGAGATAATTATTTTGTGTTTTACGATTATCGCTGTTTCTAGTATACCTTTTTTGTTTATTGTTTCGCATAGCTGTAATACTGAAGGCTATAGGCCGGTTGCCAAGGGCAACGGAGTTTTTTGTCAACGTAACGAATTAGCCGCCCAGTGATTGGCTGGATTCTAGCGTCGCCTTAAGACATACCAAAGCCTTGGAAGGCCATATTGTCTTATCCTACCACTAAGCGGGTCGTGACGCGTATCACAAGTCCGGTAGGATTTTTGATTGCAGTATTACGCAAAGTGATGCGAGTGCCGCTATCGTATAACAGACCATTAAGAAGTACACCTGGGACGATTTAGAAGAAAAGAAGAGAGTCTGTACTGTCTGCAAACCCTAAGAATATGTTTAAATAGTTCGCCTCCCACGAATCAACGTGTGGTATATAAAATAAATACTAGTTGTCTTAGTCTTTGGGAAAGAGAACGTGATTTTCTGTTATGTTCTCTAGCTGTCTTTGAATTGACTGATAGTGCCTCTTGTGGTAAGTGAAATTGAGTATTCAGAGAGAGAGAGAGAGAGCGCGCTGTTGTTCATCCTCAGTTCGTAATGTTCCTGAACCCAGGCAGTGGTCCAGGATGTAAGTGTTGGTGTAACAACACTAATGAAACAGCGTTTACCACACATATGAAAAGGGTGTGTAATCAGCATATTTGTAATTTGTTTATGGTAGATATCACATGTTATACTCACCTACTCAGTTCACTTGGAACACCATCTTTCACACGCCAATTGCCCTGTAGGGACGAAGCGTGCCACATCACGTCTGTCCTGCCTGTCGTGTACTTCACACAGGTTCACAACTCCACACTGTGTAATTATTATAAAAATAATATTTTACAAATTTGGTAAACCTGACACTTAAATGAATTTAAAAACCATAAAGCAAAATAAATTATTTCAGTATTACCACAAATGCTCACGTAACACTTCTAATATAACGTTAGGAAAGGGAACCACTTTTCCTCCGTGCGTCGTTGCCAACTTCAGTGGACGCATGTCACTCAGTGCGCCCGTTGAAATACATGCAAGTAGGATTAGTGACATTTTTCAAAAGTTGATTCTAAAATTGCTTATTGAACCGTGAACAGCCTCCAGCCTATTTGCGCACCACGTAAATATAAAACAAACGATGACGAAGTTTTTTGCTTTTGACATTGTAGAAAAATGTTCTTGTTTATATATTTAATTTTTTGATTATGGTAACATAGTATTCTTTTACTATTTGGCTTTTAGGTCTGTTATTTAATATCATGTGTATTTTTCTTGGATATTCGCATAAAACTGCCTATAAAATAGTTCTCTTTTGTAGTGTGAAATAAAATGCGGATAAACAACGAAATCAATAACATTGTTCACAAAACGTACGCCAGTATTAAAATAAAAACTAATGCAGGATGGTGACGTCATGAGCTTTGTTTGCCAACACAACAAAGATAATATTTCTAGTTTACTCTGTCCTGACATTGACAGTATCGTAGAAAATACTTCGGCAAAAAAATGTGTAGTATAATAATCTTTTTTCGTTAAACAGTTGAGTTTGAGTTGCAATTCTGTCCTTGAATGCTCCTTGGCGCGAGGTCACGTTCATTTGAAATTCGACCACACAGCCTCAGCTACTAACTTGCAATTTTAGAGGCTTCTTCACTTCCAAGCGGTTGCCTCGTAAACTCTTCTTCCTTTCCGACTTTCTTCACAGGACAACTTATCTACTTCCCCGGAGCTTATCGCCCTTATTATATCAGACAGGGACCAATCAAACATTCTCTTAGAACATTTACCCTCTGGCATACGTTTAACATACCATATCCGTAAGTAAAGATCTACTCTCTAAGCATCAGCTAAACATTCATTCTTTCCAGGATGCTTTCATTACTGAGTCTGTCAATGCCAGTGATACCCAAACTTATTCGTGACCCTTCTATCTTCACAGATCTTATACAACTTTCGTTATTTAGGATGATCACCAGAATTCTGGCACTGAAGAGTGAAATTATTCTTCAACATTCACTTTTTGTATTTCCCGCTTTAATTCTAACCCGATGTCTCGTCACAACTAAAGTGTTTGACTACCCGACGAGCCAGTTTCCTTCACACTATTGCCTTATTTGTGTATGGTCGACCACAAATACCTGCACTTATTTTCTGCCCTAAATGTATCGAAGGAAGGAACCAAACCTGAACATTCTTCTCCAAAAACAAGATTTCCTGTCTTTGACAAATTTACCTTGAATCCTTCCCTACTGTAAATAAATAATTTCCTCAGCATAGATCAGCAAGATTATAGTGCTGTCAAATCATCACTTGACTACCATAATTTACATTTCTTTGAGTCTTTATATTACAATAGCTCCACATAATGTACTCAGAACTGTTGATGCTAAGATTTGACGTGATAACCATTTTCCACACTTAACTACAGTTCTAAAATCAACTCGTGTACATTCATAGAATCAAATGTAGGACTGATCCACTCACATCCAAATCCGCAGTAAATTATGAAGTGTCCAAATAAGGCTTTCTCTCTATTCAATAGGATCAAAAGTTTTTGCTAGCCCAACCACCTGACTAAAAAAGGATCCAATCTCCCTACAAAACCTGATTATACTTTCTAATTATAGTCCTTGCAAAGACTGTGTTAAAATGTTACTAACATATAATAATAATAAGTACAGGAAGATAAATCGTGTTATTCAAAATTAATAGAGAGTTGCTGCAGCTAGTGATATGGAAGCATAAATGTGTGATTCAACTATTAGCATTCCATAATATCAAACTGGGCTAAGTAAATGTGCGTATCAAATTAATATTTCATGAAACCATGTGTGTTATATTTTGCCAAATCGACTGGAAAAAAAAAATTTGGTTGTGTCAGTTAAATAGTCATTGACCTGAGTAACTAAGTGTCTCGAAAGTTACCTGACATTCTTTCAAAGTTAAGACAATTGAAATTAAAAGCAAACAATCTTCACGTACCATGGTTCATATGTGTTCTATTTTGGAGTGGGTTTATTTTGTTGGTTCAGAGGGAGCATCCATCTATCTGATACGACTTATTTCAATTTGAAATAAAGTTTAAAATGACGATTGTCTTGACCACAGACAGTACCTACTTACATCTACTAATTAAAAGTATACCTTTCAAAGCGTTTATAAAGAAAGATACAGACCAATTGTGTTTTACTCAGTTAGTAATATTACCTCAAAAACAAAGTACCAAAACTATCTTTTTTTTTTTTATTACAGACTACCCAGACTGACAAGACGTAAGCACACTCAGCGTTTATCTTTACAGTTACTAAGGAGTCTGTTACGTTGTAATGTTTTAATCTGTGGGTGGAAATACTTTACCAATTTATAATTTGCCTAGTCGTCCATTTCAGTATATTTGTGCAAGGCACCAGTTTAACTGATATTGCTCGTGTACCCATTTCCAACCATCCGTTACATCCAGAAACTTGTTTACCTGTTAGTAAAATTTTGGAATAAACTATAATTTCCCAAATTTCTTTACTATTTGCCTCCCATCGCACCTGTTTTAATACTATTTGTGAACTGCATTCTCGCAAATTACTTATTGTGCTTGTTTTAGGTGTATTGCAACATGCATACAATCAGGCACGTATCCAAGGTAGGGATCCAAGTGCTCCAGACCCCTATCAGAAGTAAAAACAGTCTTCAGTAGAACCTACGCAAAATCAACAAACAAAAATAAAAGCTGCGAAATAAATTTTTTTGAGGGAACAAGTGTTGTGTTACTTATGAATTGATAGCTGATGTAGTTATATTTACAACACGCCCTTCTATGCTCCTTTTTTTACTTCCATCTAGTCACTGGTTTTATTATCTGATTCAATATTTTCCAAATATATTTATTTTTATTTTTAAATTCCATGCCCTAATGTAGTGTTTTAATTCCGTAACCTAATATCCCTCTGCAGTGGCCTAGGAGAAAGTACAATAAAATATTACACCGTATGAACAAAAGTGGGCATCCAAGGACGTATCTAGGATTTCATGGGGCAAACATTGATGTTTAAGGATTTTTTTTTAAACTTGCGTTGTTATTGTTTAATTAAATGGGTTCATTTTCGCACAGGAAACAGTAAGGTACATGTAATAAAAAATATTTTGCAGATTTCTTTAATTTATAGTGTCCGTAGGTTCACTCTTTCATTTCTGTTGCGGATGTCAAGTGCACCTCCCCCCTCCCCACCTCATAATCTGTCCAACCCGGCCACAACCATGCTGACCCTCCCCAAACAAAATCCTGGATACGTGCCTGAACAACAAACTCAATTAAATACAGGATAACTCGTTAATGCGTGCTAACCCGGCGTGAGCTAAATCCAAAGGAAAATTAATACGGAAACCTACATAGGAATAAGGGTCTCTAGTGATCTCGGACGGTAGACGTTAATACGGAAACCTACATAGGAATAAGGGTCTCTAGTGATCTCGGACGGTAGACGTTAATACGGAAACCTACATAGGAATAAGGGTCTCTAGTGATCTCGGACGGTAGACGTCCCCAAAAGTAGAAAGTGCAAATGTTTTATTCAACGATAAATGGTAAATTACTTGCAGCTTGCTGGGACCAGCTCATACGAGGGGTAGCGCTGTGTCACGCTGAGGCGAGACGCTGGGCGACCTCGGACAGCTAAGCCTTGTTTTTAACAACATTTCCCGGGGGAATCGAGCACGAGGTCAGAGAGATCGCATATCAGTTCAGGGCACTGGAGCGTTCTTGGCGCCATCTTGCCTGCTGCCACCGGCAGCACGCCCGGACGAGAGGACCGCAGCCTCTTTGAATTGAAATGGCGAAGTATACTTGCAATTCGTTATTGTCCTGTAAAGGTCCTTGATGGAGATTGAAAAGTCTTCTTGAGGTTTAATTGTATTTGTTTAGTATTTAATAAAAGTAGTATTTGTATACCAGTGCTCTATCCTTGAGTTACCTTGATTACCCTAGTTAATGCGTGGCCTGCCCCTTCAGGAGAGGTCATAGTAAGGTAAGCAATAAAATGTAGCATACTGGCAAACGATTACAAGGTAGGAAACTACAAAAAACGGTGTTACGGAGAGTACATCCCTTCGTGTATCGAACAGGGATTGGCACCTTCCTATTGCTTAGAACTGCTTAGAACTCACCGTGCAAAAATCAATAAAAAAAAGAAGTTCAAGTTGACGGAATCACATGTTTTGTTGGGAAACAGCTTAGTGATTGACTGAGAGGTAGTCAGCCTGTACCACTGTTGTACATGACGTGTCAACTGGTAATCTGGCTCATGTCGTAGCCATCATACACAATGCTATATATAATGAAGAGCAAGTCGACTCAATCAAGAAACTGACATTTTGTTCTCAATTGAGTAGTGACATTGCTTTAAAAGTCAAAAACTGGAGATATATGTTCCACAGAATATTGTCTGTTGTTTTGTTGCTTGGAGACAGAAGTCTTGAATTTAAGGGCACTTGTAGCAAATTTGGAGATTCCAATAAAGGCGATTTTTTAAAGTGCCAAAGTTCTTCAAACAACACTTTCAGACAGAGGGAAATGTAAATATTTTTTCGTTGCTGGTAGATGCTACGCCACATACAGCACATACTGAGAAAACTACAACTTTTACTTTTAAGACATTTATTGGATTGCGAGACATAATTTAAGATCGTAAAGAGACTTCTGAGCTTCGTCGCTTGCAATTAGAAAACTGGACGGAAAATGTAATCACTGAAGAGCTAGAGAAACACGAGATTCCTTTGGCTGACTGCAGGGAACAGCGACACGACAACGGAGTAAACATGTCCGGCGTATAAATGGCGCACAAGTTATAATCTGCGAATTGAATCAGTTTACTATATTTTCCAACTGTGGTACACATAGTCTAAATCTGTGTAAGCTGAATGCTGCTGAGTGCTCTAAAGATGTTACATTTTTCGGAATGGCACAAAAAGTTGATAATTTCAGTTTTCGTAGTCCACAGCGATGGAGAATAATTGAAAGAACAACTTCGCGATCAACGGAAGTGTCTTCTAGTATAGTCAAAACTTGTAGCTGAGGCCATGGCTACTGTTTTTTTGTCGGATACAAATTTTGGGACGAGAAGAATAAAAACAATAAAATAAAAACATTCCATTGTGAAATCAAAGATGTCGGTCGATGCCTATAATGGATGAAGACGAGGCAATCGGAGAACGGAAGTTTAGAGCAAAGTGTGTTTTTACAAACTTATTAATACCGTTTTTAGTGGACTGACTGAACAATTCACTGTCGTCAGAGAAGTTAGCGAAATGTTCAAGTGTTTTGGCCGTATCTGAATATGAACGGCAATGACACTGAGAGCTTGTGCAGTAAGTACACTGTGTGGAAAATTTCTGCGGACATGAGATAGCTAATGAGACGAAATATCTGAAATCAATCCATGTTTCAAATGTAGGTCCAAGCCAGTTGAAACCACTCCAGCCTTTGAACACACTACAGACACTAAAACCAGACAGTTTGTTTCCAGAACGTGTGTATTGCTATAAGATATTTTTTACAGTACAGCTGCTGAAGAAGAAAGGTACTTCAGCAAAACGAATGACATCGAAAACGTACATCGTTCCACAACGTCTCGGAAAAGGAAGAGTGATATCAGCTTGCCTGTACTAGAACCTGGCATCGGTCAGTACTATTATCGATGCATTTACGTTCAATAACGAACGAAAAATAAACATACAGTCGACTCAGTATTTTTTTTTTAATCTTGTGTAATTATACAAAACTTATTTTATGTTTTAATTTGAAAATATTATTTAAGATTGTAAAATAAAAAGTAGTTGAATAATAAGTTTGTAATACCGACTGCTGTAAAACTTTTTTAAGGGTTTCTATGCTACTGCAAATTTATGTGATCTTTAAATTTATTTCATGTTTATGAGTATTGAAATTGTGTGTATGGAGTACTGATTATTATTTATGTATACATTTAATTAGTTATTTTCCTTAAAACAAAGGCAAGAAAATTGTACTGAAGAGTTTTCAGTAAAACCATAGGTAATATTTCGATGTAATTTAAGATGTTGTGCTGTTAAAATAATGCATATGATATGTAATTATTATTATACTTATTTTAATAAATAATGTTGCAACAAACAAATCAACTGCATGAGAAGGAACTGTATTGTATGTGCGTTTATATATATATATATATATATATATATATATATATATATATATATATATATATATAAACGCACATATATATATATATATATATATATATATATATATATATATATATATATATATATGTGTGTGTGTGTGTGTATATATATATATATATAAACTACATATTGTGGAAGTGTAAAAAATGTAATTGAAAAAGACTTTTGATAAATTTAATATTTTTTTATAGTTAAAGATAAAATTATATCTTAATTTGAACTTTTATAGAATTGCCAAATTTCATATTGAATTGTGGGGGGGGGGGGGGAACCATCATAATATTTTTGGTAGCAGTGTTATTTGGTGGTGGGGGGAGGGAATAATATTGCAACGGCCCAGGGGTTCATAAAAACTGCCGGCGGCACTGCACGCTAATGCATGACGCTCACGCGCCGAGGAGGTCGTACTGGCAATAGTTCGAACCCAATAATCGTCTTGACAGAATTTTTGAACACCGAGTCGATATACATGTAGGTCGGAGTCCGCTACAAACCTGGACATCCCGCCGTCAGTGCATAACTGTGTGACGTCAGAATGAAATTTTTGTATATATATATGCACATTTGGTAACTACAGGTGCATCTGACCGCACGCAAAAAATATGCACTGGTTTATGTTTGTTGTACAAGTCTAATTTAAAATAAACTTATAAATAATAATGCATTATTTTGATCGGCAATATCCTTTTCGGTACATAGACAGCGTGTATATGCCCCTTTTCCTTTAGAATAACTCCAGATGATTCAAATCGAAAGCATTCGATAAATAAATATTAGCCGGCTCAAGATTCAAAACTACCTAATAGTGTTGATAAAGTGATAATCGGAAAATCTTTCTCGTCAGTATCTAGGAAACTATATTGTAAATACAAGGTTTGCAATCGAGAATATCCCGTCGCATCAACGGTGTCGCCTTTTGATATTTTCGGTTTTCTCGCATGATTTTCAGTTAAAAGTGTTTTTTTTTTTCCTTTTGTATCTCTAAAACTACGACTCGCTTATTTAATCTTCCGATTCCGGGTTCAGTTCCTTCGCCCTTTACGTAGTCGGAAATGCTTGTCTCATACATCAAAGAGCATAAATAAAAACTTTAAGCGAAATTTTATTTTAAATTATTTACGAGGCCCACATGGCTACGTTTCAAGTTTTACTCCTGCTTCTTTCAAAGTATTTTTTACTTCGCAAATTAATCCAAAGGGCAAGTTCAGAATCAGTTCAGTGTCTACACTTTAGTTAATGACATATTTTCGGCGTTAATAATCACGGCATCCAATTTTAACAGCATATTAAAATAATTCCCCATATTTCTCTGTTTCTTTGAATGGCTTCGTTACTGAATTATTTTTTAGTGTTGTCTCCATTATTTATGGAAGTATATTATAAAATAATACAAAATAAATCAAAATACATACACATATAACTTATATACAAACTCTGTAAGTGCTGCAATATTTACAGGGTTCATATATACATATATTAAAATGAGGTAACTGTTTATTTATCATTCTGTACTTATCGTTTATGATACAAGACTAGAGATGTATAGTGATTGGATAATGCAATCAACGATTAGTAAACACTGCATATATAACACTTCTGCTGTGATTTTGCAATTTATTTAGGTTTGTTAACGCCAGTGTAATTGTTCCAGTATAATCATGAAACTAAAACGAAAAGGGGAAAGAAAATTATGAAACAACATTGCCATAATTGGATGATATTATATTAAAAACTTTAGGAGCGTAATTTTCATATTTTTGACAGCATTAGCTGCACTACAAACACTACATACAAACAGTCTCTGTGTATTTTTATACTCGCTTGATATTTATTTCCAAGGATTTCTACGTGATTGTTCTAATGAAGCCCAGCTTTAATATTTAGCATACAAACTTGCAATGTTACATCTTTGTCCACGATGCTTAGGTAAGTGTAAGTTTTCATGTATTATGAAATTTTTGAGAAAACATAAGAAAAAAATACAGCGTTTCTCAGTTCGTAATGTCTAGGTATTTGCGGATGGTGCCTCCTATATATAAAGATGCGTGATTTTCTACCTACTCTATGCACAGGTACTTCTAACAAACTTCCAAAATTGACAAATGAATGAAGGGTATTCCTATATTCTGAGGCGTTGAAATGAACGATCTCTTTTATTTTTCCCATAGAAGACAATATCGATGAACATTCATAAATTGGCGTGCCATTACAAGCACTAGCTTTACACGTGATGAAATTAATTTATAATTTTTATTACCATGTGTCGTTTTACCTGAATTATTTCGCTTGGACTTTTTTCTCCCCGAGTCAGATCAGGTTTCTTTATTTCCCGCCTCTACTCAACAAAGGCGAAATTGATCAATTATGTAAAATTATCCGAAAAATTAGATTTTTCCTCCTGCATTTCTAAACCGAAATTTCCAACATACGGTAAGAAGCAGGATACTTCTCTCACTACTGTATTTTGTTTTATGGTTAATATCTTTGAAATGAGTAAATTATTAGTCAACATGGAACAGTACATTTGTTTTCTGACATATGTGTGTGTTGGCAAATAATTACTATACAATACCATGCAATTTCATTTGCCGAGTTTTATTTTTGACCAAATGTAAAGAGTTAAGGACTGAAAATTCCATGTGTAACAATTTAATGGACAAAGTACAAATTATTTCATACAACGATTTAAATGCTAACGTGCATATTTACAAATAAAAATAAATGAGAAATAGGTCATGCGATATAACAGGATTATAAAATCTTACCTGCTCTTGTGCTTGAAATGTGTATTCATTTCCTTGGCAGTGAAAACTCATTTTACCGTGTATAAAAAAAAACAGGCGACAGAGGTAGTGTTCGTTCAGTCAAAACATTCGCCCGGGCAATTTATCCTACAGAAACAGCATGTTCTAGTAACCGGCAGCAACAGTTCATTGTTAAGTCGTCACATTTTACCCTTACATTAAACACCGGTATGTTGAAGAGCATGTTCTGCTACTTTCTAAGGGCTACAAAACTGTCGTGTCGTATGGCTACGACATGCCGTATTCCTCTGCAAAGTCCCCTTTTCTGGTGTGTGCGCATGCGCCCTAACGATCTCCCCCTCCCTCCGGTCCCCACCCCCCGCACCATCCAAACACCGCAGAAAATCGACTTTCTCGTTCAGTTGCCAGACTGGAGACGATTTCAAACTAGCACGCTGTAGCCAAAACATTATCGACGCATGTTTTGTAAGAGGTGTCAGCAGTTAGCAACTTATCAACCAGTGCAGTAGTTTTACTATATGTTCCTGACTGAATCAGTATGGCTATTTACGTGTTGAGTTAAAAATTTCGTGGACAAACAGGAAGGACGTTTGACTCTATGCAACCACTTTAAGAATGTCCGCAAATATTGAATAAACTAGAAAACATACATAACAACACAAGTTCAGAATGTGCGGTTCAGTTTTTTATAGCAAATTTTCGGTTTTCACACTTTGTTTGAACATACATTAACAAGAAAAATAATACTATATGAAGGTCACACTGTAACTTTGAATAATATGTATGCTTACCGCGTGTAGAAAATCGGTATAATTGGCTCATGTTAACGAAAGTAGGCATTAACGACACAACCTTATTTTGGAGGGGCACATGCCACTAATATAGACAGATTCACTGGGTGAATTTGACAAACGTTTAACTCCTTTCAGTAAATTTTTCCTTAAAGATCTTAATTTTTTTAATTTAAATTTTTTAAATGTTTGAATTTGTCAAGCATATATTCACAAATTATTGACGATTTTTTTCGCCCACAATCTCTAACGACTAAATTAAATTGCGCAGTGTTATATTTGACAGCACACGCGTACTCTTTCGTCCTTCACATTGCTTTAAAATAGTTTCTGGTCAGTAACTTTGCGTGGCGTTAACGGAAAATAATTACCATTAATTTACAGATAAATTGTGTTAGGTAACAGAAAAGTTTTTTTATAGTCCATGCATGATTACTACCAACTTTTCTAAAGCCCTGCTAAAGTTATACTTCTAGGATATTCCTCCATCTCATGCAAACAAAGCTTAACCGAATATAGAAAATTACACCAAAGGGACAACGCAACGCATTCGTGCTTAGTCAGTTTAATAACATATTACATAAGAAATATTTATTACTAGGCATTGCTGACATATCTATTTGCCTATTTTCTCTCTGTTTGTATTCAATAAATAAGATTTGGAGAGAGCGGGCGCCAAATTCATGGAGTAGGATTCAGGATTTGCCCACCAACACGGTTGAGGAGGCTACCAGTGGCCTGGGATGGCCATGTTATCGGCAGAATTGCCTGTTTCACCCCCAAAATCATTTCAGAAATTATTTTTTTACCAAAAAAAATCACCTTTTTTCACCAAAAATTAAAAAAAAAGAAAAAGAAATATAAGAATGAGGTAAGCGGATTACGAATCATCTCGAAGCAAGAGCCGAAATGTCCTCAGCCGAGAAAGAGGATTCAGGCTCTTAGGGGAACGAGTCACTTAATCCTCAGAGCAGTAGAGGAGGATTCGAGACTCCGAGCCAGGTGCAGCTGTCGTATCCCGCAGGTGAACTGCATAGGCGTGATGTCGAGCGTCAAGACCTGCTACCAAGGCACGCAGGTGAGTTGCACTTGGGAGTTGAAACTCAAGCTGATTGATTCGGCAACGAAGTTTATTACAAGTCTTCCTGGTTACAAAATAAAAGTATACGCTGTTCACGGTAAAGTGAGCCCTGCTTAAGATCTACTTGTATCCACGTTGTGCATTCTTCCGCCTTATGTAAAAATTAACGTTGCCATGAGCCTCGTCATTTTATACATGCGTTGGTCTAATGAAAATGTGAAATTATTAAGAAAGTGAATACTTTACAAATCTGCTCACTTTTACACTTCGACGGATTAAAAAACCAGAAAGCGAAAGAGATAATTTTAAGTAATCACAAATGGTTGCCAAACACTTTTTATTCGACATTAAGATATGGAACTACTTTCCGTCTATCTTCACCAACTTCACTGGCCGTGTGTCACTTAGTGCGCCCATTAAAGTATATGCATTCAGGGGCAGTGACTTTTTCCTAAGGTTCATCTCTAAAGTGCTCACTCTATCGTCAACAGCCTTTACAAACTATCAATCATGTGACTGATATAAACATGGTGTCTGGTACAGATGCTGGGGCTCCTCTGGAGCTCAAGTACTCTGAGAGCAATATATATTCATACGAGCTGACCTCAGCCTTGAACTGCATGAAGGTCGTTGTCCGTCTGGCGGACAAACACTACCTACACTCTTTAAAGTTGCCAACATTTTTCAATATTTGTTTATAATAAAATACTCTCTCTCCCTCTCCCCTCTCTCCATCTCACTCCTTCTCTCTCCTCTCTCCCTCTCTCTCCCTCTCCCCCTCTCCCCCTCTCTCCATATCACTCCTTCTCTCTCCTCTCTCTCTCTCTCTCTCTCTCTCTCTCTCTGGCTGTTCCGATGGCGGCCATCTGCCGGTTACAAGTCTCAGGGCGGTATTCATAAACATATCTTGAGCATTAGCTTCGTCAAGACAATCTTATTTGGTGTCTAAAGTTCATATTTACATTTCGTGAACATTGCTTAAGCTTGTCTCAAGCACGGGCAAACAAAGACAAGTCTTTACGAAGACTCGTCTTATTCTTGTACGCCTTAGGCTGAATATTTCTGTTCCATAGCCACTGTCTAAAATCGCGATTTGGGACCATGTTTCATAGACATCGAGACCTTGAAAAAGACGGCAAATAAGTACGTTTTTGCCAAGTCCACTGTAGAGGTGACTTGAGATGGTGTTTTTTTTTTTAAACGGATGACTCTGATTGGATAAATTCATACGTCTACCTAGCGAAGATTTCTGCAAAATGGCGATATAGAGCAAAGCATACAGTATGTTGCTATTAATGATTTAACTACGCTTTTGGACGAAAATCTGAATTGTTTTGCTCTGAGAAAGTTTTTACAGGACTGTAATTCTACAGATACCATTCATTTTTGAACGTAATTCGTATAGTAGTACTTAAACTCCACTATTTTCAGAGTAGTAACTAGATAGCGCTACCCACAATACAACTTATTTACAAAAAAAAGGATGTTTCTTTTCAAGTGTAATAGTAATTTACAATAAGCGTATACGAACGTAACAAGAAACAAAATATAATAAATTATACTGTGTTTTAAATCGAAAATTAAAGTAAATATTTGGTAAATATAATATTACAATTTATCTCTTGAAATTCAGTGGACTAAACCAAATTCGTTAAGGGATGGAGGTCTTAACTAAATGAAATATTTAATTATAATTTCCTAATTTATTTACAATAACTACAAAAAATCTCTTGAGTTAACTCCTCAAAATAAATTGATATCACTTACTGTTTACAATTAATGACTTCAATTAATACTAGTTATATTACCTCAAACAAATCAATGAAATTAAATAATTAGAAGTCAGTCCCAATAAACAGTGTAACAAAACCTATTCAATTATTTTATAAATGATGTGTCCATGTTTGACAGTTCTCATATTTACAGTAAAACCCATATTACATGTTAATTGAGTCCCACCTCAGTTTAGTCCATGTCCTGCCAGTCCGCAATGTTCTAGAGTCCTCCGAGAGCACTCACGCACAGTAGGCCTCACTCGTCGGGTTTCACACTCTCTTGTCCATTCACGCCACAAAAATCTCGTTCGCCGCCACCCCGCAGTCTCCCGTCATCGTCCGTCCTCCTCACCGATGTCCCGGTTACCTCACTCAGCCCTAAGACTTCTACCAAGACTGCTAGCCGCTGGACCACTCCAGAATTTATAGGGACATAGGCCATCACCCAGAAGTTTCGCTAAATCCTGAGTTGCGCCGAGTGTCCTAATTCCCAGAATATTCTTGAACCTCCTCAGCATGGTGAGGAGGAGGGGCTGTGACGCCAGTCAGGTTTCGCTGCTGTCAATCATTCCCGGGCTTCCCATAGTCCGGAGGTTAAGCGCACAAAATGGAGGGAATCTTGCATTTCATTCTAGAAGCAAGCCACTTTGCACAGACGTTCTTTAAGGGTTGTAAGTTAATTTAAAAAGCGGAGCCACGACCAATTTCCATGTGGGTGGAATACACAGCTGTGTTACATAAAAATATATTATTTTCTTCATATCTCCCAAACTAAAAGACTTAGGACAACGGTTTTGGTACCAATCAATACGCCCTGTGATACCGCACATATTAAGCCCTTTACTAAACCAATTTAATCTTTTAAATATTCTTATTAAACTCCCTTGCGCATTGATTTTGAGATCATTTAGTGGTGCAACAAGTGTTTGATTTCTACAACCAGAAATCACAGCAGTTTGTTCATAGATGTTAATGTACGTTGTAATAATTTACTGTAAATTATTTTGTTGCAGATCTGCTGGTGCTTTGAAGTGGCCGATGGCGGTGAGACTATTAAATACAGATTTAACTTCTACGATGTCTAGAAAATATGTCAAGGTAGATTCAACACAGCAACCACAAGACCATTTCAATTCAAATATATGCCTTGAATTAGACTGGGACAAATGAATTTGGTGTCAGGAAACCACTCAAGAAAATCTGAGATGTCCAACATGGAGTCAAAGGGGAGATGAGGCACAGACATATGCAAATTTTGCTGAATCAATTGTAGAATTTTATGAACTTGGCTGCATGCCAACTAATGTTGATATTAGGTTATTATATTATGGTACCGGGATTGCTAGCACACATATTTTTCATAATGCTTGCTGGCACAAAGGTTGTAGCCAAAAATATGGTAGATCCAATCTTAGCAGGGAGAAGAAGAGAACATCAAGGAAAAAAAAGTGCAGGTCAACAATCATCGCCTGTGAAAACATGCAGACAGAATTCTCCACACAAACCAGAAAATTGCATATTTAAAGTAGGCATGAGAAAAGAGAAATTTACGAATTTGGCTTGTTTGTCTACTAGCCTTAAACTACAAAAATATGCAGCAGAAATGAATGGCACTACTATCATAACCAAGTTCTCTGGTGGTTCTGACCTTATTTCTATCGGTGCAGAGTATCACCTAAGCTCTCTGCCTGCTTACTATTACCAAAGGCAGTCATTTTTGCAAGAAAAGAACATAAATTCGTTGGATAGAGGACAGCTTCATGGCCTGGCCTTTACTGGTCTTATATCATACATGGAAAAACAAAGATAATCATGTTGCGATAATGAGTATCCTGTCTTTAAAGTATCAGACTTAGCAAGAACATATGCAGAAGGAATGAAGGAGCTTGGTTTGCATGGTGACGTTCATTCAACTATGTTGAGAGATCGTATTTCGAAGGCTTGTCCTCATCTGGAAGCTCAAGGAACTTGAGGTCAAGAGAGTTTCGTAGTTTTCATAAAGGATGTTGGCAATATGGTAAGAGAATCTTGCAAAACAAGCTACAACACAGTAGGGATGCAACTTGAAAAAACTGCTGAAATTGCCAGGAGAGATATATTTGCTCATCCTTCTTTAAAATGGCATGATATGTTGAAAGAAACAGTAACGGCGGCAGTTCCAGAATCACTTCGAGCTCTTGTGAAAATGATTCTCACAGGATCGGCTACTGATAACGATGGTACAATGGAAGATCCAGCTGTATCAAAAATTGCTCAACTTCTCCATTTCCATGCTGTCAAAAGACCTAATAAGGAAAGTGCAGCACCACATCGGCATGATGCCAGGAAGGATATGTCAGTTCCAGTGTACATTTATTTAGAACCATATGGCAAGACTCGTAAGAAGGAGCTGTTTGATACTACATACAAACTAGGTCTTAGTGTGTTTTATGATAGATTAAAATCAATCACAACAGAGATAGCAAATAATACCTGAGAATTTATAATGAAGAGAGAGTAGTGTGCCCCACTGATTTGAGGGCAGGCGTGTTTACAACTGCCTCAGCAGATAATATAGATCGCAACCCTTCTTCTACCACTGCCAGAGGCACTTTCCATGAGATGGCAATTTCTCTAATAGCGGCCAGTGGCAAATCGCAGAACTTCCTGAGCTGTACACATCAGTTCTTCCATGCTTCCTAAATGTGCACAAAGTAATGTACATTTCACCAGGGGAATGCTCAATGCCCATACTGGACACACATGGACCTGCCAAAGAAGAGGAAGAATGGCTTGTACGAGTTTCTTCAGGAAAAGAAGAATGTGTTCCATAGTCTGCATTCCTCTCGTCCACAAGTCTTCCAGACACTCGGCCTTTGACTAGAATTGAAAAAATACCCAATTTTTCTGAACCTCCCCATTCTCTAGCCATCATTCAACACACCATGAATGTTGTCAAGGAAGCAATAAACAAAATTAATCCAGGACAAATTCCTATTCTTGTTTTTGATCAGCTGCTCGCTCTTGCTAAGCAAATCCAGTATCTTCAAACCACAAACACATGGTTTTGAACAATTTGTTATCCTTCTTGGTGGACTTCATACTGAACTGACAGTTTTTATATGTGCTGGTCAGTGTCTTGATGGGAGTGGCTGGGTTACTGCCTTGGTTAAGGCAGAAGTAACAACACAGGGTCGAGCTGAGTCTATGATTAATGTTCCCATTTTGTACATACAATGTATGCACACCAGGTTACTGCAGGAGTTCTGTATTCTCTGCAGAAGGAGTCATATGGGCAGTACATAGACTAAACAGAAGATGAGATACCTATGGAGTTCATGGAATGGCATAAAAAATGTGCCATGTACAACCCCAATTCAAATTCTGGGATCTCACACAAATACTGGTACTAGTTATACTTCAGTTTATCCGTTCCATTAGGCAGGCAAATTTTGATATATTTGTTGTGTCAATACGAAGGCTTCTTCCCTGGTTCTTCTCTCTTGATCGGGTGAATTACTCGTGATGGCTCTCTGTTCACATCAATGATTTGCTACTCCTGCAAGAGAAGCATCCGGCTATTAAAGAAGAGTTCTGTTCTGGTTATTTTGTTGCATGTAAGTCTACAAGACCTTTCTCCACAAATGATTTGGAGCATGCATGTGAACAACTAAATGCACGCATTAACATAATGGAGGAACTATAGGACTGACACAAAACTCTGCAGTACTGCGAAAGTGGATGCTTGCAAGTCCCCAGGTATGTTCCTTACTTCAAAAGTTTTGAGGAAATGATTGGCATAAATCATTTTCACGAGGATGAAACTCCAAGCAGGCACCATGATGATACAAAATCAAAGATTGCGATGTTTCAAAAATATATTTATTCACTAAAAACAGTGTTTGAAATGTGTGGAAATCCATTTCTGGAAGATAGTGGGGAACTCTACAAGATTGCAACAAAGCAGGTAGCTGATGCTGCGGTCATTACTACAGTAAAGACTATACAAGAGGAAGGAGAAAATTTATGCCAGTGTTTCTTCAGGAATAGACTGATTGTACCACTGCTCTAATGGATCCAATAAAGCTTAACAGATTCGCTTTGTTTGGTAATCAGAGGAAACACTTACAAACTTAAACAAGAAGCAAAATATCTACAATAAGAAATGATTGTGCACTCTTCAGTAAACTTTGCATTGCAAGTCAGGATTGTGTGGGTGACATACAGGAGTTTTTTCGGCATGAAAATCAGCCTTTCCCCCCTTCTCTTGCCAACATGGGTAGCATACACACTTGCCAGAAGTCAAATCTTATTCCGAGTCTCACATCTTTCGAAGGCACAACAGCTGAAGCTGGCCCAACTATGTAAGCTGTTCATCTTGATGGTGCGGCTGTCGTCAACATGTTGAATCCTAGATCAAATAGGACTTTTCAGGATTACATCACAGATGTCTATCAGCCTTACTTGAAGATGACAGCAACGCACATGGGGTGCATGGATGTTATATGGGATAGATACCTGCCTGAAAGTCTTAATAATGCAGGTCGTGAAAAGAGGGGTTCGGGAGTGAGGACACATGTTGCTCCAAATGCGAAAATGCTTAAGAATTGGCCAAATTTCTTTCGGGATCCACAAAACAAAACAGAACTTTCCATATTTTGGCAAAACACACACTGTGCATTGTAAAGAATGAGCAAGAGCTGTACATCACTGTAGATACAGATGTTCTTTCATATTGTAATAGGGAATCCATGTTAAATCTTTGCCAATGTGACCATGAGGAAGCCGATACAAGGCTCATGCTCCACGCAGCAGATATAGTAGCTCGTGGATGCAAAGAAATCCTATTACGAACAGTTGATACCGATAGCAAGTCTTTGCTATTGCTGCAACACAGCAACTTGTCGGAGAGCCAGAAATCTGGATATCTCTTGACACTGGGGGGAAAAAACATAAGCTCATTGCTGCACACACCATAGCCAGATCACTTGGCCCACAAACGTGTAGTGCATTGCCAGTTTTTCATGCCTTCTCTGAGTGCGATGTGGTTTCTGCATTCTTTGGAAAGGGAAATAAAACAGCTTGGGAAACGTGGCGTGCCTTCCCAGAAGCTACATCTACCTTTCTGGAACTGTCACATGATAACATTACATGGGCGATGGATACTTTAGGGAAGTTTGTAGTATTCATGTATGACAATTCCAGCAGTGATGCCACTGTTAATTCGGCGCGAGTGACTCGTTTCACAAAAAAAGGATGCAAGCTTGAAGACATTCCACCGACAAAAGATGCATTATTTTCACGTTAGGAGCGCTGCCTATCAAGGGGGGTTTATTTGGAGTCGTGCTACTACTCCTATGATGAAGGCGTCAAATCCTGCTGATTACGGATGGACGAAATGTGGAGAAATCTGGGAGCCAGTGTGGATTGCTTTGTCACATGCAGCTGAGTCCCTCACAGATCTATTGAAATGTGGGTCCAAGCATACTTGTTGTACAGCCCGCTGCAAGTGCAAGAAATCCAGCTTGCCATGTACATCACTGAACAGGAGTAATGTAAATGCTGACAAATATGATATGTATTAAAAAATATTGGTATAGATTGTGTATATTAATTGAGATGGTTTTCTTTCAACCTTGTTGATGGACTGAATATAGAAGACTGAAAATTATAAGAGGGACATTATTAGTATTTCTTCATAGCGAAAGCTTGGTTAATTTTTTTACCTCCAAATATAAAAGAATAAGGGTTATATTTATTGCCTGAATCTTACTCTCACATTTACATATTCCAAATGCTGTAGTCCAACATATATTTGCTGTATAAGTGTGGGAGTTGGTATTTCTGCATGTCTTTTCAAAATGTCGCATCTGCTCCAAATAGGTTTAATTGATTTTAATTGACTATATGCATTTATTAGTACCAAAATTATTGGCTTTCATCAATTTTTTGGTGAGAAAAGGATAAAAAATGAATTGATTGAAAAAGAAAGCATTCTCCACCTTTTTTTTCAGCTGTGTATTTTACCCATATGGAAATTGGACGTGGCTCTGCTTCTCAAATCAACCTAAAACACGTAAGGAATGCCTGTGCAAAATGGTTTGCTTCTAGAATGAAATGCAAGGTGGTGTCAGCTAACCCCCAGTCTACCAGGAGGAGGGTGGCAACAAGAGGGCGAGCGTGTCAGCCTGGGGAGGGGAGGAACGAGGTGGGTCACCTCGAACCACGCATAATGGGAGCTCGCCGCAGTGCCAGTTGCAGCCCGTAAAAATAAATATGTTGTACATGGAAAATTTTTAATAGAAACGTTATATAAAATATCTTGGACTTGCTTGACCATTTCAGTTCAAAAAGGATGCTCTCGTTTAGTGTGCTGAGTTATTTGTTGCCTGCTCGTGTAAACAATTCACATTACTGATACGATTTTGTTTACAATCTCATTTTACACTCGTCCGCAACATTCGCTCGTGAAATTGAAATTTTCAAATGCAAACAAGCGAAAAAAAAAAACTCCAAACAACACACGGGATACATTTCCTGTAAGTACTTTTCATTACAAGCAAATTAACAGTATATAGCAAGTTACCTAGTGTCACCTACTGACAAACTTTTATGTTATTGTCCCATTTGTAACAAAATGTCTTGCAAGTTGTAAATGTTTTTCTTTGGCATTGTTTGCTGCTCTTCGTGCAGTATCTCGAACGAGCTGCAGTGCAGATGCTTCTTCATTTCTCCAGTCACCTGGAATCACGTGCCCATTTACTTCCGTGTCAAGAGAACCTCCTGGAGTGAAAATTGATGTGAAGTTGTATTCCGTCTCAAAAAGTTATGTGAGTAAGCAGTGGACAAAACAATTTTTTTTGGCGTCTTCGGGTTGCACATTGGTTTCCATAAAACACTAAAAACAGAACTTACAATTCCGAAGGCATTTTCTACAACCCTGCGTCCTCGTGATAGGCGATATTTGAAAATCCTTTCGATAGCACCTCTGTCACGATTTACTTCAAATGGTTTTAGAGTATATTCATTTGACGCAAATGCCTTGTCCCCCAGGATAGAGTAGGGAAGTTCGACTACATACGGTATCTGAAGTATTGATGGTGGCGGGATCTTCAACGGTTTTTCTTCTGGTTTTGCGTATAACTGGGCATGTTTGAAGACGCCACTATCGGAAATGCGACCCTGACAAACTACATCAATGTAAAGAAAGTTATAGTCAGCATTAACAAGTGCAAAGAAAACAATGCTAAAGAAATGTTTGTAATTATAATATTCCATTCCGGAATTTATAACGTGTAACCTTATGTGTTTACCGTCATTGCTCCTATTGTGTGTGGGAAATCCCAATTTTCTCCTAATACTTTGGAAACAGCTAGCCATTCGTCTTCTTTACTTGGGACCTGTAACAAATACTTTAACTTATTTAAGTAGTGCACCGACAGATACAATATATTCTGTTGGCACTGCTATCTACATTTAACAAATTTTGGATGATAGCTACAACCCTACAGGCTGTCCCTATTTTAACAGTCGTGGAGGGTTACAGGTATACAAATATGGCTCCTACAAAAATTTTTCCCTAGTGTAGTTTTTGTTTTTCAGGAGACCAAAGCCTTTCGATTGGAGCCAAACTGAAGATGTGGCTGCTACAGATCCTGTTAATAAACCGTAAGATGTACTGCGACCCAAAAAGTTCCGCAAAACATCTGAACCTGTAAGTGTCGGTGACAGTAATGCAATAGTACTTGAAGCATTTTAAATCCTTAAGTCCAGCATGACAGGACCAGTGACAGACCCACATGTTTCATTTGGTCAGCATATTGCTAATGAGTTGAGAAAGTACAACACCCTAGCATGCATGTAGCAGGCGACCAATAATGTAATATTCGAGGCCGATATGGGAAGATATAGTCCTAGTTATGGATATTATGCCTCAAATTACAATCAATCTACAAGACAGGACAGTGCAATTACAACCCAAACTCGTGCACCATCTTAAATTTCTGTATAGTCTTCATCAACAGCTCCAACTCCGGATCTAGCAAATACACATTATACAGTCATAGAGCCTGCACAGTCACCATCTTTACAGATTCAGGACACTCCAATTCCAGTTTCGGTTCCAATAACATCCCAAGAAGGAAATCAGGATATTGAAGATTTAAATGCCACTATGGTACATCAGGCTATTATTAACTTTACGGACACCAATTCAAACAAATCAACAATGGAACTGCAAATGGTCATTGCTGTGTTACATGATTGTGTTTCGCACTGATAAGTAATCCATATTATGATTGATTTAACTCGCACTTATCAGAACCTCAATTATGGTATCACAAACATCCTGTACTATTCTTGATATAGTTTGTTTTGACACTTGGAACAGATATTGGAGTATTGTGTTCGAGTCTCCAATGGTTAAGAACTGCAAAGCTATAAACAATCTTTCTTCAACTGTAATCGCTTCTCTGAATTGTGTGTTCATTTTCTTCACAATTGGTTCAATCATCACGATTAAGTGCTCAAAATCTGCTACTGACAATCATATTAAATTTTGTACTGTATATTCAATTACTTCGAACATCATGTCTCGCATAAGTTTATTTCCATATTGCAATCGCTGGCGATACAATTTCTTCATCCATCAATGCGCTTTTCGTTTTAGTTTCTTGGCAAGTTGTTTTGTTTATTAATGTTGTACATTAAAATTAACGCGTCCACTGCACGGGTGGTGTTCATGGGGACTTGGCACGTACTGGCGAACAACATCGATCAACAGCCATGTTTGGCTGCCACGCTCCTCTCTGACCGCATACACAATCGTTATACGTAACAAGTCTGCTGCGCCCGAACAGCCGCGTGCAGCAGCCGCACGAAGCCAATACACGGCTTAATATTTGCTATCAATCCCTTAACAACCTTATGGAATGCCATAATATATTTCACATTTCCATTTCCATTAGCTTTATTAGTTTCAATAACAGATATCCGAGCCCTTAATTTGGGTTTATTTACAAATTGAGATATCACTCTCAAGTACCTTTCTGCCTCATTAGTTTTAGTATTAATCTGCCTTAGATTTACATCAGTAACTACCCTCCATTCAGGATTATACAATTTAGTTTCTCCTACATTCCTGTAATATAATCCTGGTCTGGCCGTAGTTCCTGTTTCTACTAACCGCATCACGATAATTGCATAGCCCATGACGACGACTTTGCAAAGCTCCATTTCTGCAATACCCATTCATAAGAATAGTTTTAGGCGATTTGCATGTACTTAATATTCTTTATTTTTAAGATTCCATTGGATATCAACCCTAAGAACCTCATATAACCTTCGCCATCGTTTTTGTAATTTTCGCGACCTAACTCGTCTCAATGTTTCATTACATAACAATACTTATCTCCAGGTATAAACAACCGAATTTTAAGATCTTTGTGATACTGTTCCTTATATTTTTCCTTTGAGTAGTATGGGCATGTTCGTTATAATTCACTTTTGATTAATTGGGTCATCAATTTGATATCAAATTGATTGACCCAATTAATCCAGCAATTAATACATAATCCACAATTAATCCACAATTTTTGTATTATCATTAATCTGCTAATTTTAATCCGATGAAATTTATTCTATAAAATGTTATTAATAGATTTATTTTAAGAACATTTTTTTACGTTCTTTTTAATTTATAAAAAATATTTTTATATGATTGTATATTTTTGGTATGTGTGATGAGCAGCAGATTCTATGGTCAACCTTGGATGTCTTGCGTTCTACTGAGGTGTGATGTGTTGGGGAAGGGGTGTATATGTATTGTGTAATATTTAATAATGCTATTGAGGAGGGGGGCATAGGAGTTCCTCCCCTTTGGCAATCTGGCAGGCGACTGAGGGAGGGGAAGAGAGAGCAGCGCCAAGTCATGTGCAGCGAGGCCAGCATCTGAATGTCGACTGAAGTTATGGCAAAGTTCAGAAAAATGTATTTATTGAAAATGAATTATATGCAAATAATATGCAGAAATCCACAAAAGCAATTTACTAACCCATACTTTATGCTAGGAATATTATTTATGACAAATAAAAGACACTTATATGATGCACGTGACATATTCACTCCTCGACAAACAAAACTTATTGAATTCCAAATGAATATAAGTGAGGTAACGAATGACTATTCTTAAATATTATTAGTGTATTGACTGAGGGATAAGACCAGTACTATGTGAAATGGTGGAAATGCGTAGTTCCAGAATTGTAATAAATGAATTATTTAAAGGAAGTACCAAAAATTATGTTTCATTGAACACATCAAAAAAGTTAGAAGTATTTACTCCAATTGCGACGCAAACAAGTTGTAATGTTTAAAAAATCTGGATCACTGCTCGAATAGCGCATATTTAATTAATTAAGTGTAAGAAAACACACATGAGTAATGCCAAGTCCAGACAAATGACAGCCAACAAGTCTATTTCCATGTGAAAACTCAATTACAAGCCTTAGCAATCCTGGTGTTATAAAGAAAGTAAACAAGGAACGACTTAATAGAATTATACCTACAACAAAGCCAAAAAGATATCTTACTTCCCCACCAATCTAAGTGTCATAAATTAATGAGTTATTAAAAGCACACACATTCAAAATTGCTAAACTGATTGAATACATAAAGTCGTGCAACACAAGAATGAGTATCATACAATGAAGTAATTAACAAAGGTGAGCTATGAAAACTGCAATGAAAATTATTTATTCCTGCTTACGAATTCAAAACACCGGTTTATACTTCCAATGGAAGCTAATCATGATAGCATTCTAGACGCACACGTACCTTACAATGTAACATTTTAACTATCACATATAATTTAATATGGGACTATCTACAACTTAAACACAATTACACGACATTTTAAATGAAACGCTAATGCATGGGCAAATAAATGTTAGCTATAATATCACTCATGCAAACGAGCACAGAAAACTAACAACTTACCCCATTTACACGCATTCCCTAGAAAAAATTTTTATTAAAAATAATTAACTCAACATATCCACAAATGTGATTTATCAGTCCGAATAAGTTTCCCTAGCATGAGAAGACATTAAAAATAATTTTAACACAACTTCCGTTGAAACCCTACCAACTTTCGTGAGATGTGGTCAACACTTTGCACTCATCTTTCTCAATAATCTACATTTTCCGATACCAAACTTTTATAAAAAATGTTTAAAAGTTATTAAACTATCACACATAATTTGTGAGAAAATTAAGAAATGTATGAATACTACCTAATCATGGCCTAGCCGAACGACTTGAATTAAACATCCCATGCATTTCCTCGATTAATTATTTAATTTAAAAAAAATTATGATTAAAAAATAATAGACATGACATTTACGTTAAATGTCTTTACAAAATCGCACTTCTTACCATACTTCAAGAATTAAATTATTAACTCACACAACTTCCATCGAAAGCCTTAGTAAAATATATCAAAAACATAACAATATGCGGTAAATGTTGACCAATAGGTCCTTGGACAGAACTGACCCGAGTGCATCATTACTTGCATAAGATGTTAAAACAAAATATTTTTCAAAAAAAGGATACTAAAGAATAGATTAAGAAGTTAGCAATCATTTTGTCTTTTCGAAGTCGCTTTCCTATGATTCTCCCCATCTGAATACGACATTTTTCTTTGGCAAAGTATTTAATGGCTTTGTAATTTTGCTAAAATTTGGAATAAATCCTACGGAATATTTACACAACACTTTGAATTATTTTCTAGACTTGGCATTTGGTGGCCTTGGAAATTTTTGAACTTGTTTTATCTTGATATGATCTAGTTGTATGCCTGGTCTTTGATATTTTGTGCCCTAAATATGTGATTTCTTTACATAGAAACTCGCAATTATCTGGTTATAACTGCAAATTATTAATGTTAAGGAGTGTGAAAATACCATACACTTTTTCATCGCGTGTTTCTAATATGTTCCCATAAATTACAATGTCATCAAGATATACAAAATATTTTATGCCTTGCAACCCTGTTAGAACATTGTTCATTAACCTTTGAAATGTACTGGGACTGTTTATTTTTAGTCCCTGTGGCATACTAGCAAACATGTAATGATTATAACCCTCACTAGATCCTTCTTCTTGAGTTAAAATTGTCAAATTCCACTAGCAAGGTCTTGAAACAATGTGCTTTGCCTAACTGATCTAATATCACCGTGATATATGGAAGTGGGTAAGAGTCGCCAACTGTTACATAGTTAAGGTGGCGAAACTCTATGAAAATCCTGTACATTCGTTTCCCTGATACATCCATTTTCTTTGGTATGATAAGTTATGGAAAGTTCCATGTACTTTAACTAGGTAGAATAATTCCATCGTGTAACAGTTAGTCAGTTTGTTTCCTAATTTCTTCTTTTAAAGCATCTGGAATCCCACATTGTTTTAAATTTATTACTGCATTTTCATATAATGCAGGTGTAGGAATCGCATGCTGTGTAGCATTTGTAGCAGTTAATTTTTCTCCTAGTAGATAAAATATAACACTGCATTTATTACAAATTAATCTCTAAAATAAATTTAATTTTGGTTTCATTCAAATTATTCAATCTTAAATTTTCATGTAACTATTTTAACCTCTCTTGTCATTTCTGACTAAGCAACACCAGGGGAAGGGCCCGCGGAATCTGCATGCTAAGCTACAGTCGGTGAAGCAGGAAATCGTACGAAATTGTATTTATGTTACAGTGTTGTTTGGGAACTCCGGCCCATCCTGCAGTTGCAAGGGGGAAAAAAGTTAAAATTATGGTATATTTTTTAATTTTAGGCGATCTATTGGACCGACATGAACGTAGGATAGCTGGGAAAGTGTAGATCCAATTATGGTACGAATTTTGACATTATTGTATGAAATACCGGGATTATGGTATGCTATACCATAATTATGGTATTAATAAATGGGTCCAGATGACTTTGCACCTTTATTGTGGTACAAATTGTGGTATGCACTTATGGTACAAGAAGTTACCTATTTAGGGGGGTATAGAAGGCTTAAAAGAAAGGAAATTACCAAATTCCAAATAAGTACAATAGAAAGTGATCCATATAGCACTTTCCGAGGGCGAAAAAGGGGGAAGGGGAAGATTTGAAGGGAGTGTAGGTTCGAAAAGCCTAACCTCCCATGAAGGGCCTAAAATGTTTTTTGAGAAGGGGTAGAAGGCTTTAAAAAAATAGGAAAATAACAAATTCCAACAAAATACAGTAAAAAAAAGAGACATATAGTACTTTAGAAAGGCAAAAAAAAGGAGAAAGAGGGGAAATTTTTGTGAGGGGAGTTTGGTAGGTCCGAACACCTGTTATGGTGTGAGGGTGAGGTAAACAAAGACAGCTTCCGCAAAACCGTGAGTAAAATATATGAAAATGGGACCCACAGAAAATTGGGAAATTGCAAAACTAACCCCCCTTATCCGACTATATCCTCCCAGATGAGAGGGGACCTTTGAGATGGGTGTTAAGTTGCAAAAAGTGTACCGAAAGGTACAATTGACATATCAGTAATGTTAAAATTATGAACACAATTCCATTCATAACATATTTTATTGAAAACTCCTTGAGTAATATAGCAGCAAATCAAACAAATTTAGACCAAAAATGCAAGCTAAATCAAGTTCAAGGTAATTTAGTCCAAAATTACACACATTAAGCTAAAATCAAATGAACTATTAAAAAGATAGTTGATGGATTCAATTCAATAGAATTTATATATTTTAAGACAATTCTAAATTGTGCATATATTTTCCATTTTTCATTTCTTTTAAACCTTTATATGTTATACAATTTTAATTCTCATTTATTAATTTTAAAGCATTTCTATCAAACATATTTACACAGCGATCTGGTAAAGTAATTTTGAATTTACCATCTAGAATACAAGTAAGTTCTTTTTCCAAACTTAGAATCATAAAATTGAAATTCCGTAGCAACATTATTTTTTTTCTACGTCTTGTAGTTTAGTCAATTCATATTAGTTGTTAAACTTGGAGCCCAGTGATTCAATTTTGTTTTGTGTTATTTATAAAAATAATTATATATTTATTTTTTATTTTTTTAATAAATTTCTTGC
This sequence comes from Dryococelus australis, assembly GCA_029891345.1. Taxonomy (NCBI): domain Eukaryota; kingdom Metazoa; phylum Arthropoda; class Insecta; order Phasmatodea; family Phasmatidae; genus Dryococelus; species Dryococelus australis. The sequence goes on along the minus strand of CM056996.1, from coordinate 233,313,512 downwards.
TTTACAAATAAAATGGAACCTCACTATCTAACCAAATGGAAAATAATAACATATGGACACAATGTAAAAAATGCGGTGAAGTTTTAAACATTGAATACATGTGTAGTTTGTAAAGAGAAAAAAAAAAACATATAGATCCATTTTATCCTCATAAAGCAACTATAGACAAACACACAACAAAATACAAAAAAAAAAAAATGACAAAATATTGTTTTAATGTGGAAAATATGTTTGTATTGAATATCTCAAAGAGTATAAGAAAACTAAATCACATAATTCCATGGTATATATTTTAATCGAAATTCAATAGGATAATTAATTATCCAACAAAACATGTAAAGTATATAATATGAATAAATCATTAAAAATATTTTCTCTTCATAAAAATACTTAGGACAAACATACCACAATATGTAAAGAGTGCTTTAATGAGAAATACTCCCATAAGAATAAGTTAAATAGATACAAATTATTATCAATAAATTGAACACTATTTTTTTTATTTATTCAATTATTTATATATTTCTAAGCTTTTTATTTACTTTATGTTTTGTAGTCTTATTAAATTTGTATTCTTATAAATAAACACATTAAGTATGGCATCTACAATTCAATAATAGAGCTGATTGAAAAGAGAGTGTGTGATTTGAAAATTATAGCGAAAGAATAAAAAATAAAAATATTGGTATAGTTGAAGGAAAGATTATTTAATTACTGCTATTCACCATTGATTAGAAATGAAGAAAGAAAAAAAACTTTGCAAATTTACCCATTTCAGGTTACAAAATAAACAGAAAAAAAAAAGAAAGAATTTAAAGAAATATTCCCTTTTTCTAATCAGATACTTGTAACACCAGAAAATAAAAGTAACGGGAATTTACCTCTTTCAAACCCCAACTTAAAGAAGAAAATAAAAATTTCGATCAAATTTTTCTTTTAATCAAACATTTTTTTATGTGTGTGTGGTAAATAAAATTCCATTCGAAATTCGCGAGTTAAGCAGTAATTTAATTTAAGAATTCAACATTTGGGAAACATAATACTGCATTTGCATAAATAATTTACAAGGCCATTCGATAGAAAAAATGTATACTGTTCATTAACAATGACAGCAGGAAATAGAACAACTGGTTATAAACAAGGTGATCAAATGAGAATATATGCAAATAATCATAACTTTCACCATATAGTTTCAGAGGCAAGAAATAACAATTTAAACGCCGAAAATTTACTTAGTCAAATTGAGAGAATAATTACATCAAATAAAAATATAGACATAAATGAAACTACTTTTGACATAGATATTTACAAAATCCCAATAGGAAATTGGTATTCGAAAATTGTTAATTTAGCTAAATATGTAAAAGCAAAATAATGTATTAATAAAATTAATAATGATGATAATGTATGTGGCCCTAGAGAAATAATTTACAGCTTTAACATATGAAACTCATATAATTTTGGATAGAGAATTAACGAATAATGGACTTATTTTATTTACATTAGAAAAGGATGAAAATATCAAGGCGAATTGGCACGTGAACTTAGGAAAATAATAGGGGAAAATTGCGGAATTGGTTTCAGTTTGGAAGATATGAGGGATGCAGAAAATGTTCTAGATGTTCATATTAAAATTGTTTCAGTTGCACATTTCAACTCAATTATACAATCTGGTTAAAATAAATCAATAATTATTTATTTGTATTTACACTATGAACAATACGATGAAATTAATAGTATGAAGGTGTTTTAGGAAGTGTTTATTATTGTAAAAATTGTGACAAGCCATACAATAATAAATATCAGCATGAGTGTAAAATAATACAAATATATGTAATTGTGTAAAAAATAACACAAAAAAGTTTGGGAGAGTGAGGATCGTATTAGAATACATTGTCAAAAATGTAAAAGATATTGTTTTGGGCAGGAATGCTTTGCTAATCTTGAGGATGTATGTAATGCAGTTTATAAGTGTAAAACGTGTAACAAAATATGTTTGAGAAATAAATAACACGAATGTGGTTATGTCGAATGTAGAAATTGTAAGGAAATTGTGACAACTGATGAACATGTTTGTTACATGCAAAATAGAAGTGAATAGGGTCTTTTTTGCACACTTTTTTAATGTTCTTGTAATGGTGACTCAAATGAGAGATATTTCCACTGTTGTTACACTGAAAGAAACTACTGTTTTGACTACCAAGCAACACAAGTTACGTGTTTTCACACACCAAATGTTATAGTGGTTCATGATTTCCGTGGCAACAAATGACATTTGAAAACAAATTATGAGCTTTGTGAATGTATGATATCTTAGGAAAACAGGTGTTCTAAATTTATTGCACATAATACTAAAGGCTATAATTCACGATTTATTTTACAAAATTGTGTTAGAAACAGTCTAAAACCTCAAATAATATATCAAGGCTAAAAAATTATGCAACTTGAAACACCAAGTCTTGTTATCAACATAATTGACAGCATAAACTTTATTCAAGGAATTCTTGCATCATTTCCCAAAACATTTGGTTCAAAAGAGCTTAAAAATTGATATTTTCCACACTTTTTCAATAAACCTGAAAATCAAAATTATGTAGGAAAAATACTAGCTACAAAATATTATGGTGTTAATACAATGAAATAAGAACAACGAAAGGATTTTTAAAATGTCATACTGAAAAAGTGAAAGAAATGTATACTTTTATTTCAAAAAAGAACTTGCTGAATATTGTGATCCTGATGTTGATATTTTACGAAACGGCAGTCTTAAATTTAGAGAATATATTCTAGAAATAGCTAATATAGACCCATTCCATAAATACAAATAGCGGGTGTTTGCATGGCAATTTATAGATCAAATTTTCTTATGAATAATACTATTGCAGTAGTTAAATATGATAAAAAAGAAATGTTTAGTAAAGAATCAATTTTTGTAGTTTAATATATTTCCAAATGTCCGACATGCATCAAATGGTGGAGAAGTAACTATTTGTGGCACAAAATTTAATGGTTATCATCAGAAAACAAAAACAATACACCAATATCATGGGGGTTTTGGCATGGTTTGTCCTGATTGTTATTCTCCTGAGACAATAAATAAATGCAACAATGGAATTATTATAATGATTTGCTTATTAAAACAAACAATCGCACAACAATTGTAAGACAAAATGTTTACAAAGTAAGGGAAGTGTGGGCTTGCAAATGGGAAAAATTGATTTTATACAGAAATAATTTAGAAAAAAACTAAAAATATAATAGAACCATTATAACTATTAGATACATTATTTGGCGGTAGAACAAATGCGTCAAAATTAAGAGTTTCAGGAAAAAAAATTAAGTTTTATATATATGTAGTTTGTATTCACCTTGATGTTTTATGATTATTATCATGTTGGTCATCCGATTAAAGAATTTAATCCTAAAAATTACAACAAAGATTGGTTTGGTTTGGTTAAATGTAAATTTTCCCACCACGAAATTTATATAATCCAGTACTACCTTTTAAGCAAGAAAAACTAATGTTTACGTTATGTTCAAAGTGTGTTGTAGAGACAAAAGGTCAATGTAAACACAGTGATGAAGAAAGAGCCATAAATGGAACATGGACTACATTAGAATTAAATAAAGCTATTGAAAAAGGTTAAAAATTACTTAACATTCATTAAGTTTGGTATTTTGAACAAAAAAGTAATAGCATATTCAGAAACTATAGTAAAAAATTTATGAAAATGAAATTAGAAACTATTCCTTGGGAATACGACTATAAAGCAAAAGAAGAATATATTCATGTTATAAAAAACAGCAAAATAAATATTTAGAAAATGAAAAAATTTATCAAAATCCAGGGAAATGCAATATTGCCAAAAATGTATTTTAATTAACTTTAGGGAAAATTTGGACACAGACAAAATTTAACACAAACAGTATATATTACTAATCCACATTGTTAGTATGATTTGTTACTAGATGATATAAGTAAATAATGTTGTTTACATTATTGACAAAATAATTGAAGCATTATATAAATACAATGATAATTATGTAGAAGATAGCATTCCAACAAATATATTTACAGCAACTTTTACTACTTCAAATGTGTGATAATGTTAAATTAAAATGTTAGATAGATTAGGTGATAAAGAAGTATATTATGACACAGATAGCATAGTTTACATTGATGATGGTAAGAATACTGTTAAAACAGGTTGTATGCTTGGTGAATGGACAGACGAATTTGGAAAAATATATTATGGCGTAAATTGGAAAACTACTGGTACAAAAAGCTATGGTTATGAAACTTTTTTGGGAAAACAAGTTACAGAAATTAAAGGATTCACTCTAAATCACGAAAATGCTTTACAATTAAACACAAAAACAATGAGTGAGTTAGTACAAAAACTAAAAAAAAAAAATGTGACTATAAAAGCAATATGATTACAAGAGATTAAAAAAAATTTGTTGAATAAGTTTATGGCTAAGGAGTTTCATTTTACCTATAACTAACATATGATTTTGGATGAAAAAGATGATATTATAGATACAATACCATGGGGATATTTAACAACTATTTATATATTCTATATTATATATTAGTATATTCTATACACATGTTATAGATTAAAAGTTTGTAATATTTTTAACATCTATAATTTCCAAAACAATATCAATATCAGAACCATCAAAAACAATTTGTTTCCCATTTTCATCTCTAATTTCTAAAACAATATTATTAAAGCATTCATTACTTATATTATACGAAATTTGATATGCATGCTCATAGACAATAGAATCTCTAAATCCAAACATCATTTTTGGTGGAAAACTAGCTATTATATCTGTTTCTAAATTATTAGATTCGTTATATTTTATGAACATACCATATGCCAAATTACAGTGAACACTTAATGTTTTTAATGGATTAAAATTAGTTAATTTAGTACCAATGACTATCTTTTCTTTTACAATAGTCATTTTTCTCTCAAAACCAAGCATATTGGATAATCGATCATAAAATGTAATATCAAACATATGTTTTTTACATTGTCTAGTGTTAATTCAATTTTGGTAGTTGAAAATGGTTCAAATAAATTTATAGTTTCTTTTAATGATTCAATATTGTATTGGCCTCTAGAAATAGTTATAACTTCATTTTCATCATTAACAGCACTCTATTTTTCAATTGTTGCTAAGCATTGTTTTCTGTATGAGGTAATAGAAATTTTACATGAAAACTAATCAATGCAATCGATTTATTTTATGAATTATATCATAATTAAGTTTCTTCTTTTACACTGCTGTTAACTTAAATACTATATTCTCTATTTCTTACAAAAAATATGTTATAAAATGAAAAAAAGTTTATTGGGGTGTCTGTGTTTTAATTACCGAGCAAAATGCTAAAAAAAAAAGAATGGTGAATTATTGCCTGACAATACAAGAGCAATTATATATGGACCAAGTAGTTGGGAAGAGACCAATTTGAAGATAAATTTTATTTACAAGACAGGATGTCTAAATTTAGGTAAATTGTAAATTTGTTTAAATAATTTAAATCATCCAAAATATATTCAGTTACAAAATGATTTAGATGAGTTATCCAAAAAAGTTAAAGAAAATATGGAATTTTTTTTACAGTAATTGTGAGATGATTCGATTAGATCAAAGTGAAAATTATTCTCTGGTTGTATTTGATGATCTTATTTTAGACAAGCAGGATGTCATACATGAATATTTTACTATGGGGAGACATAAAAACATAGATGCATTTTATTTCGCATGAACTTATTCGAAAGTACCAAAGCAAAAGGTAAGGGATAATACAAATTTTCTGTGTATATTTAGACAAGATGATACCAACCTGAAGTATATTTATAATGATTTTGTTGGTGGGGACATGACTTATGAGGAATTTAAAGAGATTTGTGCAAACTGCTGTAATCAAGAATATCGTTATATCATTTTAGATTTGAGAAAAAAAATGAAAGAAGGAATGTATAAAAACAAAATTAAATATTTTATAATGTAAATATGTCTTGTGACCCATGCATGAGTTTTCCTTCTCATTTTCCCACATTTGCCACACTATCTACTAGCAACAGGAAAAAGGTTGTCACAACTGTGCCACTAAGTATTCACAGTGCGGCAAACACTCTGTAAATGGCTACACGTTGCTTTATAACTATCTCTTCACACATCTCACCACATTAGCTCTGTGGTAGGATTCTTGACTTCCAATTCGAGATTCGGGGTTCAAAACCCTAGTCGAGAGGATAATTTAATAGTGTGAAGGCACCTGCACTATTAAATTATTAACCAAGTTGTTCAAAATCTGAGCTAAAAAACTTTAATTGCTCATGCTAATATAAATAATATGAGCAGTAGATGCAAAATAAATTGTATATTCCTCATATGGTGTAGGTTCCATGCCATATACAGGTAGTAAAGAGAAAAAGTTAAAAAATAAAATAAACCCCACCTCTGTGCTAAAAAAAAATTTGGCCAGGCGAATAGAGAGGCGATGAGAGTTCTCCACTGAAGTTTTGCAGGTTTTAAAATGAAGCTGGGGAAAAAAATGGGTCACTGGCAAGGTTCTAACTTAACTGTAAACCTTAAAAAATGAACAGGTCACTGGCTTTGCATTAACATGCTCATAAACCTTTTGCAATTTTAAGAATGTTGATTTATTCTTAAATTTAATTTTTCTTAGATTTCTCATTTGCTTATTAAAAAGAATATCAATAAAACATATTAACTATTCACTAATTTCACTTGTAAATAATTTCACTTATAAAAATGGAGTCAATTCTAGACATAAATTATAACATATTTATTTACTGTGTTAAACAAGTTTTTGTGATTATTGATGAGGAAAATAATCCTTGATTTAATGGAACTGATATAACTATACTTTTGAATAAAAAACAACTATATGCTTTATATTATATTGTTGATAATGATGATAAAAAATAATTTGTTGATCTTAAAGGGATCCCTAAAAAAGGGACACCTTTAAACACACAGCCAAATCCTATATTTATCACTGAATCAGTGCTGTATAAGTTAATATTTAGACCATATATACCTCCAGCTGAAAAATTTACTAAATAGGTAACTAAAGTAGTTTTACCATCAATAAGAAAACATGGTGGATATAAGATACTTCCTACAGCCTGTTTTCCAGTAAATTTCTTTGTTGTCATGAATTAAACCAAACAAATATCACAGAGGATAGGTTATTTCATTTGTTTTATGACTATGAACAGATTTTACTCTATAATTATCTGTCATTAAGAATAACAGTTACTTTCGATAAGTATAATTGTATAGTATATATGTCAACACTAGAAGGTATAACAACTCGTTTTAGGATGCAAAGTCACCAAAATATAAGTATACAGATAATTAAATGTAGTATGAAAATTCTATAAGAAATTCTATGAAAATTCTATAAATATCTAAGACTGATCAATATCATGGAGCTATTGCAGAATGTTGCATTCCTTAAGAGTGCTCTACCTTCATTCCCAAACTCATGTGTTTGATGCCAGATTTTTAATTCAATTTTTTCATTTTTAAGGGGGTATTACTTTAATAGCTGTGTCGGGCACACCCTTCCCGATCCTGCTGAACCAACACGAATTACTAGCGCCCCTCAGCTAGTTTAGGTACCGGCACAGTCAAATTTAGGATTAGTAAAATTTCAAGAATTACGTATTGCTTTCTTACATCAGTTGTATATCAGAAAATACTATTATTGTAATCAATTGATACATGTAAGTATGTCCTGTCATAAGCAACAACCTTTACTTATGGTTGTAGAAGTTCAGGTAGGCCCTTCTCAAATCTTTCCTTTCATCCACTTTCCATCTTCCTGCTACTTTTTAATATAAACATTGCAATGTGACCAATAAACACAGAGTATAGATTTCACCACCCTCAAAATTTAATGCATTGGGGCTACTATAATATATATTTATTAGTGGTTAATGCCAGTGGGGAGGGCCTTAAAAAGTGTTCACTTTATCGTGAACTGCCTATAGGTAAAATATCACAGGAGGTGTATATGTATTCAACCACATAAGACAGTGGATAACTATATTATGGTAGCGGTAGACACATTGTTGTAACAAGTGCAAAATTACCTTACTCTGGTAATCCAGAACTACAAACTATGGTCAGTATACTCTAATAAGAAATTTAAATCTAACATACTTATCATATACACAATTAATGAACATGCCTTGAGACATTACCTTGTATCCAAGATGATTAATATTCCATGTAAATCTGCTTAATAATATAGACTGAGCAAGTATCCAGAAAACGAAAGTCTTCGGACTACTATGTTATAGTATGACTAGTTCAATTGTAATGTATAAAATCCCTCATAATGTGAAATACGGAACAACTTGCGTGTCTAAAATCCATATAATTATTTCTACCATAGTGTTTTGTATAGAATACTTACAGACAAAAACAAATGGTTTGCATTGCCTGATATCGACTTAGGGAGTCTACATTTAGGGGGGGGGGATAATTTTCAGAGTAATACTTCCAATTATTGTCACTACTCCAAAGACAATCTCTTTCTGGGGGGCTCTACCACTACCACGGAGCTTGGCAGCCCACTGTACTGTAACTTCGCCTCCTGCACTGATCGCCTGACCTGCCCCAGCCAATCCCCCCCACAGTTTAACCCCATGTTCCAGGCGAGGGTGGCCTGGATGCTCCTGTGAGGGGGGATGCCTTGCTGTGGCTAGCTCCTGCGAGGATTGCTCAGTGGCACGCCGAGGCAAGGAACAAAGCGACCTCGGCCAGCCGAGTCATTGTTTTAACATAACACATTCCAGGCGATTGAGCACGAGGTTAGGAAAGGACTTATAAGATCAGAGCGATGGCGGCTCTGGGCGCCATCTTGCCTGCCGCCACCGGAGGCTCTGCCCGAGGACTACGAAACGAGGGAACACATCCTGTGGGTCCGCCTTCGACATCCAATGAGTCCGCCATTGAGAGAGCTTCAACGAGATGCCGCCAGTGAGAGGGTAAATATCTAATCCCTAATAGGGCGACTGAAGGCACATTAGGCCGCAGGACTTGCGAAGGCTATTAAGCTCCCTCTGAGCAAAGAACCACCTTGATAGCTTTGCTAATTTGTAAATTATTAGAGTATCTGTGCCTACAGTAGACTATTACATATTGTTGACTTCTATTCTTGTATTGTTGATTCATGATTTTGTAGTTGAATGTCAGTTATAATTGATTGATTCTAGAGATACCTACTTGAGGCCTAATTGTAAAGATAGAGTTGAATAAAAGTAGTCTTTTATAATTGTGTGCTTTTCCTTTGAGCTACCCTTATCCCCCTTGTAAATGCGTGGCCTGATCCCCTCTGGACGGGTCACAGCAGTAACAATACCTGACTGTGTCTGATCTGTTGGTAAACTTACTACCGTCTCACTTCTAGCTTTAAGTGTAATTTTGAATATCTTGATCTCCTTTTCTGCCTCTGGCATTGGGTCAAAAGAAATGATCAAATCTCTGAAATAAATGCATACATTCTTAAAATCTCTATTAGCATCTGTTGTCTGGCAAAAATCTCATCCTTTTACACCTGCATATTTTATTTGTATTTTTCATCTAAAACATCAAATTGATGTACAGTACTGTCTTATACCCACCTATTATTAATATAATACATGATTACCTACTGGTACTATAGGATCAGGTGTGATACCAATTATTTAGTGTATTTTATTGAATGCATTCCCATTTCATCAATAAATTCAGCTTTTATAATGACTGTTGTTGCTCATGTATCATTAAAAGTTTTACATTTTTATGTGTCAAAAGAAATAGTTTCTATCTTTCCTCGCATAATAGGGATTATATACTCTCCATCTTGAATGTGTTCAGTATGACCTAACTCTATAAGTGTCTGTGTGCAACCTATTTCTTGTGAACTCAATGTGAATTGATCCACGAATGGCTGCTTTCCAGCGACCCTCTCTTGTTTAAATTTCGCTTTGGCTGCCTGCACTCCGGTACATTATGACCTACTTGTTTACAATCGTAGCATGTTGGTGGTGGCTTTGAATAGTTCGGTTAACTAAGTTTGTAGCATTTTGCCATGTAATATCCTAACTTCCCGCAGTTTCGACATTTCATAGGCTGCTGTCCTGAACTGTTACGGCAGATTTACACCGAGGCAACTATGTGCTACAAGTCCCATGCGACGATTCTGCCGCATGCGAACACAGTCACATGCAACTCCTTTTGCAGCCATGTCACATGCTACAAATTGTTTACATAGTAGGCAATCAGTATTTCAGTCGCAAGCATAATAAAAAATTGCATGAATGAGGTTCTTTTCAACTTTGTCGCTTTACTGGCAAAGAATTTCTGCTGCTGCTATTTTTATAGAAACAACCAAAGGAAGGAAAAAGAAACGGGGAAGAATGTGGTGGAAGAGGCCCGTGTATCGAAAATGAGGACAGAAATATACAGTTAGGCGTTTTTCAATACAGTGAGACTTTGTTTGTAAATTTTACAGGGATGTTTAGTGTTGGTTTTAAATGTATATTGAAATTGGTCGCATTTATAATTGCCAAGCAGCACACAAACTGTCGGGACAATATTCCTGCAAGTAAGAGACTTGCAATAACCTGCATATTTCTTGCAGTTGGTGACTCGTATTAGTCGTTAATATACTCACTTAACAAATCGAAATTCATTAAATATTCATTATACATGTTTATGTAAAATGACATGCACAGTCATGCGACTCTGGAACAACTTCAATATTAATTACTTCGATGGCAGCTACTTCCATGTTTGGAATAATGCCTGTGTCATAGGCTTGACTGTCACCAGATATGTATTCATGGTCTTGCATTGCAGGAGAGACAACTGAGCACTGGCCATCAAACACCCCCTTCGCTGCTTGGTAAAAGAAAATATTGTTTGTTTTGTGTTGTGCCATAATTCACAAGGTTTTACTGAGCTGTCGTAGTTTAATTATGACATGCTCGCCATATGTGCCACAGGCATTCAGTTTTACTGATGCTTTTGATATGGCAATTTGGATATATGCTTTATCTACACTGGAATCACTTGTCTTCATTTTTCTTTTAGATGGGTTGCGATGGGTAACTGTGTTTCAATGCTATCTACAACTTCATCCTGTGTATAGATTCTTGGGGATCATCACTTTGCACTGAATTTTCTTGGGTGGCTTGGCTCTCTGTCTCGAAATTCTGAAAAGAAAGAAATAATTTGTTATGTTTTTATAATTTATGAACTGACCTAACTGAAGTTCTTCGACAAAGTTATCATGTGGCTAAAATTAGCACAAAATTTTTGGACAAAAGGTAATTTTCCTCATTGCTTGGGAGCATTGGTAGGGAAGCATATTTGGTTACAGTGCCCTGCAATTTGTAGAAGTAATTTCTTTAATTATAATTGCATATTCAGTTTAATCCTAATTGCTGTTGGAGATGCAAACTATTGTTTCTGGTATGTGAACATAGGTTGTCAAGATCGTATTTTATATGGAGGAGTCTTTGAAAATGCTAATTTCCATGAACAGTTACAGCAAAACCAGTTAAAAATTCCACCTTCTCATCCATTGATTGGTCGAGAAAATCCATGTCAATTTGTCTTAGTAGCAGACGATGTTTTTCTCTTAACCTGTAACATTCAGAAACCTTATGCCGGGAATTTAGCTCTTTCAACAGAAAGAATATTCAACTACCGGCTTTCACGCGCATGAAGGGTAGTTGAGAATGCACTTGGTTTGCTGCCATCGGTCTTTCAAGAATTTAGATAGCCTTTACTCTTAAATGTAATAAACATCGAAGTGGCCACAACAGCAGCCATTTACCTGCATAATTTTCTCAGTCACAACAAAGCATCAACATCACTGTTGATGCTTTGCTGTGACTGAGCATGATGCTTCGATATAGAAGTCACTGACCAAGGAGTCAGTATTGATGATTTTTGCAGGCAGATTGCATTGGCATTCACAAGAATGACTAATATGGGAAGGACACCTAGGAAGTCTCCTCCTGATGCAAAGGAGATAAGATAGTAATTTAGAAAAATTTTCACATCAGGTGATGGAAGCATTGAATGGTGAAAAAAAATGGGCTAGATTCACCATCATTTCATCTGTAATCCAAACACCAGTATTTTGGTGTCTTGTTTGTAATACACGTGCAATAAGACAAATTTGTTGCATTTAAAACAAAATACAAGTCATACTATTGTAAGTCAAGAAATCAAGCAATAAGTTTACCTATCTGACTTCCTTGGTTGATCTACATGAAGAATGCATTTCATGGCAACTTAGGTATACCACTTGTTTGCTGGTATAAATGCTGGCCCACTTTTTTTGCTGCAAATTTTCCTGTTCTCAAGATGGAAAATAGTGTGAAGAGATTTGGTTCTTTTTTTCACTTGTTCAATGCCTATATTGTACTTTTTCCCTAGTTCTACCAAAACATCTATTATTTTTTTGTTGTTTTTATATTCACTATGTCTGTTGTTCCACAAAACACCTCCTTCCCGATATTCTTCAATAAAATTAAGAGCCTTTTCGTTACTGATATCCATAATTAAACTTCAATTCCTTCGTTCAAAAACACTACATTTGTGGCTAGTTGCAAGCGATGTGGCAAAGTCCCACTTGACTTGGAGAAACTGGCATCTAATTTCGACTAGTTACATGCCACGATATAAACGTTTGCGTAAGGAGCAACTTTGTGCGACATATCGCATTCGACCTAGTTACATGGCAACATCGCACGAAGTTGCCTCGGTTTAAGGCCGCCTTTATGACTTAATATTATAGTAGGGTGTCTACTAGGTACGTTACCATGTTTTTCTCTGTGTGACAAAATAGCACTTTCTTCTTCCAAAGATATTTCAACTACCCTTGAGAGAAATGCCTCTTTCCTTTACTACTAGCAATGGTTTGTATACATTCATTAGCAAGTCCCTGGACATAATATGCATTTCCTAGGTACCCTAGTAATGCATTAATACCTTTTGCCGATCTTGGGTGGCACACTTGAAGTGCAATCTCTCTAAATTCTGTTTACATAGCAGCGATTATACTCCCTCAACTGGCCATACTTTCCGCTTCTTGTGTAGAATTGGACAGTTTAGAGGCACAGAAATCCTATGTACTTCGTAATTTTCTTCAAATAGTTGGCCCATGTGTTTACCTGATCTCAAACCATAATTTTGTTCATGCATCACTTGTTATTTTGGGTTTTCAGAAATGTTTCGCATCCCTGGAATGAATCAACTCAAATACAGTATCATCATTATCTAAAAATTCTCTTAGCATTTTTCCTGTTTCCATAAAATGTATGTAGAATTGATTTCAATGCTGCCGACATTCTACAATGAGAAATTCCTGAACAATCACCATTAGATTCATCTTCCATCAAATTACCAGCTTCTACTCTCCAAACTTCTTCGATATCTTCCCGTCCTTGAAACATGTTTGTGTTTATTTAGAAGCATCAAAGTATAAAACCCTAACACACGAAATAATGTGACACTCTTATTTCCAATTTCAAAATATTATACCACGCAATTTTGACTCTGCGATCTCAATGTAATGCTTGGATAGAGCTGTTATAACATAACTGGCTCAATCTCAAACTGGCCATATACACAGGCAACAGCAATAGGCAACAGCAAAATACTCACTATGTTTCAAGTAATAATTTAGCTATGTTTCATGCGACATTAAGCTGAGTATCGCTGTACAAGCCAATATGCAATCTAGTAAACGTAACTTACCACACAAGACTAGAAGGCTGCAATTTAAAAGTTGCAGTTCAAGAGCGTTTCTGTTATCGCCGGGGTCGCTTGGGTAACTACATAGGGTCTACACAGAAACCACGAATCTTCCATCCAGGCTACACAAAACAGGAACACTCGTATTTTAAAACAGATTTGATTTGGTAATGGACATCGAAGCAATTTTATCTAGCATCTATATGCATATGTATTTATGCGTGGTCCGAGCTGTACCTACTCTTAATGGACATAATCAACTTTCTGAGGTTCCTCCCCTCAGACCCTAAGGAAGCGCCCTACATAGAAAATCAGCATAATTTCAAGCCAAATTATTTATTCTAATTTCTCAAAAACTAAGCAATATTTGATCATAATTTTTAGAGCGAAAGTGTATGTGCATAATTTGAAACTATTGTTGAAGATATTTTCCTGGACTATAAATACCGATTTTAAAAATTACTAATTCCGCGAAAATTTGCTACATAAAAAGCTCTTTATATGATTAGTCTTCCTTTGCAATACAATGGTTTTATCACAAGTAACAAAGCTGTATCTTTTGTGAATAAAATGATGAATTAAAACCATATAGTCACTGCTCAGAATACCGAGGAAATAGAATAAATGCGAAGCTATTTTTCGCCTTTTTCCACTTTTAGTAGGTGCTTCATTATCGCCTTTGTCTGCGGTGGCTGCACGAGTCTGGCAGCAAGGGTAGTAGAGTAGGGCGAGGGCTGACACTCCCCTCGAGGGCAGGGACAGGAGGCGAAGTGAGACTGGCGCACGCGAAACACTTTCAGGGATGGAATGATCCCTGGTTCTCACCACTGTAAAGACTACCCAGAGGAGAATTGCTGTTTAGTGCCGTGGAGTAAGGAGGTTGTCAATTCTTGGTGCGTGATTTTTTTATCATTATGGATGGCACAAGCAAAGGTTCGAGATTCTGGAAGAAGAAACAAATGTTTCTTAGTGCCAAAAGAAGGCAAAGAAGAGCTCCACTAAAATTCACAGAATATTATAAGAAGAAGTAAGTTGACAAATGGGTGGTAAATGACTCATTGTGTTCAGACAAAAAAAAAGATAAACATATTGATGCCTAGCAGGGGTCGGTGGAGTGAAGCCCAGTTTCAGGCATGCCGGTTCAGTGCTATATGGGATGGTCACGGGGTCTCTAAATGAGTTGTAATGTCCGATGGGCACCAACTAACCAACAAGGGAAATCTGCTCGGGTTAGCACGAGACTCATAGCTCGGGAGTGGATTGAGCAGAAGAAAGGTGCAACAGTTGTTGAGGAACCCACCCTCAAAATGGCGAGCAAGAATTGTAAACCAGACCTTGTATTGGCCAATTAAAAGGAGGTGTTTCTAGCTGAGATCACCATAAGATATGAAAAGGAGGCTAGTTTGGTAAAGGCAGCACAAGAAAAAGTTGAGAAATATAATGTATTAGAGGAAAAAATTTGTCAGATGTATGATGATAATATATACCGAGGGTGGTGCCGGTCATTTTGGTGGTGAGGGGTATCGTACCTGTGGAAACCACGAACGAGTTAAAGAGATTAGGTTTAGTTTCTTATGGACTATAAAAAATGTTACCACTTAATGTTCTTAGAAGTTCTCTTGAGATTTATGGACAGAAGTATTGTAAGTAATGAAATAATTTATGAAGGATAACGAAAAGTCCACTGCTGGGATTAAAGTCTTTTTATGTTTAGTCCTGTTGTAATTTGTTTGCAATGGTGTGATCGACTGTTTTAATAATTTCGTAAATAATTTTTTTATGTGTAAGGTGCTTTAACAATTTTGTATGTTTAAATAATTTTTTTGACGATGTTAATATTGTATAAGTATTATAAATGATGAAGTAATTTATGATGGTTAATGAAGAGAATTGTATATTTTTAATTAAGCTAAATTTTAAATTAAAACATTTAGTATGGCATGGTTACTTAATTTTAAAAAATAAATTGTAAAACTAAATAGCACGACACGCGTTGGATAGAGTAATTACGCCTAAAAAATGGGCCATGGTCGAAAAGCCCGGGCTAAAATGACCCTGTGTCCCCTGGCGTCTGAATAGGATGAAGTATGAGAATGGCATAATTTTGGGTAAACTGAATCTTTTATACACGAGCTGGGATATCCTGGCTTCCCAGCATGCCTTATTAAACACTGAGACACATCTTCAAACCAATACACAAACACCCTGCAAAGAAACTTACATGGTCGTAGAAACATGGCAGGTTTTTGGGGGAATAAAGGTCCGTCGACCTTAAATTTCATCAACAGGCAAGAATAAGAGTACACAAACACATACGTTGAATAAAGTTGATGACTATTCAAGATTGGCGATGCGATGGTAAAGGATTGAAATTTACTACAGGCATGCAGCACAAAGCCCCGCAAAGGCTTGCACTGAGAAAAATCGTCTGAGATGTGATGGAAAAATAATTAAGTAGGTAATTATATGCCAGAGGGGCCGTGAGTCTGCTCTGGTAAGGAGGCAAACACAGAGGTACAAGATAAAAAGGGAAAAGGTTCCAGTAGAATTGTAGTTACATGTTAGTACAAAGTTGCTTCACCTCCGAGAGCATGGGACGCCACCTGCCCTGACGCCTGTTAAACCAAAACTGAAGGGTTGGCATGGCATGGGTGATGCTGAAACCAATGCTATTATAGATAGTTTAACTTGGATTGTGCCACATTCATTTGTCATGTGATCATTTATTGTGGGGATAATTTTAATTGCTGTAACACTTCACTTATCACACGTTATGAAAAGTTACACCTCGTGGCATGAAAAGATGCTACATTGATTCAGTTTCCTGTCGAGCTGGTGTTGGCCTCCAGCAGTGCATCGTGTGGCTAGATCTCTGCTGCTGGTAGTTCCTACCTTGACAGCTAGATCGTGTGCGCGAGTCGATAAGGGCTAGACCATGGTCACAGTTTAAGAAGGGGAGGTCTGGACACTTGCCTGATAAACCGGTAAGTTAATGTCATCATATTTCATGAGGTAGCTGTTACAGCACTACGCTACATATCTTGTAGTGGAATGGTGCCATAACAAAGCATTGTGTTGTTTATGTTAATTATAGCTTTAATAGAAAGACTAAGCAAAATAATACTATAGTTCGTGATAAAATACAATTATAACTGTCAGTAAGTCAATTGAGGGAGTTTTAACTGGTGCTAAATGCTAATAAACGTACATAGACCTATAAGCCATCCTTAGACAGTGCGTTCCGTCGACATTGTTTATGTATATGTTGTTTTAATGACGTCTCAGTTAATTTAAATCCTACAATACCTTGTAACAATATAATTCTGGGAATTTCCGTCCCAGCGCCAATAATTACCATTCCACGAACGACATTATCGATCGTAAAAGTGCTTGGTTACATCTGTATAACCATCGTTTCAGTCCTCGTATTACAAACACAGGCCTGTGCGAATACTGGAACTTTCGAATATTTACCGTTTAAAATAATGGAATAAAATAGTACTCCAGTGCCGGTAAACTGTGCTCATTTTTATCATGTTTGTTCGAGTACCTTATTGGTGTTATCAGAAACTTTGTCGGCAATGTTAATTATTTTTGTATGTGCTTTCATTAAGCATGACTGGTTGCAGGTACAGATTTTACATACTCGGCATATTTACGTTTCGAAGGTTTTAAGTTTGTTGGTTCCAGGAAATGGGCAAAGTGTTGATTATACTGAATGATTATACAAATAAATTATTTCATATTAGTGATGGACAAATATTGAAGTGCAGTGTTTGTGCAAGGATTTCCATATAAAATCATGTGTTCAAGAGGTTGCGAATTACAAACAGTAAGTAAGTTGGCGTGTTTGGTAAATACTGTATTTCGAAACAGTTACTATAATGTTTGAAATGCATATGCTCTAAAATGGTTTGTCAAAAAAAGTATTGGTTTACTATGCATGTGTTGTATGGCCAAAGAGTGTAAGGTAAACTTCGGTAAACGTGTGTTAATTGCTGTATCATTATGCAATTCAACATGACACACTCGTAAGTTTGCATGTTTTCTAAATAATGTGTTTGTAAACTATTACTACAATTATTGATATGCATGTGGCCTGAAAAAGCAGCACTTTCAACACTTCTGTAGTGTGTAAATAATATTTGTTTATTTGCCTAAGTAGTTGGATATAAGCGACTCTGGTGTAGGGGGCTTGGGTCTGAGGAGCTGAGGAGCTGGCCTCAAAAATTCGCAAGAAAAGTGCAAATTTCCACAAAAAGGTAGACGAGACTGCAGCCGCCATCTTGGATCAGAACTTCCTTCTCTGTCAATCTGGTCCGCCATCTTGGAAGTCATGCTGACTATCAAAATGGCAGCCAATGTAGAACTTCCTCCTCTGTCAATCCGATACACAATGTTATAAGTCGCACTGTCTAGCAAAATTGCATGTAACAAAAAATGGTGGCCAATGCAGAACTTCCTGATCTGTGAATCCTGTCTGCCATCTCGTAAATCAAAACTGGCTTCTGGCTGGGAAACCGAGGAGCCAGCAGCCATCTTGGATTTCCCAAATTCGTGATTTTACATGCTGCCATCTTGGATGAGAACTTCCTGTTCTGTCAATCTGGTCTACCATTTCTAAAGTGGCATTATATAGCAAAATGGGTGTTAATGTTCTGTCTAGCAAGAATGCCAGCCAATGCATGGTCGCCAAAATATCCAGCACTGACTGGCAGCAGCCAGCAGCACCATTAACCAGCAAAATGGCGGCCTCTGGTTCTGGGACAGGAGGCTTGGGGCTGAGGAGCCGACTGCCATCTTGGATTATATCATTCTGCACAGAAAATGACCAAATGTTGGCCATTTTGTTAGCCAGTCTAAAATGTCTGGAAGCTTCCATCCTTTCTGACTGTCTCTACTTCCTGCACTAGCATTCTAACAGAACTTCCTGCTCTGTCAATCTGGTCTGCCATCTTGTAAATCGTATTCTGGGACAGGGGGATTGGGACTGAGGAGCTGAGAAGTCGATCGCAGTTTTGGATGATGTGATTTCGCACATAAAATGACCAGATGGTGGCCATTTTGTTAGCCAGTCAAAAATGTATGGAAGGTTCCATTCTACCGAATGTCTCTACTTCCTGCTTTAGCATTCTGTAACACTGCCCCCTGCTCAAGTCTGAGACCCCTATATCTACTTATAAGCATGGCTGTAGTTTCCAAACTGTTGAAGATAAAAAAAGCATAGTTATAAACACGTACTAACCAATACAGATTGTGCGTGCCTCGAGCGTGATATGTTATGTTAGGTGAAAAAAGTTCCATTGCTAAAGAATGTGGACGGCCAGGTGAATGGTCAGTTGAGGGGTCAGTTGAGGAGTCACCCCGACCACCATCTCCTCCTACTCTGTCATTCTAGAGCAGGCCTCAGTCTGAAACCACCCAGCCTAATCACCTCATAGAGGTTCCCACAGCAAAGTCATGTTGTGGCTCTCTTGTCCTATCCAAAAAAAGTGTCGCTCTTATTGCGGCCATTTTGGCACCGACACCAAGGTTCCCACAGTTAAGCCATGTACTAGAAAAATCTGTACAAAAACAGAGAAAAACAAATATCAGCTAACTGTGAACAGAGTGCTGCGACTAGCTAAGTAAAGTCATACTATGGGCTCCACCAAAAATGTTACCATCCCTGTATGTGCGCTCTGTCACCCGACTCACCCAGCAGCCTCCCATGACGACCGACTTACCTACCCGACCACGGGCGTTTCACTATGTCTCACTGTCCACACAACACACTGTAACATGCCATGTAGACAGCTTCTGGACTTGTGACTGGTGATTCAATAAGCCATCACAACTAACAAATTTATTTTCCTAGAAGGCAAAAAGATGCTAGTGGTAATGGTAGAAATTGAACCATTACAATGCCGAAAAATAAAACCACCCATTCCAAAACCCAAAAAAGAAATGAGAATAATGGCCCAACAAGAAAGTAGACAGCAAAGAGAGGAGTACAGGTGGATAGGTAAAGGAACAGAGAAGAGCATATAGCACAAAGTATAGAAGAGGAAGAAAAAGCAGCTTCGATACAACAAACCAGACATGCTTCAATGTTAAGCAATACATATATACTAGTTTCCTCATTCACATCACCCCAATAGAATAAGCATTTTGCCCCCTAGGGAGGGTAAAAAAACAAAGTTCCATGGGCCAGAGATGCAACAGACACCAAATCCCCAGGAAGCTGAAGTAGCAGTATTGTTATTAGCAGATATTGGTTGTATAGAAAAATATATGTAGAATAAAGTAACTTGCAGATAGTGAGTGAATGTGAAACAGTACATGTATTGCAAGTGCTAACAACATACACACAGCAAGAGTTGACAATCCCTCTTGCAGTAGGTGCTGATATGTTACTGGCATAATCATCTTCAAGATAAAGTAGCAGCACCCATGGTAGCAATATAACACAACTACTACATTTACTAGAGGGTGCTGTCTAAAGTAAACATTCACCTGGGCACTAGTTGTACACCTGTTCGGGATTAGCTCTGTTCCCCTCACATTCTCCAGCACATGACTAGCTGGCATACATTATGGGATAGCTCTGTCTCCCGTATGTGCTCCAGTATGCCTGAACCAAGCCACAAGAAATAACAATTATAATGGACACATTGAAGACGACTCTTGTGTGATATATTGGGGGAAATCACTAGAGTGGGGATTAAACTGGTTGCATGCTTGGCGCCATAGCAAATGGCTGGATAGCAGGCCATATGCTTGGCGCCATAGTGTATGGCCGGCTAGCAGGCCTGACTGGTCTGTAGCATGTTCTCCAGCATGCTGAAAAATTCTCTCAATGCATGCACACAGTGGCAGCACATGTGACAAGGATATTATACAATCCTTGTATGTGCTAGCATGCTGTCCAGGCAGCCAACACACTTGATAAGAGGGATATGGATCATACATTTGCTATGTTGTGTTGGAACTGGAGAGCAAAAATTCCAGCATACATTGCAGGATTCATATACAGCTCCTGCTATAAGCTCCATCATGCTGGGAATAAATATATTCACACACACAAACAAGATGTTTGCTGTGGGAGAGGGTATTGGAAGCACATCAGCTTGCGACAATCCTGGGGCAATAAACTGCCTCCTACTATGCATTCTGACCCAGTTGACCTGGGGACAGACACATATATGATTATATGTGTCTGCCCAGAGGTGTGTGTGACTAGATCTACTCTTCATGGCCGCCAGGGATGGTATGGATGACATTGTCACATATTCTATGCTTGTCGTCCATCCACCACAGTGCAAGATTATTGCTGCATTCTGTGTAAACGTCATCGTGGTGCGACCTAATGATGTTGAACTGCACCCTCATGAGTTGGTGAATCAGAAGAGTGCACCTGTAGTCCTCGATGGTGATGATGCGATGGATGATACTCTTCTGAACCCCCTATATGCATAGGGTTTCGTTCTCAGCCCAACAAACTCCATCATGTCGTTCCCTCCACACTCATCCTTAAACTTTCCAATAACTTTAGTGTTGGCGAGTGAGCAGCAGGGATGAGTGGGAGGGAGTTCGCTGGTGTCAAATTCTGACATGAATGCCGGTTCTGAGGCAAGGTCATTGTAGAAATTGGAGCACTATATGGACATGATGAAGGAATCTGTGTCCATATATACCAACCCAATGTCATGGCCATACCATGTCTGCATGATGTTGTAATAGAAGCGGTACATGAGGGTTTTGTACAGGTCAAGTATGGCAAAGCCAGCATAAATTGACTTGTCGAATCATATGCTCTCATGGTCCAGCTTGATGAGGGATATAGTAGGGCTTTATATTGTTTGACAGCGGAATGCTGGCTTGGAAATGAGCTTCTTTGCAGCTCCATGCAGACAAGCTCCATCTGCTGATGTTTCACTTTGTTCTCCATCAGCTTGCTGTACATAGCATTATACATCAGCCTAAAGAAGTCCTGCTCGAAGGTGTTTGTAGCAGCCTAACATTTGCTGGTGTTCAGCTCTATGTATGGCTTCAAACCACACCTCCTTGCAGAACTTCAAGACATGTTGGACATTCTTCAGCAATAGCCAATGCGCTAATATCTAGTTGAGGGCAACAAAGTAGACTATGTAGTGTGTCTTCCTCTCCAGCATGGTCATTAGATTGGGCTGTTTGGACACCTGGGCAAGGTCACAGACTGGCAGGAATGGTAGATATCTATGTTCTTTGTGGAGTGTAGCAGGGTAGTTGACACCGACCTCCCGAATGAGGCAAGTTGAGCCTTCATCTGGCATGAACATCAGATCAATATCCATGTTGGTCTGTTCAAAACCTCCATATGGCAGCAGCAGGGACATTGCTAATCCATACAAATTGTTAGTGTCGATGACCTGGAGGTAGGCCGATGGCCGATAGGCATTATACATGGTGTGCAAGTCCCTGTTATTAGCAACCATGTGATGTTAAATGCACTGGGTCACCTCTCCCTGTATACCAGCCTCGATAAACAGGTGGGCATTGTAATCTGGCAGAAGTTTCACCTCCACTCTTGTTTTCCTTAACATGGCATCAAACAAGAATTTTGGGGCACTCATATAATAAACACAGTTAAGATGATATGTTGTCAAACAGTTGCCCCAAAAGTACTCAAAGATGTCACATATAACCAAAACATCAGACTTGAGGTAGAGTTCTGCATATGCCGTCAGCGATGTGCATCCAAACATCGCCCAGATAGTTTGTGCATGACAGTACTCCTCTTCCAAAATACCACAACTAGTAAGCCGGTTGTAGAATGTAATCAATGCCTGGCAGCTGTGCTCATCGAGTGTCCCCATTGTTTTGACATAATCATAGGGGAAGACTCCTTTACAATTCACAAACACTTGCTGCCAGGGATCCATGAAGCATTACTCTGTGGCCCAAAACTCACTGGATGGCAAGTTCTGGGCGAGCATTGCGAGATTGGCAGGCATGATGTGATAGGTGTCCATAAATTGGATGGTAAATTTCTCACTAATATTTTGTTGGAGGTTATCAGTTTCTCTTTGCTATTGGGGATTATATACTTATATGTCCTCCATGTTTTAATAAAGCTGTGATAAAAATTCACATCATATGCCAAATTGTGAAATAGGATTGGTAGTTGTTTGGGGCGGCTCCAAAGCACATTGTAGGAGTTACATGCCGCCCCAAGAAACAAACTGGTGAAGTGGTTGTGGTCTTGGACCTTCTGGTTCACTTCGAAGAAAGGGCCAGAACAAAGGTAGCAGACATCAGCCATCGCATAGCCAGCCCATTCGCCTGCAGTCAGTTGGTGCATCAGCTTGGACTGGCTATAAATCTCTGTCATCAGATCGCCAACCCCAATGGTCTCGTACATGAAGAGTTTTGCTGCATTCTCCTCTGTGAAGAGTGCTACTTTGTTGGTGAGAAAGCTGGTGATCTTGGTTGCCAGTATCAGATTGTTGTTCACTTTAATGTAAATGTTATAACTTTAGGGCACATGGTGCTGGCACCCATACGTGATGACAATTCAGGGTCTGGCTGATATATCTGCACAAGAGCCAGCAGAGCTTCAAAATCTGTGTACACAATTATGAGTACATTATCGATGTTGTGATAATTCTGAAACTTGAGCATACGAGGCTGGCTGTTATTCTTAGGCTTTGGCATGTTGGCTCAGACAGTGTCATGGTAATTGCAGTACTGCCTGTCCTCAACCAGAGTCTCTGCACCATTGAGCCCTGCCACCCACATATGGTCATCGAATACTCACAGAACTCTTTTGCAAAATATGACAGCATGTTCATAAGCAGTTACCTGCAAGCACACAAGGCCAGAGAATTTAGCTATGTAGCAATACTATGAATTGATATCTTCTGTCGGCATGAGGACGATATCGAAGTAGGTCTCCTGTTATTCCTTCGATATCCTTATCGGGATGATCTTGCAGTCACCTTCTTCCTCATGAGCATAGGTATTCATACTGACCCCAGATTTCTTCCCCTCGAAGCAATGTATTTGATGTAGAGGGGTAGGGAAGTCCAGCCCAGAGAAATCGAACTTCTCCAGGATGTGGTAGCATTGTTTAACATATTCACAATTCACCCCCTCTAAATAGCATGCCAGGATAGTCAATTTAAAGCCCTGCTGGTCTTGGTTTTGTGGATTAATGATAGCCTTCTTGGCAGCGATCTTAGCAGGCAATACGATGTAAGAAGAGACCCATATTAGGTGCACTTTGTTGATTTGCAGCTGGGGCATTTTCACAATGGTCAAGGTCCAATCCCTACCCTTGTGTACATAATCCTCCTCTTCCTTGCATATCTTTGAGATGGCATTCGTCATTCCATCTTCCATGTCAGCTACATTCAAGAGCATAATGTTCTTTATCTTAATTGCATGCCGATACATCTCTTTTCTTTGTGCTGCTCGGGCATACCATACATACATTTCAGGAAAATGTTACATTTCATGGTGGCCTTGTCTGCTATCTCCTGCTACAGTTGGCAGATGATATTCGCTTCATACGATCGAGGTAGCCACGAATGTCGATGGCACTGCTTGATGTATTTTCCGTGATGTACATCTTCATAATACCCCTAAATGCGCAGTCTGCCTCCATGAAGCCATGCTTGTTGACCACACTGATCTCGGTGATTACAGCTGGCTGACAATGACATCCCTCTATGGTGATCTATTTTGCAGGTACAAAGGGCTGCAGAGCATTGGCCTTCCGAGGTTGGGCCAAGTACATTTATCTGGTGGAGGCGCAGGTATGTTACACCTTATGCTAGGAGCATGTGGTTTATCTTTATGAGTAAACTGACGTCCACGGGTCCCACACACCAGTGACTCGGCATTCGGGTTAGCCCAACAGCCATGCTCATGTCGACATGCATCACTGATATATTTGAAACTAGCATTGCAGTACTTGCAATGATTCATTGAAATATGGTTGGTCAGCCATGTGAATGTCTCACAGTGTCTGGTAAAGTTGTTGGCACAGGTATAGGATTCCCTGTACCAATCACTGACGAGTAGCTGTGCTCCCTGAAAGGATTGAAGGCACAGTTACATTCATGGTGAAGTACATTCTTGCAAACAAGAAACACATTGTCATAGAATCAACACTGAATCGCAGACCACGATATGAAAGCTGTTGCAGTAGTATTCATAGGAATGGGGGTGAGCAATAACGAAGAAGAAGAGGTAGATTGTTATGAGATGAAGAATCAAAAGAGTGAGCCAGACAATATCTTGGAAAACCTAAAAAAAATCAACGATGATATCTTCTTCCTCTTCTCTCTCTGGACATGTCTGAGAGAACAATGGAGCTCTGCACAACGATGTGAAGAAGGAACCCTATGGAACAATGGCTTGACCTTAACACTCGCTCAGGGAGTGAAAAAATCTAACGTTCAGTTTTTTTGCATAGGAAAAAACCAGGTGGTGATAGTAAAAGGAAAAGATGGTCTAAGCTTTGCCAGCAAGCACCGCACCAAAGGCAAACCAACAGATAGCAGGCAGTGATATCAAAAGGGGAAGGGATGGCAGAGCTTAAAAGCAAGTACTTATTTTTTTTACCATTAACAACCTATATGGACACATGCCAGTGCGAGAGAGAGAGAGAGAGAGAGAGAGAGAGAGAGAAATAAAAAACCACCAACCAATACAATTGAATAGCAGGCAGCAGCAGTGGTTGATGTGTGGTCTGATAAGGATGGTGGACATCTGGGCTCAGCGATATACACAAGACAGAAGTCACCACAAGAATGTTAAAACAATTGCTGAATGATATGGTATTTAAAGCCGAATCTAAATTGTTTGTGCCACCCTCTCACAGCCCCCAGCCCCTCCTACTTTCGCCAAGCTGTCTGTGTACATGTAAGACGTACTTGCAATGTATGACCACATATCATGTGATGCATAACCACATGTTACGTGATGCATGACTGCATATCACGTGACAGCCCAGTGACAGTGAGAACTTATCATGTGTCGAACACATAATAAGCAGTCATCATATTCGATAGGTAACCTTGACACTCAGCAACTGGATGACCGTGTTGACGAGTGAGTCTTCACCACAGCCATTAAACTGGTTCAGTGTGTGGTGGTATTACGAAAACATATTACACACCTACTGTATCTACAGCCCTCCAGAAATAATGTTTTTGTGGGAATGAAAATGTCACTGTTTTCTCATTTGGTATTCCCTACACACACAAACAAACACACACATACTCAGGGCCACAGTGGCCAAGAGGTTAGCCTGCATTCATGCCACCAAGGCGAACCAGGTTCAATCCCTGACTAGGTCACTTTGGATTTTGCAAGTGGCAATCATGTTGGACAATGTTGTAGGTTGGCAGGTTTTCTCAGTGAGCTCCCATTTCCCCTGCCCTTTCATTCTGGTACTGCTCCATACTCAACCTCATCGGCTCTCAAAACCTCTATGTTAAGTGTGTTTTTTTACGCCAAAAATGTACTGATGTAGGTACTTAAATCACTTGTTCTCCTACTATGCCATTCCAGACATACTCATAGGATGAAATATTTTAATAAAAAGGTGGCACGTGTCTCTGTGAAAGTTCTTTCACAGATAAGAAGTATAATAATCGGGGTAATATGAGGTTATGCACACAATATATTCAGTTGAATAAGAACACACACAATGGAATACGTTTATACTACTTTTATTTTTTAAACAAATACATAAACCACTATCTCATTCATTTTTTCTCTCTCTCTCTCTCTCTCTCACACACACATCAACAAAAAATACTTTAGCTCTGAAAAAATTCATATTTGTTAACAGAGCTTTGAACAGACTTTGAAGTAATGTTTTCCTCTTGTCCGATGATAGGAGCTGGACATCTGGTAGCACAGGACACCAGGCCTAGGTAGCTGCATCTCTCATCATGTCCATCTTTCTCTGTTGCTTCTGTGGAGGCAGTGGCACCCAGCTGGAAATGTTCTCCAACATCTCTGCCAACCCCAACATTATCCGGCTCAGCCGCTTGTGTCTCCGCTGGGTGATATCCGGCTGCCTGGGAGTCTGGCTGGTGATGTCATATTCTTCCTCCAATAGGAATATCACCGGCAGTGGCTGGGTGTCCTGGGTCGCTCCTTCGACCAAGGGCAGGTTGCCCTCATCAATGGTCAGCACCACCTGCTCATTGTGGTTGGTCAAATAACAGTTGCTGTTATTCGACCAACGACAATGAGCAGCTGTTGTGGCATCGTAGTGGACAGCATAGGCTCCCACCTCATTATAGTAACATGACAATGGTGTGTCGGGCAGGAGGTCATACACCACACACCTTCCTGAAGGTAAACAGCACACCAGCTCTTGACTGCATTCGAACATTATTGGCTGGTGTGCCAACAGCCAATGTTCAGAACTGTTGCAGTTCTCCGAATATGTACATCGCTCATTCTTCTCCCCAATGTCGTAGGTGAGACAACTCTGACCCAGCTGAATGCTGGGTAGCGTGATGTTGGCATGAACAGTAGACTCATGGCTGGATCACTGATGGCAGCAGGCAAGACACACATGACTTTTATAGTTCAGTTTTGTATGTTACATCCCACTCTCAGAATATCAGTCACTAGCAGCACCAGGCGTGCAACAAGGTCACAAACAGCTTCCTAGCACTTACACCAACTGTGGCAGCTTACTTCGCCCTCAGTGCTCACAGCAGCAGCAGCTTCAGCATCCATACTGGGCACCTGATGTAATGTTTTACTTATAAATGCAACAAACTCTGACACAGTATGGCAGGTAACACTTGCTCGCTCCCATCATCATGGTGTGAATATATCCAGTACATTCCTCACTGAACCACCAAATCTAACTTCCTCACACAGAGCAAAGTTGACTCTCCTGTTTGAGCACTGCCGTTTGCTAATATCTTCAAAGTCTGCATGTAGCGTGAGAATATGTCCATTTGATGGTAGTTGACTTTGGGCCTCAAATCAACCACAGCA